>CM057161.1:12186839-12199686 GCA_029962745.1 Echinometra lucunter | reverse complement strand
AATACATCAGTAGCAAGTGTGATAACTAGCTGCGAACAGTCATTATCAGATATTAAATGAACAAGAATGGATAATTGGTCACGACAAAATAAAGATGATCAAATTTGAGTCATCATTTTTATAATACTTTTACACTTTTTTCCTAATCCCATGTGTAGTAGTTGGTGTAGTGGAACAATGGTCGATTCGCTCTTCTTCTTTTTATTTCATCTTTCTTTTTTTTTTTTTTTTTTGTTATTTGGCTTTTGGGACATACAGTATAACGAAAGGCAAATAAAGAGCATGCAGATGAGGTGTATCAATGTGACTTCCATGAAATCATTAGCAATTAATTAATGAAATGCGAAAACAATAGATGACAATAAAACGATGGCGAAAAATTGGAAAACACACACCCTTTTCAATTCCAGAGGGGCATGACGGCCTTCGCTCTTGAACAATTTTGTTTATAAAAAAGGAAAAAAAGCTTGGATATGAGCATTTCTCCCCATCATCTGTTCATTGTCAGCTGAACATTTCGCTGCGTCCAAATTGATATTTTACGCTTTTGTGAGCAGATGATATGACAGACAATTAAAAACTATATATACATCAAGTTGGGCAGATCATTAGCCGGAGATGTGTTAGTTTGAAATTATTCTCACGTTAGGGGCTCATTTACCCCGCACTTTCAAGGGTTGTAATTGGTCTGTATAAGTAAGTTATATGGGTTATAAAGTAGGTATATACATATACATATATACATAAGTAAATTATATCCTTGTTTAAGACAGGGCGAGTGGAAGGCAGTTGCTCTGTTTAAGACCTACACATCCTGGCTCAAAGTAGAGTTAGAAAAACAGTGTGTCCCCAAGGCTTTGTTTGGAGAGAGAGCGAGAGAGAGAGAGAGAGAGAGAGAGAGAGAGAGAGAGAGAAAATGGGGGGGGGGGGCATAACTTGAAAAGAATGGAGAATTAATTATCAAATTTTTTTCCGTTGTTGATTTTACACAAAAATCTCCGACAAGCAAAAGCAAAATGTTCTATTTTCAAGAGCCTCTTTGAACCCAGCAAAATAATAGGAGGGCTATTTCCCTTTTTCATACTTCCATAAAATTATGCCACATACTTCCATATGGGTCGGTTGTGCTCCCTCTCCCAAATCCACCTTTGATTGCAGTCCACGGCAATAATCGTGCCCATGCATGTCATTGAGTACGTGTTAGATAAACCAACAAACCCCCATGTATACTGTGGGAAAATGTACCAAAGGTTGTTTCTTGTATACGCCTTATATGGGAAATACAAAAAATTGGAAATAGACTTTGACATAATGTAAGTGGAAAACAACATCATAAGTACTTTTCTTCCGTTCTCACAAAATTGATCACAGCACTGACAGTTATATCAAACCGCAAAAAAGCGCTTACAGGCCGACAGCACAGTGAATACAAAGCAATGCGATCAAAATACGAGAAATGCTTTTTCTAATAGTTGACTCATTCCCCTCATAAGGAAAATGATGTCTGATAATTTGCTATTTATGTTCTTTCTGGCAGATTATATAGTAGTTACATGTACCTTCTCTCTCTCTCTCTCTCTCTCTTAGATTAGAAAAAATAGATAAACTGCTTGATACATTAGAATTTATTTGAAGAATCAAAGCTTATGCTCTGTATGCATTACCCTTCTCTTGTTCTTTCTCTTTATTCGTTTACCTCTCTTAACCCAATTATTTCTCAGTTTGCTAAAATACGTTTTATGTAGTTTTATGACTGAATGTAATTATCGTGCTTTGTAATGTGTCTTTCATTTTGCACAGTCCTGTACGTCGTTCGCATAAAAGCATGTATTTTCGCTTTGTTTTCATACGAATTGATACTGAATTTTTAAAAAGAGGTTTGGGATAGTCCTCAGGCAGTTTCAGATAATCTATACAGAACAGACTGCCGCATGGTTTGAAAGCACCGTACAAATATGAATACTTTCTGCAGTATCCTATCTTATAGCTTGTTAAATACCATTTCATTAGTCAGCTTGTGCATAAATCGTATCCTATCTTATAGCTTGTTAAATACCATTTCATTAGTCAGCTTGTGCATAAATCGTTCTAGATTCAAATCTCAGTGATTTAAACTATCCAGTGATAAAAATTGTAATTCCAATTTCTCCGGAAGCATTTCATTTAATTTTTATTATTCCAGTAGAAATAGAGAGATACCATGAGAGAGAGGGGTACCATTTATCCATGAGAGTTTATCTATTTCACAACTATTTTGTTTGGGGCTGCCATATTTTCAAGCAAATTGCTTACAATGGCAGTCCTGCTTCCGCAAATGATTTTATGTTTGATGACTTACAATAATTTTACACTTTATCAGCTCGTGTTTGTTTTTGAAAAATGATTTTTACATATACTTGTTTATTCATGATTCATTGTCAAAAAGTACTTTTGTATTTTATTTTAAGTAATTTACCGAAAAATATTCTACTTATATGAACGCAGAAGAAAATAAATCATATCAAATAAAAAAAAATGATAACAAATATAGAATGACTTCAAGTGGATCAGGGCGATAAAAGTTCGCTGTCAACCCTCCTCAAATATGACATAAAACATTTACCAAGAAGAGTATCAATAATCAGATATATAGGGGAAATTGAAAAATAAGCATCCGCTGTGAGGAAAAGGAAATACAAATTACAGGAAACTAGGAAAGCGGACAAAAATAGTAATAAAAGACGCGCTAATGGTCCTTCTGGTCACGATATGTTAAGCGATGCTACTTGAAAGGGGCAAAATGGGCACTTTGCCCCCTCGAAAAATGTCACAAGCAAAATAAATAAATAAATAAATAAATGAAAAAAAAAATAATCAGACTCTTTAGTCAATATGAGGCAGTCATGGTAAATTGTAACTAATTTGCTCTTAGAACATCACCGATTATGGATCATGACTCAGAAGTTTTCTCTCTTGGCTGAATTTACAGAGAAAATGCTGACCATAAATTTTGAAGCTAACTTGACCCCCCCCCCCCCCCAAATAAAATGACACAACCTCTAGAGAGAGAAAGAGAGAGCGTGTGTGTGTGGGGGGGGGCGGTGCGTGTGCACGGAAAAACAAAAAATGTGTGGAGCGTGGGTGTGTGAGTGGGTGTGTGTTTATCAATACCAACGTGTACATGCTTTAAAAAAAAAAAGGAGAGAGAGAAATGGAGGGAGAGATGGAGAGAGAGAGAGAGAGAGAGAGAGAGGAAATTATTTCTGTCTGTTTGTCTTCTTCCAAGGAATATTATATAATTTCTGGAAGTTGAGTGCAGAGACTCAGATTGTTTATCGGATAATGAAGGCAGAGGCAGGATGTTTTTCATGTCATTATGGCTGCAAAATTCTCACGTAATTGGAAAAAATTGTGATATCAAGCCAAATATATTTGATGATGTTTGTTTTTATATATATATATATACCAGAATTAGACAAACAGCGAATTATAGGAACATATGAAACGGATATGACAGCTGTGAATGCATAGGTACTTCTAACAAAAACAAGAAAATGAGGGGAAAGCGGTGAAAATAACAGAAAGAAAAAAAAAAGAAAGTCTTTGGTATGACTCAGTTGGAGATCGGATCCACGACCTCCCGTTCATGAGGCGGACGCTCTATCAATTGAGCCAACGTCATTATTACTAAACCTTTTGAAATATAATAATGTATGCATAAATAATACTCATTTTACATGTGAATGTTAAACAGCAACCCTTTCATGGAACATGGCAGTTAAAATGCTTGAAAATAATCAAACATCTACACTTTGGCATTAACACCAAACGAAGTGTCCTGCGCGAAAATGTGGCGGCTTAAAACGAAACCAATCGGCGCCTCACTAAGCATTTTGACATGATTGGCAAAGTAATGTGAACCATTTTTGACCTTTTTGATAAGAGAGAGTCAGCTGAAAAGCAGCACATGCGTGACCTCCAAATTCATGGCCTATTGGTTTAACACGTCTAAAGCATCACTAATCTATGACGCCATTTTTGTATAATGCCATTTTGTGTAATTGTACATTATCCATTATCTGTAGCAGTGGTACCGAAAGCATCAAAAACATGACGCCATTTTTGTCTAATTGTTCATTATCTACTTCTTGTAGCAACGACATGGAAAAGCATCACACACATGACGCCACTTTTATGTAATTGTTCATCGTATATAGCACTGACATGGAAAGCATAAAAAACGCCATTTTTCTGTTAAATGTTCCTTATCTATGCTGTATCTTAATGCATGTGGAATTCTATGCTTGATGGATACGCTAGTGCCCCTTCATAAGGTATTAATCCTCTTTACCAGATCCCTCGGACAAGGCTTCAACCATCGGTCCTCTGAGCGTCTACTTACAAGGAGTTAGGTTAAAGAAATAACCAACAAGCCAACTCTCCTAAACATGGATGAGATGAAATTAAAAAAATAAAGGGAGGGAAGGAGAAAGAAACGAGAAATAAAAAAGGTGAAACATTATCGAGGCTTCATGAAGCAGTAAGAAGAAAGATAGAGAGATAGAGAGGGAGGGGGAGGGAGAGAGAGAGGGGGGAGTTTGACTGGAAGGGGAAGTTAGTGCGACAAAAATATATAATTTACAGGTTTCTTACCGACCAGTCATTAAATCTATTTTTCATTTCGATTTGCGTCAGACCCGAAGATTATTAGACCATTGCAGCAGTTCACCTGCACCACACTCGGGTGTCTTTGTGTATCTATAAAGAAATCAAATAAATGTGTATGATATTGTGAATAATACAGCAATTCAGTGGAATAATCTTGTATAAAACTGATAGAAAATATAGTGTTTTGAATCATTGACAAGAACTGCAAAGTTTATGGACACTGGACTGACTTCTGACAAGACTCCCCTCCCAGTTTTGTTATATTCCCCAGTGCTAAGTCATTAATATTTGATGTATTTCCTTCATCCGTACCTATAAATATCTTCATATTTCACTTTTCAGAGCGTCCACATTTTATCTGATTTCATCTCACCGTCTTAAGAAAAATGTCATAATAATCTCAGGCTCGTCGTATCGGTTTGCAGTAGCAACTTCGCAAAACCACAAAACAAATATAATTTAAATCCATACTGCAGATTAAAACTTAAAATTTAAAGAACTAAATTAAACAAACTACAAGTTATACGCAAAATGTAAGAAGAATGAGTATAATAGAAGTCATAGAAGTAGTAGTAATAGTAGTAGTAGTAGTAGTAGTAGTAGTAGTAGTAGTAGTAGTAGTAATTATATTATAATAGCAATAATACTACTGCTACTACTTCTGCTACTTCTATAATAATAATAATAATAATAATGATAATAATAATAATAATAATAATAATAATAATAATAATAGTAATGATAATAACAAAAATAATAACAACAAAATTAACGGCATGCATTTTGCTGTTTGTAACAGCAGTATGGTCAAGCTAAAGAATTAAGTTGAATTGTTTTAAAAGATCTTTTTTGTGTTTTCATTTTGTAATCTATCAATATTCTTATTTTTTATTCTCTGTAAAAACGATGCAATCCATTATGGATAGCCATGGCAGAATGCTCAGCTATTCTAATGTGGAAAAAAAAATGCCATTTTCAAATTCATCAAAATACAATCAAGAGGTCCTAATTTGAATTAAAAGTGCTTTTAAAATGTAAATGCACTATTGAACTTACCCCAATGTGCCTGATTCCCAAAATTTTCCTGTATACAAACAAAATAAACACATCGAAGATAATCTTAAAATAACCAGGATATCTTTCTCCAAAGCACAATCCAGGAATGATTTTCAGTGTGAATAATTAAGAATTCTTTGTGTCTCACATTCATATGCCTTTATCAGTCTCAGCCTGTTGTCTCTGTCTGTCTGTCTCTCTCCTTCCTCTCCTCTCTCGTCGCTCTGTCTTTATTTATCAAAGTGCTTTTGTTTTCTCGGTTGTTGTCTTTTTGTATGTTTATTTTGCTGCTCTGCAGGAACTTCATCAGCCAAAATTTAAAAAAAATGCAAAATGGGTAAATGGATAAATATGCATCAGTTACGTGATGAAAACTGGGTTTGGAATAATTGGGAGCAATGTCTTTAGAAAAGAAGAGACGCAAGAGAGGAGAAGAGAGAAGAAGAAGAAGAAGAAGAAGAAGAAGAAGAAGAAGAAGAAGAAGAAGAAGAAGAAGAAGAAGAAGAAGAGGGGGGAAGAGAAGAAGGAGGAGGAGGAGGAGGAGGAGGAGGAGAATGAGAAGAAGAGGAAGGAGGAGGAGAAGAAGAAGAGGAAGGAGGAGGAAAGGAAGAATGAGAAGAAGACGGAGAAAGAAGAAAAAGAACACTGAAAATAAGGACAAGAAACGGACTGCAGCTAAGAATGAAATGGAGAAAGAAAAGAGAAGGAAAAGGCGAAAAGAAGAGAGAAACACTACCGACTGCAGGTTCTCAGTCAGTAACGAGGTTTAATTGAGACATTAAGGGAAAGTGTCTTCTTGCAATTATTTCTGGTTCTTAAACAGGAAATCGCACCATTATATTTCAATTACGCTCCCGTGGACTGCAGCATTAGAAGATACATAGCAAACCACACCAGACAGTGGAAATGTTCGATTTCCGTCTGACTTCGGACGAAGGGTGACCATCTTAATTTTTCATTATTATCATTATTTTAAAGGTCGAGTCCTGGAAAGGTGAAAATAATTTGTAGTCTCATATACCCACTCGATTGTGAAACGATATCAATTTGGAAATTTTTAATGAAAATGAAACCACATGTGTTTCAATAATACGTGATGTTTCAGAAATGTGTACATATGCTATGCATTTGCGTGTGTAGTCCCATGTGCTTAAAACTTTATCTTACAATTTTCTCTGCGTGCATTTTTCAGCCATGCTGAGTCACCTTGTTACTATGCAGGAAGTGAAAAAAATTTTAAAAACACTTACTTTCATGTCAATTTATAGTGTGATTAACGTCGCTAAACATAAGCGTGAATTAAACAGTTGCCTTTGAATTACTATTAGGTAGTAAAATTTATCACTGCTCCTCAATCGTAAGCTCCAACATGCAAAACTTCACTAATTTGTATGATTTCATCGAATAACTGTTTCAAAGTCCCTTTAAAGCTTGTACTTCACGTTTATTTTCCACTGAATTGCGTGCTGTCTGGATTTCGTACATGAGAGCACAACAAACGGAAATTTTTATTGATGACTTCTATAATGAATTGAGTACTTTTACTTCTTTTCCCCCAGGTCATAATGAATCACAGAGCCAGTGTATTTCCGTCTCGTTTTCTGAGCAGTTCCTCCCCGTTTTATCATTATTTCGAATCTATTATTACTCTCATTCTATAAACTGAGAATTTCTTTTCTATTATGTAACTATAATGTGCTATGCTTACATATAGTATCAATATTTCGAAACTGTTTTTACTTCCATTGTAATAGGCATATTTGTAATGGATTACCATATTCTAATGTATGTAATAAATACCTATTATAATTGATTCTATTTATGGAGAATCTTTTTTCATCTTATAAAACTGATCATAAAAAGGTACCGAATTTAGAAATTACAGATAATACATTTTTACGAATGGGTTCTTGAAGCAATGTTGAATGACAAACTGTTTTGTAAATGAAGTAAAGATTAAAAAGAAAATGACGAATTGAAAGTAGATAATACTTCACTCCCACCTAGTCAATGACTATACACACAAAATGAAAATGCGGAAATAAAGTCTCTCACACTTGACTTCTAATAAACTTTACGAACTTCCTTAATTTCTTCTTTCTCAACATGATCTTAATTTCAATTTTCATGGCACTCTCAACCAATGAACATCACCAAGAACCCCAAACTCCTATAATCTGGGCCGGTCAACGATACTTTTTCGATACTAGTCATCAAACCGTCTGCTTGGCCAACCAGTAGTGACAGGATCAGTGGTAATTTTGGCGCGCCAAAGACCACCGTCCGATCAATCGTTACATGAAAACGAGTTATGTAGTCTGTCACTCACAATCAAAATCTCATTTTGCCGGGCTGAGAAATGAAGTATTTAATTGTCGCCTGGTTTAGAGATTTGTTTCAATATGAATCAATCAAAATTTCCCCTCGTTCTTCCTCTCTCTCACTCTCTCCATGCTCTCTCTCTCTCTTGCTCGCTATCTTCTTACTTATTTCTTCTCTCTCTCTCTCTCTGCCTTTCTCCTCTTCTCTCTTTCTCCATACACTTCCTCTCCCGCTTTTCCCTCAGGCCCTTCTCTCTCTCTCTCTCTCTCTCCCTTCCCCTCTCTCTCTCTCCTTTCCCTAGAAGTCATGTGACTGAAAGCAATATCATAATATTTTACAAGATTGATTTCATTATTTTCTTCAACATGAATTATCAATCAGATTTTAAGTGACTGGTAAAAATGTGTGTGTGAGTGTATGTGTGTGTGTGTGTGTGTGTGTGGGGGGGGGGGGGTTATGTTGTGTGTTTTATATTGTTTGCCATACCAATGACTCTCTTTGTACAATATCATAAAGACTGTACCTCTCGATGTTCAAGATGAAAACACTCACGATGCATTGTCACCTCTCTTGTGTTGTTTACCTCTTTGCTACTATCTCGCAAGCCTTCATTAGGTTTTCTAGAACTGAAATAAAAATGACTGCATTACAACATCACAGTAATAATCCTAACAGTAATTTCACAGATAGTACAATTACCATGACCCCAATTCAAAGAATGTTTCAGTATAAGCCAATTTGCGTAAGAAAAAAAAATAGACGAGGTGCATTTATATCATGTAAAGGAAGTTAATGGATAGCATTATATACTTGTAATTTATTTATGTTTATACATTTTTCAGTATGAATAGGCTTTGTATTACCAAAAGTTCACTAACCGCTGCTTAAATAGATCATTATAAAATCATGTAAATAGAACTCATAATGAGAAACAATCAGATACGAGAAAACGACTCAGATCCAACAGCATTTAAAAACTGGCGTCTGCAATGACTGACTTTCCTCGAACAAAGTTGAATAATTGTTATGAGGTATTCACTGACAAAAGACTAATTAGAGTCCATACTATTTATCTAAATTAAACTAGAATAGCTTTTGTATCTGAATGCCATTCTATATGGCATATCGATCAGGCAATTTGCTGTGATCACGAAAACGATAATTTGACACTGATTGCGTTGACCATGAGCGGTGGAGAATGAAGTAAGCACTAGAAATTCATAATGGATGTTTTAACACATGGCGCCATACAGAATTAAAATCACTTACGACTGCGTGGGATTTTGACACTTTCTTTGTTTACTGGGTATGAAAATGCTTAAAAAGACAGAAATGAACAATCAAATACTTCATGTTTTAATATAAAAGTAGGAGAGAACAAAATGTTATGAAAAATAAATGCTACATTTTACCACATTTTATTCCTCTTGTTTACTGATTAACTTTAAGTATCAGTTTAGGTAAGAAGGTGTTACAGGTATTGGCCATAATGAGTAGTGGAACCAGCAAACATTAAAGGACTTACAAATGAATTGCTTTTAATTATTTCATATTTGTTTAGACAAATCTAAATCTCTGAACCAAGGAAAAGTCAAAGTTTACAGTTCTACTAGCATAGAATTATAGTTGTCAAGGCATGTATTAACCATGTTAACTAAATTTGGTAATTTCTTCTGAGTGCATGGTGCGTACACTGTAAAAGGTCTAAACACTTTTATAAACGCTTTTCTGTAACACTTTATAAACACTTAAACACGTTTAAATGGAAATCATAAACACTACTAATTAGAAGTTATCATTATCGCCTGTATCCACGTTTATTTTTGGAACTCTTCATAAACACTCAAACATGTTTACATACACACTAAAACACGTTTAATATGAATATTTTGGAACACTTTGACACGTTAATATGGAATCATGTGTTTATAAACTTATCGTGTATAAACATTTAAACACACATCTCAACGTGTTTAAGTGTTTATGAAGTGTTCAAGATTCCCAATTAAACATATAGGATAAACGTGTCTAAGTGTTTATGAAGTGTTCCAAAACTAAACAGGGACTTTTAATATCATACAGGCGATAATGATTACTTCTAATTAGTAGTGTTTATGATTTCCATTTAAACGTGTTTAAATGTTTATAAAGTGTTACAGAAAAGCGTTTATAAAAGTGTTTAGACCTTTTACAGTGTATAGCGTTATACAGCATGGATCAAGCAAGTTGCAGTAATTACTAAAGCATCAAAAACGTCTTGAGGCATAATATGCTGGTTTGCAGAACTTGGAAGTATGCCTTTTACATTATTTGGTGACGGAGGAATGCGTCATTATAACTGGCATGCTCTTTGACGCACCGTGACATAAAGTGAAAGCCAAATGAACAGTGGAAATGCTGCGTTGAATAAATGACTTTTAAAACCATTTTCCATCGATAAACGTAGGTCATGATGCAACCATAAAATTGCAGTAGAATTAGCAATGGGGAATAAAAAAAATAAAACTGAGACCCGTTTTTGAAGACATCAAAAGTTTGTTGGTTGTGGCAAGGAGTAATACATTGTAGTACCTCCTTAGTTGCGGAGAGTTTGGAGTAGTTGATTCCACAATTTGGGGTAGTAGATGAAAATACTCAGTATCTTGGAAGTCGGATGATTCAGCATGAGGAGTGGAGGGAGTGCCGGAATAGTTGACTGGAAGTTATGACTTCTGGGCCCTCTTGCATAAAAAGTTAAACCCAACTTGATTTTCAACCAGTCAGGATTGAGTATTTTGGACTTGCGTTTAATTTTTAGTTGCCTTTTAATAATCGTAACTTTTTATGCAAGAGGGCCCAGGTAAGTAAGAAGGAACGTTTCTAAATTAGATGTAAAGTTAAAGTGATTCGATTGTAAATGCCCTTAAGTTCATCGCTTTCAATTCTAATTACTATGTCCCATAACAGTCTCATGAAAGATATTCACGTTATCATTGATAAACAGTGATAAGCAGTGGTGCATGTAAGACTTATTGTTTGTAATATTCTCTCTCACGCTCTGTCCTCCGATTTCTGACTGGCTCTCTTCGGCTTATAGTCAACGAAAGGGAAAAACACATTCATTTTCCCCACATGTTAAAAAGCAGTAATTGCAAGTTTTTGAATGCTTCTGTTTTGAAAACGAAGCTCGAAAGCAACAGCGTCAGTATGTATAGACGTAACAGTGCATTGTGCATGAATTTTACATTGCATTTGACAAAGCAAGGGATGAGGGGATGAGGGGATAAATAAGTCTGTCTTTTGAACAGATTCCACGAAAAGGGAGGATCATTATCACGTAGATTCTGAATTAATCATGCAAACGAGAGCAATGTCTATCAAGAGTAATTAGTGCTGTCTCCCAAAGCCTTTTATCTCAGTCAGAATTATTGTTTCGCTATACATCTGCCTATAACAAGCTCAAATAATAACTTTATTTGTTAATGATTTTTTTTTTTTTTGGTTTTGTTTTTTGTTCTCACGTCTTCTGAAATAGGTGTGCAGATCATGACGGTTCATGTGATTCCATGGGCTCTGAGCGATTTTGCATGATTATGTGTGTAACCTTTACAAGTGCAGGTTTTAAATGTATAATTCAGTTCATTTTATTTCCAGCACTAGGTAGTAAAAAACATACAAAATGTACAAAATGTACAAAATACAGTGACATGTGACATGTATCACAAATTACATATCATAGAATAAGAGAAGACAAGAAAAATACATGAAAAACAAACATACAAATGGACAATTAATTATCTAGTTCTTGGAGAGGGGTAACAAAGCAAATTTGCTTGTCAAGGTTATCCCCCCCCCCCCAAAATAATCATAATATAAAATTGTGAAGGGAGGGGGGGGGGGGGTCGTTTACACTATCAATATCGAAGGCCTAAGAAGAGAGTTGCATTTTTAACAACAAATGTTTTTTTGAAATTCCTTTTGAAGCTTTGGAGTGATGCAGAATTTTTAAAATCATTACTCAACCCATTCCAGAGAAGCTGCCCTCTATATCTAATGCCTTTTTTGCCCTAGAGCTGTTTTAAAATACATGTATATGCTACAAAGAGATAATTTCTAGTAAAAGAGTAGATATATCGTCATGAAGCTGTTTTATAAATCAGAAATGGCAAAATTCACGAACTCCGTTAAAGGTCATAGGATATAAAAGAATGCAATCCTTTGTTGACAGGAAGGGATGGGGTTGATACTGATATTTTTGTATCAACATGGTTTTGTTTAACGATCCTTCTCTTTGCCTCACTAAACATGGGTTTAACCATCAGGGACTTAAAAATCTAAATCGAAAAGTAATGAAAGTATGTATGTATGTATTTTTTTTTTTGTATTTTTGTTTTTATTGAAAGATAAACTCAACGACTGAACAATATAACATATTTACAATGATATCAAAGTAATTACGACACAAAAAGACACAGCACAACACAACACAACACATTGCAAGACAAGACAAAACAAGACAAGACAAGACAAGACAAGACAATGCCTCACTCTTAAAATGAAGCTTCACCCTGACAACATCCAGGCTACATATAAAATGAAAAAAAAAAAAACAACAAAAAACAACCCCCCCCCCAAAAAAAAAAAACAATTTAAAAAAGGAACTAACACCTTGAAAAAGGAATGAAGGTGCAAGATTTCGGATCAGACTCATAACTGTTTGCACTCGTTAAAAAATGCAATATTGTACAAAAGCAATATACATGATATAGGGTGTATATTCTTAATGAAACTAATAATATCAGGGGCATTAGAATTCAACAGAGACCGATTCCTAAAGAGAGAG
>CM057161.1:12169432-12186339 GCA_029962745.1 Echinometra lucunter | reverse complement strand
TCTCCTCTCTCTCTCTCTCTCTCTCTCTCATGTCCAATGCTGGATGGATGAGTGTTTTATACAGTGACATCTTACGGGCCGCCGTGTACAACTCATCGTATTTTCTAATTCATTTTAGAACCTCGTGCATGCATACACTGAGCCATGCAAAGGGTAAGGTGAACTTTGTAATTAAAGGCCACATGCATTTTTCTTGCTTTCGTGATATACACTCAAATCTAAATTGGAGTTAGATGAAATATCACCTTCTTTCCTTTTCTACCTTTTTCATTTTTTTCTTCTTCCCCCTCTCTTCCACTCTTTCTCTCTCTATCTCATTTTGTCTCTCCTATTTCATCACCCAGTTTCTCTTAATTTTTCTTTTAATCCTTATTGTAGGTATTTCTATTTTTCTTCAATTCCAAATAGGCCTACTCGTTAAGCAACTATTCTTTCATATTATTTCCTTTTTCATTTCCGCCTTCTTTGCCACCATAGCTATATATGATTTTGCTACTATTCAATGTATTTCATGTTTTCATACTGGTTGGTGTAGATTTCTTTATTTTCTGTTCTCTTCATAGTACATGACCCCGTATCAACTGCTTAAATGGTGGCATTTCTCCTTGAAATAGTAATGTGCTTATTACTTTCTGAGAGTATTATTGATGAGGATCTGAAACCTACGTGATTACGTTCAAGACAAGAAAGAAGATACAATGAAATATTTGCCATCAGATGTTATCAAATTATATACTGATTATCCTGCAATCGAAATATCTCCAAACGTGGATGTGTCTTTAAAAACATTTTAATTGACAAGGTACTGAGCTCTGCGTTTGTTGTGAATTAGGCTAATGGATTATTTTCACCAACAATAGCATTAAGTAACACTCAACAACATGATATGTTTTTATATTTCATTACTGCATTATATTAATGAATTTCATTCTAATAACTGCATTAGGAATCTGAAAACAAAAAGTAACCAATAAATTATGATATCTCCTACACTGTGTTGGATTGAAGTTAATGTTAAATTTGAAAAGAAAGGATGTTCATGCATCATTAGGAGCCTAGATGCCTCCGTCCGTCACCGTATATTCAGTTCTATGATTCAGTTCCAAGGTCATTTTCTCCCTCCAACAAAGCGCGCGCTTTAAGAATATGCACCCAATAGTGCATTCGAGGGATGCGCCGTATGTCTGTCACAGTGCTTGAGCTATGCGGGTGCGTTTTCCTTCCAGAAAAGAAGAAGAAAGAAAGGCTACTACAAATGTGGTGCTCGTTCCGTCTCTACAGCATGGTTTCCCCGCATATCACGGGTGGAAAACGACTTATGGCGCGAGCATGCATTGTCGCACAGGCATCAAACGCCCGACCGCCCGGCGTATACGCCTGCTATCGCGATCACCACAAAACAAA
Source organism: Echinometra lucunter (assembly GCA_029962745.1). NCBI lineage: Eukaryota > Metazoa > Echinodermata > Echinoidea > Camarodonta > Echinometridae > Echinometra > Echinometra lucunter. The sequence continues at coordinate 12,184,935 of CM057161.1, read as the reverse complement.
TTCGGCAATATTATTAATGTAGTGTCCCGTCTAGGCTTATGGGATATTATTCCTAATGACAGCGGCAGCTTGCAAATTTCCCTTTCAAAAAAGATAAACTCCATTGGATGTACGGCAAGATGAGGTTTTGAATGCACTTTTTTTTTCTACAACTCGATATAGTGAGACAGTAAAAAACTAAGTCGAAAGTGAAAATGATTATCGGTTGGGTGGTGGTGAATCTGGTTTTGTTTCGGCAATTTTCTGTTTATTCGTTTTCCGATTTTCCTGATGAAAGGAAAAAAAAGGGAATCCTTACTTTCTATCTTGTTGACTCGGCTGTCAGTTCGATTCATGAGACCCGCATTTTACAGGTCGCTCTTAATTAGCACGGCAATATCAATATGAGACAATGTTATTTCCTTAGCGCTTCTATTATAATATTGAAACAGCACGCGATTTTCACTTTGAATTAGTCGACTGCTACATTAAGAAGCTGCATGGGGACAAAATGGTTAAATGTTTGATGCTTCGCTTGCTAAATTGGCGTGATGATGGCGTCTTCTTATTTAAAATTGAATTCCATGAAGCTTTTAGAGTAACGTTATCAAGGTTTGTCTCTTCACTAGTTGCTACACAACTTTTTCAAAACAAAACGTGATTTTCAAGATTTAAGTGATTTGTTGCGATACGGGAAAGGTTTGTTATATTATGCTTAATGGTTGTTTTAGCATGCATATTAATATCCGCAAAGTGGGGAAAACTTAACACATTAATTCGCCCGCAGTGATTGCTTTGTAGAAATATTGAAACGTAAAGCTGAATATTTACCGCGTCGAGCCTAAATGTATAATGTTTGCGACGCTTGTATTTCAAAGAGAGGCGGAAAGGGAGAAGGCGAGAGAAAGAGAGAGAGAGAGAGAGAGAGAGAGAGAGAGAGAGAAGAGAGAGAGAGAGAGTTAGTTAAAACGGAAGGGGGAGAGAATGATGACTACACAATGCGACTGAGAGAAATAGAAAGAGAGAGAGAGAGAGAGACTGTGTATTTGCCGGATGCATTGGCAGGTAAAATTACTGGGACAAGAAAAAATTGTACAGACTATCGAATCGAGAGATAAGAAGACAAAGAGTAACAACATTCAGCAACAGAGAATACAAAACAAACACTATATTCCCTAAAATACGCCTGAACCCCCCCCCACCCCCCTCCACCCCCCACACACACAGAGTGTTGGTGACAAACGAGAAAGAGGGGCAGGGGAAGGGTCCGTAAGAAAGGGTATCAATGATAAAGAAAGAAAGAAAGGGATAGATACAGAAAGTGGTGATGAAAAAAGGAAGAGTGAAAGAAAGAAGGGCTTTAAAAAAAATTAGAGGGAGATAAATATTTCTTCCAGACAGCTTCATCACGCATCATATCGCAATTTTCCCTAAATCTGAACAAATGCCATTCGCCGATCGATGTCTTTTAGTCTAGCTGCTTCGGAAATCATATTTATAGGACAAGGCCGCTCACTGGAAACGCACTTCTGCAGACATACAAACACTTTACCAATTCCTTTCCGCCACGCCCACCGAAAACTTCCGACCAATGACAAACGACTTGTCTCGTCACATGACACCCGACTCGCTAGTCTCGATGGTGAAGTCTTTAGTCGCACCGTTTTATTTTGTCATCGCACTAAACTGAATTGTTTTTCCCAAGTGCCAAAGCTGGATCCAGCTAGGAGCATTGAAGAAGGGGAAGGAGTTTTGGGTAGTAAAAATAAAAAAAGAGAAGAAGAAAAAAAAAGAAGAAGAAGAAGAAGAAGAAGAAGAAGAAGAAGAAGAAGAAGAAGAATAAGAAGAAGAAGAAGAAGAAGAAGAAGGAGAAGGAGAAGAAGAAGAAGAAGACTTTTGACTTTTCAAAGTAAAACTTTATTTACATTTACATTTAATAAACAATACAAATAAAAAGATAGACATAAATGAACTTAATATGACATGTGTTTGTATGCCATAACAGTAGTAAAAAAAAAATATTAAACATTTCATTACATAAACAATAGATAAAGTAGTATAAGACGGAAGAAATCCAAAATTGTACTGAGTGGTGAGTGTACAGAGGAATTCTGAGAACAAAACATGACGTCACTGCGTTTGAGACGATAGCCCAATTAAAGCTAAAGAAGGAGGAGAAGAAGAAGAAGAAGAGGAAGAAAAGAAAGCAAGAGGACACCACTGTGAAGAGACATTTTTGGTTCAATTATCTCTGGCAAGCTAATTAAGAACCTGCAAAACAAAATGAAAATGTAAATCAGGTTTAAGACATTTCAAAATAATCTGGGCCGAGGGACACTCTTATGTCCTTTTTGTAACAGTATACTATTGCATAATTAGCATAGTTGTTTATAAAGGTAAAATGGCTGTCAAACAAGGACTGAAACACAGCCTAGGTGAACTGCATCAAAAGGGTGACGAGATTTGAATGACGTCAAGTAAAAAAGTACATCTTCATAACATTTTTTTCTTTTTCACTTTCTCAAAGAAGGCACAGAACTGCAACTTTGACATATCAAACAAATACGCAAGGATGATTTCTTTTTTTAAAAGCCTATCCAAGTCAACCATTAGTTCTACTATTCAAAAATCAACGCGCATTCACTAATCATAATATAAAACAAAACGGATTCCAATATCTCTTGTGGTTTTTCTATACTCTTTTGCCAAAATAGCACCTTACTTATTTTCTCTTTTAATGTTAAACAACTCGTCTCATCCTTCCTTGTTCTTGCGACGAACTCGGGGGGGGGGGGGGGGGGGGGGGGGTCACAACGCTCTGCTCAAAGTTGCGCATGACTTTATACAAATGACTTGAATATGCAGAGCCAAATGGGATGCCCAAATATTTTCCTGACGTTTTAACCAAGTATGACTTCACATAACAATAATCAAATTCTGGCCAAAAATATATATATATATATACACTTCGCATTAAAAATAATTCGTTATTATTGATAATGTTAATCTACAACACAAGTGCACATTTCATCTCTAGCTGCTCTGATTAAAAAAGAATGATATTCCCATTAAGCCTTTCATATTCAAGTCATTCGTAAAGTCATGCTTAACTTTGCGCACGGTTTTGTGAAACACCCCCTTTCCCCCGGTTTGTAAGACAGTACATGGTTTCAGGCGAGATGGAAAGGTCAAGTTGTACATCGATGCACTCGAGGCCGCAATAGAGGTCATTTGACTCGTCTAGTTTGAATGCAGGAATTTTGACACTCAAATAATGCCTGCCCAGGGCCCCGTATCATAAAATTTGTTATCAATAACAAGTTGCAATACCTGTTATAAGCTACTGAAATATTTGTGTCTGATTGGCTGAGAGCAAATTTGTCATTAAAAAATGGCAGTTGTTACTGATAACAAGATTTATGAAACGGGGCCCAGGTGCCCCCCCCCCCCCCGTCTTCTAAACATAAACGTAAAATTTGCTTGATTTTCTGTTAATTTCTGTACCAAAGCTACTAAATTCGGTTCGAAGTCAAATTTAGTACTACCATCCTTTATAATCACGAAAGATGCATTATAAAAGCCGATACAATAATCACACACAAACAAGGTACTCCTCTCAGCTGAAACTCAAATGAAGGCGCTTCGACGTTCCTTCTTTAATGTCACCCTGAAAGTGTCCAAAGAAGCAGAAATACGGGAAATTAATTTAATATTTAAATGATATCAAATAAATTTTCCATATTCCATCCATGAACCACATGTACTGAAATGATGGTCGGATGATACCACTGTACAATGACCATTGACTGATGACGCATGAGAATACCATCTTTCTTCCACCAATTGGTGGCGCTAATTAATACATCGACTCATGTCCTGTAAAATGATTATCTAAACTGACTTTGACAAAACTGACTGAGAGAGAGAAAGAGAGAGAGAGAGAAAATCATGTTTGATGAAAGTTTTAGAAGCTGGATAGTATAACTTGATAGAGGTCTAACTCGCGAGACAACTTTCTACATGACGTGTATTAATTCAAAGTTTTACAAAATCTTGCCATCTTCGGAGTGGAATGATCGAATAACATAATATTGCAAGGTTGATTGTTGAGCGATGATTTATTTCAAGGGATAATCTTGATTTCAACTTCCTTAGATAAAATTCAATGCCTAGTCTTAGTATCAAATATGAAGATTCTTATTAATGATAAAAAATATTGTGTTTTAATTTTAACTCATATGAGTAAGCATATAATTGTTGTCATAATATGATGATATGATCAATTTACACAATATACTTTTTAAAAGAAGGACCTATGGCAAATATGGAGAAAAAAATTAATGCAATCTGATTTCAGTGCATAGAAAAATTGCGAAATCTGCTCATTCTGGCCTATGTATACGTGTTATACACTGCTGTTGTCCCGGTGTAATTCGTGCACAACCCAAGGGGTCAACCCTATCCCACATATCACAGCCAAATTCATATCATCTGTTCCAAATATGATCACAGATTAATTCTCATTGATATTAAGAAAATATTCCATTTCGGAATACATCAGAACTGATTTATACTAATCAAGTTTCCCCCGTCTCCCCCTCTCTACCCCTCTCTCCATTTCTTGTTGTTGCGTTTTATTTCCGGCGTATACGCACAACCCTCGCAGGGGGTAAATTGAAAAGGAATGACTCCGCAAAATGGAGGGAGAGAGTGAGAGTACAAATCTGTGCAAATAATCATTTAGGGAAAATGATGAAAATGATTTAGATTGCTCTCTGTCGGGCAAAGGAATGTCCCAATGAAAAGAATTAAGAATGGGGAAGGGAAGGGGTAGAGTTTTGATTGAGCTAACGCGTTTTTCCAGGAAGAGGTCGGCGCGGAGGGGTTGGCTGAGGGGACCCCTCGTAGTGTAACGGGACGGGGGAGCGTCCGACAAGGCACGGATCTGTAAAGGGTGGATATACAAGTGTATGGCATCACCAATATGTTTCGCTGTCGTGCGAGGAAAACAAATATGAACTTTAAAATGAACTTTGCACTTTTGAAATAAAGGGTTGCAGACAGGTCACGAGTCGGAAAGACAAAGAAAAATTCGTAGTTTATTTTCGTCGTCTAAGCAATACATGGAGAAACGGATGAAAAGAATGATCATTTCAGTTGTAAAAATCATAATTAACGCACAAAAAATATTTTTATTCCTCCTACAAGTATGTAAGATTCTATCAAATTCATTTATAATGATGATAGTAATAAATGCAATGCTTATTTACCATCGATGCTGGCCATCGTGACAATAATGATACGTATTCATTAAAACTGAAATATCATTATGGATCAACAACAAAAATCATTCTATGCAATATCTTCATTTATTATTCAATTCCATATCCTTTTAGCTGTAGCAAATCATGAACACATAACTATACACTGTAACTACTTAATCTGTAGCCAGCTTTTCATTTAAAAAAAATAATAGAAGTAAAGCTTTTATATTTGTTGTACCTCATTTGCAAAAAAAAAAGAAGAGAAGATTGCACGGTAAAAATTATTGGTAATTTATGTTTTTACATCGTTACAGCGTGCACGTACTTCTGTTTCTTCTTTTTCGCGAGGGTGACAATTGAGACAAGTTGAGTTGTCCCTTTTCCTTGATTAAATTAGAGAGTACGGCATCGGATAACACTTGCATTGTGCCAAAAATGACGATAATTTGAAAAACGAGATACGTTAACAGATCTGGGAAAGAGATAAAATAAACTGAAAATCGAATTCCAATTCAATAAGGGAATCGTGGAGAATGCTCGTGGAATGATAAACTCCGCGCGAGATTCAATTTGGCGGCGAGGAAAAATCGAAGAAAATCACAGAAAAACGGGGAAACAAATTAGAAGGGAATTTATGAGAAGGACAACCAAATTAGAATCAAAATACGAGGAAAAGGTGGCCATAATAATAGGGTATAACATTACTAGGCATTGCACTTTTCCGCTTTGCTCAAATCAAATCAAACCGGCGCTTGCTGTACTCCCCCTCGCCCCAGTACTGGAGGAATGAAATAGAATTTCAAACGTAACACGGCCCCCAAACTGTTACTGCAAACAAGTCAAAACGTGGCGCTTTTCGAAGCGTTCCCAGCCTATTTCAGTCGTGCAACACCGTCTTCTTATCCGTCTGCTTCTCTGATAGGAGAGAGAAAGAAAGAGAAAGAAGGGGAAGAGGGAGGGAGGGAGGGCGGAAGAGAGAAAGAGAGAGAGAAAACTCGGGGGAGCGAGAGGTGAAAGGAGGGAGATGGAAAGGGAGAGGGAGTTGATGGGAAAGAGAGATAGAAAAAGAGATAGAAAGAGATAGAAAGAGAAAGAAAGAAAGAAAGAAAAGGAGGGAGAGGGAGCGGAAACAAGATCGAAAGAGGAAGGTTTAAAAAAGAGGGGAAATCAGTGGCCAAAAAAAATGTCAGTGCCTTAAGAATTGAGAATAGAATGGGCCTTATTTTGTTGAATGATGTTGCTATTGCTGACTTTTGTTTGTATAATCGCAAGTAGAAGAAAAAAATACATTAAGGAATGAGGGGGATGAGGAAGGTAGAGATAGAGAAATAGAAAGAAAGAGAGAGAGATAGAGGCTAGGGGATCAAGGGATGAAAAGAGATGCAGAGAGAGAGAGAAAGAGAGAGAGAGAGAGATAGAAGCTAGGGGAAGAGGGATTAAAAGAGATGCCAAGAGAGAAAAAGAAATAGAGAGAGAAATAAGGGGAGAGAAAGAAAGAGAGAGAGAGAGAGAGAGAGAGATAGAAGCTAGGGAAAGAGGGATGAAGAGATGTCGAGAGAGAGAGAGAGAGAGAGAAAGAAAGGGAGAGAAATCAGGGGAGAGAAAGAAATAGAGAGGTAGAAGCTAGGGGAAGAGGGATTAAAAGAGATGCCGAGAGAGAGAAAGAGAGAGAAATTAGGGGGAGAGAAAGAGAGAGATAGAAGCTAGGGGAAGAGGGATTAAAAGAGATGCAGAGAGAGAGAGAGAGAGAGAGAGAGAAAGAAAGGGAGAGAAATTAGGGGAGAGAAAGAAAAAGAGAGAGAGAGAGAGAGAGATAGGAGCTAGGGGAAGGGGGGTAGAAAAGGATGCTGAGAGAAGGAAAGAGAAAGAGTTAGGGGGAGAGAGAGATTCATTGTATTTCTGCTGCATTTTTTTATATTCAGCATAAAGAAGATCATTTTAAAAAAGGGTTATTCAACTCATGTGTAAATTAGAAAAGAAAGTACTTTGACGCCATATTCTCCCTGTTTTCTCATTAATGATACATATACATTTGTTATTCGTCTACATTTGATAATCGTCCTATCAACATGAAACATAACACTTTAAAAGAAGAAGACTCCTCCAAAGCATTCAATAATAGCATGATTCATTAATGTGTACAATAAAAGATTACGTTGTGTATTTTTCGTGCATTTTGGATGTAAATAAGGCAAAATGTTGCAAACTATAAATTCAAGCACTGGGGGATTTGGAGGTAATATTTAAAAACTCAATATAAAATTTCAATAGAGTAAAAATGATACACTTTGGAAGAAATCCTTTGGATTAACGATATGCCCTTATATGCAAAACGGTTGTAATCATGATTGTAAATTTGATTATCGCTTTCAATATTATTAGCCTTCTATCCTCCAAAGTTTACTTAATTCTAGACAAAAGTAGATAGGTAGAGAGATAAAAAATGATAAGGATAAAGAGAAATAATTATATAGAGAGCATTAGAAAGACTGATAGACAGATAGAGAGAGTGAAAAAGAGAGGAGAAAAGAAAGAGATGGAGAGACTGACAGATTGGCGAACGCGTAGAAAAGAAGAGACCGAAAGAGACAGGTATAGACCAGCAAAAGTAGGAGAAAAATGACAGACGGTCATAAAGACAGATTAGATACGGAGAGACAACGGAACGTGTCAGCATGAGAGAAAGAGGGAGAAAAAAATGCCCTATAATTCTACATCACGATGATTCAAATTAAATCATAATCATGCAAGAATGCGGAAAGGGCATAAGCGAAGAAATTAACCAAATACCTCATCGAATTGCTTGAATGTTTTATTCTTAATTGGCAAAAGTGAATTACAATTTACAGCAGCATGCAGATCAATGAATCCATGACGTGTCGAAGGGTAAACAGCACGGCAAACTCCAGCCTTAAAAACCCAAACCAAGAGCAGACGGTGAAGATTCACTTTGTTACCATGACAACAAGAAAATAAAGGTAAGTGTACTTTCTTGGAGGGTTGAGTCTCCTCCGTCGAGTCGCACGGATCGCGCACACGTTAATTTGCCCGCGAATTTAATCAGACGACAGTGTTTCGTTTAATTCAGATTCACTCGCATAGATCGATTTGAAAAACATTATCAACGATTTTTTTCGTTCTTCTTCTCTCTCTCTCCCCCTCTCTCTCTCTCTCTCTCTCTCTCTTTCTTTCTCTCACTCTTTATCCTTCTCTCACTCTCTCTGCTTCTCTCACCTCCACTACAATAAATCGAAAATGAGGAAAATGACCCCTGGAAAAAAAGGAAATTCGGCATTCATTTGATGACAAGTCATTATTCTAATTGACATGGTTCTCTGTGTAATCCATACCTTGCATGCACCAAGCACGATTGTAATCATAATGATAATTGCCATCCTACAAAATTCATTAGTGAAAGGTAAATACATGTTGTCCCGCGTTTGTATTTGTAATGGCATGCAGCTGATAATGATGACGATATTGATGATTATTACGCGTATTGGATGCCGGGTTGCTTTCAGGCGAGTCGAAAAATGTGGAGGAATTCATTTCGTTAATGATCATCAGATTAATTTCCTATCTTTGATGGGAATTCTGATGCAGCAGGATCCTCGTCGCCGAGATGTTTCTCGATATGCCATTCCCCAGTCTTTCGGAGTTAGTTTCTGAAGGGCTGTAACATTCACAGGGCATTGAACTAGAACGAGAGTACAGGGAAATCCATGTTAATATGAAAGTTTTGATCGCCAATACAGAAATCTCGATGCTTCATTTACGGCATACACTAACTGGTTTGTTTTCGAGAAGTTGTAAATTAATTCATATATATAAAAAAACAATAGCTTTTCTATAAAAGTTACGTAATAAAAAGGAGATAGTATGGTTCCATGGAAAAAATGATATTGATGATACCGGTGGCATACCTACAGGGGAAATGGGGAGCACCTCCCCCCCCCCCCCCCCCCCCCATCGAATGGTGAGAGTAAAAGAGAGAAAGGGAAGGGAAAAGGGAGATGTGAAAACATGATACCCCCTGTTAATTAAAACTTCATTTACCGAGAGTGACCCGACCCCTCCCTCCCAGTGCCCCCTTTACGGGTTTAACCTTTGCTATGCAACTTGGACGGAGTAAATAAAAACAAAATTGGGGCTGTAGTTTCCGATTAGGCTTATATCTGAAACACGGAAAGTCGAATATATAGCAATTAAACCAAATAAAAAACTAAAAACAAGAAACTCTGTTCAAGAAACTGGAGGAACAGAGGAGAGCTAGCCTTGTAGGAGAGGGTATGAACATAGAAAATGGAAAAGTACGTTAGAAGGGAAAAAAACGGAACGGGAAAGGACAATAAGAAACCTATCCAACTTGCATATACAACGACGAAAAATAATATTTTAACGGTTTGGAAGAAGGAAATTAAAATCAGATCGGGACAAATGAAGTAGGGGAATGGGGTTATAAATAAAGTAGAAGATCCACCCCACCCCACCCCCACCCCCTAAAAAAAGATAACTGCAGGTGCTTTCAGCGACACCCAGGCAACACGTACAAGCAATTTGACTAAGGAATCAGACAATCGCGAAAGAAAAATATCTCTCGTGATTTCAGGGGTTTCTTCTTCTCTATCAGCGCGCCTAAAAGATCACGGATATCGTTCATATTTCCCACCCCAAATCCCGATATCTGATACCAAACTACCTGTCATATTATTCTATTTATTGCTCAAACTGTTGCTATTTCTGGAACTAAAATGAAATTTTACCAAAGCCTTGGAGAGGAAGATGAGAATGAGTTAAGTTTAAATGGAGATATTTTAAACGCTCAAGATTTAGAGTATATGAATGATTCGGATCAAAATCAGTGAGTTTGGGTAGAAATCAATTACAGCAAACTTGAGAATGTTGCAACCCCTTAAGCAGGGTGTTAAGGATAAAGTTGTATCACTAATCAACTTCGAAAATTGCTAAGGATCTTTGATAAGAAAGTCATGAAAAATTCGAAGTCCACGCAATTATCTGACTGTTATCTTCATCTTAAGATCGGTTTCATTCTTAAGTTCACAGCTTACATAGCTCGGGAAATATCACTGAAAATAGACGGATTGCTAGAAAAACGCAAGAGATGCCAATTCAGAATTTTTAAAACTAAAAACTAAAGCTGCTCAAATATCATGTTCACAGCATGAACAGCAATCTTGTTTTAAACCCAAATTTATTGTTGCTCAATTCCAGTGAAATTAAATGTTTCTGAAGCATCGTAACATGGACATGATCAAGAAGTTTATGCGAATGCCAAATCTTTATAAGACCATTGTGAAATCCATCAAAATGGCGTTTTTTATTGATCCTCTCAAATTTAATGGAGTGACGCTTTTAACTTTTTAACATAATTAGCTGAAAGGTATATTGTTTAAGTGCTTTCATTGTATCAATTTAATGGATAACGAATTTAATGACACGACGTCACTCTATTGCGACGCATTCTATGTGTCGTCTCAATCCGTCACGCCGGTTGAAAAGTTCCAACTTCGGGGGCCTTGGGGCACATGCGGTCATTGTACAGCCTTGATACACACTCTAGAAAGACAGACAAGATAAGAGATTAAGATACAGACGATGACAGTGCTGAATTTAATTATAGAATGAACATGTCGTCATGCCATACGATACAGACAAACAACAAGGTATAGCCATCAAGGTGTGCAAGAAAGAGGGGTGAAAACTAGCAAACAAAAATACCGAAAGACAGCAAGAACAACATTTTCTGTCTATTATTTCCAGCGCAGAAACAACAGCTTAGAGGGCGCGAGGAAACGGGGAATCAGAGTGGGGAGAGGGAGCGGAAACGGTGGGATGCTGAAGATAATCCAGCCCGATGCGTCCGGCTAAATCCACGATGACAAACCCGTTAGGAGTGAAGACAGACGACCCCCTGGAAGAAAGTCACTTATATCTGATGGGATCGGAGACATATTTCATTCAAGAAAGAAGTGGAAATTGTGTTTTTAGTATGCTTCAAAAACGGTTATTTTTCTCCCTTTAAATACCGTTGGTGTTTCTTTGGGCTGCAACTTGTAAGTTACATTTTGAATCCTTCCAAACAGCTATATCTGATGAGTGCATCTTTGGTAAAAATTGTAACAAATTTGTGTCAGATATGGCTAACAGTTTATTCAAAGCTTCCCTTTTCGTTAAATTTAACGGAAAGTTTACTTTTTTTCTGAAGGCGGACTAAAATGTGACTATTCAACCATCGAATCTATATTTCATGGGAATCAGAAATATTCCTTTGCTGTCTGTCTCTTTCAAATTGATATTGGTAAAATTTCGCGAGATATTCATCATCAAATTAAAAAAAAAAGTTAATACGTTTCTATTATCCGAAATAAATTCTCCCTGGCGAGATCATTCAAAATTCAATAAGCAAAACAAGTAAGACGATGATAAGGGAATCTGCACGTCGTCTTCAGATTATGACCTCTTCCATCCCCCTTTTTTTATTCTCTTTTTTCCTCTCCGTACGTGACACACCGATCTATAACATCCCGCTTAATTACCAAAGAGTGCTAATTCGATTTCCATATATACAACAGGTCGAGTGATGAGAAGAAAAGATGAATAATAATGAGCTCAAGTTGTTGAATGTTTTTGTCATAAATACGTCCTCGAATCCTGATTCCAAACCGGAATCGAGGAGATAGGATTCTAGAAGGTTGGATTTCAGCTCCAAATCCTCGGTGACATACGTGATTTCAAGTTGAAGAAAAACAAGACGATTTTTAGAAGAAATTAGGGATTCCATGGATTCAGATTTCCTTTTTTTTTTTCATTTTCCCAGCAGAGGAAAAAGGGAGAATTTGAAGGAAAATTATACCTCTGTTTTGTAACTCTGTTTCAATGTTGTGAGATTTTGAAGTCGGTGAGTGATTGCATCATTCACTTGTGCATATCCCTGAGCCTCAAGTTTCATTCTCTGAAAACTTTAATTCTTTTAGTGGAAATGCTTCAATATGGTACCATTAAGATATTCCATCATCATGTAATATTATTTGTGTCTTCAATTCAAGTAAACTATTGGCATACATGTGACCCCAAACACAATTACTTGACGGGGGAAAATGTTGGAAGTTCACTTCATTGTATATCTAAACTTTGATATGCCCTTATACTCTTTAGGTGATATTCATTCACTAATGATGCACCGCTATAAAATTATTGCATGATTATATGTTTTATATGCACTCTAAACAGGATTGGTCAAAATGCATGTGTTGGTGAATATGTGTACGACCAAAAAATTGGTCAAAATCAACCAAAATTTTGGTACATTTTAACCAATATTTTGGTAATATTGACCATCCTATTGGTCAATCTTTACCAAATTTTTGGTCGGACACATATGAACCAAAGTATTGGTCATTTTGACCACTCCTTTTAGAATGTGGATTTCTCACTAATTAAAGATGATAATTTCCCTGTATCATACATGGATTGCATTATAAAACTTTTTTAATGCTATTATCATAAACTAATATTTGGGGAAAAAAATAAGTGTAGAAAAGTGACCGAAAATGGGCAAGTGCACTCTTTTAATGAATATGATAAGCGTGCAACAGTGTGTCAGTGAGACCTTGTATACTTATTCATCAAATAAAACTGTATTGATGACAGCTTGAGTGGGATCACAATAAAGAAAGGAAGCAACATAATTAGTGATGGCCAGTTTCCAGTTAACAAATCAAGCTGTGAACATATTACAAACTGCCTATAAAGAGGAAAATCAACTTTTTTCATGCTATGATCAAAATGAGGACATGAATCTAATTTGGAACAAAAATGCTACATGTCGATTTTCAAAAGGTTTGTTTTTTCAAAGTTATATAATTCCAAAGATTCGTTTTTCCGAAAGTTATAGTTACTTCGAAGTTTCATAATCCCGACGATGAAAAAGAAAAGAGTAGAAAATAACTCCAGAAAAAGAGTGCCCCGAGAAATTATATACTTAACTGCTCAATATTTTTGTACCAAATTGATATCTATCATATCTATACACTGTTGTTGCCAGGTCAGGTATGGCATAATAATGTGTAATTTACTTTCCTGACATACTTTGCTTTAGAATAGAATATGTTCTGTAAGTACGTATTTTGTTCCCAGGTATCATCATGCTGGTTATCATCATGGTGTCTCGTTTTTAACCCCGCGGTCAGTGAACTGGGGGGCTAATGCCTCAGTGATATAGCCCGGAGACCCTGGGGGAAATGGGGTGGGGGTTTCCGTCTAGCTGCCCGGAAAGAGCATAATTTTAAGACCCTCAAAAATTTCGAAGTGAGGAATAAAGCACGAAAATATTGAATGCGGCGAGAGGAAATCCCCGATATGAGTTCGAGAACACATCTTGACCGCAAACGAGGAGGAGGATGGCGAGGAGAAGAAAAGAAGATGAAAGATATTCTTTGATGCCAGACAGTCAAGGCTCTGGGCATGTTTTGGCGGGGTAGGGGAAAGTTAGTGAGGTAGAACTATGGCTGAGGTCAAAACATCCATTGTTTTAATGACTTAAAACGTGAGGAAAATAAGAAGAAATTAAGGAGAAGAAAAGAATGAGACCACATGGAGACCTACAAAGCAGACGATAACCATATTTTGTTGTCACAGGCGATAAGGGCCCATGTTCACCAGGCGCTTGCCCGAATTTCAATTTTCAAGTTTTTCATCTTATAAGCTTAACAACCATCTGTAAACTTTATAATAGTGACTTTATAATTCGAAAGTAAGAAATATACAAAGGCAAAGTGACCACCTCGCTCCCCCCAAAAGACGCGGCGCACATTGCTAATTTCAAACTTTTCAGCGACGGGGGGGGGGGGGGGGGGGTCTGTAGACTCTTCAGCTCCCCGCCTGTTTGATGGGTTACTTTTGTATTCAGATAATACGAGGAAAAAAAGACGAGAAGATGATACATGTAATTTAGTTACAAGAACACACAGAATGTTTCTCATTTTCGCCCATGAACCGCGTCTCTTGTCACATCTAAATACAACCTCATCCCCACTGCACGGTTCATGACCGTGTTCGGATAAAACCCTACCCCGTACCAGTCCGCTACACGACTCTCAGCACCCGTGTAATTCGTTCCACGTGCGAACGTGCAGGGACAAAATAAGAGGTGTTAAATTAGATTTCACTTCTCCTCCAAAAGGTGCCAAGGGATGGCTCCATAGTGGAAGCGAAAAAAAAAATAATAACAGTGTAATTTTTCTTCTCCTCCTTTCTTTCTAGCAGTCATTTACGAATTCAAGCAAATCAAAATGACCTCACGAGAGGCTCCAGAAATTGGAGGAAAAATTTGCACCATGTTATTAAATTTGGAACGAACAAGCCCCTATAGATAATGTAATAAGGAGTCATCCTGGTACGCTAAGCACTGGCAGGGTTGTTCTCGATGTCAAGTGAGGGGCTATGAAAAAGGGGGAAAGGGGCACAGAAGAGTTGAGGAACTTTTCGAGCTTTTTTTTTCCCTCCTTTGAATAAGATTGAACTTTATCTTTTAAAGACAGAATTTAATATAGAATGTCATAATCTTCGTATTTTTGAGAAAATGACTTGGCTATTATACAGGTTTTGGACAGTGGAGAAGTGTGACGTTGTTATAAAGGGGGACCTATCCCCTACCCCCTACCCCCTCCTCCTTCTTGTAAGACACCAAGGAGGGGTGGTCTGGAGGATTTCATTTTGGTAAATCCTTTTAGAATATCAAGGTCGTTAATGGAGATATTGCTACCGTGCTTTATTATACCGGTAATCCCCAACACCTTCATGGGTTCATACATAAGATGTATATAGTGCATGGGCTCATAAAATAATTGAAGGGCTGAAGTGTTTCTTAAAGAAAGTTATTGAAAACACAACCCCCTCCATTCCCGTCCCCTCTAAGCCGTGCAAAGCACGGTATCATTGTCTTTTTACAATTATGATTTTCCTCTGAAATCCGATGCCAGTTTGTCAGTTTTTGCCTCCCCTTACCCGTGAGTGTATTTATGATCGTGTAAGTCATTTATAGAATATTATCACAATAAACACTTTTAGGTCAAGATTTCTGCAATAAAGATGATTCAAAGCTAATAATAGCTATTAACAATTGTTATTGCAGATACTTCAAAGGAAGCATATAAATATTCCTGCTTCTTGATCATTCGCACAGTTATCGATACATACGCCAAACAAACTTCACAGCATGAACTAAATTTGCTTGGGAAA
>CM057161.1:11993545-12168932 GCA_029962745.1 Echinometra lucunter | reverse complement strand
CAGAACGAGAAAGAGTTAGGGGGAGAGAGAGAGAGAGTCATTGTATTTCTGCGGCATTTTTTTATATTCCATAATGAAGATCATTAGAAAAAAGGGTTATTCAACTCATGTGTAAATTAGAAGAGAAAGTACTTTGACGCCATATTCTCCCCGTTTTCTCATAAATGATACATATACATTTTTATTCGTCTACATTTGATAATCGTCCCATCAACATGAAACATATTAACTTTAAAAGAAGAAGACTCCTCCAAAGCATTCAATAATAGCATGATTCATTAATGTGTGCAATAAAAGATCACGTTGTGTATTTTTCGTGCATTTTGGATGTAATAAATAAGGCAAAATGTTGCAAACTATAAATTCAAGCACTGGAGGATTTGGAGGTGATATTTAAAAACTCAATATAAAATTTCAATAGAGTAAAAATGATACACTTTGGAAGAAATCTTTTGGATTAACGATATGCCCTTATATGCAAAACGGTTGTAATCATGTAAATTTGATTATCGCTTTCAATATTATTAGCCTTCTATCCTCCAAAGTTTACTTAATTCTAGACAAAAACAGATTAGGTAGAGAGATATAAGGATAAAGAGAGATAATTATATAGAGAGCATTAGAAAGACTGATAGACAGATAGAGAGAGTGAAAAAGAGAGGAGAAAAGAAAGAGATGGAGAGACTGACAGATTGGCAAACGCGCAGAAAAAGAAGAGACCGAAAGAGACAGGTATAGACCAGCAAAAGTAGGAGAAAAATGACAGACGGTCATAAGGACAGATTAGATACAGAGAGACAACGGAACGTGTCAGCATGAGAGAAAGAGGGAGAAAAAAATGCCCTATAATTCTACATCATGATGATTCAAATTAAATCATAATCATGCAAGAATGCGGAAAGGGCATAAGCGAAGAAATTTCATTTCATTTCATTTCATTTCCTTTATTTTCCACAATAGCAGCAAACAATAATATTGACAGAAATTTTCTCGTTACAAAATCAATACAAGCATAATATACAAACGATTAGGTTTCACAATATATGGCCTTTAGTTATTATGTTTTAAATGATTAAGTAATTAATGAGTATATAAAATTGCAGGCTGCATTGTGGCGGAAACCTTGAAAGCAATGCTTGTAATTAAGCTTCCCAAACATAATGATGCAAGAGTATCTTTAATAAAAAGAAAACATAAAAAGAAAACAAAACAGACGATACAAGACCACACTAAACGGGACAAAACTACGAAGCAGCACAGGGACAAGGATGGGACAAGAAATTAACCAAATACATCATCGAATTGCTTGCATGTTTTATTCTTAATTGGCAAAAGTGAATTACAATTTACAGCAGCATGCAGATCAATGAATCCATGACGTGTCGAAGGGTAAACAGCACGGCAAACTCCAGCCTTAAAAAGCCAAACCAAGAACAGACGGTGAAGATTCACTTTGTTACCATGACAACAAGAAAATAAAGGTAAGTGTACTTTCTTGGAGGGTTGAGTCTCCTCCGTCGAGTCGCACGGATCGCGCACACGTTAATTTGCCCGCGAATTTAATCAGACGACAGTGTTTCGTTTAATTCAGATTCACTCGCATAGATCGATTTGAAAAACATTATCAACGATTTTTTTTTCGTTCTTCTTCTCTCTCTCTCTCTCTCTCTCCCTCTTCCTCTTCCTCTCTCTCCCTCTCTCTCTCTCTCTCTCTCTCTCTCTCTCTCTCTTTCTTTCTCTCACTCTTTATCCTTCTCTCACTCTCTCTGCTTCTCTCACCTCCACTACAATAAATCGAAAATGAGGAAAATGACCCCTGGAAAAAAAAAAGGAAATTCGGCATTCATTTGATGACAAGTCATTATTCTAATTGACATGGTTCTCTGTGTAATCCATACCTTGCATGCATCAAGCACGATTGTAATCATAATGATAATTGCCATCCTACAAAATTCATTAGTGAAAGGTAAATACATGTTGTCCCGCGTTTGTATTTGTAACGGCATGCAGCTGATAATGATGACGATATTGATGATTATTACGCGAATTGGATGCCGGGTTGCTTTCAGGCGAGTCGAAAAATGTGGAGGAATTCATTTCGTTAATGATCATCAGATTAATTTCCTATCTTTGATGGGAATTCTGATGCAGTAGGATCCTCGTCGCCGAGATGTTTCTCGATTTGCCATTCCCCAGTCTTTCGGAGTTAGTTTCTGAAGGGCTGTAACATTCACAGGGCATTGAACTAGAAGGAGAGTACAGGGAAATCTATGTTAATATGAAAGTTTGGACCGCCAATACAGAAATCCCGATGCTTCATTTACGGCACTAACTGGTTTGCTTTCGAGAAGTTGTTAATTCATATATATAAACAAACAATAGCTTTTTCTTTATAAAAGTTACGTAATAAAAAGGAGATAGTATGGTTCCATGGAAAAAATGATATTGATGATGCCGGTGGCATACCTACACGGGAAATGGGGAGCACCCCCCTCCCCCATCGAATGGTGAGAGTAAAAGAGAGAAAGGGAAGGGAAAAGGGAGATTGAAAACAGGATACCCCCTATTAATTAAAACTTCATTTACCGAGAGTGACCCGACCCCTCCCTCCCAGTGCCCCCTTTACGGGTTTAACCCTTGCTATGCAACTTGGACGGAGTAAATAAAAACAAATTGGGGCTGTAGTTTCCGATTAGGCTTATATCTGAAACACGGAAAGTCGAATATATAGCAAGTAAACCAAATAAAAAGCTAAAAACAAGAAACTCTGTTCAAGAAACTGGAGGAACAGAGGAGAGCTAGCCTTGTAGGAGAGGGTATGAATATAGAAAATGGAAAAGTACGTTAGAAGGGAAAAAAACGGAACGGGAAAGGACAATAAGAAACCTATCCAACTTGCATATACAACGACGAAAAATAATATTTTAACGGTTTAGAAGAAGGGAATTAAAATCAGATCGGGACAAATGAAATAGGGGAATGGGGTTATAAATAAAGTAGAAGATCCACCCCACCCCACCCCCACCCCCTAAAAAAAGATAACTGCAGGTGCTTTCAGCGACACCCAGGCAACACGTACAAGCAATTTGACTGAGGAATCAGACAATCGTGAAAGAAAAATATCTCTCGTGATTTCAGGGGCTTCTTCTTCTCTATCAGCGCGCCTAAAAGATCACGGATATCGTTCGTATTTCCCACCCCAAATCCCGATATCTGATACCAAACTACCTGTCATATTATTCTATTTATTGCTCAAACTGTTGCTATTTCTGGAACTAAAATGAAATTTTACCAAAGCCTTGGAGAGGAAGATGAGAATGAGTTAAGTTTAAATGGAGATATTTTAAACGCTCAAGATTTAGGGTATATGAATGATTCGGATCAAAATCAGTGAGTTTGGGTAGAAATCAATTACAGCAAACTTGAAAATGTTGCAACCCCTTAAGGATAAAGTTGTATCACTAATCAACTTCGAAAATTGCTAAGGGTCTTTGATAAGAAAGTCATGAAAAATTTGAAGTCCACCCAATTATCTGACTGTTATCTTCATCTTAAGATAGGTTTCATTCTTAATTCTTAATTCAGAATTTTCAAAACTAAAAACTAAAGCTGCTCAAATATCATGTTCACAGCATGAACAGCAATCTTGTTTTAAACCCAAATTTATTGTTGCTCAATTCCAGTGAAATTAAATGTTTCTGAAGCATCGTAACATGGACATGATCAAGAAGTTTATGCGAATGCCAAATCTTTATAAGACCATTGTGAAATCCATCAAAATGGCGTTTTTTATTGATCCTCTCAAATTTAATGGAGTGACGCTTTTAACTTTTTAACATAATTAGCTGAAAGGTATATTGTTTAAGTGCTTTCTTTGTATCAATTTAATGGATAACGAATTTAATGACACGACGTCACTCTATTGCGACGCATTCTATGTGTCGTCTCAATCCGTCACGCCGGTTGAAAAGTTCCAACTTCGGGGGCCTTGGGGCACATGGGGTCATTGTACAGCCTTGATACACACTCTAGAAAGACAGACAAGATAAGAGATTAAGATACAGACGATGACAGTGCTGAATTTAATTATAGAATGAACATGTCGTCATGCCATACGATATACAGACAAACAACAAGGTATAGCATCAAGGTGTGCAAGAAAGAGGGGTGAAAACTAGCAAACAAAAATACCGAAAGACAGCAAGAACAACATTTTCTGTCTATTATTTCCAGCGCAGAAACAACAGCTTAGAGGGCGCGAGGAAACGGGGAATCAGAGTGGGGGAGAGGGAGCGGAAACGGTGGGATGCTGAAGATAATCCAGCCCGATGCGTCCGGCTAAATCCACGATGACAAACCCGTTAGGAGTGAAGACAGACGACCCCCTGGAATAAAGTCACTTATATCTGATGGGATAGGAGACATATTTCATTCAAGAAAGAAGTGGAAATTGTGTTTTTAGTATGCTTCAAAAACGGTTATTTTCCCCCCTTTAAATACCGTTGCTGTTTCTTTGGGCTGCAACTTGTAAGTTACATTTTGGATCCTTCCAAACAGCTATATCTGATGAGTGCATCTTTGGTAAAAATTGTAACAAATTTGTGTCAGATATGCCTAACAGTTTATTCAAAGCTTCCCTTTTCGTTAAATTTAACGGAAAGTTTGCTTTTTTTCTGAAGGCGGACTAAAATGTGACTATTCAACCATCGAATCTATCTTTCATGGGAATAAGAAATATTCCTTTGCTGTCTGTCTCTTTCAAATTAATATAGGTAAAATTTCGTGAGATATTCATCATCAAATAAAAAAAGTTAATACATTTCTATTATCCGAAATAAATTCTCCCTGGCGAGATCATTCAAAATTCAATAAGCAAAACAAGTAAGACGATGATAAGGGAATCTGCACGTCGTCTTCAGATTATGACCTCTTCCATCCCCCCTTTTTTTATTCTCTTTTTTCCTCTCCGTACGTGACACACCGATCTATAACATCCCGCTTAATTACCAAAGAGTGCTAATTCGATTTCCATATATACAACAGGTCGAGTGATGAGAAGAAAAGATGAATAATAATGAGCTCAAGTTGTTGAATGTTTTTGTCATAAATACGTCCTCGAATCCTGATTCCAAACCGGAATCGAGGAGATAGGATTCTAGAAGGTTGGATTTCAGCTCCAAATCCTCGGTGACATACGTGATTTCAAGTTGAAGAAAAACAAGACGATTTTTAGAAGAAACTAGGGATTCCATGGATTCAGATTCCCTTTTTTTTTCATTTTCCCAGCAGAGGAAAAAGGGAGAATTTGAAGGAAAATTATACCTCTGTTTTGTAACTCTGTTTCAATGTTGTGAGATTTTCAAGTCGGTGAGTGATTGCATCATTCACTTGTGCATATTCCTGAGCCTCAAGTTTCATTCTCTGAAAACTTTAATTCTTTTAGTGGAAATGCTTCAATATGGTACCATTGAGATATTCTATCATCATGTAATATTATTTGTGTCTTCAGTTCAAGTAAACTATAGGAATACATGTGACCCCAACACAATTACTTGACGTGGGAAAATGTTGGAAGTTCACTTCACTGTATGCGGAAATACAAGTAACACATTTTCTTGTCTAAACTTTGATATGCCCTTATACTCTTTGGGTGATATTCATTCACTAATGATGCACCGCTATAAAATTATTGCATGATTATATGTTTTATCATGTTTATATGCACTCTAAACAGGATTGGTCAAAATCAACCAAAATTTTGGTACATTTTAACCAATATTTTGGTAATATTGACCATCATATTGGTCAATCTTTACCAATATTTTTGGTCGGACACATATGAACCAAAGTATTGGTCATTTTGACCACACCTTTTAGAGTGTGGATTTCTCACTAATTAAAGATGATAATTTCCCTGTATCATACATGGATTGCATTAGAAAACTGTTTTCAATGCTATTATCATAAACTAATATTTGGGGGGAAAAATAAGTGTAGAAAAGTGACCGAAAATGGGCAAGTGCACTCTTTTAATGAATATGATAAGCGTGTAACAGTGTGTCAGTGAGACCTTGTATACTTATTCATCAAATAAAACTATATTGATGACAGCTTGAGTGGGATCACAATAAAGAAAGGAAGCAACATAATTAGTGATGGCCAGTTTCCAGTTAACAAATAAAGCTGTGAACATATTACAAACTGCCTATAAAGAGGAAAATCAACTTATTTTCATGCTGCCAAAATGGGGACATGAATCTAATTTGGAACAAAAATGCTACATGTCGATTTTCAAAAGGTTTGTTATTCCAAAGTTATAGAATTCCAAAGATTCGTTTTTCCGAAAGTTATAGTTACTTCGAAGTTTCATAATCCCGACGATGAAAAAGAAAAGAGTAGAAAATAACTCCAGAAAAAGAGTGCCCCGAGAAATTATATACTTAACTGCTCAATATTTTTGTACCAAATTGATATCTATCATATCTATACACTGTTGTTGCCAGGTCAGGTATGACATAATAATGTGTAATTTACTTTCCTGACATACTTTGCTTTAGAATAGAATATGTTCTGTAAGTACGTATTTTGTTCTCAGGGATTATCATGCTGATTATCATCATGGTGTCTCGTTTTTAACCCCGCGGTCAGTGAACTGGGGGGCTAATGCCTCAGTGATATAGCCCGGAGACCCTGGGGGAAATGGGGTGGGGGTTTCCGTCTAGCTGCCCGGAAAGAGCATAATTTTAAGACCCTCACAAATTTCGAAGTAAGGAATAAAGCAAGAAAATATTGAATGCGGCGAGAGGAAATCCCCGATATGAGTTTGAGAACACATCTTGACCGCAAACGAGGAGGAGGATGGTGAGGAGAAGAAAAGAAGATGAAAGATATTCTTTGATGCCAGACAGTCAAGGCTCTGGGCATGTTTTGGCGGGGTAGGAAAAGTTAGTGAGGTAGAACTATGGCTGAGGTCAAAATATCCATTGTTTTAATGACTGAAAACGTGAGGAAAATAAGAAGAAATTAAGGAGAAGAAAAGAATGAGACCACATGGAGACCTACAAAGCAGACGATAACCATATTTTGTTGTCACAGGCGATAAGGGCCCATGTTCACCAGGCGCTTGCCCGAATTTCAGTTTTTAAGTTTTTCATCTTATAAGCTTAAAAACCATCTGTAAACTTTATAATAGTGACTTTATAATTCGCAAGTAAGAAATATACAAAGGCAAAGTGACCACCTCGCCCCCCCCCCCTCCAAGACGCAGCGCATATTGTAAATTTCAAACTTTTCAGCGACCGGGGGGGGGGGTGGTGGTCTGTAGACTCTTCAGCTCCCCGCCTGCTTGATGGGTTACTTTTGTATTCAGATAATACGAGGAAAAAAAGACGAGAAGATGATACATGTAATTTAGTTACAAGAACACACAGAACCCATGAACGCCCATGAACCGCGTCTCTTGTCACATCTATGCACATAAATACAACCTCATCCCTACTGCACGGGTTCACCCCTACCGTGTTCGGATAAAACCCTACCCCGTACCAGTCCGCTGTACACGACTCTCAGCACCCGTGTAATTCGTTCCACGTGCGAACGTGCAGGGGCAAAATAAGAGGTGTTAAATTAGATTTCACTTCTCCTCCAAAAGGTGCCAAGGGATGGCTTTATAGTGGAAGCGAAAAAAAAAAAAATAATAACAGTGTAATTTTTCTTCTCCTCCTTTCTTTCTAGCAGTCATTTATGAATTCAAGCAAATCAAAATGACCTCACGAGAGGCTCCAGAAATTGGAGGAAAAATTTGCACCATGTTATTAAATTTGGAACGAACAAGCCCCTATAGATAATGTAATAAGGAGTCATCCTGGTACGCTAAGCACTGGCAGGGTTGTTCTCGATGTCAAGTGAGGGGCTATGAAAAAGGCGGAAAGGGGCACAGAAGAGTTGAGGAACTTTTCGAGGTTTTTTTTCTCCTTTGAATAAGATTGTACTTTATCTTTTAAAGACAGAATTTAATATAGAATGTCATAATCTTCCTATTTTTGAGAAAATGACTTGGCTATTATACAGGTTTTGAACAGTGGAGAACTGTGACGTTGTTTTAAAAGGGGGACCTATCCCCTACCCCCTCCGCCTTCTTGTAAGACATCAAGGAGGGGTGGTCTGGAGGATTTCATTTTGGTAAATCCTTTTAGAATATCAAGGTCGTTAATGGAGATATTGCTACCGTGCTTTATTATACTGGTAATCCCCAACACCTTCATGGGTTCATACATAAGATGTATATAGTGCAGGGATCATAAAATAATTGAAGGGCGGAAGTGTTTCTTAAAGAAAGTTATTGAAAACACAACCCCCTCCATTCCCGTCCCCTCTAAGCCGTGCAAAGCACGGTATCATTGTCTTTTTACAGTTATGATTTTCCTCTGAAAGCCGATGCCAGTTTGTCAGTTTTTGCCTCCTCTTACCCGTGAGTGTATTTATGATCGTGTAAGTAATTTATAGAATATTATCACAATAAACACTTTTAGGTCAAGATTTCTGCAATAAAGATGATTCAAAGCTAATATAGCTATTAACAGTTGTTATTGCAGATACTTCAAGGAAAGCATATAAATATTCCTGCTTCTTGTTCATTCGCACAGTTATCGATACATATGCCAAACAAACTTCACAGCATGAACTAAATTTGCTTGGGAAATATGAATACAGCTAGATCAGTAGATCGACCAAAATCGGTTGCGGAGCAATAAAAGCGAAGACGGTGACGAGAGGGGGCGTACTTTGATCAACTTTTCCGGTCTTCCTCGGAAATGGTCTGTTGTCATTGACTGTGTTGTGGGGGCAATGTACTGTAATACTTTTGTATTTCAACTGCAACAAACTTTGCATGAGGTTTTTGCCAAAATCTTAACAATCTTCACATATCATAGTGAATTAGGAAGTGACTTGTTGCACTACACATAAAAATTAATGAACGTGGTAAGACCCGGCGGAGAAAAGGTGAAAATAAAATTATGCAAGGTCTTTTTTTCTCGTAATTCTCCATACATGATGAAATTTGGCTCATTGTTTTATGCGTAATTCAATTTTATCCTGCATTCTTTCTATGAAAAAAACGAAAAACATTGTATTTCAACTGATAGCTTATAGCTGCAATGTATACCTGAAAATCTTGCTTCCAACACACTGACAATTTTCAAATACTCCGTATATGCAAACAAGGTGTCATTACATTTTCTACTGCGATATTACCAACGTAAATCTAGTTTGTAAATCAAATAGGGTCTACACGAGATTTGCTAATGTTATTTATAATGAATTTGGTGTACAATTTCATGTTCGCTGTGGCACTTGTTGACGTAAGCAAAAGACGCCAACTGTGCAACGCACATGCCTTACTTGGAACGGCTGCGTCAACGATGTCGCAATCGCGCTCCTAATTCAGACATCAATGTGGCCTGATAGTATTTAATGAGATCCTGTGTTTATTGGTGTTACGTGTCGAGATGGAAGTCCAAACATAAGGAGCCAATCGGCGGATATATCAGAGCAAGATTATTCGCGGGAATTTCGACACCCATGGAAACAATTTATTGCTCTCATTGTTATCGACAAGATGCCAATAATTCGACGCATATTGTTCCAATGATGGGGTGGAAATCAGAGACGGAAGGCGGGAGGGGTGGGTGCGTTTGGGGGCTATGTTACCTCCATCGTCTGTCGATGATTCTGAATGTTTGGGTTGCAACAGTTACTATGAATTTTGAATTCAATTTGCTTTTAGTCCACAAACATTTAAACTTTCGACTCCTA
This sequence comes from Echinometra lucunter, assembly GCA_029962745.1. Classification (NCBI taxonomy): domain Eukaryota; kingdom Metazoa; phylum Echinodermata; class Echinoidea; order Camarodonta; family Echinometridae; genus Echinometra; species Echinometra lucunter. Next base: position 12,159,116 of record CM057161.1, on the reverse strand, counting down.
TGCCCATGGAGGCCGATACAAATAAAGGGCTTTCAGGAATTGCTCCAAATATCTGAAATGAGAAACATAGATGTGCAACTCTCACTTTGACAAGATTAATGGCAAGGGCAAAATAATTACGCTACTATTGCTTTGGCATCATTGTCAGTTTCTTGGGTTACTGTTATTTTCCTCAGGATTCAAACTGCATGTCTTGGTACTTCATCCCATCATTAGATATCGTTCCAATCAAAAGTTTTGAACTCCATCAGTGTCACTCCCAATCTGACTCTTTTATATTGCTCAAGAGCGTTATTAAAGGGCTTCACCACAGTATATGTATGGGGGTGAAAAACCCCTCCCCCATTATTTATTTTTTGCGGCAGATCCGACATTTTCGTAGGTTTCTACTAATCTCAAAAAGTTGATGACCTTTTAGCTGCTTCGTCTGCAAACTTGGCCGACTCCCAATACCCTCCCCCCTATACAAAAATCTAGCGACGCCTCTGCTATCATTGTTCACGTATAGGTTACGCTATACGACACTGATGGACAAGGTCGATCTCTTATAAAGAAATGCTAATAGTGTTGTCTGCTTGACACCTCGTACGATCTGGACCTTATTAAGGAGAAATCTAGTGAGAATGTTTTCAAAAAATAGGACGACGCCGGAATGATATGACGCGCGATTAGCGGGTCCATGACCAGGCGACCTGGCGGAGAATCGGGGACGGGAGGACTTTGGGAGAGAGAGGTTGTTACCATGGTTACGAGTGTTAGAGATGCGTTCTGTTTGTGTGATGCTCATGTTAATGCTTTAATGTCATTAAAGTGTACTTTCTTGCAGATGTACCATACAATACTACACGGAGGAGATATGATGGGAAAGAGAACTGGGAATTACAAGAGAATGAAATGAAATACAAACAACGAAATAAACAAAAAGACAACAACAAGAAACAACTACAAAATTGTGACACTGAGGCGTGCCACGGAGGCATGTATCCTCCATCAAATGCCTAAAAGGGAATGAAAATGGAGAGGGGAAGTGAAGCGTGAAAGAAATACGCTTTGACCCCCCCCCCCTTCTTAATGTGATAATTCGCATTTCTTTCACCAAGTAATACCGTTGCCCCCCCCCCCCCTCCCTTTGGTCCCGGACCAAGGCTACGCCACTGAAATGAATCGAGAACATCAACGACAACACAACGAGTTATTTCCTCGACCAAAATTAACTCAAAATCCGTTTTTCTTCCCTTATTTTTCTATAATAAACATTTCTCCACGATAAATATACCTGTGGTGAATGACGTAAAGAAAGAACGTCTCGGATACGTCTTTGATAATGATAATTGTGAGTAATGGTGAGGCAACTGTCGTTTATCTGTCGAAATATATAGGGTCTAAGGACTTTACATTGTAAGCATAAGTCCCAAATTAGCCGTGACTAATTAGGCAAACCTCTCCATATCGAATCTGATGGATAAATTTAGACACTTTGGAAAGTTGCGGTGGTGTGTGTGTGTGTGAATATATCATTTGGCAATTTCTAAAGGTATGTTGGAGTTGAGAGTTTGAGGGAGAGAGATCACGATCATCATCTTGTTAATCCCAAAAGACCAGGCAAGAAACAGCGATTATATTCTGAAAACTGTCATAGATTACTCTGAAGAAGAAAGAGGACCTAGAGAAAGGATGGGGTCAGATAGAGGGGGAAGGGGATAAGAGACAGGGAAGAAGGAAAATAGAGAGAAGAGATAGAGCAAGAGAGAAAAATAAGAGGAGAAAGAGAGAGATATATAGAAAGATAGAAAGAGAGAGAGAAAGAGAAAAAGACAGAGAGAAATAGATGAAAGGGGAAAGGAGGAGAGTTAGCAAATTCAAAGATGGCGAGAGCCGATAACAAGAAGAGAGAATGATTTCTTTCTCAAGCGAGCAGAGAGGGGAGGAGAGGGGTGAGAGAAAGTCAAAATTAGGAGACGAAAAAAGAGAAGGAAGAAGTAAAGAGAGATTCAAAATTGGCAAAGTATATTTGGAACATGACCTTCAGATGATGATGGAAAGAAAAGAAAAAGAAATGTCATGTTAAAGCGATCACATTCCACCCCCACCCATCCTTTGCAAAATAAGATAGTGATCTTACATTTACCTGTTATGAAAAAATAAATGCCTATGGTCCCCCCCCCCCACCTCCCACCTATCCACCTATCCAGCTACTACAGGAGAAAAGAGAAAGGTGGTAAAATCCAATGGTCAGTACCCTTTTCAAGGAATTTTTGTTTAAATATATATCATAGAATGATCAGAAACCAATAATTAACGTGGAATGCCGGATCATTTCCATTGATTTCGAGTCAACTTTCAGTGTCCGAGCTTTGAGCCGTTAATTCTATCGATTTGTTGCGCAATAGTTTATATCTTTGGTTTGTATTCACAATTTTAAATATGCAACCACGTTTATGAATTCTGCGAGTGATTTTTCTTTCTTTATATTTTATCTATTATTTGTACCATGACAGCCACATGAATTTCCAACGTTTCTAATTACCAAACCAAATAAAGTCGAATTAATCTACAATAAATAACTGTGATAGTATCCGCACAAAAAAGATGAAATTATCCCTTGGAGTGACGTGTGGAAGATGATTATAGAAGTAGTTTTTCTGTCTCTCTTCAAATTATATTGCCTAATCATTACTATATCAAAAGTGCCTATTTCAATACATTCGTTGCAAAGTCTTTTCTGCAAGCAGCTTTGCTACGACACTGTCATACTGATGTCGAATTTCTGCCCTCCTCCTCCCCCCCCCCCCCTTCCCTCTCTTACTTGATCACTCTCTTGAAAATGTAGTTCACCTCCGTATATGATATTGATATGATAATCCTCCCCTCCCCTCCCTCGTCCATCATCGATCGCTCAACGATCCCTAGAGATGATCGGACTCTTTCACTTCGCCCCATCGGCAATTCGTCCATAAAGTTGTCATCGCCCGTTTCCGCACGTTCAACTTATTCGCCCGCTTTTATTTTCAGCGCCCACAAAAGTTAGCAGAAGATAGTCACAGAAAATGGTTAGCAAGGAAGGGCTCATTCACACGCAGGAGATATCTTTCTGATTTTGTGAGTTTAATTTTTTACTTGACTAGCCTTTTTATGTTCACCCTATAGTCGTAAGGGCGCAAATTTGCGGGGGGGGGGGGGCTGTCATCGCTTGCACAAACATTAACGTGCACGTTTTTTTAAAATTTTAGACACTTCATTATTTATATAGGAAAATATAATTTTCTTTCAATAATGCTTGATAAGACATAAAACTTCAAAAGAGTTCTCTTTGGGGAGCTTCAGCCACCCAGTTAGCATCTAGAAACAGTCCAAGTCTCTATTTCAGCAGAGAGCAAAGTGAGCAAGCAAAATCTTTGACATTACTATGACGACGTCGATTGGTAATGCATGATCTGTATTATAGCCTTTCAATGTAATTTCATCATTAAAGTATAAAATGCTTATCAAAATACATAGGGACCTTCTTGCTGCTCGAATACGAGATGACATTTAGGCCAAAATATCAGTAGTTTCATAATTTTTAGGGGCTGGAGCCCTCTAGCAGTAGCCCCCCTCCCCGACAGACTCTAAAATGATGACGGTGTGATTTTTCAGCATGTCTGGACAGACACCCGCTGTTTTAAAATGAGAGTCACGGTCTGACTTTGGAAACTCTATAGCTTGTCTGAACGCCCCCCTTCCTACACAGACGGACCTCTAAAAACGATCGTTACGGTGGGGTTACGTGGGTGCCTTCAGCTTTGACAGGACACGACGAGTGTTCGCAAATATTTGTCTCAGTCGCACGTGCTAATTCATGGCCCATTTCACCTAGTCACCCCTACCTTTCATCCAGCTTCTATTTAGATGACCTTTCCTTACCCCTCACTTACCTGAAACACGGAGGGCTTGTAACTCGCCATGGACAGATTAAGAAGCAGTGGTGTAGCTTTATACGGTGGGGGTACGGGGGCACACCCCCCTTCCCCTCCGAGAATCAGAAATAATTTGTCTCAGTCTCACGCGCTAATTCATGGCTCATTTCACCTGGTCACCACTAACTTTCATTCAGCTTGTATTTAGATGACTTTTCTTTTACCCCCCCCCCCTTCACCTGAGACACTTACCACGAACAGGTTATGGAGCAGTGAGGTAGCTTAGGGGGCGAGAAGTATGTGCCCTCCCCTCAAATGGCAATAAAAAGAGGAGAAAGAAGGGAAATGGAGAGAGAGAGAGAGAGAGAGAGAGAGAGAGAGAGAGAGAATATGAGAAAAAGAATAAATTAAATCCCTCTGACAGCCTACTCCTAATCAATTGGGACGTCAAGTTCCATTTCATTCATCAAGTAAGACCGGTGACGCCGCCGCCCCTCCCCCCCCCCCCCCCCCCCTCCGCCCCACCTACATGATAATGATAATAATAATGGAGACATTTTAGACCGCGCAACATAACCCACCCCAAAGGATGGTCATGGCGCTTACAATGCTCTGTTAATACCCTATAGCAGTGCCAGGTACCCATTTAGGCCTATATGCCTGGGTAGAGTGCAGCAAAAATGGATCTTGCTGAAGGAAGAACCAGGCATCAGTGGGAATCGATCTCACGACCCTTATGAGCGCGCGATCTTACCAACTTTGCCACAACACCTCCACGATGCGGGAGATTCCTACGTTACACCACTGCTAAGAAGATCGGTGGACCTGCAAGGATGGAGGGAAGACGAAGGAAGAGTCAGAAACTGATAGAAAATACACCGAATGCAGGAGAGAGAGAGAGAGAGAGAGACAGAGACAGAGAGAGACAGAGAGAGAGAGAGAGAGACAGAGACAGAGAGAGACAGAGAGAGAGAGAGAAAGAGAGACAGAGACAGACAGACAGACAGACAGACAGACAGACAGAGAGTTCTTTTGCAAGAACGGTAATATTTTGTCTTAGATTTCTGACAAGAAGCAACATTTGCCCAAAAGATATAAGATCAAAGAATGACTGTGTGAGTTCTTATTCAGCCTCCCCAATAGTCATGATAGTTTTATTTTATTTCCGACCAGAAATAATGTGAGTGGTGTAAACCCATCTCCAAATCCCCTGAGGGGACCAACAGGCCATCTCAAAGGCGTACATAATGCTACATCCAGCAACAGAGACATTCGGATCCCACCGGATATTCATTTAACATCCGGATGGAAAGAAGCAATATAAATAAAATGCCTTTTTGTCTTAAGGCCATATAGGTGCTATGTCGGCGCTCGAACGAACGGCCATTGCATCCCAATAGACAACAACATCTTTACCTTTCTACACTCTGTGAAACATGCACTCATCTATCTCAGAGAGATGCAGGTGATCTTTGTCATCTTTATACAGTTATGTGCCTTCTGGGAAGGGGCACAAAGGGCAAGAGCCCCCAATCGAATTGGAAAATAAAGGAAATAAAGGAAGGGAAAGGGGGGGGGGGAATCAGAAAAGGGGAAATAAGAAGGGAAAGAAGGGAATTGTGATAAGTCCACTATGATTGATGACACCCTGCATCTAATCAATAGTCTTGTAAATTTGGATTTCATCCAGCAATGACACTGGTAATCCTCCCCCCCCCCTCCCGCCTGCACCCTGATTACGCCATTTTCACCATTATTATCGTCAAGTCATTGATGATCAGTGCAATAACAACTTCTAGCATCATTATTCAAAACTAAATCTTCAACAATCTCTCTTCGACAGCTCCCTATGAAATATCGAAAGGGTGCAATAAATGGGTCCCAACCTGTCCCAAATTAACCCAACAAGATTCGCTTCTGCCATCATTTTCTTTATATGCCTTTGTTGTTAATACCCAGACACAAAGAACACTTCGGCATGGAGGCGCGATGACTAAAAAACCTTGACAGGGCCGTCACATCATTTTGATTAAGACACAATCTCTTACTCATTCGCATCGAAACCAAGTTTTAATTGTGACTTTGGACTCGAATCATGTGTTTCGAATGATTTCTAGTTTTGAGTACTCAGCGATCCGTCTACAGTTGAACCTGAGTGGCATTTTCCGTGTCCACCAGAGAAAAGGACGGAGAGTGAGAGAAAACTTGATGGAGAACAGAATAATGAAAGTACAAGACTCATGCTTGATTATTAAACAGTGTTAAAGAGGTTTTGTCAGGGGGACACGCCGGGGAGAAGGGTGTGAGATCCCCTTGGGTTCCAGAAAAGAAATTTCTCTGCTTGTTGCAGCATGCAGCATGATTTGTTGTTAATGTTGTGTGATATCAATATTTTAATATGAATGTCGACACTGTCTACATATAATTGCAACCACTTGTATTATTCACAGAAGCAACTTAATTTAATTATTGTAAGTCATTAGCACACACACATTCAGTTCTGTAATTTATTTTTACAATGTGCCCCTCCCAAAAAAAAAAAAAGGAACGTTGTTTATGACCAAGTATAATTACATAATCTGTTCGCTTTTCTTTTTTGTGTTTTTGTTTTCTCTTTGTTTTTTGTTTTGTTTTGTTTTGTTTATAGGGTGCAAAAGTGAACAAAAGCCACACTAGGCATTTATGGAATCATTAACTGAGCTGAGCAGCAGACTCTCCCTGAGAGCTGCGGTGGGCCAATCAAATGGTTCACTGCTACTCTAAATAACTACATGTAATATGAGATAAAAATGAACTAAAATATTGCAAGTTCTACACACTTAGAATGAAAGGTTCAATTTTGCACCCTAAATGCAACAATGGCAGCACCTCTGGGGGTACAAACTTGCACCCAACATGAAAAAGGTGCAAAGATGAACCCTTTTGTACATGTTTGCACCAGGAAATGCGTCTGCACCCTTAAAGGGTACAACTCTGCACCCTTAATGTTGCATAATGCTTCTTTGGGTTCAAAGTTGTACCCATGAAGGAGCTCCCAGTATTGCATTTGAAAGGTGCAAAATGAGACCTTTTATTCTTAGTGTGTATAGAACAAAATGTTACAAAAACAAAATCACGTCACATTACTAGTAATTTTGTTTGTATTTTGATTGATGCTATCTTTATGTTTATGCGCTTTGACTTTGAACTTATCTGCCTTTGAAGTGCCGATTCCCGACTTATTTCCACGAATTTCATGATGATGAACTGTTTTGAGTGATTTCTTATAGTATACCTGTCAATCCTGTGGTATTGCGATCGAAACCTATGTTTGATAGTTCCTTGAAAGATAAACTTGCTTGATAATAAACACACCTGCTATTGTGATGACGGATACAAATGTCAGCATTTTAAAGCTAATACGCTGGATGACAAATTATGATAATTGAAATGACTTTGATTGCAATGTTACAAATACATATATATACAGATTCACTGGCACAGACAAAATGAACTCACCTTGCTTTTGACCCTCGCATTAATTATCTTCCTAAAAAGGGCTTACTGTCGGAAGAAGGAAAGGACAAATATTTTGATGAAATTATTTACAAATTTTGGTGGGTCTCAAAAGTACTTTTTCACTTCTATAATTCCGCACCTTGTCAATTCCTTTTATTTCTCGGCATTGTGCGATTGATAAAAGCAACGAAAAGAAAATCAATCTAAGAGGCAAAAAATAGATATAGGATGTGATAAATGCAGTGGAGTATTGATGATAATCAGTATGCTATAGGGAATTGGTCAACTCAATAACTGGGCTTTTCAAATTTCCCCTTTCTATATTACACATCCATCGACAGTACAATAGATTCTGCTTTCTGCGTGCATACTGCAACATCTTTGTCTATCACGTCTCTCTTTTAGAAATACCATGAAAAGCCAGTGTTGTGATTTATATTTGCAATTATAAAATCATCCTTTTCTCAGACTGATTTAATATATACAACTAGAATTCCGTTTAATGAAAGATATCCGCCATCCATAATACGAGGATTTCATCTGAGAAAACAGAAATGAAGAAAACAGGACGAAACTGAAATTAATGATTATTGCCAACTTCAAATGGTAATCCGGCACAATAATTTAGAGAGGAAACACGAAGACCCCTACGCCCCATGATAGTTTTATTTGTAATATGCAAGCTCTGATAAGTAAAAGAGGGGGAGAGAGAGAGAGAGAGAGATAGGTAACAGCAGTTACATAAAGGAGAAAGGATGATTTACGGGTCATGAGGGAGGATAACAAAAAGTTGTTGATATGACGATGGTGATGACGACGACGACGACGACGTCGATGATACGAGATGACGTTGATTTTTTTTAATGCTGTGCTGGGGATGGTGGTGACTACACAGTAAAAACGCTGTTTAAAAGTTGTTTAAAACTCACACAACCTGTTTAATATTTAAACAAAATGTTTACAATATGAACTCTACAACGGGTTGTTCAGTTCATATTGTAAACAGCGTTTTCTCTGTGTACGATGTTTTAGACATACAAATGTTTGTTGCATGATATAATGCAAACTAATGAATTAAATATGAATTGATGTAAATTCTGATTCACGCAGGTAAACATTCAAATAACAAACAATTATCGAATCACTTCATCTGGACTTACAGTTTAATTCCAAATTAGATGAGCTGATCATGACCTATAGTGAAACCGTCCTTAGAATTAAACCGTAAGACCGGTTGAAATGATTTAATCATTGTTTGTTAACTAAATTAAAAATGATTATAAAAAAAATCATCTTTGAGAAAATATGCGGTATAAACACACGTACTGGTATTGCTTTACTGTGAAATCTTGGCAAATTAATCACTAATAACTCATAGAAGTGAGCTATGGAAGTGAGCTAAAACAAGCAAAAGCGAGAAAACAAAGTTATTCCTGATTATTATTTATTTCATGAAAATTAGACAATATAATAAGACACCATTGGACTGTCTCATTGCATAACAGATAAATAAAATTACCAAGCATGTAAGTGTCTTATAAAGAATCACGCTTGTTCTAACAATGGCTCGCCTTTTTTAAAGATGCCTTTCGAAAAACAGATAAAAATGCCCCCTATATGGGACACTCAGTGGCAAAGGTCATCGCAATCACGGGCAATATTCTGCCACGCGTCAATATCGCTCCATAATTTTGAGGTAAGTTAATCAAATTTAACAGAAGGACCCCTACGAAATTGGATACCTTCTGTGGTTACTGAACAGCCTGTGGTCATCTCTGTTATTCCATTTCAGGAAATTAGGAATCTCGAAAGAGATATGAAGGCATAATCTCGAACAATTTGGTTTTGAATAGAAGGAATTATAAAAAGAAAACCCCGAGACATCAAGAAGTCGTTCTGAAATGACAACCTTTACTTTTGCTCCTTCTAATTTTTTTCTCTGCTACTGACCACGGAAATATCAACTGGAGGAGTTTTAGGTTGGAGGGAAAATGAACGACATCTTAATTATGCCTCTACTCGGTCCAAGAGAGGAACCCAAAACGCGTAGAAAATATACAACTACCGTTCGACAAAATGAGCCGTTTCCTTTAATTTCTCAACCTGTCACCGAGTTGACATCTTCATCACAATTACTCGCGTGCAGAACAAATAAATTCTATGAAATATGAAATAATACATAAGAAAAAACCTTAACCAAATCTGAGGCTGCATGCGAGTTGGAAATCAGTAAGGAGGCATTATATTTATTTTAATCGTTCTCCGTGTTTATTGCGTGTGGGTTTAGTATAAAAAGAATTTGGAGGAAATATTAAGATAAGGCGCGTAGACACAATTACGTTTAGAGGTTATGATGATTATTATAAATACATAAAGGTAGGTTTTATCGAGTAAGGAAAAAGCTACGTCAACTCTGTATCAGGTGACTATTTATTTCAAAGAACAGAATAATATGCATGTTGGACAAATATACGCTATAGTTCAAAGTTACAACGTTTAATGTTGACCTTAAAATCCCTGGAACACTTAATACCTCCTTTATGCATATCGTCACTAGCAAGGCCAGAGGGGATGGGGCAAGGGGCGGCACCCCTCCCCCTCCTCCTCCGTATGTAGATATTCAGATTATTTTGTACCATTTTTCTATACGCAAATGTGAACCTGCAATTGTGTTATTGCTTTAAAGTTTCAGCAGATACTGAGGGCTACCCCTCCAAAAAAAAAAAAAAAAAAATGAGGGAAAGCGTTCTGCGATAATGTATGCTTATCACAACCAACATTACCAAAAGAAGCATAAGTAGATTGATTAAAATTACAGAATTAAAGTAGACAGTTCAGCGTTCACATAGACTAACCAACGAAACCAAAGAGAATATTTTAAATCGTTGAAAATTTCCAGTTAGTTTCCAAAATAATTACATCATTTATGGATTTCCTGTCGGTACTATGAAATGATTTTTTAATAAAGAAATTTAATTCAATTATGTTTAATTGATTGACGAGTAACTTCCCCACGTCACTCATTCTCGGTCTCATTTCATGAGACAACAATAAACATAACATAAGCCCAGTATTAAAGGAAAACTTTATTTACATATAATAATTTTTTTTTAATAGATCCAAAAGAACACAGACAATCTGTATTTTCTTACATTTTATTCTATATTGCTATACAGATTTATTTGGGAGATTTTTTTTTAACTAATGGATTTTAAATTGGCGACATAATTATGTCCAATGCGACAACTCCAGTAATTTTGTTATGTCAAAATTGACAACATGTAAAGTGATGTTTAGATATGTATAAGGCTGCAGCCCAAGCCAAGCTCTGAAAAACTTTAAAAGTTACGATATTCGACCAATCAACTAAAGAAATTTGGCAACACGGTGCCCAAACGTGTACCTTTCATAGCTTATCTAATGTATTTTGATAACGTAATGGCATTTTCTCATAAAGAAATGTCCTTTTGGCGTGCTTGCTTTGTTTGCTCGTAATATACCGACATTTTTAAAATTGACATGCAGGCAAATGGCAACAACGCCCCCCCCCCCTCCCTCCCTCGTGAAAATGTGAAAATAGGAATTCTCAAGAGCCGGATGCCTTGAAATGGTAGAGTGCATTGGCGTAAATCCCGGGGGATGGATATATCCCCCACTTTTTTGAGAGGGGGGAGATGGTGTGCACAAATACCCCCCCCCCCCATTTTTAAGGAAGAAATGATATTTCAATTAAATCAGTTCGTAAAATTTTTGATAATTTGTCATAAACGACCATCATATTCTAGAATTTCTATTTAAAAAAGCGATTAAAAAACAGAAAAGTGATTATTTTTGGCTCGCTCGCAAAATAAAAATAAAAATGTGTGTAAGGGGGTGTGTGAGGGTGTGTGTTTGTACTTAAGTGTGAGTTCGACGGAAAAAAAATCGGCAAAAACGTCGACCCCCCCCCCCCCCCCCTCCTAAAAGTGGATTTACGCCGGTGGTAGAGTGTGTCATGACTTGTTACTGAGTTAATATCATAGATAGATAACATACAATGTCTATTGTTAATGCACTTGTCCGGCATAAGATCACGGTCCAGTCATCTTGTATTAATCATGATGTACATGTCAAATTTACAACAAAACTACACGAAACTGCTCTTGGACCACAACAAATGACCTTTAAGGCACGTTGTTAAAAAATGAAAGAGAGCACTGCAATAAAGTACATCCTCCGACAAGAATTGTCATTCTTTCTTTTCTTTCTTTTCTCCTGTCTTTCACTCCAGGATCCGCCACGGGTCTCTGTGGAGCATTGCTCATTGTACAGAGTTTCGACAGTTGTAGATATCTCCATTAACACAGCGACAAAGCGAACACAGATTTGTATGAACACATCTTTCATCGCACCCCCGAATTATCATTCGAAATGCGTATTGCACCCAATTAGAAACAGCTCTGACTAATCGACAACTTCTCCCTTCATCGGGGCTTTGGAATCGCCAAGAAAAAGAAAAGAAACTCGTCTGAGTGAGTGTTTGGCGGAAGGAGAATTGAAAAACCCGCCTGAGGATTGTTCCCGCCGAAAAATTTGCTCGTTACAAATCAATTTGGATCCCCGCTTCCATGTTATGCAACCGAAACAGGCCCGGGCACATTTCGAAATCAATTTCTTCGCTGTGCTCTCTGCATGTTCTGTGTGATCACGCTTCCTGTGGAGATGTAGATAAAGCGAAACATCAGCGAAAAGAATTAAAAGGAGAAGAAAAGAAAAAAAGGGCTCTTGGCGAGGGAAAAGGTGGGAAAGCAAATTGGGGAATATTTTGCAGAAATTACGATGACAATAAGCGGGATGTGGGGGAGATGTCACGGTCTGTGGTATGCCCGGTGGTTGGGGAGGAAGGATGGAGAAATGAGATAAGAAGAAATGGTGAGAAAAATCAAGATATTGTATTGCAGATGATGAAGACTTTTCTTGGCTCCACCTAAAGGAGTTTGATATGATAATCAGCTTTTTTATTGAGATTACTGACATTTATGCAGTGAGTCTGCAAATTCATGACGACTTCCAATATTTTTTTTGGGGGGGGGGATGTAATGGTACTGTTGATTTTAAAAAGACCAGGTACATTTTTTTTTAAAGAAACGTTGTGTTTCATTGCTGGTGTCCCGAAACATTTTGAAAAAGTGCATAATATAGTTCTTTTTTTTTCTGAGCAGCAATGTATTAGCTCTGTATTAGGAACAGAATGCCGAGCTTTAGAATTTCAGTATGCCTTTCGTCTCGTTTTCTGCACTCCCTTGCAGAATAATATTTATGCCTCTACCATGCCCCCCTCCCTCCACGGTAAAAGCGCGGCGACCACCCGGTACTCTCCCCCCCCCCCCCCCGAAAAATGTTTGACTACGTCGTTGGTTAACAACAGAAAACACCAACGCATAAAAATAACTGCATAAATTCTTATCAAAAACAAAATAAACCCATAAAATCACTCAGAAGATCTAAGATGATCTCAACAATTTTGTTTCTGACAAGGCAAGAACAGTTGCAAGCCCCCAAACCTCCCTTCCGCCCATCCCATGGACATTTCATCGAAATGATTATGACAAATGATCGGTCATTCTGGGATTAGGAGTGGTCAGTTTGACCGAGAGGGAATGATCGGGTTTGGGAAGATATCATAACTTGACGGTCATTTATCGAGCACAGCCACTCCGAAATGACCATTCAACTACTTCGTAATAAAGATGACGTGGGCGTTTATTCCAAGGAAATTATGGATTTTAATCTGATCATCAATTTTTTGAGTGATTGTACAAGTGCAAGTATTTTCTTCTTTCCTGTAAGTGTCATAGCAATTTTAATGTGGTCATCTTAATCATACCGTTGCCAAGACAACGTATAATAACTATCCTTATCTTCTATTATGCATATCTTCGTTCTTTTGCAAGGTTTCCAAAGCTATTGAAATATGCAAATCAATGGTAAAAGCAGGAGACAGTGACATACATAGGGAATGGGCGAGAGAAGGAGCAAGAGAGAGGGGGAAGAGGGGGGAAGAGGGGGGAAGAGGGGGAAGGGGAGCACATCAAGAAGGAGAGATGAAAGGAAGGAACAGAGAAGGGAAAGCAGATAAAGAAATCTAGAGAAAGGAAAGAGAAAAGGGGAAAGGAAAATTCCAGAAAGAGAGGGAGAGAGAGGGGGAGGGAGAGAGAGAGAGAGAGAGAGAGAGAGAGGGGAGGGGAGGGTAAATGAGTGAAGAGGAGAAACAGATTGAGAAAGGATAACAGAAAGATCATCTTGAATAGTTGGCGTCAAGAATCGTTTGTGACGACAGAGGAACCAAAAGCCGTGAAGTTCACCACCACTTTCTCTTGCTCTCTCCTCTCCCTCTCACTCTTTCACTCTGTCTCTCTCTTTCTATCTTTGTCTGACTATAGCTCACGCTATCTCCCCCCCCCCTCTCTCTCTCTTTCTCTCTCTCTCTCTCTCTCTCTCTCTCTCTCTCTCTCTCTCTCTCTCCGTTTCCTTTACGTCAGTGAGAAACGAGGGTGAGAAATTCAGCGAATTAATGTGATAGCTTAAATCCAATAAACTTACATGTCAACGAAATAACTATCACAGACTTTCAACCGATCAACAGGGATGACGATGAAACAAAGGAGCATACAAAGATTTTATTCCAAAAAAAAGAAGAAAAAAAAGAAGAATTTATTCCAATCAGAAGTGTATAAGAAACAAAGACGAGTGTAGTATACGTAGGACTTTAGCCAATCAGATGTGAGGATAGAAAAAGCAAAGGCCCATCTGATTTTTTGTCTTTGGGTTGTGCCTTGTGAATCCGCCGCCCCTAGCCCCCGACCCCCCCCCCATCACCTCCCCCTCAAAATCTTTAAACCGTAAGTCTTTAAACCGTAAATCTTCAAACCGTAAATTTAGCTAAAGAGGGTGTCAGTCGACCAAATATCAAGTGAAATAACTATTACAATTTTCCTGAAAGCAGGGATTTGTAAAATTTGATATGCATTCCATGCCATTATTTTGCCTGTAAATGTTTCTTCACTAATACTACAGAGAATATAGGTCTAAATGTTCTTTGAATTTCAAGTCAGTGCACTCCCTCATGAGAACTCATGTATGAAAAGGCGAAAAGAAAGTCAAACAAAAATGGGGCAGTGAGAGAGAACAGAGAAGAGAAGAGGAGAAAGAGAGAGATCAAAAAGGGAGAAAAGTAGAGAAAGAGAAAGAAAGAAAGAAAGAAAATATGACAAACACGAGTTGCAATTGAGAAATCATCCACATCTTCATACGTCAGTCTTATCACCGTAGCAAAGGCAGTATAGCCTCAGGCAAGACCTAGTCCTCGACGCCTCCCCCGATCCCCGAGCGGCCGGGGAGCGAACGCGAGATCGTCATGGTCAATTAGATGTAACGATCCCCATGTCCTATTGTACAGGCTTCAACACGAATGCAGAATATTATACATCTGTTTTTCTTTATTTTTTCATTTTTGTCTTTCTTTCGATGTATCTCTCATACTTCGTACAAAATTAGCAAAAATAAATCCCATGTCGTAATGTAAATGCTCAAACAAGAATGTAGAAAATTGAAAATTTTTATATACTATATGATATTTTTCCTATATGAATAAATATATTATTTGAGCATCATTCTATTGCTCCCAATGGGAATTTATGCCATATCATAATAATCTGGTACTGTTTGAGAAAATTGAGAACTTTACAGTAAAGTTCGAAAAATAACAGTCAAATAACTACCAGTCAAAAAATCACGTCTCTTTTTACAACTTTATATTATACACAGGACATTTTCTTGTCTTCTTTAGATTTATAAATCAAAGGAAATTTCCACAGCCAAGTTAGGCGTTTTTTATAACAATAATAACGTATAACAGAAATTGTTAAATATGCTTGAAACTGTATCTTTAACATGTTTCTATAATTAGCCCACATTATCTGACATATTGTGACACTGAAAACTAAAAGTCAATTTAAAGTGCACAATGGTGCTCAATTGACATCTGCACTCATATTACAAATAGAACAGTGGGGAAAATGTTAGACAGGGACTGTTATTCTGAAAAGTACAACGACATCTCGGTTGCACTTTCGGCAGCAGTGATTAAAGAAAAATGGTTACATATATGGCCAGAAAGAGTAATAACAAGACCTATTCCGTAAGTATGTATGTTCCTACAGCAAAAATACGAACATCTTCACGTGTTTACTTCAAATGAAAATCTATAAATTAGATAATGAGATAAAAAGTAACAAATGAAGTGAAAAATGAAGATTGTGCCAACGCATCTTGGAGCTCACGTTATCTATTGTTCGGATATGGACGGAAATTATTCATAACATGATTGCGTGATCAGGTCATTTATCACTGCAAAGTGATAAAACTACATTGAATCGACTACCCACGTAGACAAGACGGATTCGAATGTACTTTTCTATGAAACCACTATCGAGAGATGCTCGATAATAATTAGCCTTTTCTTGGTTTTCTTTTTGAACTTTGCACTTTTTGTGTCGTCTAGAAGTTGATGATCAATACATTCAATATTGAGCAGTCTGAGCATCTAAGAACAATATAATACGTGATCCATTGAGCAATTTTTTAAAATCAAAATTGTATATTTTTCCAGCGCGCCCCAGTTTACCTTGATAAAAATTGTATTGGCCAAGAAATTCAAACATCATTCATTGAAATCTATATATCTTACAATATTTGTGCATCTTTTTATTATTTTCAAAAGGGTGTGTTTGTACAACAGTGTTGATTGTTGACCGTTTTCTGCAGCCTCCTGTAAGGCATTCGGGGGGGGGGGGGGTGGACACCCCTAACACAATGAAATTTTCTGTCAGCAAATGCACACTTTACCGGTATACTTATAGTTTGCCAACAATACTTGTGTTTTTATAACGACTCTTTTCTTGGCAAGGGAGGGGGAGAAACAATATATGCCTGCAAATTTGAAAAAAAAAAGAACTCCCCAACCCCTCCCGGGCCTTTTTAACCGATGGTAATGACACCTGCCCTTTTAAGCAAACATGATGCAAGCCGTTACGGTGGCCTGTCAGCGAGTGATAGCATGCGGCGGATGATACGCGGGGGTTCCCGCCCAGCAACTCCGCTCAATACGCCGAGTGATGTTTTTATTATTATTTATAAACACTTCGGAGTGCAAAATAAGTCTCCCGCAGACGTCAGCCGATCGAGGTGAAAATAGCCAGTCGGAGCGTTACGAAAAGTCATGTCTGCGTATCGCGCCAACTTGACTTTCAACTTGTCCTGTTAAGATGCGGAAAAGATAACGTGACGAGAACATGATAGCGTGTCTTGGTTAGGCCGCATGAGCGCGCTCTTCTTCGAAAATTGTCTTTCATTTCCACAGCCGGTCGAGTTCCATGATGTACGTATGCATCGACGAGAGTCCAGTGGCGCATCTAGCACGGGGTTCAGGCGATGTCCGCCGCCCCCTCCCGATTCCCCATTAATGTCAAGAAAATATCAGTGAACACCTTGCTCTTTGCTAATTCTATTGAAATAGAAATCAACCAACGAACATAGAAACAATATGCACGAACAAAAATTTGTGAATGTTTTATTTTTTTTCAAGGATAAAACTGTTTTGAGTCCTTCTATGAAATTAAAGTTTAGAAAAGAAGAATCGGGTAACAGTCGCATCATCATCCATTTCCCCATATTCTACCTTAATCAAAATAAAGATACACAGAATGTAGAAAAATATCTAAACCTAAGGTTTTATTTGTTTTCATTTCTACTGAGTTCACCCAAAATTACTTTAAATAATATAAAGACAGCTTAACTTAGTTTAATCTTATCCTATACACCACCTACCCAGCCCCCCCCCCCCCCATGAAACAGAACATGTTTCTTAGAAAGATAATTCCTTTTACTTTGCACGCTTTCTGTAAAAGCCATCAAAATCGGACTACAAAGGACGAAAATTGGAACGAATCATAGGTCGGCAAGTTGGCAGAGCAAAGCGAAAATAAGATGCAAAAATGATAAGATTTGGGACGTGCGCGCCGCAGATTCATGAGAAGAGAATCGAATATGAAGAAGAGGAAAGATGTAATGCGTTTTGTGGCCGGTGTCACGATCAAATCAAATTGAATTATCCGAACTGAGGTCTGTAAAACGAATCGAGTTTACAAGAAAACAGTTCGAAATCCAGTCTGGAGATGTTCATGAATATTTTGAGCTGTGTGATGAGATAAGGTCCATGTACTATTTCATTTGTTGTTGCTTTTTTACATGCGGTATTCTTAAAAGTTCAAGGGTCATTATCATCGTCTTTTGAAAGGGACTTATAGTATTAACGAGCTCGTTAATTTGGTTGTGATTTTTTGTTTGTTTGTTTTGTTTTGTTTTGAATGTTGAATTTTGTTTTGTTTATAAGAATTTGATGGAACAATAAAAAACGTCATCTGCATGGGCGAATCTACGGGAACCAAATTAGCCGACCTTACTTTACTGAGAAAAAAAATCAATAAACGGGGAAAGAGAACAATAAAAAGAAAGCAAAAGTATTAAAATCCAGAGAAGCAATGGCTTAGTGGTTGAGTAGTGGTCTCATAACTGGGAGTATCCGGGTTCGAAACCAAGTGGCTGCGCTAATGCCCTTTGGTAGGGTATTAATCCTCATTACCAAGTCTCATCTCGAAGAGGACTTAAAGCCGTCGGTCCTCTACTTACTTACAAGCATACACTTGCTTTCATAGTATGTAAATAAAATAACCAACCACATTTAACCATTTTAATTCCCCCACCCCCTCCCGAGTGTTGTTCAGTCTGGTAGCTATACGATTTGATTCCTTGGGCGAAAGCATCCCCATAGAATTTCTTTTAAAATTGCGCTTTATCGGAGTTTCAATACCGTGACTTTATAATAAGAACTACTTTACAATAAAAATACATTTACTCGAGTAATATATCAATTTAAAGACATTAATCGACACAATTATGGAACAAAATGTTACACAGTTTTAGAAAATAGGCAGGGAATCAAATATCCCATTCTATTTTTTGATGAATTACCAATAATAACTTCCAGAAGAAATAAAACAATGCATGAAGCACAGTTCGTAACTTATTTAAAAACACTGGTTACAATTATATTGTACTGATGGAGTCTAGCTATACTCATAATCCTTGCGTGGCAGGTTGTGATAAATGTGACATTAAGAATTTCCGTAGTTGTTTTGTTAATATTCACCATACAATAGTATACTCTTAACATACATGTTGTCGATGTAATTAATTGCTTTCACATGATTATTTTGCTACCACTAAGCCAAGTTTCATATTGTTTATGTGCGGTTAAACGTACTTCATGTAGCGCTTTTTATGCTTACCAGATAACAGAAGCGAAAGTTTCTGCGATACTAATTGTGATAATTATATTTCATCAGTACTAATGCTAAAATGTGGAAGGGGACATACCAAGAAAATTTAAAATGAACAATTCCTGTAAAAGATATTTGCTTTCCTTTGAATAATGACCATCAAAAATAACCTTTAACTGTCGAATACGCGGGTGCCAGGATGAAAATTAACAATTCTTACTCTTTAACCAAAGAGAGTGGGAAAATGTGTCACACGGGCTAAAATAATACTCCGTCAAAGGCAAAAGGGGAAACGAACAAAGACGATGTTTCTCCATTTCTGCTCTGTATACTGACACTTGGCACAGAGCATCTTCAGTCTTCTTTGAGAGCCGTACGTCATAAAGAATAATTAGAAAACCAATGATATATCACTTACATGTGCTTCTATTTGTGCTTTTTGTCACAACTGGTATCCCAACCCAAATCTGACCGTTTGAAACAACTGGATTTCTTCAAATCATGTCGTCTCCTTTCCGTCTTCTTTTTTTCCCCCCTAAATCTTCTCCAATATCTTATTTTCGTCCTAAATCCCACCCGCTTCCTTTACGAAAAATGTGCAGTTGTCATTATTTCTTAAATTGATTACAATTTGTTTTCTCTGATGTTCGGTATCATTTTTTTCATCCTCCACAGACGATCTGATCTTATTGTTAACTCCTACGCGATGCGTCTAGAATCGCAAATTCAATTGTACATGTTGTGAAGGGAAACGATTTGTTATCCCCATAAGTACGACGGTCAAACTGGAACAATAATTCTTTCTTTTTTTATTTCTTTCGCAATCTATAAGCATCGGCATCCGCCAGCGATTTGGTGAATTGTCGCCAGTGTCGATCCGAATGGAGTCTGAACTGAGAAGCAGATAGAAAATGATGGGCTGGTGATCTATTTTTCCTGGTGAAAATGATATTTGAATGCTTTTGATATGCCAAGCTAGTCATTACTCGTTTGCAAATTTCGGGTTGCAATGTGGGGGCCAGGTTGCACAGTGTTTTTGCCAAGAAAACCAAGCTCACAAGAGAAATAATCCGTGATTACGAATTCATCATTCTTCATATCTGTCTCATTGTTTCGTCTGTGGTTTGCTTGAGATAACAGACACATCATCTACACATTGTTGCAAGGGTTCCATGTGGGTTTTGAAAAAAAAATCCCTCCTATTGTGTGAATTTAAAGCACGTTATCAGTTCTCAAATTATATCATTTGATTTTCATTCTCAGTTAGGTTGAATTAATCTCCATTATCTCCATTATTGTAAATAGTCTTTCACACTTCCATTAGCGTAGACAGGTCCTCACACCGGGGGGGGGGGGGATGATTAACCCATTCGTACATATTTTTGTACACACATACATTCTAAAAAAGTATTGGTCAAAATGACCAATACTTTGGTTAATATGTGTCCGACCAAAAATATTGGTAAAGATTGACCAATATGATGGTCAATGTTACCAAATTATTGGTTAAAGTGTACCAGAATTGTGGTTGATTTTGACCAATTTTTTGGTCGGACACATATTCACCAACACATTGGTTATTTTGACCAATCCTTTTTTAGAGTGTATATGAGTCCACCTCAAAATGTGGGGGGATGCATCCCCCCCCCCCTCCCGCTATCTATGCCCCTGCACACTTCACAGAACAATCTATGATACAAATTCTCAGTACATGACTATTGTTTAACAAGTCACTATCCTTTTAAAATTTTACTTCAGAGTTGGCCAATCTTGAAGAAACAGATAATTGTACATGTATCTGTTCCTACGGTCAAAATACACACTGTATATGACATATTTACATGAAGGCATTATCACCATCATGAACACGATGAAATGATGAGCAAAGGGGAAAGACATGAAGAAAAAAAGAAACAACAACAACCAAACTGGTTATCATTTACACTTAAAAATCATTCCAAATCATTCATGACAAAGCAACATCCATGAAGTACTGCTGGTCGGTCCCAAATGTACTTTTTCAACAACATGTCAAATAATTAGAACACTGACCCAGATGTTACACCTTTCCTTCAAAAAAAATACACTTTTAATGGCATTAATATGGAACAAATTTACAGTCGGAAAACAGATACACGGCGAATCTGTACAAGTGTGATTACAGAGAAGAATTGGACTTGACAGAAAATTAGACATTATCCCAGTGTGGCCAGTAGGCTCTTTATTAGGACAGAACAGATATACTACATGTATATAAATAGGGGTGGGGTGGGTGGAGGAGGCAGAAAGAGAAGTGGAGGGAGGGAGGGAGGGAGGGAGGGAGGGAGGAAGGGAGAGGAGGAGGAAGGGAGGGCGGGTGGGAGGGAAAGAGGGATGATAATTAATAGACAAACAAAAACACAGTTTTGGGATACAAGGGGCGGGCAAAATAAAAATGACAATACATAAAAAGGGAACAAGAAAAGTAATACAACATAATCTGTATTGGAAATATAGAAAAGGGAGGGAGGAGGGATTATGATATATTAACCAAAATACGGTTTGCGGATATAAGGGAAGGGCAAAATAAATATGTGTGTATATATATATATATATATAACTCATCTGCACCAAAATAAAGGATCAAAAGGGTTGGAAATCTGTCTGTCGGTCAATTGGATTCGGTCACGCCTAACTGCTGGCCCGCCTCTGTGGTCTAGTGGTAAGGCATTGGCGTTCTAAGCCAGTGACCCGGGTTCGATTCCCGGCGGAGGCATTTTTTCAACCCTTGATTCAAAATGGATGACAGCTCTGGGGAACATTGAGGGAGCTACGCAATTATTATTCTCCCATTTTCATTTCTTTCAGTGTATATATATATATATATATATTTTTTTTTTTTTTTTTTTTTTTTTTTTTTTAAGGAGAGAAAACTGAAATATATCTGGAATTTTGGAAAGGGTCAGTGCAAGAGAAAGTGAGAAAGAAATAGATAGAAAGAGAGACATGAACTGAGTAAGGAGAAATGCATGAGAAGGCGACTGTGAAGAGATTGTGATGTGTGGAAAGGTAAGAAGAGACATCAAAAGGAAAAAAAAAACAAGCTTAGATTGTCCATTTAAGTTCTCAAGAATGGGTGTCTGCTATTTCACAACAAAAAAAAATTGATAACACACAAGAATATCTACACTTAAATTAGCTTTCATAAATATATATTAAGGCAAATGATAATGTAAACTGCAATTCATAAAAGAATTTAGAAATGATAAACAAAGCTCTTCAATAGATTTTGTAATATGCTCCTGCATTTAAATTCCTTTCACATTTCGGTACCAAATGCTTGCAATTTGACAAAAAGTACTCCACATTTTCCCCACAAACACAAACAATGCCCTAACAACATGTCACTGTGAGGGTATGCATTATAACCAAAGTTCAATTCTCTCAAATAGTATGATTTAAGTTCAGAAGCACAACTTCCTGCAGTGCACGCAGTGCAATACTAAGCAAACAGAGCAACATTCATCACGTCTGTTCTCTCGTGTATTAGGTAAACTAAAACAAGCATGACTGAATCGGATCAATCAACAATGGAGAATAAAAACAAAGACCATGTAAACTATTCTCTTTATTGGTCATCAATTTCCACTCTCAATATTCACAAGACAACATACATCACTGATTATTTGGAGAAGAAATTAGGTTACAGCCCTTCAGAGACTTCACTGATTTGGAGAAACACGCCCTCCAAATTATTCAAAATCTTCAACTTTAGCTGAAGCAAGAATCGCATGAACCAATCTGTGCATACTTTTCTCATTACAGTTGTCAAACTAACATGAAAACTGTAAAACGAATCGACCTAGTTTCCATTCCTTGGAAGTATAAGCAACGCCGGAGGCATCTACAAGATGTGTTATTGATTCAAGACTCATTTCCTAAATGAAACTGTTTGGAATGCTGAGAGATCGTAGGGAGAGAAAGTCAGGGTGATAGCCGAAGGCTTTGTGAAATAGCACTTCTTATTTTATTTCTATATTTCTGGGAGTAGAGATGATTTCCTTTAAAGATACTAACTAGCCTTTTGAATCTGTTATAACTTTTCCTATAAATGGAAAATTCACCTGATTCCTTGACATTAAATGGCTATTAGTAAATGTAATCATATTGGAATAAAAAGTTAGATATACTGTCTATTCATCAGAAAATGTTGCAAAAATGAAGACAGAGAGAGGGGAAAAAAAAGGTTTTGCCAAATACATACTGTACATGCTAAACGTTTACATGTAAGGTTCCTTTTATAAGGGATTTCATTTTTTTTTCTTTGCTCATTAACTGATATTGATAACTATATATATAATTTATAATCTAAAAGAAATTTATTACGTTAGGAAAACAAAATCAGGATTTGTATATTTGTTATTATTTATATTGCTTTATATGTATTGATGTATTTTTGAATGAAATCTCAATGAAAAAAATTATGGAAGAAAAATGGCAACAGCATAGAAATGGCCCTTTTCCAGGTTTTCCCGTGTATCTATACCACAAAGCATGTGGAAGATGACAGATGCAAGCAGAAGCTTAGAGTTCAGGAGGGGGGAGGGGGGGGGTATAATTCCTCTACATGTAACCCTCAACTATCCAATGGTCAAAATCACCCCATTTTAAAAAAAAATTTCCAGCCTCTTCCCCAAAAATGACCCCCTAAACAAGTTTAACCTTCCTGAATACACCCCTATAACACCTTGACTACTGGAACCGGTTGGTCCCTGTATTAACCCGTAAAAGTACAAGGCTTTTTAGAGGTCTAAATTAAGCATCTCCATTCCTCAAATTGGCAACAACTATCATTTTTTTCCACTCTTACATAGTTCGAAAAAAATAAATATAGATATAACATGAACCAAAATGGATTTTGATTGTTAAATTTAAGCTGAAACTGCCAATTTGAATGCTGAAATAGGGATTATATAATATTCACTGTGTTGCCAATTTAAAGACTTTAATGATTAGTTACATTTAAACTGCTCTAATTCGAAAACGCAACATCACACTGCATTGAAAAATGGACTCAATTTTTTAAGCAAATTTTTCTCTTTCTACTCATGTATTATGTGTGATGCCCAGCATTCTGGATCAGCAGATACTGCCAAAGCATCTCCTAAAGGAGACACTGGTATGTCTATGGGTTAAACCTATGGGACTTTGAAAATTCAGTAGTCAATGGGTTAACAATACAAGGCTACACAAAGTCCATACCAAGGATGGCCAAAATGATACCTTAACGTTTGTTACCAAACTAAAAATACATACCCCTTTACTGCCCAAACTACCCTTTCCACGCGTTTCATCTGGTCTCGCATTGTACATCACTATATTTGACCGGTTCGCCCCCCCACCCTCCTCCCCACCCCCCCCCACCCCCCCCCCCCCCTCCCTCTGGACTAGAATTATACTAGTTTTATGAATGTTGACCAATATCCTAGCAGATAATGTAAGATTTGATTAATTGTGAGCTTTGCTCTTTCACTGTTTGATACTCTTTGGTACAGGATTATTAGCTTTTACAATTTTACCCCACTTTCAGACGAGAGAGTTCTCGTATCAATATACGACGTATGGATATATGACGTATGGATATAGGACGTTTTTTAGCATCTGAATGCTCTTATATTGATACGTTGTTACAATATATGACATATATCGAAACGATGGTTTGGGCATCGTTTCGTACGATTATCCTATATCCATACGATGTAAATTCACGTTTGAATGCT
Organism: Echinometra lucunter; assembly: GCA_029962745.1. NCBI lineage: Eukaryota > Metazoa > Echinodermata > Echinoidea > Camarodonta > Echinometridae > Echinometra > Echinometra lucunter. Next base: position 12,134,585 of record CM057161.1, on the reverse strand, counting down.
CTCATATCCGTACATCGTATAAGTAGGCGGGACTTATTCACAACGAGCGCTTAGGGCCCTACCTCTACTCTACTATAGATGATTCCAGCACAACGCAACGTAAACACAAAGCGCAAAGCCCGCATGAAGTTCGTACTGTGCAAGGGACTCGTACATATTCATGAGCTTCCCACGAAAGTTCGACTAAACGCGAGGTACGTCTGAATGCTCCTGTACGAATATCGGATAAGGGGGCATTGCGTCTGAAAGGTGCATATCTATACGTCCTATATCCATATACGTCGTATGAATGTACAATGTACGATAAGTTGGTACGTCTGAAAGCGGGGCTTGACATGAATAGTAATAAATTATCTATTCATACATGGCATGTTCAGTCAGAATGAGTCTCGCTATCTGAAGTTTTCAAAACACTTTCAGGACATTTTTATACCTGCAGAAAGCTTTGGGTCTCTTCTATCACATGACACTCAAAAAATCTTGAAATATTTCATGCTTGAGTGATCAAATTACTTTTGGGGAAGGGTGCAAATTCAGTCTTCACAAAAAATGGTATTTGTTCTTCTCACTCAAGCATGAAATATTTGCTTAAACGTTTTCTGGTGTCATGTGATAGAGGAGATTTTGGGCTTTCTACTGATATGAAAACTCCCAGAAACTTTTTCAAAATATTCAGCTGGCGAAGATTTTTCAGACTGTAAACTGCTTTTGGCATGAACTTTTGTGTTGGATTTTATCTTGTGGTAGATGAGCTGGTTTTGAGAAGGTTGAGGTTGAAGAGAACGGAGCGGAGGTTGAGAGCTAAAAAGGAATTCTCTTGACACTCCCTGGATCTTGAAATCTCTTGGATGACTGCCGAGGTACCAGAAGAATCAAACAGATGCTTGTTGGTCCTGGGTGGGATAGTGAGAAGTACAGAGAGAGAGAGAGAGAGAGAGAGAGAAAGAGTGAAATATACAGAAGAGACAGACAGAGACATAAAAGAGAGAGAGAAAGAGAGATAAAGAGTGAAATATACAGGACAGAGACAGAGACACAAAGAAAGCAAGTGAGATAAAGAGTGAAATATACCGAAGAACAGAAACAGAGTAACAAAGAGAGAGAAAAAGAGTGAAACATACAGAAGGAAAGAGACAGAGACACAAAGGAAGAAAAAAAGAGGGGAATATAAAGAAGAACAGAGACAAACAGAGACACAACGAAAGAGAAAAGTAGAAGAAGAAAACAGACATGCAGAGATAGATTGTGTGTGTGAGTGAGTGAAAGAGGGAGGGGGAGGGGGAGGGGGAGGGGGACATAGATAGAGAGATAGGCAGATAGAGAGAGAGAGAGAGAGAGAAAATATTTTTCATCAAAATTACCATACTCCACAACTGACCTATGTCAGTTTTGGCAACTAGTGTTGCAAATGTCCAATTGAAGGTCTATGTGACAGAGCCAATATTCAGTGGTACTGAAGTACTTGTTTTCATGTTTAGATGTTTATTTCTAAAGAATTTTCGACTGATTGCATAATTCAATCATGACACATGAAATTTACATATACATCACTTACAATTATGTCTTTGGTCATTCTTCATTAATATTCACAAACATTTGAAAACAATATGTAGGGAAAAATAATCAACATCACAGCTGGGTTATATCCTGTGTTCTAAGTAGCAAGAACAAGTTGAGGGGGATGGGAGGGGATTGGAGCCTATTGTGTGTACTTTATGGAATATGAGGGGGGGGGGTGCTTGGCACAAATAATTCTACTTTTCTATAAGTGCCCTACTATGAAAGCAAGACAGGTGAATGAATATATTTCATGACCCCAAACCAAGTTACCCTATTCTCAATCATCAAAACAGCAATCAATAATTGGTTGTACAAAATAGTCTGCTCCATGTTTCTCTTCAAGTTCAGAGCCTACTATTCCCATATGCACTGTATGGAATATGCCCAGAACCAAAATTGTCAACCTCAGAAACATTTGTTCAGGGAAGTCATTTTTTGAGGGAGTGGCTGGTGAATAGAGATAAAGAGATTAAAGAGTGAATCTATTATTCATGTGTATCGAGTGATTCAGAAGCAACCGCAGCAGTTGTTAAAACTAGAAAATAATACCAAGGCCTGTTCATACGTAGCCAATGTATTGCTGTTGGCAACAATGTAAGAATAAAACTGCTGAAACTAACTATGCAGAATTAGGCAATAGCCGTAATGTGTCTCGCCCTATTTGGGCGCAATCATAAACTTTGACATTTGGCCTCATTTGACTTTTGACCTACTTACTGTACATAATCTTTGACCCCCAAATAACAAAGAGATCCTTATAGGGCATCTACTATCCAGGGTTGGTTACAAACGGGTTAGTGGTTGCAAAAGTTACTGACCCGGATAGAAACTTGAAGGTAAATCTTAACATTTGACCTCATTTGGCCTTTGGCGTACATACACGACCTTTGCCCCACAAATAACCATGAGGTCCCTGTAAGGCATCTACCATCCAAGGTTGATTATAAACAGGCAAATGGTCGCAAAGTTATTCATGTTTCATAAGCATCACAGACGGACACCGCTAAGAATCCTTTAGTCTCGCTCCGCCTCCGTGGCTTGACAAAAACAGTTTCACTTTCACTGACAGGGTTGGGGGTTCATATCTAGGCCAAGAGTTACAGTTTAGGACATAATTTCTAAATTTTACCGAAATCTACATGTTCTCGATCTCTGGAATGAGAGAGATCAAACTAAAAAAAAATCATAAAGTCGCAAACGCATGAAATTGATGCACTTGAGGGAGTACAGCCCTAGTGTTTACATGTCTTAGTGTGGATAAAAACCAAACACGTGTCGGATGAACTCTGTGCCATGAAGGTTGCAGACCACAAATCATTGTAAGCCAGAATGAGAACGCAACTTACATGAAAAATTCTTTGTAAATCCGAGTGTGAACAAGGCATGAAAAGTGAAATAAATGGACTAACCCAAGAGTGAAGGTACTATCAATAACTGTATGCCTCAGTTTGAACATGTTAGGCAGAATGAACTCGGCACCCTACAAAGGAGACACTAACAATCTTTACATGCCAAAGTGTGAACACAGCATGCAAGGTACACCAATTGTCCTACAAGGGATGCAAGCCTCTGTGTGGGCAAGGTGAACTGTGCTGGGTGATCTTCCAATCTAAGATGAGACAAATGAATGACAGCCACAGAGTGAACATGACATTCAGATTGAACTCTACGCCAGCTTCCTCATCATGAAAAGCCTAATTGTGGGCAGCTCATACAGTGAACCCCATGTCCAGAAGGGGTAAATAGATATATATTTACATGTATGAGTAAGTATCTGTATGACCATGGCCTGAACTCCTTGCCCTACATACAAGAGGTAAACCACTCCTGTTTGTAAGCTAAAGTGTGAACATGGCATGCAGAGTGAACTTGGTGCCCTAGAGGGGGGGAGACTACTAATCTTCAACAGGAGGGGTGTCTGATTTAATTTGTACTGAGCAGGAAAACAATCCATTCCATGTCCCACGCTGCTTCATGTTGGACTTACGATTGCTACCTCAGAGAGGTGTTTGGTGGACGGAAAAAGACAAGAATAGGGTCTTTCTCACTAATTCTGGATCGAGAAGCTTCAGTAAACAGAGCATGTACTCTTTTGCCATCCAAGTCCCGTCCTAACCATTGCATTAATGAGTCAGTATTCATCATGCCCTTTGTTATTACATAAAGGCAAGCTTGTAATAGTAATTATCAAGCTCCTTAAACATTGTTTCTGGGAGTTTTATACATTTTTCTTCAAGATTTGATTTCAATGTTGCCGTCAATGGTGTAAATTTATCTCTTCTACTAAAATTCTTACGATTTGTCCACCTCAGAATACTCAAAACTCAGCAGAAGAGTAATATGAAAAGGACTAGATGATCTTTGAAGGTTTGCATGGTGGAGCAATTAGACTGAGTAGAGGTTTGTGGATGCACATACAATGGGGGGGGGGGGGGGGGGTTTAGTCCTGAAAAGGACTGTTGATATCTTTCAGGCAAGAGTTCTGATAAGAACTGTTTTAGAAAAGAAGGGCTCAACGTTTTGAACCGTGTGCTCCGTTCTTCATCAGAAATGGACTACATTTTCAAATTAGTCAGTGTCTTTAGGTAGCAAAAAATAAGTGGTCTCAATATTTCCTGTACCACAAAATGACTAATGTAAATGCGCCCTTTATCTAAGGATAATACCCATCAGATCCGATTAAAATGCTCACTTGAAGTATGTCTCATTCGATCTGAAGAAGATATTTTAAGCCATTCATGATTCATGACTGATATTAACGGAAGTCTTTGCGGTTTTCGCAGAAATAATCCTCGGATTTTATTTCTTCTTAGACTTTTGTTTTAAAAATACTGTTCATGATTAAAGAACATACGCATTTGTGATCATACACAAGCAAACAGCGTTTCAATCACTGTCAACCGAGAAATGCGTCATATGCTTCTAAATGCATATCTTATCATCAAATCAACAGTATCAAAGACAAACAAGAGTGTTTACTATCAAAAATGCTGTTTTTACTTGCTCTAGAATATGGAGAAATAATTTATATATCAATCAAATCACTGAAAATATCCATCGTTTGTTTGCTACTATTTGCAAAATAATAATCTCTAATATAAAATTTATCTCTTATCTCATTATTTCAATTACTGGACATCAGAAGTGGAAATTGTATTCTTTTTTCACAGGACTAGCTTTACATGATATAAGGCATGATAAAGCAGGTTCTTCTCTAATGCAAAAATAAATAACTAAATATATAACAAAAATCTTGCAAATGATGTTGAGCTTATTTGTGAATATCGAAATGTTATTACATTTTCAATGTGTAAATCCCCCCCCCCATTCCATTTTCTTTTTTTTTTTCTCTCATTCTTGTCCTCCATCTTTCTCCTATTCTATACTGGGACTCTTCCTCTAAACAGCAAACATGAAATGACTGATCAGAGGCCTTGATCTCATTCAACACATGTCTCTCTAATAAGAATCACTTTGAAAAAGATGACAAAGAGGAGTACAGGTAGATCACTACATGACACCAGGGGGCGCTCTTCCATACAACACACCAGAGCTCTTTACTACAGAGTTTGGCCAACTCAGCTCGGGCAGAACATGGTGTGTAATGCTTAGTTAGGTAAGCACAATATAAAAGAAACTGCACCATGTTGTAACCTACTGAAACTGAATTGGCCAAACTCTGTAATAAAGGGCTCTGTAACACACTAGAGCCTTTTATTACAGAGTTTGTCCAACTGATGCATATTGCTTTGTTAGGCAAGCACAATACAAAAGAAAATGCGCCGTGCTGTAACCCACTGAGACCAAGTTGGCCAGAAGGTACTGGTCCACATCTATTCCTCCCCCCCCCCCCCCCCCCACCCCATCATCTATGCTTGATAAAAAAATAAATTAATTTAAAAAAAAACACAGTTGTGCATCAATTTGGCACAGGGCAAAAGTTTGTCTACCTGTATCTGTAGAAACATACTTTAAAAAAAAATCAATTCCTTTGACACATTTCAAAAAATGTGCATGGTTGTATAATATTCTGATTTGATTTATTTACACTGACTGATTTGGAGTGTCAAATCTACTGATTTACAGGTGAAATAATTAGAAGATGATAGTTTGAAAATTGCTATATGTATCAACACGACCTTGTATGCTCCCCTCAAATTTAAAAAAAGAATGATATAAATCAAATCGCAATAAGAATAACATTGAAACGAACAAAATAATCCCTTGAAATAATAATAAAATTGAAAAAAGCTTTAATCAGTTGAGCATGATTTGATTACAGTACAACACACATTTTCTATAGATCCCAGCCTGAGTTATCTGGGGGTTAGTGCTCACCGTTTCAACCAAAAATTAACAAAAAAACTACAGAAGTGTTTATAATATCTATACCTCAAAACATTTTTTTCATGAGATCAAACCAATTTGATCACACAATAATGTCTACATTTCTTATGCAACAAAATATTTTTTCATGAGATAAAACTGATTTGATCACACAATAATATTCAATTTTTTAAAAAAATACCCTAAAACATTTTAAAACTGTCTTAAAACATCTTTTCATGAGATCAAACTGATTTGATCACACAAGAATATCAACCGACCAACTTATCTGTACTCACTTGATTTTGGAGAGTTTATGTAGGATGATGCTTAATTTCTCGATCACCTTGACATCCATCCCAGACGAACTCAAGAGGGCAGCACATGACTTGAACCAGACATCGTTGCAACAGCTGTACAAGAACTGTTGCATAAAAACTACAGCAAAGTCAAATAATAGGAACAAAACAAACCTTAATCAACTCTAACGCTGACAATATTCTTCACATAAATTGTATGTACGTGTGTTCATATTACATACCTGTGAGAAAAATCTGCTTCACATTTGAAGAAATTAAAGATAAACTGGAGTTCTGGTCATGCTACTATTATGTGACAGAAACTGTTTCAAAGCAACTGGAAAAGTTAAAGGCATTGGTTAACATTGTTATGATTTTTAAAAAAATCTTGTTTTGTTACTTGAAAATGGGATAAACATAACTGTTATAGTGTAAAAATACCAGTCTGAAAGTTTCAAAGTATAATATCCACAGGAAGTATTTTTAAATATAAAAAATGTGAACCAATGTTTGAAAAATATACGAGGGTCAGTTGCACAGAATAGACATAAGGAGTGCACATGCGCGTGTGACTCACCTTACCGTACTGTGTGTACTGGTGAATCACGCGGCGGGAGGCACATAATGGCATTTTCAAATTCAAGCAAAGTGGTCCTTTTAGTGATTGTCTCGTGAGACGAAGGATAATAAAATCGCCGTTTGCGTCTAACTTAAACTTTTTCATTCCAAATTATGGTTGGTTTCAGGGTTTTTGAGTATAAATACAAGTACTCATACACACGTTTCATCTTAGTTTGAGAATTTTTTAATTCAGCTACTCACAAAGTTAGCCAATGCCTTTAATATAGTTGTACATATAAACACAGATGTCAAGAGTGAGATTTGGGGATTATCGGCTCAATGAGAAACCCACTATCTTTCCCCATAAAGTACATGGACAGTGTACAGAAACAAGTATTTTGGACCACACAAACATTTGGCATGAATGCTAGGCCTGAACTTTTCAGTATTTCTTGTATTATTTCGAATATGAAGGTAATTAAAAAGCAATCCTTTCTGAAGGAACTTTTTTTTACTATGATATTCTTCCTAACTCATATGAACAGAATCAGAAAGCTTGCAATTTTCCAATCTTCCCCAGAACTCAAGCTTCTTTTAGTAAATTATTCTAATGACATTTAATTTTCAATGTAATTGAGAAGATGAACAAAGTTCCCATATCATTTGCATTATTTCTAGCAATGAATCGGTTATGTAAACAAGCGAGGAAGCGAAGCGACCGAGCTGGTCAAGAGGGTGCTTTTGCATTTTTAAAATTGAAATAGAAGGATCTGGTGCACATTTAGGGTGGATTTTTAAAAAAATTTTTCAATAAAACAAGCCAATAGCAAGATTGTGTCTCGCCCACCCGTGACTAAATAACACGAAAGTTTCCCAAGTACATCCCTAACCAAGTTTGATGTCACAAGAAAGTCTTGCAGGTAAAGTTTAATGTTTGACCTAAAATGACCTTTAACCTCACCATGTGACTTGACAGCACAATAGCATGAATGTACCCCTAGTGCATCTATCACCCAAATTTGGTTGCTATTGCAGCAACATGTGCCAAGTTATGTGTCATAAGAGAGTCTTGCAGGTAAACTTTAACGTTTGAAATAAAATGACCTTTGACCTTACCATGTGACATCCGATGCCACTATAACATGAAGGTCCCCAAGTGCATCTGTAACCCAAGTTTAGTTGAAAACGGAGCAACAGTTGCAAAGTTATTTGTCATAAGAGTGTCTTGCAGGTAAACTCTAACATTTGACCTCAGATGACCTTTGACCTCACCATGTGACCTCCGACAGCACCACAATATGATGTTACCCCTAGTGCATCTATCACCCAAATTTGGTTGCCAGTTGTCAAGTTATGTATCATAAGAGTGTCTTGCAGGTAAACTCTAACATTTGACCTCAGATGACCTTTGACCTCACCATGTGACCTCCGACAGCACCACAACATGATGTTACCCCTAGTGCATCTATCACCCAAATTTGGTTGCCAGTTGTCAAGTTATGTATCATAAGAGAGTCTTGCAGGTAAACTTTAACGTTTGAAATGAAATGCCCTTTGACCTTACCATGTGACATCTGATGCCACTATAACATGAAGGTCCCCCAAGTGCACTATGACTATAAGAGAGTCTTGCAGGTAAACTTTAACGTATATAAAAAGAGTCTTGCAGGTACTCTATAACAATGTGACCGCAAATGACCTTTGACCTCACCATGTGACCTCCGACAGCACCGCAACATGATGGTACCCTTAGTGCATCTACCACCCAAGTTTGGTTGCAATTGGTCCAGCAGTTGCCAAGTTATGCGTCATAAGAGAGTCTTGCAGGTAAACTTTAACATTTGTGATGGACAGACGACGGACAATGGATGGACGCCATTTGATCCCTTAGTCTCGCCTTCAGCTGCATATGGCCATAACGGTAATATAATCCTGTCAGGCAATAAGTGGCAACAATGGCCTTGCATTTTAAACTTTCAAAGTGTGCCTGAGAAGAGAAAAGGCATTGTTCAAATACCATTGAGAAGACTGATGATCTTAGCCCAGACTTCTTATAACAAAAGAAATACAACAAAGCTACGAATGTTCAAAAAGAAAAACATCCAAGACAACTTCTTATTACATAAGTGGTACAACAATGGTTATAAGCAAAAGATGGAAGACAACTCACTTGATTCCATAGCCATCTGCAAGAAGATATCCACAGCACAGCCCATAATGGCTCTGTTACTAGCCTTGAGGTGAGAGAGGATGAGGGGTGTGGCCTGATAGCGGAGGTACAACTCCTTGGCTCGATCATCCTTGAGGTCACAGCGAAGGACATCAAAGACATTCGCCAGGTAGTCAACTAGAGACATACAGAATGAGAAAAGAAAGTTACTAGCTTTAAGATGAGAGGGGATGAGGGGTGTGGCCTAATAGCAGAGGTACAACTCCTTGGCTAGTTCGTCCTTGAGGTCACAGCAAAGGACATCAAAGACCTGAGTCTACTACAGACACATGGAATGAAAGCAAGAAATACTTTTTCATTTGTGTCTTTCAGAATTTGTTCCTATTTCAAGTTTAGAGGAAAAATCAAACTTTGAATACATAAAAATTTGATAACTGGAGATGCATCTGATTGGAAATTGCATTTTATACAACCGAATCCAAGCCAACAGGATAACTGAAGGTTCCCCTTGGAAAGTTTGAAACAAGCTAATAAAGTCTTTTGCAGGTGATCCACAGCACACTCAAACAATAGCCCTGTCTACTAAATTTCATACATGTACAAAAAATTTCCCTTGACAACCAAGAAGCTTACCAGAGGCTTGGCTGACATAGCAACAAATAATGTATGCAAATTGCAAGGCTCCACACTAACTTTTTTTCTTGGTGGCCCGTTCGGGCCACCAAAATTATCATTTCCTTTTTTTTGGTGGCCCGAGAATGAAATTTGGTGGCCCGAAAAAAACTAAGAAAAACATAAGAAATTTAAAGATTATAATAAAACCTTTTTAGAATGATTAAAACCCATTGTTTTACCCTCCTATGCCCTGAAATGATCATATTCAATGATAAAGTTGCAGATTATTTTATGATTCTTCCTTACAATGACCCTTCAATGTAGGACTGTTTTGAAAGCCATTTTTTGGTATTCGTTTAAACGGTCATTTTTTTTTTTTTTGGACGATTAATCGACTACTCGGTACTTTCATTTGGCCAGTCGGCCGACCACTCGAGCTGTTCATAGCCTGCTACAATTCAGCCCCGCGCCTGAGCTGCACCTGTGCTGCAGCACCGGAGTGAGGCCAGTCCCATACCCATATAACAGTGTGTGCAATAGATCCCTAACGGTAATGTCCGATTTTCATCAAGAAACTTGGCAATAAAGCAGCTTTGAAAAGAACTGTATTGCTTGTCCAGTTCATAAAAATTCAAATCATAGCATCCTACCTATTTTTGTGAGGACCGAATAAAAAATCCTGGTCAAATAAAGCCAAATAGATCGGCATTTGCTTGATATTTCATCGCTAATTGGTGAAATCCGTGTTTCAATTATTCGTCAGCTGACAAGAGATGGCGCCAACCCGGAAGTGGAGCGTAACAGTCAGTGCACAAAATCCCATTCGGCCGTGTTGAAACTACGTATACATTACGATGAAAGCGCTAAGCAGTCATTTGAAATCAAACTCCAATGATTGAAATCCCCATCACAAATCGCCAGCAAGGGTATATAACTAACGAACAAGCGCTTACTTGCAAGTATGAATGTTTTTTTCTTGGTAATATCCTTTCGTCTTCGTTCATTGCTATGTTCCAAAAATATTTTGTCACACTGACTACGATAGCGTATCTTTGATTACGTTAGTGAGCTCACTTGCATATCGCTGTGGTGAACGATGGTGCAATGCGTGATTAAGTCGCTCTCTCACACACACACACATTAGGGCTTACGGCTTCAGAATATTATTGAAACACTTGTTTTCGCTGCGCGAGACATAAGAGTTTGGTGATCAAAAAAGATATTCTCATGTGAATTTAAGGCATCTAAATGACATAATCACACCTTAAAACTTTGAAATGGAGAGAAGCATTCTTGATTTCATTAATGATTTCGCATTTTTGGATCATTCTGAAGTTCAAGCTACGTTTCCGAGTAGTCGATAAAAATTCTATTATTTGTGTAGTGACATTTTCGGACATTTAATGGTGTACGCGCGGAAAATACACACAGCCGCAGACCGAGGCCTATATGTACTGCCATAAGACTAATCTAACTTTCATTTGAGGTCGGCTAGCTCACCGCAACTAGATCCAGGTGCAATTAGAGTGGTGTTGCGCTAACTCAAACTGCGTCGGCGCTGATGAACCGCGAATGAAACTGACTTGTAATTCGGATCGCGGAAGGAGCTAAAATGTGTACAATAAACACCACGTAAATTGCGCTAACTTAAAATTTTCTGGTTGCCCGATTCGGGCCACCAAACTTATCACTTTTTGAAAAATGGTGGCCCGGGAGCCAATTTTGGTGGCACCGGGCCACAGGGCCACCGCTAATGTCGAGCCTTGCAAATTGTATTCCATCTATTCAGATGCCATTATGCATAACGGTGAACTGAATAGTTTGTAACCAAAGGTTCTGGAGAGGAACTTGCATAAATTTAAATATATTAGTGAAGAAGTCTATAGCTGCAGACTTCATAAATAATTTTGAAATTTATGATAAGAATTGGTATTGCAATTCAGCTTTGTGTTAGATTTCGGGTTAAGGTTTGGAGTAGGGTGAGGTTAGTTTGCAGGCACAAACTCTGGTCTGTCAAAACATGTTATAGAGGTCTGAGTAGGAGACTATTAAAAAAAGGAGGTCAATGCCATGGGATTGTGTACTATATCTGCTCCAGAACATGACCTTGACAGCCTAGACAGTCTTGCTAGGCTTCTCTCAAGATGCAATGCATTTAAATGAAGTGTTAATTAGCAGGGTTGGCGGATTTAAATCACGTTGATTTAAATCATGATTTAAATCGCGACTTAAATCACCATGATTTTTTTTTTTAAATCACTGATTTAAATCACTTCCATTGAAATATGTACAAATCACTGACAAATTGTTTGTTCAAGGCAGTTTTAATTCTTCAAATCAACTGAAAAACTTTGAATTAACTTTATATCAATTGAAAAACTTTGAATTAACTTTATATCAACAAAAAAATCAACAAATCCTTCCTATCTACTTAAAACAAATTAAAATCAAGTCAATAAAATCAGCTGATTCCTTAAAAATTAGAGATTTGTGTCGTCAACAGTTGCTCCATTTTTTGTAAACGGCAAGTTTTTCTTCTGAAATTTTACATTCTTTGTCAGCTACTAATAGTGAAACAAGTTTCTTATTTATTTCTTATCATTTATCACACAATCCAAGACTTTTCAGAGAGCAGTAGCGTAAAAAATATAATATGTAAAAGTCAATGACAAAAAGGTTTGTTGGCAGTTTTCCAGTTTTGATCCTTCACAGTTATACTTCTATCATGTGAAATTTAAAAAAAATCATCTAATTAACAGATTCCACATGCTTATTTCTTCTTGTTACATTTATCATACAATTAACATAATGCAGTCACAATTTGACTGTTGAAAAAAGCTTTCTCATATACCTTTTAAGTCACTAGCTCATTTTATGTTCAGTGCTATGGAAGTTTTGTATTTGCATGTAGCAGTGGAAAGAGGATTTATAAAAACAATTTGCAAAACTCAAAATAAACTTTTAAAACTACATTTAAATCTTAAGATGTAGGTACTTACATGTAAGTTACAATCAATTACAGTTGTAAGTTGTGTCTGATTTAAAATACAATACTTCTTTTTGTAATACATATGTTGTAATATCAGCAGTTTTGCTGGTTTTATCCTTTAAGTCAGACTTACAGTTGTATAGGGTCAAAAGTTTTTTTTTCCTACTTCATGCATCAAACAGATTTTTAGAGAACATGTGAATAAGAATTGTAGATTAATGTAAAAATCACAGTAACATAATGTAGTGTAGTCACCCTTTGACTAAGCTGTCTCTTATATTGGTCTCCAACACTAACAGTTTTGCATCTCTATCTGTAGCAGTGGATGAGCTTAATACCAATTTGTAAAACTGTCACAAAGCTGTTGAGTGCACATTTAGATACAATTTTCACTGAGAAGTGTCTGGAGATTTTCCTCTAGGATTTTTTTTAATACCGAGTGGAAATTCACAGAGGGGAATATTCTCTACTCACTGGGAATTCCCTATGGAAGTTTCCTTCATGGCCCTACATGTATGTATGATAGAATTAAGTTCATATACATGATTCCTCAAATTGATTTTTATTTGCCCATTTTGACTAGATTTAATTACAAATCATTATGGTTAAGAAAAATATTAGGAGTGAAATTTATGATAACATTAAAATTGATGTCATTGTAGGGGGAGGTCTTTTGGTAATTAAACTTTTTTTCGAATGAACTTTGAAAAAATCAAAAAAATCAAAAAAAATCTGATTTAAATAAAAAAAATCTGATTTAAATTTTAAAAATCCGATTTTTAAAATTTTTTTTTAAAAATAAAAAAAAATCGCCAACCCTGTTAATTAGGGTCTGTGCCTACAGACTGGGGTGAGGTCCAGGGTTGAAGTTCTGAATTCAGTTTGTGAAGAAAAAGACCACTGAGCAAATATCAAAGCATGGACATGAGAACATCTTTTCAACATCATTCTTCTCCCAAAACAATAACAATTACAAATATTTGCTTTTGATCCGATATAGATAACATTTGTTTTGTAATCATTCTCATATCACATTTTACAACAGAATATCATTATGGAACATGCTGGAAAAAAGAAAAGAAATCTTGCTCATCGGTGTTGTTTTTTGAGAGGAAAGTTAAACCTTTTATCATTCATCATAGATAATTCTGTTATATCAAAAATTTGTTTCAAAGTTTCTCATTTTAACTGCTTGACAAATGCCTGCCTGTTTGTCATGTTATCTAAGTTCTTTTTTACACTAAATTGGAAATTAGCCTTAATAGGCCTTTAGCCTTTGCTGATCCCCGCAGTCATACTTCCATTTAGTTGCCTTTACTGTACATTGTTCTTTGTAATCTTTCCTGTTCTTTCTGACTTTATATAATTTTCTTTTCACGTCTTATTCAGAACGTTGTGTTTACCTTGGTTCGAATCCCAGCCATGGCATTAATTTCCTTTAGCAAGAAATTCATCCACATCGTGCTGCACTCAACCCAGGTGAAGTGAATGGGTACCTGGCAGGAATTCATTCCTTGAAATGCTTGCGCGCTGTAAAAGGCTGCCAGGCTAAAGCTGGGGTAATAATATCCAAGTCCTTTGGAAGCGCATAGAGACGTTATATCATAATGTGATATGCGCTATACAAGAACTATATATTATTATTATTATTATTATTGTACTTTCTTATCTATATTTGCTATTTACCCTGTGTGACAGTCCTCACGATGATAAGAGAGGAGAGAAAACGGATGTGAAGATTGGCACTCTTGAAGAAGATGGCTGACTTGGGTTTCTCAGTCTGAGCAGCATCAGGGCTTGACTTGTCTCGGTCTGAGGCAAACCTCACCACCAGAGGGCGGTATAACTCGTCACCTAGGCGACGGTAGGTAGACGACAGACTCACATGCTAAAAAAATGTAAGACATAAAAATTTAAGATCACATTTCTCAATGCAAATAAAGAACTAAATTGCATCCCTGTCATACCATTAGGCAAGCTTCAGATAAGAAAAAATTGTAACTTGGAAATCTTGGAGAGAAGGCTATTTATTAGCCACAATCCACAATTACAGCATGCATCCCCTGCCCTCAATCACAGCAGTTTGTTTTACAAAGACATCTGCTGACAGTAGCACCTTTATATTAGGGTATTGCAAGTACAAGGACAAGCTACTGACTTGAAGATGTGGAAGGGTGTAGCTTGGGAACCTGAGGAGATAGCTGTCTTTAACCCCCCCCCCCCCCCCCACAAAAGAAAACAAACAATGCCCCCCCCCCCCAAAAAAAAAAAAAAAAAAAAAAAAAAAAAAAAAAACCTACTCAATCAACCACAGTTGGCTGTTGAATATACAGGGTACCTAAATTCATATTTCTGCCACAAACACGTTTGGGTCTGGTAGGAACAATGGTGGAAGTTGAAGATGATAAAGCCTGTGAAAAGAGTGTGCGATCTGGAAGTGGATGGCATGTGGGGAAAGGGAACACCGAGGACTACATGGAAAGAAACGGCGAGGAGGGGAAAGCAGGAGGGTTTATAGGCTATAAGAGCATGCTACAGATAAGAGCAAGTGGAAGGAGGGAGGGAGTGCTTTCATGGCCCAAGGGTCAGAGACCCATCGTAAAGGGGAAGAAGCTAACTGTAATAAACAATGATGATGACTATCACTATGAACATGGCAGACAAAGAAAGCGGACAAAATAAACAAGCCCTCATTCTACCCTTCACAATGGTTCTGGTAGTCAAAAGAGCATCCCTTCACAGCTATTTTGTTTAATCATGTAGTTCCAGGTGAATATGCATGTGACACCTGTTCCACATATTTTAGACAATAGCAGTGAAGGGATGTTCTTTTGACTACCAGAACCATTGTGAAGGGTAGAATGAGAGGTTGTTTATTTTGTCCGCTTTCTTTGTCCGTCATGTTCATAGTGTATATTTCTACCAGTACCTGTTTATCTGAGGATTGCAGATGTAAGAGAGACCAGTAGATGAACTGGAGACAAGGAAGATGTAATCTGGCAGCTTGAGATGGAAGCTGCCCAAGTACTTCAACCAGTGCCGGTAAAATCTGTGTATATAAATGTATCCTTAGCAGTGTGAAGTCAAAATTTATATTCATTGCAATACGGTAGGAAACACACTCTATTTTGTGAGCTCCATGGTGATATGTGAAAATCTCAGACAGAATTTTAACACTCCATCATTCACAAAATACAGTTGTATATGTAAACTCTTGGGCTTTTATCAATCTAAACCAATGAATAAATTCAAACAAGAGGTGAACTACTATAAAATACGATTTAAATAAATAATCTAAGGAACTTTCTGTCTAATCATCAAAGAGAGGGAGAGGAAGAAATCAAAAATTAAAGTAAAGTGAAGGAACTGAAAAACAAAACTCACTGAAAGGAACAAAGGAGATTCTCATTTCACAGAAAGTTGACACATAATCCATTAGAACATAGCGGTTCCTGTATTTTATCTATCTGGAGTAGGAGAATACAGGAGTCAACAGAGTAAATCTACCATCTTACCCGAATGCACCTGTCCTGAGTAAGAGCTGGTGAAGGCATGGATTCCAGGGGCTTGGTAGGATCATCTGAGTAATGTTTGAGATGGACCTCGCTCACCCATTCCAGAAGTATCCCTAATGCATCATAGAGTCCTGATGATTGCTATAAAGAATAAAAGAAATAATCACTAACTTATAAATCAAAGTCCGAAACTTACTGTTGATTGAGTCCTGTTACGTTTCGATGAGATACACCCATCATCGTCTGACGTGAGAATGAGACTATGCCGAGGTTTGGTCCCATCTGTGAAACTTTTGGCAGGAAATATTTGGAGACTTCTGGCGACTGTCATGTTTATTTCCTTGCAAATTTCAATTAGAAACCAAAGTACCAATGTAATGTAGCACTCAATACAGTAAAATGGGATATATTTACTCCAACAATAGTAACCATGATTTACAAAGTTACAGATACTCTCAAAAAAATTAACGAAAGGCTTCTCAGAAAGGAGTGTGATCTGCAAGAACAATCATTTTTTTCCCCTATGAATATAGCAATAAGCACAACATAGGAGTATCGGTATATGAGTACATAACAGACCAAGGTCTATGTGAATACCTTTGTGCTTTTTGCAATCCCACTTTTCTGTGCTGAACCCTCCATCCGAGCATGCCGCTTGACTGATTCAACCTTGGCCTTGACCGTCATGCTCTCCTGGTCTCTATGCCGACTGGTCAGTTCCTGCTTCCTTAGTAGATTGGTCAAGCGGCTCTGGAGACTGACGGCCTGGGATTCTAGCTTCCTGTTCTGTTCTTCAACCTTGTCAAGCTATCATTTAACATACAGAAAATTACCGTAACTGATCAAATTCTCAGAGGAAGGGATGACTGGGCTCTGTTTCAAAAACCTTGTAATCAACAAGCTGCAGTAACTGCTATAAGCTACTGAAATCCTTGTATCTGATTGGCTGAAAGCAAATTTGTCATAGAAATGTGGCAGTTGTTACTGATAACAAGTTCTATGAAATGAGGCCCTGATGAATATAATGGATGCAATATCTCTTACAAGTTTTAAAGTTATAACAGCATAACAACAGGTTGACTACTGAATTCTCTCATTCCAGTATGGTTCATACAGGGGCTATCTGCTCCCCGCAGGCAAAGGGTTAATAATGCTGTTATTCAGCATTTATAAGAACAGGGTATTAAGTTTAGGGCATAAGAACAGAATTATAGCTACTTTCACTAATCAGGAACAGGTTTCATTTAATTGTTAGATGCCCTATTATCAGATTCAATTCAATTCAATGAAACAAACAGCATGTAGGCCAAATATTTGGTTATTCACAAAGCAATAAAATGATACTAATAATAATCTCATTACTGTGTAAGAAAGACAATAGGATACAACAAAAAATGTACACAACCTGATTTCTCAATCCATCATTAGCTTGCTTCAGAGTATTAAAGGATTCTTTCTGCCTCTTGTTCTCCTTGGTTCTTTCCTTGATTGTATCTTCCAGCTCCTTCACTTGCTTTCTATGCTCCTTTACAATATAAAATTACATTGAAACATACAATTTGTCTCTTTGTATTCATATATTATGCCATCATCATCATCATCATCATCATAATCATTATCATCACCATCACATACATCACCATCATCATCCTCATCACCATCATCATCATCACCATCATCATCACCATCATCATCGTCACCGCAATCATCACCACCATCATCGTCAGCATCATATATCATCATATCATCACCATCAACATCATCATCCTTTATTTCTCATCATCTTCATTAATGCTGCCCTCCTACTCCTCCTCCTAACCCTCCCCATCATCATCCCAATCAACATCATACTTTTATTCTTACTATTATTTACCACTGTTTAGTTTTAAAAAGCTAGAGGGCTTTATGAATTGATGTTTTCAAATCAAATTAGGAGACGCTCTAGCAACTTATCTGTGCAAACATTAATAATCATGATATGGTAATCCTCACTGTGTTTAATAGCTTCAACTGTAACAAAAATGGTGTAATTCACAGTACTCCTGAAGAGAAATAAAAGTACCTCTTCAAGTTTATGCCATCTCTTGTTGAAATCTTTGTAAGCTTGACATATGGACGAGTGGTCAGTCTGAAGAGTTTCTTCCAGGTTTTGAAGTGACTGTTCTCTCCTTTCCAATGCCTTCTCCCTTTCCTGAAGAGCCATGTTCTGCTTCTGTACATAAAGAGAAGAATACCTTTCATTCTTCATCAGGTCAACCATCTGTGAAAACTTGAAAGAAGTGAGCCTCATCCTCCCCCCCCCCCTCACCCACCCACTCCATATCCCCTCCCCCCCCCCCAAAAAAAATAAAAAATAAAAAAATAAATAAATAAATAAATAAATAAATGAATAAAAAAATAAAAAATAAAAAAATAAAAAAGGAAGGCACTACCAGTAGATCCAATTTGACCGGTAATATTCATTATGATCTTACAGTAATATTTGTGAATTGACTGACATACCATAAAAGCATTTATCAATATTATCCAAAGTATGGAGAGATGCCAGATAACCTATAAAACATGACGTAAGTGAAATATTTCGTCATAAGAAAAACAAATTTGTAAGAATTGTTCAGATTTGTTTTGTTTGCACATGAAATTAAAAAAAAACAACAACATGAAATCCTACAAAACCTGCAATCAAGCCTGCATGCCTTTGAAACAAGCAATCAAGCCTGCAGTTTTCAGCACCAACCTGAAGTTTAGAGCTAATGGTCACTAGCTCTGCATAGACGGCCTCAAATTGATGAGATTGCTTCTCTGGGCTCCTGCCATCATCATCATCACCATCATCTCTGCTCCCAACCTTATGATACTTCCTCTCTGACCTGTATGGACTGCTTATGTAATCATCCAGATCGTTATCTTCCTCATCAGCATAGTCATCATCCGTGGCATTATATGGATCATAATCTTTTTCAAAACCTTTGAAACCATTAGAGGTTTTATCATCATATGACGTTCCAACCTGGAGGGTCACATCTGCATTTGAAAGCGTTGCAAGTTCCTCAGACACTGTAAAACATCAATGAAATGTACATGATATTTCTATGAAGACAAAAAATACAGAATATAACCAAAAGGAGGAAAATGAATATTTGCTTGAATAGAGATACAATGAATGAATAAAACCACATTGTACATTCAATAGGAACATTATCACATTTCACACATATGCATACATTTCAGGTCATTCAATAAAAACGGATCAAGAACAAAAGACAAACTGAAGTTTGAGTAATTTTTCCAATTAAAACAATCACATTTAGAGGTATATGACTCAATGCTTATTAAGTTCCCCTTTGACAGGCTTTTGCAGTTATTTGTAAGGAGAGTCTAACACAGTAATTTTGCCTTCAAATCACTCCAAAATTCTTAGAAGTTAATGTTTGTAGGACGAATGAGGTATTTGTGTACAACATTTCCCATTAGAATGTAGTTTGCGGTATAACCACTTCATCAGAAATTTGCATATGTTACCAATATTGCAGTACGATTCAAACTTACTGGTATGTCTGTCAATGCGCCTCCTCTGCTTCATCAACCTAGAAGACCTATCATCTCTGTCTGTCCTCTGAGATGCATCTCCAAGTCTCCTACTACTAGCCTTGATAATCTTGCACATGTCCCTCAAAGCTCTGTCATAATGTTTCCTCTCTTCACTCGTAAGCTGGTGGCTCATGGGAGATGCATTCATGTCTGCTGCCCTCTCTGGTGTTTGCTGTGAAGCCACTTCTGTAAATCATGAATAGTCAAATAAGTTTTTTTGGTTTTTAATTCACAGATATATTCAAATGGTGACACAGAACTTTTGCAAGTATTTAATCACACTGCAGGGCTCAATCATACAAAGCTTTGAATTCATCTTTTCAAACTCATCACCTAAAAGGCTTGACAAAAGGATGAATATGATACATTGCTAACTTTATGATATGAGAACTGCCAGCGCACTGCATGTGGAATGACTTATTGGTATGCATCAAAACTATGTGAAATTGTTGGGTTTACAATCCATGCAGACTTGGAATGAAATATCTTTTTTTTTGTTCACAGAAGCTCTTTTAGGAAATATTCTTTTCAAAAAAAATAAAAGAATGAAAACAAGAAGTGAGATTTTCTCAGTGGCTTAGCTCTCACAAGCAATTCACAGCTGTTTCTCTCCAATAAATATTTCAATATTGTACAACGCCTACTCAGCTTGTTGTACGCATGTCTATGTGAGCTAAACGTGCGACATTTGTACCACTGCATGCGTACCATCCAAAATGTACCATTGCACGGTTGTGACATCACAATTAACTTGCGCCGCATGCGTTATCAGGCATGCAGCATGCAAGTCACACACAAGGATACGCGCGCTACACAAGATACGCGCTCCTGGCTGGCCAGGCATTTTGCAGTCGGAGCTAGCTCTTTTCTTTGCTTTTTAAACCTTACTTTCTGAACCAAAATGTTATTGTTTTTCTTCATTTAGATCAATTTCTCAGACTGCTGAGGCATTGTACAATACAAATAGCGAATATTCTAATTCGAATATTCTAATTCTATTCAACTTGGCTTCGCCTTGTTGAATAGAAGGTCGCTCTTTCACCTCATGCGAAATCTCATACCATCGCACTCATGTCTATATTCGCTATTTGTATACTATAATCTTCTGCCAACATTGCCATGCATCTTAATTCTTACCATATCCTTGCTGAGTCCCAGTCTCTGGTATGGATGACAGGTCATCAGAGAACATTCTTCCCTGAGTTGATTTTATAGGAAGAGAAGCAAAGGGCAGATCTTGAAATGATTACAAATGACAGCAATTTTTCGGGAAAGAATTTCACTTTTGGATAAATTGAACTGCAATAATCTTCATCTTCCCTCTGACGGAATATGGCAATGAAGAGGTTCTGAGAACATGATTTAAACTTAAACCCACCGCACACTATACGATTTGTCTGCGATCCTATTTTGGAAAAATTTGTTATAGCATTTGATATGACATTCAGACATGTGAAATCTTAACAATCAAAGTTCCAAATAGTCTTATGATTGGCAAACCTGGAGAATAGGGGACCGGAACGCGCGTGTATATTCATTTGTGTGCAAGCAAATGCAGCCCAGTGGCAGGTGACGGGGATGATCTGCACAAGATTCAGCGATGAAACATATGTGAGTTTGAGAACATAAGTTCTGGCCCAAATCAAAATGATTTTCATCACATAACCAAAAATCTGAAAGCCGAGAGGCCTGAGGGCAATGTAATATATTATTAGAACATAATTAACTGATTAAAACATAATCTAAAGTAATTTTGAACTCGATTGTGGACTTGTCACATACCCCGACTCTCGGCCCTCTCTGCCAATCTCTGCACTGTACGAATGGCATGCGCGCGTGTTCCGGTCCCCTAATATTCTCCCGGTCTGCCTTATGTGATTATGAATAAAATCAAACTTCCGGGCTATTGCTAGATAGTATTGCAAGCCTCCCTGTAGGAATACAAGTGAACTCTGTAAAAACCCAATTCAACAACATTAGACGATTAGTGTGAGTGAGTGCTCGCAGCCCCCCTTTGCCTTTGGTTTGAGCTTTGCGGAGCTGGAGATGAGCACCTCCAGCCGCTAGCCGAGGTACGACGCAACGCGGCCCACAGTTCCGGCGATACAGCGAGAGAAGTTTCGCTGAAAATTGTGTAAGCAGCGCGCTCGCTGGTGGTAGCAATAAATCCACATAATCACGATAAAATCACACTTGGAACTTTAAAACTGAAATTAAACTATTATTCTCACATGGTTCTGTTGACTCAATTTTCGAGACATCTCAAAATGGATGAGAATAAGGACGTTCTGGATGGAATTTGTTGACAAAATTCAATTTTGGTGCTGTAGAAGATCAGTCTACATTCAGGCTTAATGAAAAAAAAATAACTCAAAGAAATCTGAAGATATTGTGGTAATATTATTGTTTCAGGAACTTCAGGCCATCCAAATTAATATTTTCTTTCTTATTTACTACATCTTCAACATTTAAAATTAGATTTCGAAAACAATTTGTTTCAATATGATATCATTATTCTTATTTCACAACATTTAAAACAATTTGATTGATGACAACAAAAAGAAATAGTCTTGATTCAACCACGTTCCTAGATTTGGATTTGAAGTTAGTAACCGAAAAATCTTGTGGTGGATTTAAAGATCATATAGCGATCCATCTTGATGCAACAAAGCAATATTGCAGCTGGTGATAAAAAATCCCTTGGTCCGTAGTTGACCTAATGTGGCCATGCATAGAGAGATGGGCTCACAGCTTGTTTGCATTTTCATATGATTGTAATCTGTAACAGAAAGTGTTCAGTGATAACATTTGACAATTTTTTTTTTCTCCAAACGTTTGCTAATTACTTGATACCGTTGTTGATGTTTGCTTTAGTTTTGTAATATCTGACGAGTAAACATTAAATAATTGAAAAAAAATGGACTTCCCATGCAGTGTCCTAAAAATAGATATTCCCTCTTTGTGCAGTATTTATGGATGTTTATTTCTATATTACCAGTTCAAGGCTATCACTAAGAATTTTGTTTCAGCTGAGTGCAAAGGTTTGATTTTGTTCATTTTTGTTTTTTGTTTGCAAGACAGCTATTTTGACGCGGCCGAAGTCATCTCCTGTGGTGAAGTGATTTCATATAAAAATAGGGCATGACTAAGTCATCGTAGTAAAAGGATAGATTATTCAAATGACACAATAAGAGGAAATATTGTTCTAGAGCAGGGGCGGCGCTACAGGGGGAAGAGGGGGGGTCGAATATGCCCCCCCCCCCCCACCCCGCATGATTTTTCAAGTGACTAAAGAAAAAAGAAAAAAACGGTAGAAAGAGAAGAAAAAAGAGGAGGAAAAAGAAAGAAGCTGAGTATGGGGAAAGAGAGGCCTGGGGCTTGCAATTATATAATGCCCCTGTTTATTAAAACGTCAATAAATTCACATATGGGTCATCTTGCCCTCACCCCCATCAAAATAGCCTGGCGCCGCCCCTGTTCTAGAGTCAGCTCCAATCACTGATGTGAATTCTCCAGGATTGGTTTTTCTTTTGTATTTTTATAAAAATTATTATTTGCAAACTTTTTATTATCGATCTTACAACATTTCGAAATGATTGATGAGACTGAAAGCAAATTACAAAACAAGTGATAACATGAGGGGGGGTCATATTTTTAAAAAAAGACTGAAAGGAGTGGCAGAAAAAAAGATACAAGAAGGTAACAGTGATTGTACAGCTGTACATGATTGCATATAGCATTGTGTATATATTGCATGCCTTGGATAGATAAGGCAGACTTTGCCCATAGGCTTTTAGTTTGAAACATACTTACAAAAAACTAAAACGAGAATGCAATTTCAACCAATCCATATGATTTTCACCTTTTGGGATAGCGTAGAACAAGCGGAAAATGCCGGGGGGGAAACACAGAAATAGAAAACGTGGGGGGAAATCGTGAGGGCTCGGGTCTTGTCCTTCTTAATTATCAGACCATTGTGTGTAAACGATGATGTACTAAAATGTAAATGTATTCCTGTCTTGATAGATCTGATTTGAATAAATGTGTCATTGAACTGAACTGAAATGAATTGAATTGCCATAATACTGTATAAAAACGATGAAAATCTAAAAGTGTTTTATGCCGCTTTGAGCTTTTCTTTATGTAAACTGGCAACGTAATTTGCTATAAAATATATTCGTCCGCTAGTTTTTCTTTGTAGTGGCAGAAATGCATACAAATTTCGACCACTCAGCGTGCTCCACGCGATAAATTTATGTATGAGAATTATGCATGCGATCATTGCTCAGCATACATGCCGCCAGGCTGAAGTAATTGCGTGTGCCAGCAACAAGGGTAAGAACACTCCCCTTTATACAATATTATTTTGGTGTGAGTATGCATGGAAGTAAATGTGAATGTTCGTTAAGTATTTATGTTTCCATCCTGACTATTAGTTCAGAGTATGTTTGAGCGATTGTGCTATTTGAAAGGTGAAGATTAAGTTGAGCATTTGTTGATGTAGTCCCATGCATTGCAAGTGAAAGGGTGTAAATGTGTATCGTGAATTGTGCGATCATGAAAATCAAGATATCAACTTGCATGTTGCAATGATTGGCAGTGGCAGTGATTTTGTTTGTTTATTTGTTTTTGTTATTGGGCAAACCCGGAGAATAGGGGACCGGGACGCGCGCACATGTTCATTTGTGTGCAAACAATTGCAGCCGGTGGCATGGGTGGCAGCGGCAGAGTTGGCGGCGAGAGGGACGATCTGCACAAGATTCATGGATGAAACATTTGTGAGTTTGAGAACATTTCTGGCAAAAGTCAAAATGATTTTCACCACATAATCACACATTTGAAAGCCAAAAGGACAATGTAATATATTAGAACATAATTACCTGATTAAAACATATTTTAAAGTCATTTTGAACTTGATTATGGACTTGTCATATACCCTGACTTTCGGCTGTCTCTGACGATCTCTGCACAGTACGAATGGCATGCGCGCGCGTTCCGGTCCCCTATTCTCCGGGTTTGCCTGTTATTGTTGCTTTCAGTTTGGGGCATTTTTAAAATCTCTTTCTCACAGTGCTTAATTTTAGTTGAACTTAACTAAACTGTGAGTGAGTAAACACTCACTTGGGTCGCGTCGCACTGGAAAACACTCAGGTCGCGGCTTGCTGGGTATGGGGCGCCTAGTGTTAACTAACTTATTTGGTCCAAAACTGCACAATTTAGTGTCAAAATTTTAATCAAATTTGTATTTCTTTATAGAATTCAGGAACATGTCATGAACCATTTCGTTACAAAATGAGATGCAACAGACGATTTTGCAACAAAACCTCCCACCAATAATAAATATGATAGAATAAACAGACATGATTTATAATTACGATCTCTCATTAAGCGCTTTCACTTCGCCCGGGCATTGACTTTGTTTCGTTACAAACACTTTGTGCATAGCAGAGGACGGGAGGATCAGTTTACTAGACAGCGCTTGTGGGTGCGGGCGTGGCTATGAGGGTTTTGGTTATACTGTACACTGACTGTAGTTTTGAACTGCCGAATAACCTAGTTAACACTTGGCGCACCATTCCCAGTGAACCGCGACCCGAGTGTTTAGTAAAAGCCGAACTAATTTCTAGCTTTGACTTAGCAGCTTAGTCTTTATCTTGTGTCCGAGCAGAGCAAATCATAAAAAGTTTTGATTGAATAAACGGTGATAAAGGAATCATGATTCAGATCATGAAGTTTTTATTTAATTGTGTCAATTAAATGATGTGAGGATACACAAGTTTAGTTGATTTTATTTGGTTTTCCAACACTTGCATGGATTTTAGATGGAATTCCAAACGATGCCATTCAATGATTTAAGATGCTTGTAAAATGAGCTGAAGCAGTTACAGTCTTTACAACTTCCTCTATTGAGGGGCCTGCTACGCAATACTAAAATAGTTGCTGAAACCCTAGTCACACTAGTGGCGGAATGAGCCGGAATGCCGTTGGAATGAAAATTCTTTGTACATTCCTGGATATTCGAAGTGCATGTAAATACTCTGACTGTATTCTGAGTGCACTCCAAATATTCGGGTCTATTTTTGTGGCCGGCCCGAATGTTTTGCTCATGTTCAAAACTTTCGAGGTGCATTCGAAGTGGAGAAATATCAAATGGCATTTGAAGTGCATTCTTACTGCATTCTGAATATTCTTACGACATTCCGACAGCATTTGAAGCATTCTGATCGCACTCAAGGGAGAGTCGAATCACACAATCCTGTATAGTTGCAGATCCTCTCGTCCTTCTCGAGATTCCTGTGACCATTTTACGCCCTATCGGGAACCATTCCAGCAGCATTCTTGATACTCTCTGGAGATTTTAAGTACATTCGAAGTACATTTAAAGTATTTGAGGTGCATTCTCTTTAAATTCTTGAACGTTATTCGAGGCTGGTTCGAAGAACGTTCTAAGTATTCGAACGGCAGTTAGGTCAAATATGAAATTTCCTCCCGAATGTGGCGCGAATTTTAAAAATTCTTCATTCCGGCTGGTTCTGCTTGATTCCTGCTGATTCCGAATAAGTGTGACGGGGGTATAAACCTCAAAATTATGCTCTGTTTGCAAATTTAAATCTGCACTAGATCTATGTACTACTAGCGATTTGTAAAAAGAATGGTTTAAATGATATAAAATCCTTTTGGCCTAGTGTTTTGAAATAAATTTTCTTAGTCTGTGGAACGTGGAGGCTGAAAACAAAGAGGGAATGATCTATTTTTAAAAACTGGACATTGTGTGTTGTCAGTTCAGTTTAATCATAAAATAACTATTATATTTTTATTTTTATTATCTCTGTGCAGGTGACTACAAATCAAGATGAAGCTGAAGGTGACTTTCCTGACTCTCCTCCTCCTGGGCACTCTCACATTCGTCCGATGCCAGGATGATGAGGACTTAGATGACTTTGATGTTGATGATGAAGAAGATGTTGATGTAGAAGAGGAGGAGGATGAACAGCCTATCATAGAACAGGTGGATTATTCACCGCCAGAACCCAGTGGACCGCATCACTTTGCTGAACCCTTCGATAGTGCAGATGTTCTTGGCACAAGGTGAGTCTATGTTGATATTTCTTTTCAATAATTCTTTCTTAACTTTTTCATAGATACTGAAAAAGAGTTTTGAAGTTATTACATATATGTCCTACCATAATTTGTTTGTTTGTTTGAGGGAGGAGGAATAGTAAAAACATATTTTAAAGGGAATAAACATTACTGTTTATAAAAGATATAATCTATATACATATTTCAAAATGATGACACCTTGCTGTAGACCAATAATAAACATTCATGAATAGAGGAGTTTAACTGGATGCAGATAGATGTAATATGTTCTACAATTTTACAAATTCTTTCATTATATTTTATACAAGCTTTAATTTCAAAGGATGCTAAACTTGTTCCTTCGTGAATTTGTGGTTAATGTGACTGGATGCTCTTATTGTATGATACATGTATTGAGGCAGGTCAATCCGTTGAACACGATTTAATTTCAGTGAAACATGCATTTGCCATTGATAGACCTAAGCCCGAGTTATCTCTGGCTTTGTATTCAAAGGGTTAAGATAGGCAATACCGGTATACAGCCCATTAGGCGTTTAAATCTTTATGTCATGCGAAAGAATGCGTCTGGAACACAAAATACAAAAATGAAAAAAATGAAATGTCTATTTTGACATATTGGAATAGAATTTTAGCAAAGAACATGCCACAGAAGATTGTATATCAATTTGTAAGGTCTACATAACTACCCACAAAATTATCAATCGTTGTTTGAAAAATTTGATTTTCAATAATTTTCCATTTTTCGTTCTGGACGCGTTCTTTCGCACAACAACATAAAGATAAGACACCTTAGTTTCAACAGTACTTGATATTACTCAAGGATCATTTTATGCTTTACGTAGATGGGTTCCTTCCAAGGCTAAGAAGGATGGTGTTGACGAAGACATATCAAAGTATGACGGAAAGTGGGCCATCGAAGAGCCAGAAAGCTCCCCACTCGCTGGAGACTTGGGACTTGTTTTGAAGGTATGTAATCTTACCGCATGTGATGATTTCTAGTTGTGTTGGCTTTATGCCTTCGGATGATACTTTTTGAAAATGGGTATCCAGTTTAAAGAGAAGAAAAGTACTTTCATGATAATGAGATGACCTTTGATAATATATTCCTTTTTTTACAGCTGCATAAATTCTAGAAGTAACATGTTTAATGATGTGTAAAAGAGCACTAACTTAATCTTATCTTTCATGTTTGTCTGATTAACTTAAAATATTTCACTTGAAATGTTGTTTGTTTCTTTTGGTTTCCAGTCCAAGGCCAAACATCACGCTATTGCTGCCAAGTTGAACAAGCCTTTTGTTTTTGAAAATGAACCATTCATTGTCCAGTAAGTATTGATTAGAAAAAGTAGTCTCAACATTTTTTGAAATGTTTGGAAATGGTTAGAAGCACTTTGAAGGAATTGTTGGAAAGAAAAATTGCATCTGTGTGAATAATGTATTAATTTATATTACAGCTTTTTTAGATGGCAGAGTGAAATTTCATTCTTTTCATCTGTTTTGATAGGTGTGCTTTATATAGTTCATACATAATAGATTAATGTTATGGGGGGGGGGCTAGAAGAGAGAATGAGTCAAAATTTAACCTGTTGGCCAGTATGCACAGTGTAGTTGTAAAAATGCTTCTTGAATGTTATTTCCTATAGTGAATATTGTCTGGTTGTTGTTTCCTTTCTTAGATATGAAGTTAAATTCCAAAACTCCCATGATTGCGGTGGTGCATACGTAAAGCTCCTGACCGATGGCCCGGATCTTTCTTTGGTAAGTCACCATCTGAAATGAAACTTTTATTTTGATACAACAGGTGGACTCGATTTCATGAATGAATCATTCCCCATTACTGTTTTTTTATTGTGAAAGTTGGAGATATTGAGACAGATAATGATAATTATAGTATTAGATTTAGATTATGCACATTTGTTTACAAAAACATTTTTAATGAGTTCTCATTGTGCATATTCCAGCACCTACCTTTCCATTGTCTTTTTACTTTTTATCTAAGAGCAAGCACAATGATAGTGACGATTGCTATACAAGCACTGTAGTATTATTACTTGTTATTTCTAATAAAAACAAACAAACAAAACACATTCAGTCGAGATAGGAGAATATAAAGCATGTCATGTAAATCAAGAGTTCATCAATAAATTTATCGTTTGGAACAAAAATTTAGATTAAGATATTTCAGTACACAATGAAACATAGCATTTTCATTAAATGTGACACCGTATATTGCGGTTAATATTGATTTTTAAAATTTTTTTTATTACCTTCTGCCAGAGTTCTGTTCATGATAAAACACCATACACCATCATGTTTGGACCCGATAAATGTGGGGCAGATGCCAAGGTAAGATGTGTCAAATATACATATTTGTGTTAAAGTCTTTTGTCAGCGCCTGTCTCTTTCTTTGATTGTAATGTAATTGTGTTCTAGCGATACGTAAAGTCATCCACCAGAATTTCGGTCTGTCCAAAACATGAATGTAATTATCTTATCACCACTTAAAAACTTGACAAGTTTTATTCTAAAACTATATTTATCAAGTTTAATATTTGACTGTTTCGTAGGCAAGACTTCAGCCATTCATTGTTTATGACATCTGTCCCAATTTGATTATGTTTTTGACTGTTGTATTAGGGGTTTATATGATTTGAATACAGATAGAAGCATTTCAATGATTTCTGGATTCAGTGGTCTGTTAATATTATAGATAATTTCTTCAATTTTCAATATTTATAGTAATTCATTTATTAGTGATTTCCATTTGGGAAAGATATAACTTAATTGTTTCTAAATGTGACCCCTTTTCCCCCTTTCAGCTTCACTTCATTTTCAGGCATAAAAATCCAAATACTGGAGAATATGAGGTAAGATTTTAAGCTACTTGATAGTGTTTGAATATAAAGACAGTGTCTGTTTGAGGTACACTTATTATAATTAGTGTCAT
Organism: Echinometra lucunter; assembly: GCA_029962745.1. Lineage (NCBI taxonomy): Eukaryota > Metazoa > Echinodermata > Echinoidea > Camarodonta > Echinometridae > Echinometra > Echinometra lucunter. Next base: position 12,104,911 of record CM057161.1, on the reverse strand, counting down.
TAGTGGTTTAAAATCATGAAAAATTTCAAAGATTTTTTTTTATTTTTTTTTTTAAGTATTGCTCAAAAAGAAATTCAGAGATTTACCACCATGTAGTTTCCATATCATTCCATGTGAACGATTTACATGTATGAATCGCTGTTAATTCCTCATTTCGAGGATGTGGTAAATTGGTAAAATTCATTCTGTATCCTGTGTTAAGCTGTACCTTGCACTTCATAACTGAACTTCCTGAAACAAAATTGCCAGTTGTGTCCTTCAACATAAAATGAAATATGTAATGATAGTTAGGGTCATTAAATTGAGTATTTTAGGCTTTATAGTTGTATCAAGTTACAGTGACATTACGCTTCATTAATGATAGTTAGGGGTCATTAAATGGAGCATTTTAGACTTTACAGTTTTATCAAGTTACAGTGACATTACGTTTCATTTCTCTTTCTTTTTTCCTTTTTTTTTTTCAATTTCCTTATATACGGATATTGCATATCTTGTGCAAAAGAGTGCCTTTTCCAAGTTTATCATGTGTATTTCAAACTGCTACTATTAATGCTTTAAAAGAGAGAAAAAAATTGCTTGCCATTTTGGGGCATGGTAAAGAGTGTCAGATGTTCTAAAAGCATTTTGTATTATAATGAAAACTAGTGATTATGTAACTTGTATCTTGAAATTTTAGGAGAAACATGCCAAGAAGCCTACTGGTGCATTCAGCCATGTATTTACTGATAAGAAGGTCCATCTCTTTACCTTAGGTAACTATTCATTGTTTAAACATTGATTATTTTGAAATTAACAGTATAACCTGTCATAAGTCTGTCATAAAATATATGAAATCTAGTAGCAGATGTTTCTCTTTCCTAAGTGAGAACAATACAATTAGAAAAAGTCAGATAGTGAATGTAAAAGAATACAACATCCATTTTTCTTTACAATTAAAAACTAAGTTAAAACGCAAGCCCAATATCTGTGGTGTTTTGATGAATTCAGAAGTGCCTGTTTCGATTGAAAATAGTTTATGGAATATGATGTGATTTCACTTAAAAATTTGTCTTTAAATAATACTAATAAGAAGGGAATACCTTTTCACAGTTTGACTATCTTGAATTGTTCAAAAGATTAATATGAAATATATTGAAATCACATGCTTATTCTAAATCTTTGTGGAAATCTTTGTGTGGCTTTACGTGAATTTCACCTTCCATCTTTCTCTGTCATCCAGTGGTCAACACTGATAACACTTTTGAAGTGCTTGTTGATCAGAAGGTTGTCAACTCTGGAAGTCTTCTTGCAGACATGAGGTCAGTATGTCATCACTCAGTACACTCTTTCACACTGTCTCCTATAATTTGCACATGGTTAACTGAATTGTTTACTGTAGTTTAACATGGTGTAACTAGTTCACTGGTTCATGAAGCATCGAGGTTTAATATTCTTTGCTTGTTACTGGGATTCTTTAACCTGTTGGATACTAAGATACATGTAACTTGTACTAGGGTCTATGGAAATGTGTGTTATACTGAACACAAATCATGCTCGGTGGTTTAACAAATAGTTTTTCTACTGCAAATTATATTTCTTCTGTACTTGCCTTATCCCTGCATTGTAACAAAATTAAACAACCAAAAAAAATGTTAATTGATGTATGGTTCAGTGATATGGAATGATATCTCAAAGATGAACAGTTCTTGATTCTTGCCCAGATGTGCCTGCTTTATCTAATGTGAATGATACCTTTCTTCTTTTGTTTGTTTGTTTTTGCAGTCCTCCAGTAAATCCACCTGCTGAGATTGAGGATCCTGAGGACAAGAAACCAAAAGACTGGGATGACAGGAAGAAGTAAGAACAAATCTATATACATCCCTTATTTCTCTGTCAGTTATAACAAACGTGGTAGTTGATCTTTCATTGGGTAGTACTAGCAGTCAGTACTTTGATCACCAAAATTTGAATCACATGAATTTTGATTGAGGTTATGTCTTTGTCGTATGCCTCATATGCTCCTTGTATGTATACCCTCCCCATCTACATCTAATTCTGTGCTTCTGTCTGTCTCTTTGTGTATGTTTATTCCCTGTGAATTTTTCAAGTGAACCTCCCCCCCCCCCCCCCCCCCATGCTGCTCTTTCTTTCTCTATCTCTTGGATGTGAGTACTGTCATGCATGCAGAATGGCTTGTTCGACTCAAGTTATCATTGTTATTATTATCATTATTATTAGTAGTAGTAGTAGTAGTAGTGGTAGTAGTAGTAGTAGTAGTAGTAGTAGTAGTAGTAGTAGTAGTAGTAGTAGTAGTAGTAGTAGTAGTAGTAGTAGTAGTAGAAGTAGTAGTAGTAGTAGTAGTAGTAGTAGTAGTAGTAGTAGTAGTATCATCATTATTAATACTATCAATTATCATTAATTATTAATTTCTCAATCTGTGTCTCTTCATAAAGGATCCCAGAGCCTGGTGCAGTGAAGCCTGATGATTGGGACGAGGACGAACCCATGGAAATCGAGGATGAGAATGCTGTAATGCCAGCAGGATGGCTAGAGGATGAGCCAGAGTTGATTGATGATCCCGATGCAGAGAAACCGGATGACTGGTGAGCTACTAACGCTCCCTAAAACCACACTCACACCCTTTATAAGAAGTGATCTTTAGTAACTAAATTAACCAAATAAGAATACTGTTACCATACTACTTCCATGTTATGAAGTGTTCATATCAAATTTTGAGACAGGTCACCTTTTGTAAGTTTGTCCAATGAGACAAAAAAAGCCCCCAAGGGTGTCAGTCTATGTAGATAGTGTGAATTGAAGTGTTTTGAAGTGGATTTAAACAAGGGATGCTCTGTTCCTTAATCGCTGAGCCATTTTAAATGTCTTCTTCAGGTATAAGAATTTTAGAAGCCATTTGATGCTTACTATGATTTGATTTTGTGTTTTGCAGGGACGATGAAATGGATGGAGAATGGGAACCACCAAAGATCAGTAAGTTTATTAATTTTTTTTTTCTATTTAATCATCACTTTCATAATATGTTGTGAGTACATTTATGATATATTCAGATTTAAATTCAGATTCAGATTTAGATTTTATTTCACGCTTTTAAAATGCACACAAATTTTCTTCAGAATCTATTCAGAAAGCAAAAATTTACAGATAGAGAACCTTCACATAAGATACAGTGACAAAAATATAATGTCTGGGTTCACAAGTTACAAATAAATATCTGTAACATGCATAAATACCTACATACATGGTCAAAGTCCACAAATTTTGTATTTTGGTTAATTCATCTGTATCAGTATTGTGCTTAAACAATACTCCCCCCCCCCCCCAAAAAAAAAAAAAACCCAAACAAACAAACAAACAAACAACAAACAAGCAAACAAAACAAAATAAAACAAAAACAAACAAACAAAACACAAAAATAAAAACAAGCAAACTAAACAAAACAAAACTCCCTTGACCATCTTTGCAAGAATCAAGGTGACCCTGTGTGAAACTTAGCAGTAAAACTTTCTTTATGTTGCATAAAAAGTACAGATAATTACGTGAGATTCCTTTTTCTCTCCCTCTCCCCAGCCAACCCTCTGTGTGAAGATGTCGGATGCGGTGAATGGAAAGCCCCGATGGTACCTAACCCCTTATACAAGGGCAAGTGGAAGGCACCTTACATCGACAACCCTAACTACCAGGGAGAATGGAAACCTAGGATGATCCCTAACCCAGACTTCTTTGAGGACCTGGAACCGTTCAAAATGTCTCCTATTGTAAGTTCGTGTTGAGGAAATTTATATCACTAAATTCTTGGAGTAAGATATTAATGTAGAAGTTTCTGTAGTTACCTTTTCACTGTTGGTAGTTGTTAGATGTTATGAGTATTACTTAATAAATTGAGATACCTTTTGAATATTTTTAAGGACATGAGTTGGTGACAGAGGCAAGTAAAATAGTTCTTGCATAGGTATTGGAATGAAATTCTATGAGTTTGTAAATCATTTTTTGACACTTGGCCTTATGTTTTGTGTTGTTTGGTAACTCATGAGTTTGTGCGACATGTTCACTGATCGGCCGAGACAAGTTAGTGCAAAAGAACAAAAATGCTTGTGATATATATTTCTAGTCTTAATGAAGTGCATAATAAATGTTTTATCTCAGTTATGTATAGCTGATATGGCATGACTGTAATTATATTTAAAATATAAGCTTAACTCGGTAACCTGTAGAGTACCATGTGATTTCTGTATAACCCACACTTTCCATAGACGCTAGCCTGAGTTACATCAGGCTTAGTATTTAACAGGTTAAATTGTAATTCAGAGAAAAGTTACAAGAAGACCATTTGTGTTAACCCATTCGTGACAGGAATTATTTAAAGCCTAATTTGATCAGCTTTTATTCTTCGAATTGGCAACACCAACTTTTTTATTTTATTGCTACATTTTTCTTATAAGACGCTAGCCTATGTTACATCAGGCTTAGTATTTAACATGTTAAATTGTAATTCGGAGAAAAGTTACAAGAAGACCATTTGTGTGAACCCATTCGTGACAGGAATTATTTAAAGCCTAATTTTATCAGCTTTTATTCTTCAAATTGGCAACACCAACTTTTTTATTTTATTGCTACATTTTTCTTATAAAGCGTCATGTATCTGAAATGAATATAAATTGACAGAAATTATGATGAGAAGTCAAAAAGTTGCCAATTTGCAGGGGAAAACAGTGATTTTAAACCTTCTATCACATTGCTTTGCATCAAAAGATATTTGGCCAAACCACAAAATGTGGACTGCTGTCATGAATGGGTTAAAAGGCCAGATTGAGTTAATGATTATGATTCTTCTCTCTTGCTCTTATCCCTTGTCCTCTCTTCATCCTGTCTTCTTCCTCTTTCCATCCCTCCATCTATCTTTCTACTTTGTCTTTGATCAGGGAGCTGCTGCCCTGGAGCTGTGGTCTATGAGCGATAACATCCTCTTCGATAACTTCATCATCACCACAGACAGAGAGGTGGCCGATCAGTATGCTGCCGATAGCTTTTCCCTCAAGAGCAAGGAAGGCGTAGTTGCCTCGGCAGTAAGTACAAAGAAAAATCTATTTGATTTAGTTAGCATCCAAGTGGTATCAATTCTAATCACTGGGAGAAGGTAGTTAAGCTAGTTTTAACATCATCATCATAATGATAATAATAATAATAATAATAATAATAATGATAATAATAATAATAATAATGATGATAATGATAATAGTAATAATGATAATGATAATAATAATAATGATAATGATAATGATAATGATAATGATAATGATAATGATAATGATAATGAAAATCATAATAATGATAATAATAATAATGATAATAATGATAATAATAATAATGATAATAATAATAATGATAATAATAATAATGATAATAATGATAATAATAATAATGATAATGATAATAATAATAATAATGATAATGATAATGGTAAAAACTTATAAAGTGCACACATCGTCCAAGGGAGCTCATGGTGCTAGCCCAGCAACAGTTCTCTCTAATGCATCATCACTGCCGAAAGAGTGGTCAGTATAGAGGCCAGTTGCCTTGAGAACAAGGAGGGAGGAATTGCCTGAGCTGTAAGACTTAAAAGTACAGATATATCCTTCATTAGGCATTGTGCAACCCATTGTGCACGACACACATTTTCCATAGACTCCAATCCAACTTATCGTGGGCTTAGTACTCAACGGGTTAATGAAGCTTAGCTTAGCAAATCCATGAAGCTAATCCTAGCAAATCCAGAGGCTAAGATGGACTACTTGATTAATTGTAATCTGTCCATTTACTTGTATATTTGAACTACAAAGCAGGAACACTGCAATTGTTTATGAACTTGACATTTGAAATAGAGGCTTTCAGTTTGTTTTAATTTGAATTGTCGCATGACATGTTCACGACCTAGAAATATGATTTTTTTTTTTTTCTACATTTTCTGAAAGAAAAAAAAAAAACATGTATGATATCCACGTCATCATGTTCACTTCCAAATTCTCTCATTCTAATAGGCCTTATACAGACACCATCCAGTTGCAGTAGGCAACGGGTTAAACACCCTTGTTATGACTGATTCTACTTTTTCTTGATATCTGTGTTACAGGAGACTTTTGTAACTGGTCTAATTGATGCTGCTAATGACAGACCATGGCTGTGGGCCGTCTTTGCTCTTGTCGTTATAATCCCACTCTTCTTCTGTATAAGGTTCTGCTTCAAATCGGTAAGAAGTGATTTTTTTTTAACATGAACCACTGAGTAAATTCAGTATTGAAATATGGTGAATCAGGCATCGGTGACCACCTGTATAGAAAAAAAAATTTTTTTTTTCAATGAAACCACATGTCTTTGTTTCCCTTGTTCTCGTTTAAAGACGCTAGGTCGTGGGCTTTCATGGGGAATGGATCATAATTTGCTGACACCAGACTTTGTGAAAAATACTTGTAATAGAGCTTCATTTCTGGAGCTCAGCAAAACAAGCTGTCCGACCACAAACATTCTTCGGCCTGCTTCAGGCATTCTCGGGCCAGGGAAAGTGAGATAATGACTTTGCCATATGGGGAAAGGGTGAAGTACACAGAGCATTACATAAGATCTGTTGGTCATAAAACTCACAGTGATGGACAACACCTGTTACTGGGTAAGCACCCATGGTGTCAAATTCCCCATGAAAGCCCATGACCTAGCGTCTTTAAGCTTGTACAAAGTAGCGTGTTTAGAAAGACCATCCGCTTATCAAGGCTGTATTCCATACCTTCCGATAATAGTGGTCCTTGTGTGTAGGTTGTACTGCTCTTGCTCTTTTTCTGTTCTTTGAAGATCTTGCCTCAGATCAATGAAAACAAATCAAAGGTGTAAAAGGTATTATTAGTGGGCTTTAGTCGTGTATCTTAAGATGTGTTACCTTGAAATGCACAGTACACTGATGAGGGTTCCTGAGGTAAAGCTTGGGCAAAAATCCAGCTTTTTGGAAAGGCATATTTATGCTGTTTTGGCATTTGATGAAGACCATTCAAAAGCGGAGTGTTATTGTTTGGTTATTGAAGTGTGATTCTAAAGTCTTATTTTCCGTCAAACTCTGACTCAGAGCCCCGAGGAGCTCGATGGCAAGAAGAGTGATGAAGCAACTCCAGATGACGAGAGGGAAGGAGAGGAAGGTGAAGAAGGAGAGAAGGCAGAGGAAGATGTATCGGCGGAAGGAGATGCCGTAGTAAGGCAACGGAAGAAGACTACCAAGGCAGACCTTGAAGGCCCCTCGGAACAGGTTAATAAAGCTCATATCATCATTTTCATTCACTTTTCATTTTTCCCACGCTATGTTGTTAGATGTTATATTTCCTTGGTTATTGTGATGGAATTCCATTTTCTGTGGTTTGGCCCAATGTCATTGATGCAGAACCCTAATGAACACACCTAATACATCAGCAGAAACAGCAAAATATTCTGCACATACTACATGTATGCTCATATTGTTTGCATCACTATTTGTCTTCTGATGCTGAATTTTTTTTCAAAGGAAAATAAGCACTACAATCCTGGAATTGGCAGCACGATGGAAAGTTCACAATCACTGCTTTTCCATGCAAATTGGCAACTTTTTGACCTCTCAACACACTCTCTGTCAATTTCATTTCATTCACATGATCTTTTGTAAGAAAAATGTAGCTATAAAATGTTAATTGTGGTTTTGCCAGTTTGAAGAAGGAAAGCTGATTAATGATATTATTTTGCTGTTAGATTGCCTGTTTTTATGTTTTCATAACCAACATCCAGAAAAAAAAAAAATTCTTGCAAAGATACATTGGTTTAAGTTACAAAATTCCGAGAGAATATTTCTCCTCTTAAAAAGAAAATTTAAAAGAATTGTCTGCCTAAACTAAAAGGAGCACATTGGACTGCACAGGCCTTAGGCATTGAACTGCATCCTTTCTCCAGTATCTATGAACGTAAATTTTACTAAAAGCATTATAAATACGGGCTAAGAAGCCCTGTGACCTTTTTGAAACACACAAGAGAGCACCCTTTCATCAAGTTTTTCTCTTTCTTGTCTGTGATCTTCCAATAGGCTGAGGATGCCGAAGCAGAAGAAGCACCAAAAGAAAAAGCCAGGTAGGTTGAAAGGTCTCCTCAGACTATCATATTCTTCCCTATATTACTACTAGTAGTTGCTCTCATGCACAGATGCATGTGAAACTTAATGCAGGGCTCAACACTTACAGGTGCCCAGGACATATGCCCCCCCCCCCCCTCCCCCCTCCCCATTCAGGTCTGGACCCCCAAAATTGAAAATTCTATCACAGGGCTCCATACATACAGAACCCGGAATTGCAGTTCGGACCCCCTACTAAAAAAAATTAGTGTGAAGCCCTGCCCAATGTTAACGAAAGGAGGGAGCTATGCTATGATGTTTCTTCAACATATTTGCTTGTACCAGATGGTTGAAAATACATCTGTATTTGAACAGTGGATGCTTGTTACAAGGCAGTTCTCAGGACCAAGAAAATTATGTCGTTATGGTTGAACTCTGTGTTGTCATGGCTCAAAAAAAGTACAGTACACGTACTGGGGTAAGTGGGACCAGCAATATTGCCTTGTCATGAGAGTTTGTACTACAGGTACTAGTATTTTCTACAGTGGGACTCCAACTGGTCAGGGCCCCATTTCATAAAGCATGTTATCAATATTCAAGTTGCAATAACTGTTATAAGCTACTGCAATCCTTGCATCTGATTGGCCGAGAGCTAATTTGTCATAGAAATGTGACAGTTGTTACTGATAACAAGTTTTACAAAACGGGGTCCAGATGAGGGTTCAAATCTCTGCCTGGCACTAATATCTTTTGACAAGACATTAATCCTCGCTTCCCTCTCTCCACCCTCGTGTAATAAGTGGGTACCCAGTAGGAAGAAGTTCATGCTTTAGTGCCTTATCATGTTAGCTCAGCTACAGCCAGGGTAATGATATAATACTTTGTAAAGCGCACTAGAGTATATTTCTTTAGTAGCTGCACTATATAAATGGACTGTATTATCATTATTATTATTATTATTATTATTGTTATTGTCTCTCGATGCACCCTCTTTACAGCACACCCAAGAAGCCTAAGACACGCTCAAGAAAGGAATGATGACATCTCATCTCTAGCAACCTTTGGCGTGCTGATGGAGTAGAGTCTTCTCTTCTTTAAACAGTTGTCTAGTGAGCCAACCTTGATGATGTCAACCATACACAAAGGCAGTTCTTATTGGGCTACACCTAGCTTGATGTACAGAATGGTATTGTGGCCATTCAGTAAGTTACATAATGGTCTTTAATATCCAAATGAGCCATGTCATGGCTTTGATTTCCATTTTGTGGAAATTTCATTACCTACACTAGTGCATGAAAATCATTACTTCTAACAAAAGCATTTGGATGGTTATTTGAAAGGACAATCATACATTTTCTATTTCATCCAAATGTTATGTGACTAGTTTTTGGATGCCATTTCTTTATTTGTAAACATATTTGCTACATAGTTGTTTATTCTCAGGAAAACTCAGGAATGCAAATGTCATATAGTAATGTTTTCTGAAGATTATTCATCTTAATGTGAATGAGTGGTATGCTTATTGTCCAGACATTCTGAAATTACACACAATAAACATATTTCTGTAGGTACTTATGCATATATTTCCCTGAACTGTACTCAAAGGCTGCCAGCTATATGCAAAAATTCATGACAGTCAACATACCTCTCACTGACATTAAAGGTCCCGTATCTCCAGAATACCACTGTAGGTGTAATCACCACATTTGCCATAAAACCGGGTGTTATGGTTGACATCATGAAGGATTGCTATTTTAGGACTTTCATTTGTAGTGTCATAGGGCTTCAGCTAGTTTTAGCCAGTGGATTGTTTATATTTCGTTTTGTAGTGACAAAGATTTTCTATGAATTTGGTGTTATTCCTTCAATTGAATTCTAATTCCATTGATACTTTTGATTGTTTCTAGCATTTCCAATCAGACATCACTGCGTACATCTACATTTTAAGCATTGTTTATTATTTCACTTTTGGTTGCTAGGACTGTAAATGTATAAAATTATGATTACAAACAAAAGTTCCATAGAACTCACGAAAAGGGTACTTATGGTGATTCTAGAGTATGATTGTTTATGAATGGATTGTTCATTTGTAAGATCGAAGTTACGAATTCTTTGATCTATTTGAATAAAATGAATTTTTACTGTGAAAGTAAGTATGTTGATAGCATTTGTGATGAATCGCCCATTCATTACAGGGGGTAAGGAATCCATGGATGAAGTTGTACAGATTCATTCCTGTTTAATTTCATCTGGTGTGTATAAGATTTTTCAAATTCATACAATTAAACGTATTGTATATGTACCAGTTTTTGAAGATATCAAATCTGGTAATGAATTTATTTTGCAGTTATTGGATTGTTTGATATTGGATTGAATAGAAAAAAGGAAATAACTTAGGGGGTACATTATCTTATTGGATTCCACTGTATATTTTACTTTTTTTTTTTTTATTTGGAATTCCTCCATTTATGTCCAATCTTGTTTTCACTAGATAGTAAAGATTTCATTTGTTTTTAAGCTTTATTCTTTTTTTTTCTATACTAAACATGTAGTTGATTAATGGTTTTAGTATTTTTAGATTCAAACTTATGAGATTGCCATTAAAATTGTTATTGCTGTTGCTTGGAGCTTTAGAAGCAGTAATATGTACATCAGAGACTGCCCTATTCAAATATTTAGGTTTTGTTGATTTTTATTGATGAAGGACAAAGATCTCCTTTATATCTCTTGAGGAATAATTAATAACGAACTCATAGTTATTCACCTCATACAGTTTTGTTTTCAGAGCTTATTGAAAGTCGCCCACTTGAGGTTAGCTTTCTGAGGCAGAAAGTTTTGTCTGATAAGCTGTGTTGAAATGGATGCATGAAAGTAGATAGAGGAAAAGGATCCGTAAAAGGGATACATGAAAATGTGAAGTATTCATCATTGTGCTAGGCTGTCAGTGTGTACTGCAAATGTTGCAATAATTAGGATAGGTGAACTAAAGGCCTGTTCACATATGAAGAGGTAAGCCCCCACATTTTTCTTGATGCTTGTATTAATGCAGGGACACAAGAAAAAATAGGAGGTGATAAAAAGTGACTTCTCACCTCTTTTCTGAGGAGGTGTGGACCAATAAAATTCTTATAAAGTTAGCGCAAAATATGGCTTCACAAATTTACGCAAATTTTGGCAAAACTCTCTTTTATTTGAGTGTGATTGATGCATTCTTCTGCATCTCATTATCATAAGTTGCATGGGGTAAAAATTCTGGGGGCTTGCTGCTTGTATTAATGATATATGCAGGGACACAAGAAAATCAGGAGGTGATGAAAAGTGACTTCTCATCTCTTTTCTGATTAGGTGTAGACCAATAAAATTCCTATAAACTAAGGGCAAAATATGACTTCACAAATTTATGCAAATTTTGGCAAAACTCTCTTTTATTTGAGTGTGATTGATGCATTCTTCTGCATCTCATCATAAGTGGCACGGGGTAAAAATTCTGGGGGTTTGCTGCTTGTATTAATGATATATGCAGGGACACAAGGAAACAGGAGGTGATGAAAAGTGACTTCTCACCTCTTTTCTGAGGAGGTGTGGACCAATAAAATTCTTATAAAGTTAGCGCAAAATATGGCTTCACAAATTTACGCAAATTTTGGCAAAACTCTCTTTTATTTGAGTGTGATTGGTGCATTCTTCTGCATCTCATTATGATAAGTGGCATGGGGTAAAAATTCAAGGGGTTTGCTGCTAGATTTAGTTTCTGTAGGAGCCTCTTTTGTGTAATACAGTGGAAACTCGGTATAAAGAGATCTGATATAACAATATTCCTGATATAACAAGTTAATATTTCGGTCCCAGCTCTTTATATTCTTTTGTATTTTTTACCCTGATATAACAAGATTCCTGCTATATCAAGGTAATTTTGATGGTCCCAAGGACCTTGTTATATTGAGTTTCCACTGTATGTTTAAGAGCATATATACAGAGGTAAATTTATGTTGTAACCCAAAGATGCTTTGCATTTTGAATAAGAATGAGTGATGGTGATTGCTTCTTCTTTATAAAGTCGCATATGATAGGGTTAGTAAACCAGTAATAATAATTTTTTTGTGTGGTATTTATGTGGTGTTGTACAGTTGTACATGTAAATCAGATGAAGCCCTTGTATAGCAAGTGCTTGCATCCTATGAAATAAGTTGTACAATGCCAAATAATTTTCTAAACATTAATATTGCTTGTTCACTTCTCTAATGATTTATAGAAACTGTTTCAATCTTGGTTTTGTGTTTTTATGAGGAAGTCCATTTCGCTCTTCAGTTTCAATGTTTAAAAGCTCCAATTGGTGTATGATTTCTAGGAATTCAAAACTGTTTGAATTGTAGGTATATATATGTGTATGTCAGAAGACTTGCATGGTAGTAGATTTTAGGTAGTTTCCCTATAAAGTTGGGAATTTCCGGCCACATTGTCCAATCTTGTAATTCAGGTGAGGTGACACATGCTTCAGTGATATTTGCTGCAGGATTTAATTCATTGAAGATGCTTTAGTAGATATAGGGCTGTGACTGGTTTTTAGGTGGTAAAGTAAGGGTTAGGTGTAGTGTTAGTTCCATGGTTGGAGTTAGGATGGGGGGGGGGGGGGAGTGAAAGAAATTTACTAAGGAGCAATTCTCGCTGGACCATATGACAGTGAGCCAAAATTTGGTGCGTCCCCGGCTTTTTTTTTTTTGGTTGGTTGGTTGTGATATTGTATTTCTTTTTACAGAGCATATAGACTATTCCTTCACTTATGTAGCATATTGAAAAGTTTGGGGAGAAAATGAGGACATAAATATTATTTTACATTGTTTTGTATTGTAATATTTCATGTCTGGGAATTGTTTTAAGTATCTAATGAGGTATACCTTTGACCTTTAATGGGTTCTGTTTGTATTACTCTGTTGATATGGGAGACGTATCTTGGTGCATGTTAAAAGCAATTAAAGTTTCGGCAATGTATGTTACAGAAAACATGATATGTAAGTTTCCTATGTTAACTAAATATTTAGTGCATGCAAGCTCTAGAAATGGTGCACTCAAATAATAATGATGAAAAACATATGAGAAATATTAGAACTAAATGCATTAAATACTCAAATATCAAAGGAATGAAAATAATAGTTGTGTTTGTAGGCAAGTTATTGTAGACGTAATGGGCTTAATACATGTATTCCATCATTTAGGGATTAAAATAGTTAAATAGAGTATCCTTTTATATCTATTCATTTGGTTTATTCATGAGAATTCCCTGTTCAAACATATCTTCTAGGAGCAAGAAGGGCGTTAACTGTATGTTGAAGTATGTGGATTAATGCCCTTCTGACTCTGAATATAGTCTGTATCATCTTTAAGTCTTATCTGCATCTATGTAAATCTTTCCATGCCACAAATGAATGGTGATATTTATATATATGTTGGTTGTTATCTTTCAGCCCTTCATTGGAAGAGGAAGATATATGTTTTACGTATTTACTATGCACTTGTTGAGCTATCAATATTAGATTCCTGTCTGGGTGAATATTATTGTAATCCAAGGAAAAAAATGTACATGTGATTAAATATTCAATTGAGGTTGGATCTGTTTCTCCCCTAGACACATTGTCTGCATTGTGATATTATCTGTTTTATGAGGGAAGCAGAAGACAGGATGCTTGAGTCTAGAAATGTGATTATGGATAAGAATGGAAGGAATTAAGCCCACTGCACATTTTATATGATCCGACTGCGATCTGATTTTCAAACAAATGGCATTTTGCATTAAATATGAAGGTTAACAAGTAAAACTATCTTCTTTGAAGTTCAGAATAATGATAGGAATACTCAAATGAAAAATTTTGGTTAACTTCAAGCCTTGTGGTCGGAGTAAAGGTCAAATCGGCTTCAAATCGTAGCCGAGCGCAAGAATGCTATGATGCGACTGCAATTCGGAATTGAATTTGCTCTATACAGGGAGGCTCGCAATAGCCTAGAATTTCGATTTTAGGCTATATGACTACTTGGAACTTTGGTCATTAAGATTTTACATATTTGATTGTTCATATCAAATGTTATAGAAAAAAAATTCCAAAATTGGATCGCAGGCGGATCGTATAGTTTGCGATGGGCTTTAGTTGGAAGGACAGAGTCTCTAACAAGGAAGTATTAAAGAGAATGAATGAAGAAAGGAACCCCCCCCCCCCAAAAAAAAAAAAAAAAAAAAAAAAAAAAAAACCAGAAGACGGAAGAAAAACTGGTTCTGAGGGGACACAATATGCCGGGGAAAGGGGAGGGGAAAATAAATGGCACAAAGGGGGAGAGGTAGACCGAGAACTGGGATGGTGTCTGAACTGAAAGGGCGACTTGACTTATGACATGATGAAGAGGAAGGTGGAAGACAGAGAGGGGTGGAGAAAGAACTGACGATTTGACTCTGGTGTGCCGTAGACCTGCCCCATTGACAGAACACCCAAGAAGAAGAGGATGGGAATAGCTATATTTTTGGTATTTCTCTTTGGTTAAAGATTGTTATGTTGGTTTGAAGGAAAGCAAATGTGTGTATAGAATATAGGAGAAGAGAAGGAGAGGGAGAGCGAGGGAAGGGGAGGGGAGAGGAAAGGAAGCAGGGCTCTTGGCAGTGGCTGTTCTGCATGTGTTTTGTTTTTTGTTTTGTTGGTTTTTTGTATAATTTTTTCATAACAAATTGAAATAGCAGTTTAAAATAGAAGAAATCGCAATAACCAATTCGAGTTTACGTTGAGCCAACAAAAGCATGATTTAGAGTAGATACATTGTTATAATGATGTTGGATTACCCATTTTTGTGGGACAGATAGATAGATAGATAGATAGATAGATAGATATAGAGAGAGAGATTAATGGAGTAGATTAAAAACCATGCGCCCGAGAAATTTCATTTTGGTTTAGTTGAAGAAGGTGACAACCATTTAACCATAACCAGGGAGAGGGGGAAGGGGAGAGGAAAGGATGCAGGGTTCTTGGTAGAGGGTGTTCTAGACATGTTTGGTGTTTTTTTTTTATAACAAAATCAGTTTCAAATAGAAAAAATAGTAATAAGGAATTCTATTTTACGTTTAGCCAACATCCAATATGTTGGATAACCCATTTTGCGGGACTGAGAGAGAGAGAGAGAGAGAGAGAGAGATTAATGGAGTAGTTTAAAAACCACGCGCCCGAGCTATTTCATTTTGTTTTAGTTGAAGAGGTCGACTCTACTGGCCAGATCTAGGAGCCTGCCTCTATGAAAGATAAATAGCTACGCCCCGCCCATTAATCATCACTGGCCGGCCCTGTACTTCATTCTTGACCATGACGTCAGCATGGAAAATGAAAAAATATTCTTAACACCTCTGAGCTGCGTGTTACAAGTCTTATCTCATGTCAATCACTATGGAACAAAGTGGAATTGAGGTCGTTTACTACCATCCGTCAACATTTCAAGATCTTGAGTCGATAGCCAAAAAGGGGCAAGCTTAAAGTTCAAGCCCCGATAACAGACTAAAACTGACCAACCGAAATTCTTCACTGATTACAAACCCGGTTATCTCTGGACGCGCGGGCTATGGAATTGGAAAGAAATGGATAAAAATGATATGAAATGAATGATAAATATTGAAGTTTCGGGAACTTCCAAGGCGCTCAAGAGCTTGTCATTTGACCACACGGTAAACACGAACCAGTTTGTTTAGCGGCAACCATCAGAGAACCTAATTGTGCGAGGTGCCCATTAGTTGCAACTGGCGCGAATTAATTTTGTTGGATGAGTTCAAGCATTATTATCATCATTGTTATTATTTTTTGTCACTGATGGTGTTGCAATTATTGTATCAAATAGCTTACATCTATAGATCAAATTAGTCAAAACACCTCAAAATGTTTCCAATATTAAAAGCAAACGTCTTCCGAAAAAGAAAGTTTTAATTTTTTCATATTTTATAATTACTTTCCTTCCTTCTGCTTTAGCCACGACTCCATCTCTCTCTCTCTCTCTCTCTCTCTCTCTCTCTCTCTCTCTCTCCTCTCTCTCTCTCTCTCTCTCTCACCCACCCACGCACACCTACACACCCTCCCTCACACACCCTCTCTCACATACACCCACACGCACACCCTTATCCCTCTTCCTCTATTCAATCACTGAGAAATTGAGGACTCAGGTTGTTGTTGTTGAGAAATTGAGGACTAGGCCGGCAGAAAAGTCTTAAAACATACCATATGTGTCCATTATAATGTATACTTATTTGAAGATATATACCTTGATTTTTCTCAAATGAATGTCCTTCGTCTAAACTTTAGCTACATAAGGTTCGAACCACACAAAACCTTTCTTTGAAATTATTGAAAATGTTAGCTTTATTTGCTTTGTTTGCTTTCTCAACATGATGTGCTAACATGGAAAGGCTGAGACCAGGAATAAGGAAGAATAATTATACTTACTTCTTGCCATCTTTTATTTCCTCTTTACTTTGTAAAAATAGCGCCCTCTCACTCTCTCGCATTATCTCTCGCTCTCTCTCTCTTTCTCTTTCTCTCTTCCACAGCACAGCCCAAATATGCATTGATGAACTGAAGTCCATTGTGACCTTTACATTCACAGTTAACCAATCAGTGTCAATAATCGTTGTGATGTCACACATTTTCGCCTTGCCTTTTATGGGGTGATCGGTCTTTGCACGTCTTTTATAGGCCTACATCTGCAACGTTCTGACGAGATAAAACGAAAGATAGATTCAAATTTATTAACTTAACAGTTGGCGCGCTCTAACATTGAGAGCGATGAAATAAAAACTATGCCTACGTGTTTTATATCACAATTTGGTATAGTTATGTATGAGTAGGGAATGACAGTTCTAGAATTAAAACGACAATGACTTAATTAAACATTCAACTGTGTAGCTAAATTACTTGAAATTGAAAACACATTCGATTTGTGTTTGTTCCTTAAGTGCCATCGGCACTGTAAGAGTTAATAAACAAAAAATGTTCGTCTTAATTCAGTTGCCAGTTACATTGCACAACCATTAGCAAGGTGTTTTTATATCGAGCCAATAGCCTCGTAAAATTAAAGACTTCCCAACAGAAGTACTTATCTCCCCCCAAATACATCCACTCTGCTTGCGATGTTTCACTCGGCGGACCTGCAGCACTCCACATGTACCTCGATTAGCGCTCATTAGTGGCTAATGACGAGTCGATATGTGAGAAAACTCTATTTGCACTGACTTGAAAAAACATCCAGACACAAAAGACAATATCACAGGTATACAAATCTCATGCACTTTGTAAGAATCTATACAACTATTAACAAAAGGCCTCAGAGCAGTATTATATACTACACATTTTAAAAACTAAAGTTACTTTGAGTATTGCAAATGGACGTTGAAGGATAGAACGTACTTGTTTTGGAATTCCTAATACTGTTTTCGAATTGCACTATGTTGGTAAGTAATTGCACTCCATAGTGTTTGTGTTAAGAATCGTGTTTTTTCATACTGGAGTTACAATATATCATTTTTGTTCTGAGGTGTATACCTCTTAGAATAAAGGTAAATGTTTAGAAGAATAACAAACAACATAATGCATTTCACTTTAGTCTTTGGTAACACTTGCCTGGTTTCTTTCATGTCATTCTTGCTTGTAGTTGATATTTATGTATGTCATTATGTCAAAATATTTTAAATAAATGTTATAAAATCGACAGGAAGTGAGTGCTTTCATGCCGAGATCCCATCTCAAACCAATGGTCATCTCTTCTTTACCATTAGCACCGGTTGAAAACCTACTCTGAGTGATGAAAAGCTAAAACAAAAGGAAACAGAACATGAGATAGGGAGGGGTTGAAGGAGTACACAAAAAGAAGGGGAGATTTGTGTTGGAAAAATATGGAACGAAGAGTAAAGGAAGGAAAAGGTATAGAATCAGTTAAACGATACTGAAATTAACTCTTAGATCATCTGTTGAAATAGCAGAACGAAGTATTTAAAACAATAAACATGATAATTGGAAAACGTGATGGAAAATTTTGAACTTTGCTTTTATAATGGATACTTTTGCAAATGAAAGAAATTATCACCCCTGGGGGACCTTAAGATTACAATTTCTATTTTCATCATTCAGAATAATAGTTATTTCCACTGATATCGAACGATTATTTTCAATAGGTCGTTTAAACTCGACAAGGGGCAAAATATAATGGATTCTTTTGTACCTTAAGATTTTGTAGAGAATTGATTCAGTTAGGGAAAGAAAGAATGACCCCATTAAAACATGATATCTTATCTTTTAAAAGTAACAAACTTTAAGCTCTATTTGTTGCTCGAAGTTTCTGCACTTGCGCAGATTTCCGTTTGCATCCCGCAAGTCACTTACGTTGAAACAAACGTTTTGATTATTCAAATTTATTTTACTCGAAATTCTATTGTAGCAAAGACAGTAAAATTTAAAAACTGATTTGACCTGGCGCCGTGTCGTTGATATCTATTATTATTATTATATATATCATGATCTTACATAAACAAAAATGCTTTGTGATTATCTTCTTGAAACAAAGCGAACTTCAATGAAAGCCGACAAAAAAAAAAAAAAAAATATTCGAGTGATAAGAGGTGCACATATTGTTTGTAGGAACCACTATTTCATCAGTTGTAAAAGAGAC
Source organism: Echinometra lucunter (assembly GCA_029962745.1). Lineage (NCBI taxonomy): Eukaryota > Metazoa > Echinodermata > Echinoidea > Camarodonta > Echinometridae > Echinometra > Echinometra lucunter. The sequence continues at coordinate 12,086,124 of CM057161.1, read as the reverse complement.
AAAGAAAAATCCACACACCACAATGAGTGTAATTATTACTGTGTTCTTTTAGACTTCTGAAACGCTAGGCAAACTCTAGGAATATTTATTGCTATCAAATAAAATTCAGGAATATTATGATCTGTTTGTTCTCGACAGACACCAAGCGATCAAATCAGGCGGTCAAATCACTTCTAAAATAACAGATTCGTCCAAAATGTGATGAAAGTAGGTCGTTCTTCTCAGCTATCGGCAACCAGAGGGCAAGCGTCACCGGCCAGCCTACGGGGAGGCAGCCCGGTCGTGTCGCATTAAAAGCTACCTAGCATCAGCAACCATTTATAAGCTCCCTTTTGGTGAAGGCTTTCTTCTATTTGAGATATACGTTGGAGGAAAGTCGAAAATTGAAAGTTTACAAAACTGCAAGATGAAACTGCAAAGATATGAATAAGAAGTCATCGTAGTCACTTTGTAACAAGGATCTTTTCAAAGACGTTTTTGATTATTTTGAGGAAATGAAACTAGGCTTGGACACTGCGTTTCCGTGCAATGTAAAGCCAAACGATAGATATGAAGTTTTGTCTTAAAGATAACAACTATCTTACAGACATTTTGCATAATATGTAGCATTGAAGATATTTTCTGACCTTGCATTTAACTTATTTTTTAGATATCGACAAATATGAAATAAGCTAATGAATATGAAGAATTCGAATCATTTCTTTTCTGTTCTTGTCTCGATATAGTTTGCACGTTTGATTCAGAAATACTCATAGTGTGCATCGATCGATGGAAATGATTAGATTTTAATTGAACATCTCGTGGTTACAATGGCTAATATGTAATAACAGGAAAGGGTTATAAACAGTTCTAACAATTCGTTATCATATCTAGAAATGATTAATATGGCTGCATGTTTCGAAATAATTTATTATACTATTTTCATGTTACATAAACATAACACTGGAAGCTCGGAGATTGCTGTATACTATTCAAGGCATACATGTAGTTTCATTAGCTCATGCTAGGCAGAATTCAAATTTTGTTAGTCAGCACTTACGGGAAAAGCTAAAATAAAAAAATTCCCGATTCAGTTGCTTTTTCTTTTCCTTTTTTTTTCTGTAAGTATCTTGCCTTCTTCCGCTTTCATGCTCATAATTTTTCTGTTTTCAGATCTCCTTCTTGTTACCTTTTAGTGAGCTCAGAATTCATTTTATGGGCATTTGCAATATTTTTATAGTGAAAATTGTATCTATTAAAAACAAATGGATAATCATGTTATGAGTTATATAGTTATAACATGAACAGTAAACACAGAACTCCATCCTTATCATGTTTATTTCGGCATGAAAGTAGTTGTTTTGTTTTTGTTTTTTTTTTAAATTTCCATTATCAAGCAACATAACACCCACAAATATCACACACAGTCGTATTGGCAGGATATAGACCTGTACAGCTGTTGTTCCATGGGGTCCTGAAATCGTTGTTTTCTGACTTCTACTGTTAAAATCAGTAGAAGGCAATCTTCTGTGATTTATATATGATACACCCTTTATCAAAATGTATTTCTTCGTTCTGTTAACTTTGTTTTTTATAATCTCAGATTATCCGTGTATCGAAAGAAGGAGCTCAGCTCCCATGCCCAGAGCTGAACTAATTTACAGCTAGTTTTCATTTTCTTGGCGGTCTTATTGACGCTTCATTGTTGGCTTAATGAAGGCAACATTTCTTGCTGTTTAGACGGTTTGGCACTAATTTCTACTCACATTTCTATTCACTTTTGCCTCAAGAAATGTCAAGTTTCCTCTTTTTGGCTTTGTTAACCCACGACATTCCATTTTGGTCAACAGATGGGCTTTAAGACGAATTGGAGAAACTTGTTCTTCAGTCAATACTTTGCTTTAAATTTATATGGTTTGCGAAAGAAAATAGAAACAAAAAATGACTGGACTAAAAACGTAAAACATGTTCATGCGAAATTTACCAGTCACTGAAAGCTGATTGTTGGCCCTCTCTCTAACTTATATCAGTTGCATATTCGATGCATTTTTAAATACATTGAACATTTTGAAATGGAATTGAAAGACAGTTCTGAAGTATTTCCAAATTCGAAGAGCTTATAATAATCCAATCGATAGGCTTGTGCAGAACATATATATTATTGGCCATGTTGGCGGTGGACGAACGCACAAAAGAGAAGTAATTTTTTCACACTAACGTTTAAAATTTTAGTTTTAGATAGCATTTCATGCCGATCGGCCAATATTCAAAAAACACCTCCAAATTATATTAACCTATACGGGCGTGTTAGTCGTGTTTTCTTTCACACATTTCCTCATACTTCTGAAGATAATTTCTAATATCAACTACAACAAATGCAAAGCTATGTAATTATCATATTGATTAATTTCAGAAACCAAACAACGAAACACCAATACTAGCGTATATCTTCTTAATGGGTGTAGGGGATGAACTGTAACGGAACATCAAAAGCGCCACCGGGAGCTTTTCGGCTAGAGCGAAACTCAATCAACAACTAGCGTCCGTCCTTGAAATCGAATTTCCTTCAGGAAATACCTGTCACTGGTACTCCAAACTTCTCTTTTCTTGTGCTTTCTATCTTTCTTTTTTTTTACATGGAAAGACAAATGGTACTAAATTTGTGTCATCAGGTTTTATTTTTTTATTTCTTAACTTTACCAAGAAATATAAGATTTGATGCGGCGACAAGAATGTAAAATTCGCTAAAGCAGGTATTTCTGTTTATCGTATTCGATTACATCTATTGGTCTTTTTAATAATGAAGATAATCAAATTTAAGAAATTTAAGTAATTAAGAGAATAGCACTGAACACAGACTTACTTCAAGCTATTTTCTGATTTTGCAATACCAAACACCTATTCAGTAATGAAGAGAAATCCAAATGTAGCGTATGCTTTCTTTCATGCAACTCTGTCAGGAATAAACAGACTGTCTCAAGAGGTATTGCAAAATAGTGCAGAACCTGCTATCTAAACTGGTATTTTAGTTTTCTGTTATGCGACAGCATTGAAACAAGGGTGACCCTACTACGTATCTGTATACTGCATGCGTGAGCCATTTAAATTTACGTTAATCATGTTGATCTTCCAGCGGGAAAAAATGTATTCCAAAGACCGCATATTGCCTTGTTGGGATGTCAGTTAATACGACGTGCATACGGGAACACGGTGCTCCAAATTCATCGCTGTTACCGAAATAATCAAAAGTAAAAATAGGATCGTCTTGACAGTTTCTAAAACATACATTTTACAATTATAGCACTAACGACTATCAGAGCTTTGATTTTATCTAACCTTTTTAAAGTTGTGGCGCTAAATGAAATTCAAAGTATACTGAGCATAGCAATAGTTACCACGGAAAGCTACCAAAGAATGAGAATTTCGTAAAAATATGAAATTTAAAAGCTCACCATCTGTGTAGATCTACTTTGTCTGCCAATATATTTGAATAAGGGACTTCTACAAATACAAAACAAACAAACCAACTAAGCAAAAGACAAGAAAGAAGATTAGACCTTCTAAAACATATTGTATGATAATTACTATACTTGAGACTTTTTATCCGTAACACTTTAAAGTATTCGAGATTGATTGATAAACATTTCGATCACTTTCATTTTCCTTGATACTAAGTCGTTTCTTAAAGTTGGAACATGGAGTCAAATTTATTTAATTAAGTGCGAGGATCTATGGGACAGGCTCAGTCGTTGTTGAACATTATGCTATGCATTGTCACCTGAATGTCAGATTGCGCATAATGAATTACAGAATGCAATAAAGAATAAGAATATGTATATATTTCTATAAGAATTGACAAAGCTGTTTAATGTGTTGTATTTGCTCACAAAAATATGTAACGATGTATGAAATAAGAATGTCAATATTTTCATTAATTACATACTACAAATCCATGTAGTATGGAAATAAATACTGGAAATAATGGTGACTATAATACAAATATGAGGAAGACAAAAGGCCTTTCTAACAACATACGTGAAAAACAAATGGAGATGTGCGAGATTTTCTCCTCCATATCAATTTTGTATTTCATTGAAATAATTATGTTCTAATTGTCACTTCTTTCAGATACAAATCAATTTTCTATGTTGGTCGTGCTAAATGCTGATTTTCTTTACAAATGAAACTTGCAAGACCATTCTTTTACGTCTGATCTTTAAAATTCAAGTCTACAAAATCCACGATATTCAATTAATGAAAGAAATTTGAGTATTTTTAGTAAAAAAAAAATAGTCATACAGCTGCTTCTGTCAAGCTTATGATTATGAATTTATTTTTAGAATTTTTGCGGTATGATATCAATCTCAAGAAAGAAGAAACTGGAAATGATATTTTGATGCAAAGCAAAGTTCAGCTACATACATGTACATCATACTGATTATGAATCGAAAAAGGTCAATTAAAGGCTATTCTGGAATACTGTATAAGAACCAAAACTGCAGTTTCTCATTCCAAAATGAAAACATAGCATTAAAGCAAAAATGAAATCAGTGCGATATGGTTTCGAGTCACATGATTCGTTCAGTAATTAATCAGTCATCAATAGGGGAGCCTTTCTATTTTACCACTATGAAGAAAAGTTAGCGCACTCTCTTAATGAAGAGGAATGAAAATTCACTCCTGTAGGAGATATAGTGACCATTTCGTTCTAGAGTGGAATTCACGCGAAATTATGGTATAATTCAAATCAAAGTAGGATTTGAATTACTCCTGTTAGAGCGGGTTTCAATATTTAGAGAAAGGATTTCCACTCAAGGAAAATATTATATGATTCCGAAAAAGTGGATTTCAACTCATGTGCATATCAATAGAATCTCTGGTGTAATATCTGCACAGTAATCATTCTCTACTCTATACCCACTTCTGTTTTCCAGAAATCACCCTAGTTTTTATTTCTATTTTCATTTTTATTTTCTTTTGCTGGGGGGGGGGGGGATGTTAAGCACATCGACTTAGAATAAAGTCCCCCAACGTTTCGACAAACAGTCATAGGCGTGCGAGGATGGGGTGAAGTGGGGGCTGCAGCCCCCCCCCCCCCCCAAAAAAAAAAAAATAAATAAATAAATAAATAAATAAATAAATAAATGAAAAACAAAAAAATTAAAAAAATAAAAAAATAAAAAAATAAAAAAATAAAAAGAAATAAAAACTTTGAAAGTACCAATATTCAGACACTCATCGCTTCATATTCGAGCAACGAGGTCATTCATTTCTCATCTTATTCCACATATTTTGATGACGATATTACATATTTCATGTATTTACTAAATAAGTTTTCACACCTTTTCCGATAACTGCAAAGTTGATGTTCTTGCAAGAGAGATAATTATACCCGTACGCATGTGCACGGTGGATGTCAGAAAAGTATATAACTCGTGCAGTCATATTTGCTAATTCCTTTTTCATTTACGTTGACAGGTTTCTTTGGTTACTTTTTACTTGTAGTGTGTAAAATTAAGCACACATAAAGCAAAATCTTTACCCAGGTTCATCCGAAAATACCCTAAAACTATTAATCGAAATAAGTTTGTCCCTCTCTTGAGCAATAAGTAAATGAATGTTAAATATCATTCATATCAAACATAAGCCATTCTACTTTCTATTGTTTTCGTTTCTTTTACTTAAGTCCTGTCATTTTATACTGTCAATTTCAAGTAGAGAGACGTTTGAAGATGTTTGTACAATTGCTATTTTCGACCTTTAGAATAAAATATATTTTCGATTTCGATCATAGTGGAAAGATATAATTTAACTTTTGTATTTGATAATGCTTCAAAATGGTATTTATTTACTTTCCTAACAATAAGTAGACCAGTATCATAGTTATGGTAATATGACCTTTTCCATTATGTTTACGTGGTAAAGTCAACTCTCTATCAACAATGATATAAAATATATTCGTTAATTAAAAATTATTCAGACAGCATCAGACAGTCTAACTGAATGTTAGTACTCGATTAATGACCCTGCGTACAATTGTTTCGCTTAATAAAACTAACAATAACAACATAAAGAGATCAAGTAATACACACACCCTCACACACACACACCCTATCCCACCCTCTCACACACAGCACTGCTCAAAAATTATCAGAACACCTGTGTAAATGATCAAAAATTAACTGTTATCAATAATTTAGTTCCATAATATCTGGTTACCTTAATTTCCTGTCGTTGAATTGAGAAACCGGGTTGTGCTAGACTATAGGCAAGCCTTGCATTTATCCTAATATGACTGGTGTATTCTCATGACATTTTTAAAGCTTAAAAGTTGTTTTAAAATTTCTGTAGTCCTTTTCAAAGTTATTCTTCTTTAAGATAAGTTTTTCGGTCATCTTTTTTTTTTAGTAAGTCCCAAATTTTGTACATGAGGTTCAAGTTCTTTGTCTCTGTCCTCTAGGGCTGACCCCTCCATCATTTTTTTTTAAAACTTTGGGTGCCTCAATTTTATGCACGTTGTTCCTACATCCTTAGAATGAGAGTATCGAATACTTATTTTCTAGGTGATTTGATACTGGCCCTTAAAATCAGAGATTTCATTGAACTTCATGACTTATAAGCAGGATTGTGGTAGAACCTCTTGACCTATTGGCCAATGCTCTTGACAAGTTCTTTGGTTCTAGCAATATAATAGCTCTCCAGAACATTATTTATTCAAGTCTATGCTGAACTTTGGATTAGAGTGGACAATAGCATTCAGCAATATGTCTCACATCCAATAATTTGCTCTGAACAGTTCGCATTTTACTTAATTACTACTCAGTACACTTTTTTTCCAAAGTAGCCTTTGAGTGATGTCCTCAGAGAATGCGACTTTTCTTCCAGTTTCATCACTCTGGGCCCTGTTTCATAAAACTTGTTATCAATAACAAGTTGCAATAACTGTTATAAGCTACTGAAATCCTTGCATCCGATTGGCCGAGAGCAAATTTATGATAGAAATATGGCAGTTGTTACAGATAGCAAGTTTTATGAAACGGGACCTTGTAATCAATTTCTTTGCGCTACTCTTTCAGACAGTCAAATTACATTTTGGCAAATAAACGGGTGTATTTGAATATTTCTACTGCACCCATAGTAATAAAATGATGAGATAGTTATCCCAAGGGACATAGAACCAGGATTTGAACCTGATCTACCAAACATGGGACTAAAAGACTCAATTGTTATGAAGAAACTTCAAGGTTTCTGAAAATGAGATGAACTGGAATTGTTGAAGTGGTAAAAAAAAAATCAGTACACAGGTATATATCAGAAAGGTATCAAGTTGAAATTTCTGGTGGGATGGATAGAGAAAAATAACAGAATTCCATAAACCATGGACTTGACGGTGACCCATGCAGATCTTTCAAATGGTTTGGTTACACCCATTTACATGGTATAGCAAAAACAAATAAAATGCGGATACATCAATTAAAAAAGTAATAAACAAGGCCAAATAAAATGTGGTAATTTTAGCAGGTCTTCCAATAATTTCGACCAGTATATTCATCTACATAACATTCATAGGAAATCAACAACAAGGGAGAGAATTCAACAATGCCTATCTAATTCCAGTGCTACTTGACTGATTTATCACCAATAAACAACTTCCGACGTAAAACAAAGAGAAGGTTTATAAATACCCTTGATTTGTAAATCTATGTGTCCAAGTTCTAATCTGTTGCGCAATATGAAGGGATTTATTTTGTTTTTATCATCGAAAATTAGGAAGTCTCGTGACCCAACGTATGTTAGGGCATTGTGGTAGGCATTTGCATCGCAATACAAATTTTATCGAAATGTAGTCGTAACCTTTTGAAATAGCATTTTGTTCTAAATAGTTCTTTATCTGTACCAACCGATCCTATTTTTAATCGCTTATTATGTGTTTTGATAGCTTATTTCTTATCAATCTTTCATGCATTATTCCTCTAGCGTGTGTGCGTACATGTGTGCGTGTACGTGTACGTGTGAGTGTGAGTGAAGTTTAGTTGTAATCTTTTATAAGAATCTCATATTGTTTTATCTGTACCAACCCTTTCTTTTTTAATCGCTTATTTCTTTTAAGTCTTTTATCCAGTATCCCTTTAGCGTGTGTGCATATATGTGTGCGTGTGCGTGTGAGTGTGAGTGAATTTTGGTTGTAATCTTTTATGAGAATCTCATATTGTTAGTTCTAAACAGTTATTTATCTGTTCCAACCGTTTCTATTTTTAATCACTTATTATTTCTTTTAAATCTTTCATCCATTATTCCTTTAGCGTGTGTGGGTATGTGTGTGCATGTGCGTGTGAGTGTGAGGGACGCTTATTTTTCAGTTCGTTTATATATTTGTTATTGTTATGTGTATTGCTTTATATGTACTGATGTATTTTGAATAAAATCTCCGATAAAAAAATATGTAAAGCTGATTCTGTTGCTTACGCTCTATGAGGCCACCTGTTCTGGTGTTAGTGGGTGCTGTGTGTTTTCTGTCTTTTTATACATTACTACATGTGGCCAATTACTGACGATGCTTAAATCTAGCTTCTTTTTTTTCAGTGAACAAAAATGTCTTCTTTTCTAAAGCCCATGTACTTTGATGTAGGTTAAACATCAAATACATCATGCGACAGATAGCTAGAACATATATTCACAGATTTCTTTTAAATGAGTTCGGTATAGCATCTGTCTAAATCGAACTTTCCTCACAACATAAAAAAAATCAACCAAATTATGACAAGGTGTACCTATGTATGGCAGCATGTAAGTATAAAAACATTATTCTAATACATAATAACAGGCACCCATGATATGCCGTTTCCTTTGATAGCCTGATTATTAAAAAGCTACAGGATTGCACTATCATCGGATAAGTAGGTATATCGAGTAATAAATGCTGTGAAGATATTACTGAAGTGAATAATTGTTCGAAACTACAGTTAGGTGGCCATTCATGACTTCGGTAGTGATAAACTGTTATTTAATGTTCTTTCAAACTTTTGCAACTATATACAGAGATATGAAGTTTTTATCGCGAAAGGCGTATCGCGTGCAAACCTTTCTGCTCAGTCGCAAAATGCTTTTCTTACTTACATGTACTTTCGTTTTTGATAATTGATAATCAAATTATAGATCACTTTGAAAAGACGTGAAAAGACTAGGAAATAAAATTCCACAGACATCGCCAAATACTTGAAACTGAAGATGATGGTTCAAAATGAAGGGAAGTAAGTGGAAATTATGTCGAGTATCTCCTAATTAGCAGAGGTCTTGACACTAACTGTCATTTAAAAGTTAAAGCCTGATCATTTTCCCCCCATATTAAATATGTCTAAAGGAAATCTCGACTAAAACGTATTTTTTCACTTAATTTTCAGGCATTTCAGACAGTGTATGCTGAGAAGATTAAATTTGCTATGTAACTTATAGAACTCTTTCATTCAGATTGAAATATAGGGCAAAAACAAAAATTATTGCTTTAAAATTAAAACAGGAGATGGATAAACTGCACGAATCTACTTCAAGTTTGTGAGAGTAACAATGAAACGTTAAATGTTGTCTAAAAAATGCCTTCAGGGGACTCGAACAAAATAAAAGTTTTGAAACTAGATGAATAGGAAAAGAGTGAAATGGTTTAGCCTGTTGATCCCGTACACTTATGCAAGCCCGCCAGAGGAACGAAAGGACTGAAGACCGAGGCCGCCTACCTTCCCGCTTAGCTTGAGATGGGTTCCACTCTATACGCATGGAGCCAACGTCAGTGCATGATCATGTTTTTACAGCTGGAGAGAATACTAGAAGTGAAAATGAATTGACGCAGCCTATCAAAGAATAATAAAGCTTTTAACCCATTCATATTAGATAGTTTACAGATTTTCGAGCATTTGAAGTAAAAAAAGGTATTCAAGGATATGTGTAACTAAAACTGTATCAGGCCAAACACTATTGAACCTTATATTTACAAGCCCCAATACTCCTCTCTTTGGAGTGACCCACATCACTGCTAAAAGGGGAGGGCTTGTAAGACAAGCATTCATAACTCCTTCTCACTATTTATTCACTACTTATTCACTATTATTTGCTGTTTCATGTACGGATTTTCTCTCGAAAAAGATTTTCGAATGAAATATAGCTGAACTTCATTGTCTATTTTGTGTTCTGCTGCATTGTAGGACATTGCAGTGCTCTCAGATCTTCCGAAGAAAATCACATTACCTGCCTTTAAAACTTGGATTACCAATAGAGCTATTGATTAATAGGAGTAAATGTCGGTACGTGAAACATATGAAAATTTATGAGCGTAAAAACTTAATTGTTTCACTGGCCCTCAAAATGATAAATGGATGAAATGTTAATAAATATCTAATCGAAATTGTAGGCTTCAAACGTTTGCAACAAAATTTCAAAGTCTTTGCAAAGTATCCGACCTATTCTTTACACTGTGTTATTACTGCGAAGCAGAGGAAATCGGCATTATTATTATTATTATTATTATTATTATTATTATTATTATTATTATTATCATTATTGGTTTGGCGTCACCTGTGCCTGGGAGGGGAAAAGCGAATTGAATCACTGTAACCCTTAGGTCTCTCCTCCCGATATCTCTGAATGGGGGTGTGCAGGTGGACCGGGGTTGCCCCCTACTCTTATACGAATAGTGCAGTGGGATCTTTAACGTGCAAAGGTGGTGACTCTCCTTTACACGGGACCTCCATTTAACGTCCTATCCGATGGACGGAGTGTTTTCCACTGTAGCATAGCCTGCGTCTATGAAACAGGGGAGGGGCACGATAACACACAACGTTGGCTTCAGTCATCCGCCTTGGATGGACTCGAACCCACGGTCTTTTGGTTCGAAAGGCAGACGCTTTACCTCTTCACACCGTGGTATTAGACAATTAGTTAAAACTTTATTCAGTGATAGCAACAAATACATACAGTATACTCCGAGTCTGTAACTATGAAGGATTCCAATAAACACATGTAAATATGTAAAATGAATCATTAGTTCGAATCCTGTCGGCCGCAGCTCTTCGATATGAAAATTGATATTGTACTAGTATAAATCAAGCATATAAGTTTCAAATGAATTTCAAATGAATTTCAAATAAAAATTTTTTTAATGCATATCAAGCTTTTGATTCCTTGAAAACGGTTCGTTTCACAAAGATGCTTTGCTTATAGTAGCCATATACGGAAGCCATAAATTAGTAATTTGTGATATAAATTGCAGAAACATATTGTATTAGAAACAAATAAGCATCATCACATATAATAAAATGCATTAAGGCCCTCTCATGCCTGTTTCTATTAACTATGGCCATCTTGGATGGTTAAAGGCTATTTTGAGTGTCTATCTGTATCTATTAACTATGGCCATCTTGGATTTTTAAAGACTGTTTTTTGAGTGTCCAACAGTTATCATTTGATGAAAAGGATATATTTCGTTGGATCGTTATGTACGATCAATTTCACTCTATATTTTATTCCAAATTGAATCAATATAGACCGTTGTTTGAAATTACAGTAAAGTATATATCTTAAACTTTCCATATGAAAACGAAACGAAACGATACTGAATGGAAAATCTTTGGGTGACAGCCCAAATAGCAAATTGTAATCTATAATATCACACCGCTCTGTCCAATTCCTGTGCCAGAAGGAAGTTTAATAAGTATCAAAGGGCAGCGGAAAGTTTTTCATTGAAGGTGTGGTACATCCGGAAACGAGGACTAAACATGCTAAAGGAGACATAATTATTTTGTTTACCGGTAGCGCATTATTTGTGATGAAGGAAAATACGATACGAGAAAAGTCGGGCCTTCGGTCAAGTGGGCAAACCCCAATCTTTGTCTCTTAGTAGAGACTGTACTTGCTTAATCGTTTAAGATTTGAGAGAAATATTAATTTGAAGCAAAAAAAAAAAAAAAAACTCACAGTGTGACCATAAGATTTAGGTGCCAGGTAAAGTCAGAGGTAAAAATGTCAGAGGAAAAAATGTCAAAGGAAAAAATGTCAGAGGTAAAAATGTCAGAGGTAAAAATGTCAGAGGTAAAAATGTCAGAGGAAAAAACGTCAGAGGTAAAAATGTCAGAGGTAAAAATGTCAGAGGAAAAATGTCAGAGGTAAAAATGTCAGAGGTAAGAAATTAATGTCTGAGGAATGTCAGATTTGGAAATGTTTAAGTGACATGTTTCAAGTATGGATATTGAATTATAGAAATTATGGAGAGTGCGATATATTCAAATATTTTCTGTAAACATACTGTGTCTACTTGAATGCCAATTATCTTGGCCATTTGGAAATAACGGTTATGGTGTTGGCGGGGTGAACGTTCTGGTATGCGCGCATTACCCTCGTTTTCAACGCGGGGACGGGCATTGTAAAAACGATGGTGGGAAAAAAAAACTGGGTTGGTAGCATGAATAGCTGACCACAAACATACATTCCACACGAGTGCACGATTTTAATATGCACATTCCTCTTCATGAGCTCCCCCTGCCCTACTCCAATCAAGCGTGGTACACGTGAACGAAAGCTTCAACATTATTGTCCTCAGAATAAAGGAAGGATATGAAGTAAGCAAAATTTGATAGTTAATTCTATCTATTTCTCGACCTTTTGTATTATTTCATCCGATACGCTGTGGAATTTACAACTTTTAAAAAGAATTACTCAATTAGATAATTGTGTTAGCATATGCACCCTCTAAATTCCTTAGATTGAGCTGAGGGCCCAATCGTAAATTAGACTGAAAATCTCAATCTAATAGATTTAGAAGTCAATCTTTTTCTCAATCTAATTTTGGATTGGTCCCCAACCGCAATCTTTTAGACTGATTTCCAGCCTAAGGAATTTAGAGAGAACATCAAACGTGGATATCCCTTCTTCACTTCATCTTCCATTCTGACATTCCACTTAAGATCTTAAATCCTGTAACTTATTTTCCCCATTAACTCACAAAGAAACATCATCCCATGCTAGGTTTCTTACCCAAAAGGCGTGATTTACTTATCGCTTGTTGAAATTTTCACAAATATGTTTCACAGTGCAATGCATGTCAAGCGGCCAAATCTTAAACACAGAGAGGGAACTGGGCATTCGTTTGCTGCTATACTTGGAGTCAGCTAAACAAGTTTTCGGAAGATCAAAACATTGTTGGGCAATGCGCACATACCAGGATGTTCTACCGGCCAAAACAATTGTTTAAGATTGGTCTCAAATGGGGCAACATTATCAAATGAGTAAGACAGGAAGGCCATTCGAGTTACTGAACATACACACTTTTACAGAGAGCAGTATTATTGTGATCACTCCATTTATACAGTATCAATTCTTTTTTTTAAATATCTAGTGCTCTTCCTAATTTCAAATTCAATATTCTTATAGTACTTGTAACACGTTCACTTCGGCATTTTCAGAGCTGACATTTTTATCTCTGACATTGTTTCCCCTGACATATTTACCTCTGACATTTTTACCTCTGACATTTTTTCCTCAGACATTTTTACCTCAGACATTTTCACCTCAGACATTTTTACCTCTGACATTTTTTCCTCTTACATTTTTACCTCTGACATTTTTACCTCTGATATTTTTACCTCTGAGATTTTAACACCGAACCAAAATTTAGTTGCTTGTTAAATAATGACTAGTTTTGTCAGTTTTAACTAATTACTGCTGCATGGTTTGAAGTAAGAATGATGAAAACCAAAACAAACGGAAACAATGGACTTGATATCATAAACTAAATTAGCTTATGATATCAAATTTGTTGGTTTGATTATTAAATGATCGTTGCACAAAAAACAGCATTAAATTTAGTTTGGGCATAAAGACGGAGAAAAAAATAAACATGACTTGTTTTTAGCACTTTGTGGCCTGTTTTGTTTGTCAAATTTTAGAATTAAGCTTTTTCTCTTTATTCACTGATAATACTGTCCTTAGTTTTCGTGGTGTCCTTAGCAAACCTAAAGGTAATGAGACCATTAGTGATCATCAAAACTGACTGGTATTGCGTTAGTAATTCTAAATAACCGTTAGGGTAATTTCACTCACTTTTCATGGACGCGGAAAATTAAATCTGTCGTGGCAACTTTCACATTAAACGAATAAATTAGGAAGGCATGATGTCAGAATGATTAAAAGGCCTTTTGAACAATTCGGCCTGGGTGTCGTGTGCACTGGAAATGCTTAAAGATCTCTTTGATATTTCAGTGATTTGATTTGAAATATGATTTGATATGATCTGAGTAACTCTTTACGGTATCTTTGAATCTTTCGATCATAACAGCTTAACTATCAACACTGGGAAGTGGAAAACAATGTCATAAAGCAGCATAGAAACCTACACAATACACAAAATAGCCGGGAACTCGATTAAAGTGGATACATCAATGTCGGTATAATTGGACAAATGAGTAACTATTATGCAAAAATGGGAGTGTAATTCATTAGTAATAGCAAATTAACTGTTTGGTCTAATCTAACCGCCTATAAAACTTTGTTAGTATCTGAACCCACAGCAAAGTTGTAAATCATACGATTTCCGGCGGACAACTCCCCTCACAAAAGAATAAGACGAAGAAAAGGAGATAAAATAGCTTGTTATTTAATGATCTCATCGTATGAGATCCCGGGAGCACTATATTTGTTCACCTTGGTCCAGGAACTGATTGAGCGTGGAGACCGACTCGTGAGGAGTTTCTACGGACCCTTATCAGACTGGCGGCCCGTGTGATGCGGCCAACCCGTCAAACACAGATTCGATGAAACAGGCGCGTTATCTCGACTGAGGCAAGAATAACAAGACACTGATAATGCAGTGTTAGCTATACTGGTTTGTTTGTCCATTAGTCTGTATGGACAGCGCACGGCCATTTTGTTTTGTCCGCTCAGTGACCTCGAAGTTTTAACTGAATGGACAGTGAAGACGACAGCTGAAAAGGGACCAACGAATAACAAATCAATGTGAAAAACGAACATTTAACAATCAATTCAATAAGAAAAGAAAGGAAGACAGCTCCATTGTCATATCTTAGTTAAATGTACCCTCAAAATTAGAATACTGTTCTCTGTTTTTAAGTTAAGATTTTTTTTAAGGAGGACATAAGTATATATTATTGCGTAAACATTCCAAAATTTACAGTTCTACAGAATGAAGTGTTCAACTTCCCTAACTTTACCACAAAAAACTGTTATATCATTAATAACTTTGCCAAACATCGACCCATCGTCAGAATTTTAGGTGCCAAACAGGCAAACAGGCAAACATATCGAAAGATTTCACAGGACTCACAGTAAAATTCTCTCATACATTTATGGGTGGCCAGCGCCCCCAAAAGCATTTTAGGATCAACGTCCTGCTACATCTACAATGTAAGTACATCCCCATTTTTAGGACAGATGAAATTGACTATAAATTTTGATTTGGAGATATGATATTTCATCAACATTTATGTTCATGCAGGGGCTGTCAACCTTCCAAGGCCCTCTAGCCATCAAGCGAGAAATCCGAAAATTTTCCATGACCAGTCACCGTCTGTACTCAAGATCTTTTTCGATTGTTTGTTTGTTTTGCTTTGGTTTTGTTTGTTTTCGATTTTGTTTTATTCTGCTTTGCTGTGTTTTGTTGTGTTTTTGTTGTGTTTTTGTTGTGTTTTTGTTGTGTTTTTGTTGTGTTTTTGTTGTGTTTGTTGTGTTTTTTGTGTTTTGTTGAGTTTGGTTTGTTGTTGAAGAAGATGATGCATACATGATAAATCAGATCATATCAAAACACATCAAAAGTGTCTGTAAATTCATGTTTCAGTGTCATTCATGTTTGAATCATTATACTTTTTATTGTATGAAGTTTGTATGAAATAGTATATGAATCCATCTTTTGCTAGCTCTTCAGAAATGAAAGATAACTATACCCCATTGTCTTAGTGTCTGCAAATTCATGTTTCAGTATAATTCATGTTTGAATCATAATACTTTTGACTACTAATATTGTATGAAGTTTGTATGGAATGATATATGAATCTTTTGCTAGCTCTTCAGGTAACTATATCCCATTGTCATTGGATATAATTATGTATTTCTCTTTTTCTATCTAGAAAGGGGAGGGGATTACAGTCAAATGTTAATAACTCTCAAAGTTTGTATCTCGACATCAATTGGACAGGGGTGATGACCACAATAAAGTATACCCATTTGCAACCAATTAACAATATTAATGAAACAATTTATCTTATCTAGTACAGACAATATCAGTCCAACTAGAAATGAAACCAAAAATAAAATAAATAAAATTTCATTAGATTTGTAAATTGCCTTAAACTTCATGAAAAATGATGTACTTGTCTGCGCAGTTGGGTGAAAACAGTTATGAATGTTTTGTTTTAAAAGTAGGCCTATTCATGTTCAGTTGATTGATATATACTATTCAAAACAAAGAATGATTAGTCCTACCCATCACAATCTACTCTAACCGATCTCAATACTCATGTGTAATCAATATTGGTTTTTGGGGCTTATATTTCCATTTATAGATAGTTTCCGACCAATACTGTGCTTAAAATAACCGGCTTGTTTGCTTGTTTTGTGATCAATTAGATATCGGTTTGATAATCTATCCATTCCATTCGTGTTTGGTTTGCTGACCGTTCTGAAAAGTTTGGTGATGGAAAATAGAAAGAATAAAGACTTAGGTACTAATAGATTTATGACCAGCCCATATACGCTATTTTAATTGTCGGACATTTATTTCCATCTCATTTGCTCAACGAAGCAAGGGCTGACTTGCCTTGCATGTGGAGTTCGTGGAGATTTCCCCTTGAATTTCTCAATATTTGGCTTGTCGATTTTCAGTTTTAGGGCTGGTTTATATATGTTCCTAACTGGTTTAAATGGGTCATTGTCATCGAAATGCCCCTACCGAATTTAAGCCCCAGTCCCCTTCTGGTACGGCATATAACCCTCAATGCCAATAATTTACTCTTTCAAACTTTTCTTTCCTTTTAGTGTCAGACCGTCAAGGCTATTTGTTGAAATAGTCATATTAATAATTTTCTTCTTTTCACTGATATTTCGTTTGCTTGCACAACAATAATCTTTACAATTAAATTTCCACTTCACATTTCATTGGTCAAGGACGTTTGAATATGGAATAGTTATAACTTCACTTCTTCAAAACGAATCAAGTATCATGCACTCTCTCAGATGAACAAAATACCCTCTCAAATGTGATTTCTATTTTGAAACTAGCAAATTTTCCAAATCAGTGTTAAAGTGAAATCACAATCACTGCACGAGCACACGCACACGAAACCCACTCATCCACCCACACACATACTATTCTCTCATTTTAAAAACTAGCAAATTTTCAAATCAATGTTAAAGTGAAACACATTCATTACACGAGCACACGCAAGCACACGCACGTACACGAAACCCACCCATCCACCCACACACATACTATTCTAATTTCCATTTCTCACAATTTTGTATTGAGAGAGAAGGTGAGGAGGAAAAAGGAGGGATCGACGGAACAAAGAAATTATAGTTTGTCTGATTATGATATTAACGATATCTTGCCGATGAACAGATAAAAAAAACCACAGAATGCATATCAGCTGGAAAATATCTAGTTACAGATACAGAAGATCTTCCAAATCAATGTTAAAGTGAAATCACATTCATCACATAAGCACACGCACACGAAACCCACCCATCCACCCACTCACATAATATTCTCTAATTTCCATTTATCACAATTTGTATTAAAAGAGAATGTGAGGAAGGAAAAAGGAGAGACCGGCGGAACTTGAAACTGATGGTTTGTTTGATCATGATATTAACGCGATGAACAGATTTAAAAAATCACAGAATGTCTAGTTACAGATACAAGGGATTACTGGAACAAGTGTTACCTATGGGTTAATAAGTTGTACATTAGTACACATAAGTCAGTATGATGGTCAGTATGATTTAAATGAATTCAGAAAAATTCTAAACTTCAAGATAATCATAATTTATTTGAAGGAGTTATTCAAGCGCTGAAACATCTACTTGTTTTGTTTTGTTTTCTCTCTCTTTCTGTAAACTTTTCTGTTTAAAAGACTTTATCTCAGACAAAGTCCTGCCACACTTTTTTTCTCGATCGCAAAACACCTTTCACTGGTTACGCTGAAACAATGAAACTAACTAGTGATTAATTACTTCTTATTTTTCTAACTTCTAAACTATCAAGGATGAAGAGGGTAACACTAAAAATTGATAAATGATGTACATGAGTGATTATTCATTAGCAAGATTTAAAAAGATATAAAACTTATTCAAGGGGAAAGTGTAATTAATATTATTCTCTTGCCACTGTTATTCTGTTTACTTTAAAGAGGACTTATCGTCTCTCGAAAGCATTGTTTCGAGAAGGTAAATCAATTACAAAACAAGGAAGTGAGAAATGTCAAAAGAGAAAAGAAAAAAAAATCAAATCAACAATGATTTGCAGTGCTCAAAAGGCATTTTTATGGACAGTTGTTGGCAATGATTCAGACTTATTAGGAGATTCGACGCAGGGAAGAAACTGGAAAAATTGTACGTCAAATTCACACAGTATTTCTGGCCCATTCAAATAATTCTTGATTTCATAAAGTTTCTGTTGCATAACCATACCTTAATAGAACATGTACGCATGAACTTACAGTTTTCACTTAATTCTTTTAACTCTACATACAGTGGAAAAGAATAGTCGTGGTAGAAACAGATGTGACTTTTTGCTTTTTTTCACTCTTTCTCACTTTGGAATATATCAATAATGCATCTATAATTACTTTTTCAATACTTTTCTTCCGACGAATTTCCGTTAAATTGATCTAATATATATTACATATAAAAATAGCGCGATTGACTTTTCTTGCTCTCGTTATTTTGTGACTTT
This sequence comes from Echinometra lucunter, assembly GCA_029962745.1. NCBI lineage: Eukaryota > Metazoa > Echinodermata > Echinoidea > Camarodonta > Echinometridae > Echinometra > Echinometra lucunter. The sequence goes on along the minus strand of CM057161.1, from coordinate 12,067,196 downwards.
TGTTATACTTGTAAAATACCTTTACTGTAATTTCTGGTTAATATATATGCTGCTTTATGCACTTTTAGTTAAAGAAAGAACGTGATGTTTATTCATATCAATGAAGTTCAATAAATACAAGAAAATACATTTAATCATTATTCCCAAAATACAGAGTCGTTCGCACGCTGTTTTCAACCTTACTCATCTCTTTTCCGTCAAAGCCAAAGGTAAAACAGGCAAAACGTTGTTACTTTATGGTCTAAGGATATAGCGTTAAAAACTCCTAAATATTTACTATAAGAATTTAAAAGGGCATGAGTAATAAATATAATTCGGGGATTTGAAAGGGTATTTAAACAAAACTTTAGCGTAAAACCAGATTGTCATTTGTGGGAGATCTTAAGTTTTAAAACCATTATACTTTATCTAATTTGTCCATGAAAATTAAGAGCTTTAATTTTTTTATTTGGGAATATGTTGCCCAGATGACGGGGAGAAATGTGTATAGTCGAGGTAATTTTTCATATCTTTTCAAAAAAGTGTAATGTAATGAGAGCTCTTTCATTTACACTCTTACATAAAATGGTGCGGATTGGAACCTTTTCTTGTCCCACATTTGGAACCTTTAAAAGTTCTTCAAAAACCATTAATAACTTATAAAGGTTCTCTAAAGGGTTCTAAAGTGGTCTTCTAAACCATTACTGGTTGTATAAGAAACCTTTTGGGGTTCTTGAAAATACAAAAAACCCATTATAGAACCCCTTTTTCTGGAGGTTCTAAATACCGGGACCATAAAAGTTCTAACTTGCACATTTTTCTAAGAGTATACCTTTGTTACAATCGTTCTTTCCTTATTTTCAAATAACTAGTTTGGAGCATTCACCATGCCTGGACAAGAATAGTTTAGCTACTGCTAGCTCATTCAAATTTTCTCTCTGTTAATACGGGGACATAAACTAAGATGTACGCTGTCATGTATGTAGTTATTTGCTAAGTAATTTTAAGTCAATATCCTGCTTTCCAAAGTTACGATGATTTTGTTAGTCTGTTTTCGGTAACATTTGATGATGCAAATGCCACCCTTCCTCTTTCGTTGTAGTCTATCCCTTCCTCATCTATACTCCGATTTCCTTCTGTAGTTATGTTTACTTATACGTTTGTGACGATGTTTTTTTTTTTATATTAACATGCTTTTAGTATCAACATCATTTCTTCGGCGTCTCCAACACAAGCTCCGCTTTCCTTGTGATCGACTCCTTCTTTGAAACCTATTGCACTTATGTACATTAGAAGCTCAATGTTGATTTCTCAGTAGGAAATAAATGTGAATTTCCTTCATTGATTAATTAGCAGTAGTTGTATAAATCTTCAAAATGATTTTGTTGATATCTTTACAAGACGAGATAAGTAACTTAAAAACTGGTTATGGTGATGAATGGATTTAACTTATGATGTGTTAATATCTACTGACCTACATGTATTTCATATATTCAAAATCGAAAGAGTCAATCAATAAGTCCTCTTTAGTTTTTAAAAATGTTAAACTATTCTTTATGGACAGTTCCTTAATATAATGTTGTATTATGTGCAATATCCTACATATTTTCCGTGGTGTTTTTTTCTTCCCCTTTTTGAGCTTTTATAGAATATCTTTAAGGTGCATTAGGAAACATAGAGGTTTTACATGATTACGCTGTACAATGAAACGCCGTCTCCACTGTCACGTCTTAACCTGGATATTTACATATTTAACCTTGCCTTCCTCCCTTCATTTAAGCAGTCTTGTATAATTTGCTTAGGTTTAGGGCTTATCAAGACCGAAAATATTATCCATGTTATTATGTAATATTTCATGAGCAAAATCCTACAATTTTCCTTGTTTTCTTTTTTAACCTTTCAAGAGTAGAAAATATGGAATATCTTTAAGGTGCCTGAGGAAAACATTGAGGTCTTACATAATTAAGCTGTAAAATGAAACGCCGTATCCACTTTCAACTCTTTCGTCCTAAACAACCTGGATATCTTGATATTTAACCTTGCCTTCCACCCTTCATTCTTGTATGATTTGTTTAGGTCAGGGGCTTAAAAAGACCGGAAATATCACCCATGCCATGATGTCACCTTCTAAACTAAATTACGCCGAAGCTGCAGGTAACCGAAGATGAGTAGCATGCGGTTTATGAGCCCCATCTCATCACCTCCTTATGCGGGTTTTCAACTATCCTTCAAGGTTTCCCTCGAGTGTCTTCAATTGTAATAGATTAGACACTCGTATACTTCTGGCTTGACACTTTTGAAGCAAGGCTCACTGCAGAGAATGTGTTACATCATGATCAGGGCTGCTGCTCTTTAGGAGTTGCCGATCTGTCTTCATTTTCATGTCTTAGTCTTCTTAGTTTATTCGAACATCACCATCAGTCTCTGCGCATTTCAAAGTAATATTGGCCCAGATCGCTCTATCTTATGGCCGGTTACCCGTCTCTCTTTGTTTAGGTTTATTTGGTTCAGCTTTTGCTTGTCTTACTTCCAAACACATGCACTACAATAACACATCCTAAAAAAATGACGAAACGTATATTTATTCTCCTTTATAATTTGCTTCTCCCTTAGAAACGGTTAGGCTTGTTAAAAAGCATAACTGATTTTTTTCATTTCCTTCGACTTCATACCTTCTTAAGCTTTTTTTTTTTTTTGTTGAACATTTTTGCCTTTATTCAAATTTTCATATACAAAATCATAAAGAGGAACATAATTTTTCGTCAGGTATGACCATAGTACATTGTCTCATACATTATAAGCACAAACATATTTTTAAAATATTTTTATTCAGTATCAAACATACGTAGTACATATAAGTATAAAAATTGTGATGAAATTCTGTAATCTGGATAAAACATAGATTTTTCAATATAGAAAAAGAACCAATAGAAGATGACGGTGATACTTCATATTGATATTTTCGGATACAAAATTGTAAAACAAGCTTTGCCATTTTTATTCTTCGAGTACGATTCTGATGACCACTTCTCTGTCTCGGGTAGTTTTTCTTTTAACTCTTCCAGCGAAAATATTGCATATTCTAATACTATCGCTCGAAGACATTTATATTATTTTTTTCCAGAATGTTGCAGAACTGTATCCTTGACTTTATCCAGTCTAATTTATACCTCTCTCATGCCACGCATGCCCCTTAGTCGGAAAAATTGGAAATAAATTGGCGGCTAGCTATAAATTAAATACCTTCCTTTCTTTAACCTTTCTCAGTCATTTTGAATTCTAGGAGTATGAAGAATTAAAAGCGCAAAATGTACTATTATATATTACTGTTCACCTTTTTAAAAATCTGTATAATTCTGTATTTCATGTTTATGCAAGGGTCGTTTTGAAGTGAATATAAGTTAATATAACAATGTGCCGTCGATTTTCTACATTATTTTGAGCCACGATTTATAGATGTTAGTGTTTCCTATGAAGTAAGGAATGCTAATAAATGTTCCCGTGATAGTGAAGGAATTGAGTGATTGTGCATCAAAGATTGAATTTATTTAATCCCCAAGTGTACAAAAAAGGAGAGATAATTTTTTCAATGCCTACATCAGAAATACTGACAGTGCTCCGTTTTTTACCGGTTGGACCCAGATGAACACCCCCTGACTTCGCCACTATCTCCGCCAGGCCCTCCGTCCTTAAAGTTCTGACGTTACAGTGCTCATCTTTTCGAACCTCGTCCACTTGATAGTCATATTCTGATTTATTTATTGGTCATCCACACATAAATTATGATTCATTTGTTTTCCACTGCAGATCGACGAAGATGGTTGAGATGTGTGCTACAGATTTATTTTTCTCGTCCTTCTTAAGTTTGACCAGTCATGGTTTCAATTAATTTTATGATCTCTCATTAATCTCTATTTAAACCAACTACAAGTTCTAATGTCAAATCATCATTTTAGTAAGTCCTCCTAGATCTACATCAGTCCTCAAGGATAAACATATAGTTATTAATTCAATTTATGTAAGCTACATTTTTTTTTTAAAGTATACGATACGCCGACAATAAAAGAAAAATTTCCGTAAAAATAGGGCGTGATCTCATAAGGCGGGGAAGTAAAATATGAAAAATAAGAACAAAAATGCGAAAGCTAGCGTATGACCAATCAAAACTAATTGATTTTCGTGTAACATTTAATTTAAATTGATTTGGAAGTCCTATAAAAAAAAAACCAACAACTTACAATGGTCCAGACATCGTGCGACGGGGGAACAAATTCCTTGACGAATTGAAAATTTCAATCGAAAATAATTATGAAGATTCCTATTTTGAAGTTTCAACACTGGCTGTGGATTCAGTGAAGCTTCTGTTCGAAGGTTCTTAAAACACATATTCATGAATACAAAATCTTCTGAGCATTTTAGAGTTATCCAAAATTCCTTTATACAATAAAGCATCGAAAACAAGAAAACAAAGAAGTCCCGGTAGATGTTACGGTCAGACGCCCCAAGATTTATCTTGCCCGGAGAACCGGGGAGAATAGAGATGTTAATCACCAACTCGACATTACCGGGTGCTGAAATAAAAATGTTGGCCTAGAGATGAATGTTCGTACAATTTTGGGTACTAACTCTCTTAACATAACAAAATACTTTTGGAGAACATAAACTCAAAAGTATATTTTTTCAAAATCATTGTTCTGTCCGATGTTTGAACTCACTTTAATGTGTATCATGTCCCCGTACTTGAGATAAGATTTTAAACTTATTTTAATCCATTAAGTAAATGTTCTTTTTTCTATACAATCGATGATATTACATCATTATTTCGTAAAATTTGAAAATCAATGTCCTTCCTTGAACTGTCAAATTCATTCATTGCTTTTTGTTTATATTTTTCGTTACCCTAACTACAACTTTCACGACTTCATATGCCTCTGCCAATACTTTCAATGTGAACTGGAAAAGGACGAAAAAGATAAGAATGTCATCGATTCTCAAGTTGTTTGGAGGCTTTTTGAAAGTTAACCGACAAATGGTGTTTAAATATAAATGGTATGTTACTACTGACCGCAACCAAGCACGTCTGAAAAAGGCCGAAATAAATTTGATTGGAGTTAGTTTTTACTTCATTTTTCGTTTGTTTTTGTTTTTGTTTTGGGTTTATTTGGTTTTTTTTTTCTCAAAATTTTGCATACCGTGACTACACAGCTAATGAGTTACTCCAGGAAATTAAGCATTCATGAGGAAACAGAGAAAATTAAGAGAAAAAAAGTGGTCATAAAAATTTAATTTTATTAACAGAGATTTCCAGACAATCAAGTCAAGGCAATTTCAATAGCCTTGTCTATCATTTTTTTAAAAATTTTTCAAGGAGGTGTTAGGTAATCTGAACAAGATATCCGTACTCACAAATACAGAGTTGATCTTCTTTATTACTTGTTTGACTGAAATATTTTTTGTTGCTATACGCTAGTGTGCTTATTACAGTCAGATTCAGTTTATTTCAAGATTCAGATTCAGTTTATTTCAAGATGCTTTGCATTTAGTTTTGAAACAAAACACACGAATAGAGAAAAAAACATAGAATACAAACTGGCAAACGAATTAGTGTTATTTCTTAGTTATAGAGTATACTCAGGTTTTATCCTGATTATAGCTATATTCAGAAGATGATTATCCAATTTTCAGAAACAGATTAAAGAGTAATTACGAGTCTAAAGGCGTGAGAAACTACTGACAAGGAGCTGCTTGTTGACAAATTGCTGAACAACAAGATAGCCATTGCACAATGCATTCCATCCATTAGACTGATAGTATTATCTGCATATCAAATAGGCTGTGATATTAAAAGGCATTATACTATTCACAGTTTATGTTTTAGTTGTGGTTAGACGAATTTTCGGAAATCTTCCATATCTTGTGCATACATATTAATTTTCAAATAGGAATTATGATTCGGAATACATGCCTCGGAATTAAAAAAAAAAAGCAGCAATGATTTCTTAAATGTCTACAGCTAGATTCAAGGTTAATTAGGAGACACCGTCCCTGCCAAATGCCTTCAATGATATATTCTATCATTCCAACGTCCTGGTAAAATGGCTAATTTCTGACCCGCATCTTCGTAATCAAAAGGTCGGGGTTAGTCCTACAAGAGCCTTCGTACATATGGATGAGGGATCGGGAAAGAAGTGCCTTCAGTTCCACAAGAATGGTGGCAAGAATCTAGTGTTTCTTACCTCTCGGGGGTATTCATTTATGTTAACAGGAATTCATTACATTGTAATATGTTCATTATTGCATATACATACTTACTATAGAATTTACAGTAAATTACTGGCAGCAGAGTTGCCACTTATTTACTTCATTTTCTAACACCATTGTACTGGTTTTTTTTCTACGGTAAAACTGTACAAAGCAGTAAACAGTAAAATAGAGTATTTTACTGTAAATGATACAGTATTTTACTGTATCATTTACTGTAACTTCCTACAGTAATTACTTTAAAAGTGTGTACATAAGAAGGAGGAAAATAAATCAAATGAATCAAATGAAATGGTACAACGGAAAACTAATTACTATCATTAATGAGGGTATCCAAAATAAATAAGTTTAATTAATTTATAACGGAGGAGAGTAATAAGAAAATAATCTGTCTTTAGAATTCAGTATACCCCGGAAATTTTGTTTGTAGAACATATCTCTCATTCCTAACACAAACTATTATCAGATTATTATGGGCGGAAATTGTGTTGAAACATGATGAAGGGGACACTTCTGCAAGAATAGGTCCTAGTTTCTTCTTTGAAATGAAAGAAAAAGAAAAAAGAGGCCATCAGAATTTGGGGCTGCCTTTCTACAATACGAAATTCGCTCTTCTGTGTAAAAGAGCTCAATTCTCTATTGGAAAGGAACCTTCCCCCTGTAAAACGAAATCGAGGGACACATCCTCCCGCCTTTCCAGGATTTTTTGCCAGTGAATATTAAATAATAATACCAATGACCAGTCTTGTATAGCTTTCGTGTCTGTAACGACGAGACGCTAATGGCACTTGGGCAATATTACCCCTATCATAGCCGAGCCGCCATAGTAACTAGCGCTTGAACATATCAGGTACGCGTTTTCACCTGGGTGGAGAGTAGCAAATGTAGACTAATGTCTTATCAAAGGACATTAGTGCCAGGCTGAGATTCGAACCCCGTACCTTCAGATCTGCAGTCCGGAGACATATGCACTAGACCACGACCTCGACCATACCACGACATATATGAAAGTACTGTACTTCTGTGAGGGTGAATCTGACAACATATGAAGAGCTTTCTTCAAAAAGGCGCTAAATCCATCTTAGTAACTTGAAAGAAAAATGCATTTCTTCATCTTGAGTTTACACGCCTGTTAATGGAAACTAAAAATTACAAAGCATTATCTTTCCTATATTTCGTGATAACTTTGCTTCAAAATTTTATTCATTGCAAATTACTCCAGCTGAATAACGCAATGACGTTGATCACCCAATTTCAATAAAAACAACAACAAACAAACAAAACTAGATACAGCGCCTTTTGAAAGCAAGCTCTTCATATTCAGTGATGGTTTTATAATTCCAGCAATCATAATCCGTCTTCTCCATATCTGTAAACTCATTCAGATGTTGGTTTTTCTATAAAACTGAATCTTAAGATGAAGCAACCTGACATACACTTTTAGACATCTCAAAAAGATAAAGCCTATTTTCTTTTCCTTTTCCTTTCCTACTCCCGTGGACTTACATCCCGGGCGGCGACTTATGCCAAAATTTATCCAAATAAATCCCAAAAATGATTGCCCCATATCACATCTTGGAATATTATGTTGAGGGCATTATTAATAAGGTTAATTGTAGAGGTAGTGGTCCGAAGGGGTATTTGGTCCGGGCGGGGGGAACTGTCCTAAGCGAGTAAGAAATCAAGGTGTGGTAGTCTGGGTTGTAGTCTAGGGAGTTATCATCCTCGAGAAATTACATATACTTACAAATAAGTGTAACGAAGTTAGCGATGATAATTTCTTGATTTAAGTTTATGACAATTTGATTCTTAAGCTACTGTATATGGCTTCCTATTTCTAGTTGAATGATAATGCAACCGTGCATTGACATTATCTAACAACTATAAAATTAGAAAATGATTACATTATCATTCTCTACATTTAGATATCGATATCTAAATGTTTGCAAGTCTGATCCTTAAAGGCACATGGATTGCTGTTTTTAGTTAGAAAATAAATAAATGTGCTTACATTAGCAATATTTCATCGCTATGAAAACAACAAATTTTCTATACACCTTATGTCTCAATCATTGCAAATTTGACCCTTAAGCCATATGATGGCTTCCTACTTCTAATCTGAAAATGAATGAACGGTGCATTAGCAATATTTGATAACTATAAAATGAACAAAGGAGTTAATAATCGCTCTGTGGATTCAAGGATCGATACCTTAAACACATTGAATTATCCCGGGAAAGACTTCGATGTAAAGTGAAAGAAAACAACACTTTAATGAATACAGTAGACAATAGTTTCAATGTATGAATTAATTTAAAGTTGCATTAATCAATAAGCGTGTCAGATCTCTGGAATAAGTAAATCGTTTCGCTTTCAGGTGAAAGAAAAACATCTCTACAGAATGAGTGGTGATGTTTGAAGAATTATGTAAAAAGCACCTGCTAAAAATATGTCCACTAGGATCATTACAAAACATAATGAAATATCAATTGCCGTTAGATTGTTATAATTGATTTTGCAATATTCTTAACATGAACTTTAACATGATTAAAAAAGTGAAAACACTTTTCAGCAAATCGTGTTTCTTCCTTCCGGGCAGCGTTATTTCAGTAGATATTGAATACATTCGAGAACGGTACAGTTCACATAAGGTTTATTTTTTTTTTCAAACTGATTATCACGTTGATATACGCAAATTTAAAATAGTTACCTCTTCTTATTTGCTCAGTACAAATAGTTCATAATTTTGTAATCTATATAAAAGAAACATGTAAAAAAAAAAAAAGAGCTAACATATTCGACATATCACCCAAATTATTCTGACTATACCAATATTAATAATACCGAATGGCGACATCCTAAATTTGCTTTTACTCGACAACCTTGATATAGCCATAGATACGATATTTAGATGTTAACTACGAAAAACCAGAGCATTTCCTCAATGCCTTTGATATCGACTTGCTAATAAGTTTTATGATTTCAGTGGAGTGTTTTATAACTGTGAAGGCGGGCAACAAAGGTGTTGTAAAAACATGTCCAGTATTATTGCTCAAATTCAGTCGTCGCTCTATTACCGACCACCCATAAATCTTTCCCCATGACGTTTTTGTTGGCCATTTTTGGGTCGTCAAAATGGACCTTGTTTGCCGAGGGGCCATTGCTGGTCAAAAGATATGACTCAGTATCAAAATATATTTCTTGTGCATTGACGCTAAGTGAGAACGGAAAATGATAATTGTAGGCAGGTTCCCATTTGCTACGGATGGGCTCCTATATATCAATTAGCAAGCATAAAAGATAATTGGAGAATTTTTTTTTTCCGATTAAGAGGGAATGGTTTATAATGAAATTTGTTTACGTGGCATATTTTAAAATAGATGAATGGTACAGATTACCTCCGTTCAAGGAATACAGACTGTAAATAATATACTTAAAGTAAGTCAAAATTAAAAGCACAGAGGAAAGTAAGAAAAGGAAGTACATGGAAAAAGAAACACAAATCGAAAGGAAAGGGATGAACTTTTTTATAGATGAATAAACGCAATCATATTTGTTGCTCCTGAAATAAATCTTACTGAATGGCCATTTGGCAACGGAGCCTAAGAAACTCCATTTCAAAAAAAGGCAGATGTTTTAACATACACACACCCACACCCACACATGCCAACATATATCGAGATGAATATATTTAAATGATTATCAGAGTAATAACATCACACGATGGAAACACGCTTAGCGCTTTATATTTCAACTTTGAGATTTGGCAAGGATTCATGATTATAGATTAAAAGCTACCATATATAGCTTAGATAATCGAGAGGTAACTAGACTGCAAGTTCAAGGACGGTTTGTAAAATGCTTAAAATTCGAGAAAATAAGAAGAAATTACCGAACTTTGAAAACTATCACACGTGCGCGTTTCACACCCTTGTACACATTGCACTTTGTATCTCCTTATTGTTTGCTACATATGAAAGCAATAAAATAAGCAATATTCCTCTTATGTGATTGTTAAAATTTGATCATTGCAACGTTTCAATTTAAAGACGCCGCAGAGGTGATTGTGTTTTTCGCGAGGTATATCATCGCAGTTTGATTTTATCTGGCATTTATATGCCTTTATAACATTGTAAATCAGAATGATGATTTTCATTGTATTTACATTTACTTATTTTTGAACAAATTTACATTACCTATTTCTCTCAGTGTTATGGGTGCTTACAAAACAATCATTGTTCTTTATTGGAGCAAACCTATTAAGATCTCTTCTCGTACTCCAGTAACCTTTCAAAATAGTGTGAATGTCACATCGAACGTAGTTTATTCCAGTAGCATTTACCATATATTTTTCTTTAATGAAAATTAACGAATGAAAAGTTGTGCCCATATGATTTGTGTTGTTGTTTTTTACACTAGCGTAGTTATTGGTGATGTAATTTTTGGACAACTCTCAATATGTTTTGTATACACAAAATTTCACATATTCTTTAGTATCTTGAAGAAAACAGGTTTTCGTTGTCCTTACAATTTGTAGAGAAAACACTCCTCCATTAAATATCTTGCGTTTGTCTTAAGAAAGTGTACAAATCTTAAGCAAAATGAAAATGTTGAATTTTATGTGTACAAAATGATGTCATTAATAGCTATAGTAGTGTCAAAAAGTGCCATACGGAAAATTATATGACCATAACTTTCTTATTCCGTATCCGATTTCGTTCAGATTTTCGCTGATCTGTTTTGTTCCGTCTTAGCTTTCATTTAAAAACTACTTGACTTGAGGGTGTCGGTTTCCTTCAAAGTCGAAAGTGGACACTTCGTGTTAATTTTTACGCGAATTCACATCTTTTTTTTTAGTTCAAAATCTTTAAGAATTGCTGCATAATTAATGGATTCTACCCCGTAAATAATCAACAAAACCAGAAGAAATTATCAAACATATTAAAGAGAAATTTAGGTGAGGTGATGAACCCAAATATATACAATTTACTGTGTTTTGTGCAAGTTTAAAAATTCTTAGCATTACCGCGATCACGCTGTGCTAACATTCATATTCCCTGAATATTACTCATTTTTATGAGAAGGTTTCCATTACAGTTTTCCCTCCATATTGGAGACTTGTTTAAAGTATTACGTCCTTCTATTTTAGGAATAATATCGAAATATGTGTAATTATAATTATCCAGGCAAAAAGAACAATCATCATAATTTGCAAACAAAAGAATCATTCGAGTTTTCTCTTTTGTCTCTTATCATCTGCTTTTCTTTTTTGTCTTGAAATCCAGGTCATTAGGCTGTAAAGTATGGCGTCATGACTCTGATAATAACAACCTCATAAAGGGACCAAGGAGCAGTTCTAAGATTTGTTTTAGGGCCATAAAATTCTTTATCTCGAGCTAACCCTAGGCCGGTAAGACACACCACCCTGGGCTTTGTCAGTTATTTTTAGTTTTTTTATAACGAAGATATACCGGCTCTCGTTCTCTAGAAATAGCATTCGAAACGTGCACATGCTCGTGCCCAGTTTTTTTTTTTCTTTTAGTCATTTGCATAATCACCCTGGTAATGGGGCGTAGGTAAAAGTTCAAAGGAAATTGTTCCCCCTATCATTTTTTGTTAATTTATATTAAATTGATTAAGAACTGAACTCGAAAAAGATGGAGGGAGAAAACAGGAGCCCACGATAGTATTTTATGTATACCAATGTGGGATTGAGCCTTAACTGTACTTTAAAGTAGTATTTTTCGAAAGAGGATTTGTCGAGATTTTTATATTAGAACTTACTTATGAAGCCCCATGAACGAAGACGCTGATAACGACACCGACGACAACAACGACGACGAAGTTAATGATGCTGATGGTGATGATGGTAATAATGGTGATCATGGTATACAGAACCAGCATGAGAAACTGCTGGGGTTGCATGGCACTTGATCTGTGTGTTGCAAATTGCTATCTTTTAGGGCGATTATGGCAATAACCAAAAGTAATTGGATATCAAGAAATGCAAAAATGATATTCACCAGGCTCAATCAAACTTGTCAAATATAATTCCGAAAGTAAAATGTATTCCAGTTTCAGAATCTTACGAAATCAGTGGAAAATGTCTGCTTGGTTGCCTTATATAATAAACTGCGAGCTAAACTACTATGTAACAAGGTGTCTTAGGAAAAAAGATAACTATTTACGCGTATCACGAAATTTGTCATGTTTCCTAAAAAGTTTTAGATTGGATCCTGCAGCTAGGCTCAGTATTGTATGATTCACATAAATGAGCTTTATGTCATATAGTTGGAAGCAAATGTGTCTCTTTAAAGCGAAAAGAACATCTAATGACGCATCTAATGATGCATTAAGAAAGGGATAGATTGCAATATCCGCATCAGTCCTATTTAAGATCATAAAATCTAATATGTAAAAAAACACATAAACACTCTGAAGCGTTATTGCCTTAACGTAAATGAAGCAATGTATTTTATACTAAGTGAATATCTTCATATGAAAAATGAAAACAGTGCCTATAAATGCATTAAAACAAAGAAAGAAAACTAAGGCTCGCTTGAAACTTTCAGTGGTTTGAGAAAAAATTAAATAAAAAGGTTCATGAGACAGATCAGCAAAAAGACTTTTCTAAAAGGGTGAATGATTCCGGAAACCAAAAGACGACAGAGAAGAAATTTAATACAATGAAAGAAACCATTTCCTCTACTTTTCAGCATTTATTTATCATGATTTGGAAGGGATGATTTAACAATGCGTCTGGTTAACGCCTTTTGAGAATCAGAGAAAACGACATTTTGGTGATAAATGTTCCTAATGGTGCGTAAAATATTCATCGTTAAGCTTCCACTTCTCCTTTATAAGATGTTTCGGTTGTCGGGTAGGGCAATCATACAGTTTATTTTTCACTTAGAATAAGCTCTTTGAATTTTTTTTAAGGTTTGACACGAACATTTTGGAGTAAATAGAATTTACGGCGTGCTTTTATCTTGTACACAGATTAACTCTGGTTATCTCAAGGTCAATTCAAATCAAATCTTTCTTTGTAAAAACGTTTTCTATAAGAAAAAAGTATAATGACAATTATATTACAACAATCAATATCATCAAGATATGACTAAAACAAATAAAAATCAACAAAAATTATACAGAATCACAAAGAAATTAAGGGAGCAGCATACATGTACATATATTGTACATGTATGCTGCTCCCTTAATTTCTTTGTGATTCTGTATAATTTTTGTTGATTTTTATTTGTTTTAGTCATATCTTGATGATATTGATTGTTGTTATATCATATTACTTTCAATAAAAACGGAAAGAAAAAATATAATCTTTTGGGTATACTCAATGATCAAACAATCATCATTTCAACGTCTTATTTAGAGGGGTTCCTAAAACATTTTTAATTAAAAGGAGTGTTTGGACCTAATTTACTAACAAACATCATTCCTACATACTGAGACTTCACCTTTTGAATATGAAAGCGCTATAAGATGTAACAGTTCCACTTAAGAGGAAAATGCCCTCTTTTTCCCCTCTGTAACATTGTAACAAAAATTGTATAGATGCTGCCCAAATATTGCGAACTGTTGAAAATTCCCCGACTTGTGAACTGTTCAAGATTCCTTAATCCGCCCCCCCCCAATCCTTCCCCCTCCACCTTTCAGAAAAACCAGGATGCAGAACACGAAAATTTCCTAATGTAGATACCCCAATATCCATATTTACCTATTTTCTAGAGAGGAGATTATCCAAATATGAATTATCGATTTCTAAAAAATTAATGTTAGATAGTTTATTATGTGAACAATTTTGATTTGTCATCGAAATATACTAAACATTATGTTAAAATCACATGTAGAACATCTCCCTGTCCGAATGTGAGGTGGATATTAGCCAACTAATGGCTAGATTTGAGTTCTTGGCGAGTGTAATTAGAATGTCTTTTACCAAAGACAATATACATTGTTGAAGTACCATGTTACTTCGCTTCCTTTGAAGGTATCTGAAAATTAGTCTCCCTTGAAATTTTGTAAGTATTGGAGCTATTTTTCTGCAATCTGAAACACCTACTACTCTTAACGAGTCTTTTAAAGTAAGTTCTTAACGATTTACTTTTTGGCTGCAAACTACCCTTCATCATGACTACGCCAAAGATCTACACCACATCTATCAGTGTCATTAATGGGGGTATAATTTGGGAATTTTATACTGCTGGTAAGATTTTTACGAAATCATTGTAATTTTATTTTCTGTGACTATTTGGATGTAATTATTCTCTGTCGATTAAAAGTGCATTTAAAATGTGCATATAAAGAAATCAAGTACGATAAAGGAAAGATGAACTATAACAAATTACAGTCTGCCATTAAGGGCGACATAATGTCTTCGAGCTATCAAAGAAAAAAGACGGTGACCAATTGTGATCAGATTTGGGTTCCCTAAGGGGAAAATGAAGAAAATACTCGTACACGTAAAGTTATCCTTGTATGAAGTAAAAACTCATCGAAGCATTACAAGATGAGGAGAGAAAATGTGAAGAATGATACTGTAACAACATTAATGACAGTCTGAAGCAAAAAGTCAACATGCCTCCTCCTGAAAAGGGGGTTTATAATATTCAATCAGATGATCTTAGTTCTAGAATCTTGACAGGCCACATAAAAGGTGAATCAGAAAAGAAAATCTTATAACTGCCGGGCTCATTTTATGCGTGTCCTCCAGGCTTTCAAGCCCAACTATCCTATAATCATTCCAAATTCGAATTGTCAGTAAGTCTGATTAAGTATGTTAGAGGTCGAGCAGGGATCTAAAATGACAGTGATCACTCTAGCAGGACACGAAGAAAAGACTGTGCTCGTCTTGAATGTTCCCACAGGTCAGCTGATAGACGTAAACATGAATGGTGTCCAGAATCGAGACGCCATCTCCAAGGCCTGTTACTAGAAAGTGCGCAAATGCTGAAAAAAGTGGTATTTTGAACGACTTGTATAGAATTTTAAATAAGTAGATCTAAGTTTTCTGTGAGTAGGATCGAAAAATTGGAAATGGTTTGAGTTCATTTTTCATTTCATTTCATTTTCTACGTTTCCAACAAATGAAATATAAAGTGTGATCTAAACAGGGAACAAGGGAGACTTAACAATAATAATTCGAATAGCATGATAACATTAGACCTAACACTGCATGTCAAACGAATTCAAAGCAATTGAATTAGGTTGAAAAGGTAGGGGAAAGCTAAAATGCTTATAGATTGCTGCCCCTTTTGCAGCCCGATTTTACTTGAACAATTATTGTCTGAAGTCTAGATAGTAAGTAAGCAGTTATTTAAGAATATTTGTATCAATAAATAATGTGTGTAGGAATGACGAATATAGAATATGGGCAAACTGCAAGGAAAGAATAGAATAGGTGTAATCGTTCAATGGGTATGGTAGAAAAAATACGAAGCACAATGACGTCGTTTAACTCGACCAGCTATGTCCCGAAGTTTCGACTGAGGTTAAATTAAATTCATGAAAGAAAATATGAAGCCTGTAAATATATAAAAAGTAGATGAACATGTACTTTAAACAAAAGGTAACGGGGCGAGATTGTTTTTATTGGTTTCTGGTTTTTTAAATCTTTATAACATTTGATATTATTTGTCATCGAAAAGATTTTTATTTTTGCGTTTATCACAGTCATAGTCATCTTAACGTGCGTTTTATTTTTACATTTTGATTGCCTTGGTGCTTCTCTTAGGTCTTCGGAAGAATTTTGTTTATTTTGTAAAAACAAAACGTTGGGGGCATTGTAGCTATTGATTAAATTCTATTGAATTTGGGGTATCCTACCCGATTTGGGGTAAGGTTTCCAGGATAATAGTATGCCTGATCCCTTTTTACCAAATTTCGGGTCGAAATTCTGTCTCGGATTTTAAATTTGTTCCGACCGCGGTACGAATATAATTTTTCATCAACTTATAGCCAGGAATTGTCGTTTACTTTAAAAAAAAAAGTCCTGGGAAGTTTACAGGGATGTTCTTTCTTTCAAAGCTACTAAATAAATTGCACTTTCTTTCACGAAGCTGTAAACTTTTATGGAAGACATTTTGCTAACGAGTACATATTCGTATTTGTGCCGTAATAGCTCTTACGCCCTCACTCATTCATGTGCCATTAGTAGATCATATCAATAAACGCTTCCTAAAGTTTTAAAAATGGTGAGCTGCTTTTACTGTGTATACAAACAGTCGTTAGGGTTTTATTTTGCCAAGGTGTGTTCTTGGGAAATCATAAATGATAACAAAAGTGGTAATTTCTAAATTATCGCAGTAGTATTCAAGTTGAGTCTTTACATATTTCGGTGATATTTGATGTTTCGAGTAACTTTTTGAATACAGTAAGCTTTGACTTTACCGTAAGGGCTCGTAACATTTCAATCTTTTTATTTTTGTTATTCTTCGACCCCTACAACAAGAACGACACAAAGACTTATTTTCGAGAGAATGCTGTGCACGGAGTAGTAAAGATTTTTGGTTAAAAGATAACGTCAAGTTTCTGCGTTCTTCCACATGAGGTTGGTACTCCTACAGAGTTTTCAGCATCATGTTTTTGATTCATTAAAAATAGACCCAGTATTAAAATGCACGTAATTCCCAAAGTGTTATACAATTCAAAGTAAATTTAGATATAGCTATCATGGTATCATTAAACTGAAGTCTTTTATAAATCATTTCATATTAATTCATGTCATATTTTTTAATTATATACTTGAACACAGTCATGATACGTCCAGTTTTATCTAAAGAGCCAACACGTTTGTTTTAATATTTGGTGATATTCGTGATATGCGCAAGATAATTCACAGTGCCACATGTTCCATTTTTCAAGCCATGCTTTATCATTTTTATTGCATAAATTTTGTGATTGTGTGTCGATCTCGCGATTGCTATCTGCGAAACATGGTGCAACTTCTGATTATTGACCCAGTAATTCATAATTAAAGAAGTGGGAACTGTAATCATCCAGAAGCATTTGAGTAGCTATTTAAATTACTTTAGTCAAAAAATTTATCTGAAAAATTAGCCCATTTTCATGCCACACGCTCGTTGTTGGAGTCAATGACACATGGTCAACCGATAATGTTTCTTCATGCTCTATGGGAAAAGAAAAATACTCGCATTAAAGAAGAAATTAATGAATTGCGCCTTGAGAATGTTTGCTATAAGCATGATAAGAAGAGTTTTTACTGTAAACTGTGAATAAAAAACCATTTATGTACCGACTGCCATATTCTATCCCTTCTTTAAGTATTACAGTATATGAAGCAAAATGATGGACACGTCGCAATAGACCCATCCATTTACCCAGTACAACCTCTGTCTTTTCCTACGTTTATTTTTGCACTCTCTCCAGTTCTTCTGCTCCCTGCATCCTCTCATCCTCCTCCTCCTCCTCCTCTCTCTCTCTCCCTCCTTCCCCATCTTTTTTCTTTTCTTCATTCTCTCATTCCTCTTTATACCTCTCCCTCTCTTTCTCTCTCTCTCTCTCTCTCTCCGTGTTCTTGTTTCACTTCTCAATCTCTTTAATCAATTCAATTTATTCAGTTCATAAAAAATACAAAAGCATATAGTACAGTAAAAAATGTGCCTAGGGAATCGCTAAATAAATCCAAAGGCTTGCAAAGACAGCAACTCGCTTTACAAACAGTACATCAAGGAATATTACAAATTTAGTGACATATCAATAAAAATAAAAGAGAAAGAAACAGATGGAGAAGCAAAGCTTTAAAGGAAAAACAACTCTTCATACTCGTTCACTCGTTTTTCTTTATTCACCTCTCTCTCTCTCTCTCTCCTTCACTTTCTCTCTTCTTTTGATTATCATATAGTATTCAAGTTGGAAAGTGGTTCTCCTTTGTGACCGAGATATATAATTGCTCTATACCAATTCACCTCACTAAGCGGTTTCAAGATAGTATTACCCCAATAATCGAAATCAATTCACCCGAAATGAGCGCTGATGATGCAAAACTGAAAAGTGAAAATCTATTTAATATATAAATCACAATTTATATCTTATTTGATTTCTTTTAGAGGTCCTCAGATAAGCGATGAAACTGAAGTACTTTTGAAGAGTAAGGCTGTATGAAAGAGCCGTTGTAAAATAGGAGTATAGGAAACAATAATACATAAAGAACTTCAGCTGCTGCTAACGCAACATAAAATCATAACACAAAGTAAATTAAGTGGGAATAATTATAAATGAAATGATATATTTTATGGCTTCCAAGTCTTTAATTATAGACGTGATTGTCATGAACTTTTCACATAATTATTTGTATTCTGAAAAACGGAGAAACTAAAGAAACAAGTATTCGTTCATTTAATAATTCTGGGAAGTATAACTTTAATTCCAAGAACCATCAATGATGTCTTCAAAGTTTTCGTGACCAGTATGAAGGACAACTTGTCTTAGGGGCCATTGCATTGTCGCAACAGACTGGGTTTCGACACATTTGTATTTTGAAGACAATCTTTTGCTTTTTATAGCATGTATATAATGGACAGTGTTAGTTTAAAAACAAAGGGATGAAGAGCTACTTTTGTATTGTCATTTTGTAGGCATTGAACTTCGTATATTAAGCTATGATGGTTATGTACAACCCGTACAAAAATTCTTGGAAACGTCGGCATTTTCAGGTAATGACTGCTAAACATATGAATACTTATCGCATAATAATAGATATTTTGTGTATTACTGAATTGATTTTTAGTAATTTTAGTCATTCGATTAATTTGAATAATTTCTATTCAGCATTGTTGTTGTTATTGGGTTGATAAAGTTCACATTGACAGATTTAAGACGGAGAGTAATGTTCACGAGCGAGTTCCACGTGCAACAGCACTGATAGTTGAATGTTCTTTAATGCTGGGCTTTTAGAAAGGAGGTGTTACATTCTATGATGTATCATAGGTGAATATATCACTGAAATACATGTATATATTACGTCAATTATTACATATATTTTGTTGTTTTCTTATTAATCTTGATTAGGTATGGGTTCGATGAAGCTGGTTAGACAACTATTGATCTTTTCGGCAACAATTTACATGTGTCAACGGTTTCTCATCTAAACTAAATAACGTATAACGCGTGGGATACCCCAGGGAAGTTTACTTGGCCCGCTGCTCTTCTCATATTATGTGCATGAAATGCGTACTGTAATCGATCGCTGCGACTTAAAGATGATACTTATTTAATGTATTCTTCGAATAACCCCGAACAAATAATACTAAATCTGATTCTTGATCTGGAATATATATCTCACAATGGTTGAAAAGAAATCGATTTGTCGCTAATAGGAAAACTTGTGAATATAATCATGATCATTGTTTCGTCTGCGCCTAAAAAGATGGAAAACAAGAAAGCCAGGTAAAAATAGAAAATGAAGCCATACAAAGAGTTCACTCCTGCAAATACCTAGAAACAGTCCTTTCGTAATTTTTGTCTTAAAAAGTTGTTAAATGTATACCTTTAAAGAGAAAAGACCCATTTATCGATATGGGTTCTTCGTTACCATTTTTATGCACCTTTATCTATTATTCAGTCTGATTTCGATTGTGGTAGTGTTGTTTAGGGGAATACACAGGGCTAAATAATGATAAACTGCAGGTTCTGCTGAGCAGATCTCTACAAATTGTATTGAAAACGCATTATACGTTATGTTCCCTGTAGACGATATCTTGTAAACTAACTAAAACATGATCGTCTAAATATATGCCACTCAAAGCACTTGTCACATTTAATGTTTCAAGCTGTCGACAAGCTTGGTCCCTTTTGCATGTATAACCTTTCGACTATCGTGAAATCATTCACAATACCAGGGGCGTATTTCATGAAGCTGCTCTTAGTTACGCATGACTTTACGAACGACTTGAATATGAAGTGCCAAATGGAATGCCCATATTTTTTCCCTGACGTTTTAACAAAGTGTGACTACATTTCCCATAATCTCAATTAAATTGTGGCAAAAAGTATACTTTGCAATAAAAATGTTTGTAAACAATATTAATGTTAATCTATGTCTACATATAACATTTTTAGTTGAAGCGATTTATACTGCATGAGAATCCCATTTTGTCCTGCCATATTCAAGTCGTTCGTAAAGTCTTTCGTAACTTTACGAACAGCTTTATGAATCACCCTCCAGACCTGGTACACAGTTAATGCCGAAACCTAAGACGCAAACGTCGACTATAGTCTGGATCACGTATGTCGTGCAACAATTTAAAAACTTATGTTAATAAACTCTAAGTAAATTTACTACTATCCAGTTACTCAGAATTATGCTTACAAACGGAATAAGATCTTTCCTCACCCCCTTTTTTCTTCTACTTATACTCCTACTATTTTACTGCCCTGTGTACCTGTAATTTGTTATGTTGCTAGTTTATTTCTATTTATCCTTTTTTGTGTTTTGTAATGTTTCACATGATTTTATAGAGATATCTGTTTATGTGTTTACCCAAGACCTTTGTTCGCTTATATATGGTCTTGTTTTGTTATTCCTTTGACTTATTTTACATTTTATCATGCGTGTTAAGTTCCTCTTCATTATCCTGTTATTATTTATTTTTATCTTGTTAATGACACTTGTATGTCAAATGTATTTTAATGTGAACCCCTATGGAAACCAGCTGTGCTGTTAGGGTGTTCCCCTGCATGAACAGAAAATAAATAAATGAATGAATCATGAACAATGGTAATATTTCGAAATTTCACATTTTGCGCTCGAGAAGATAAATTCAAGGAATCCGATGTTTTTGGAGAAGTATTGAGCGAGTTCACGAGCGAGTTCCACGTGAAACAGCACTGAAAGTTCTATGTACTTTTATGTTGGGCTTTCAGAAGAGGGGGGGGGGGGGGGTGTTACATACATATACCCTAAAATGTTCGATCATCATTTACAAGGACCGAGCAGTGGCTACATTTTCAAAATGGTAGATCAACTCTTGATACAAAAACAAGTTATGATTACTGTGGTTTTTTTGAAGGAAGAGGATTGGGATATAAATAGGGAGAGAGAGACAGACAGACAGACAGAGAAAGAGGGGGAGAGGAATAAATAAAAAGATGATGAGAATATACCGAGAGAGAGAGAGAGAGAGACAGAGAGAGACACACAGACAGACAGAGACAGAGGGGGTGGAATAACAGCGCATGAGACTGAGGGAGAGACAACTGCCAAACCTTAAGTTAATCCCTTCCACCCTAATTGCAGGTGCGCCATCTCGAGAAGAAAACAATGAAAAATAAGAGAACTGGAGAAACGACGGAGAGAGAGGGGGATCAGTGCAAAAAGATGATTGCACTTCCTTCAACACGCGCATACTACTTGACATTCTTGTTCTTTCTATACAGACGAAATGCGCTTCTGATCACTTTTGTCCCCGCCCTTTTATCCTGAAAATTGATCAACGCCCCTCCTCCAGTCTGCACAAGTCGACTGAAGTGTCAATGCCAGAATGATTCGAGAATGGACTGGAGATAAGCATCTTGTTCAACATGGACCTTTGTGTACATGATGTCAACACTTCTGCATCTTGTTCTTTTCCCCCTCATAATCGTCGTATAAGAAGGCGAATATCTTGAATGTGGTTTCCTTCTCGCTTGAAAAAGAACTTTGTACTCCGAAACAAAAGAGGCCCACAGAATATTCGAGTATCTTACAAATAAACTGCTTGCAAACTATCCGCACGATGCGCGCCTTGTGCGCAGGTCCTGGATGCGGGAAAGGGGCGGCAGCTTTTCTGGGCCGCACGCACTCTTCAAGTGAGGTTACACTGTAAGCATTCTACGAAATTATATTCCCTTTTCCGCAATTTTAATACAATGCATTCACATTGCAGTATTTTATTCTCTATCCGTACTGGAACAAATTTGTTAGAGGTAACCATCGCAGGCAACTATTTTTAGGAAATATAACCCCTTATCAGAACTCCGGGCAACCCATCATGACAAACTGATTGACCCACTTTCACATATCGCGAGATGGTATACTTGTTCGTTGGTTGTACGAAGGAGGGGGTGTCCTAGAACTGCCTGTCATAAATCATCAGCTATATTCGATACATGATGATGATGTAGGTCACCACTGCGCACCTATCTACCACCAACTCTCTAAAATTACCCAATAAGAATATATTTACCCGTGGTCAGAATTCTAGGGTTGGTCAAATGTATAGAATATCTGCATACAAAAATCGAGGGGATCCGGGGCAAAACAGTAAGATACGGATGGGGGAGCTAGGTGATACCTTTAAGTGAATGGTATTGGCTCAATTTGTGTTTGCTTGGCGAGGCTTCTATGGAGATAAACAACTGGGACAAACTTGTCACTTCAGGCGCCTGGAATGTCTGTATTAGATTAAATTTGTCCTAAAAAAAGAGAAGAATTTACTTTTATTTCAGTGTGTACCCCCGGTGTGTACCTTTTGCATTTCATTTCATATTTCATATTGCGGTTAAACACAAAGCTACCCGCCTTGTCAGAGTTGAAGTGTGTGTTTTTTTTTTTAGTAATTTATCAGTATCCTTAAATAAAACTGACTTAGTACAAAGGGGAATACCATCACATATACAGAATAGTGCTCTCTTATTGTCGCTTTGTTCAGCCGTAATAATGAAAATGACATTAAGTGTCAAACAGTGAATAACTATGATTTTGACATTTGACCCCGGTTAAAAGCAATGTTTAAAAAGTGACCCAGAAACAAACTTTATCAAACGAACCTAACTTATTACTATATAACACTTTGGAAAATAAAAACAAATAGTAGTGGGTCTGTTTGTATTGTAGTCCTAACTCTGCCCCTACACTTATCAACTTTGTTCTTATCTGCTGTCTGAAGCTCGGTTTTTATCAAAGAAAGATTATTGACTTAGCTTTGCTCGATGTACTTCAAGATGTAATGTCTGAAAGAAAGAAATAAAGAAAAAACCTGTAGCGGGATTTTTCTTCAGATAAGCAATTTTTTGGAAGGATAAATTGGCAAGATGTCAAACACGTAGCCTTTCATAACTCAAAGTTAAAATGCAAGAAACTTTACTTGACATTGTATTATAGGTTATTGTAACAAAGACGGGACTTTAAATTGAAATAGTTCTCAGCCTAATTTTTCTCTGTTTTGTTAAAAACAGATTTTATCGTAGGTTTTTTAATATTATACTTCTATACTCCCCTTTCCTTCCCATTAAAAGTTTGTTTTAGAGAAGTTAATATTTTACAGTTTTATTCACTTATTCAAGCTAAAATTCCTTTATTTTCAGTCGCAATGAAAAGTTTTAAGCCACAAAAATCACACCTGAGCTTCGAGATCTAATTTTCGTGAGAATGCCCCAACCATGAATATATCTTATCCTTATCGGAATATTTCAAATATTAAGTAGTCTGTTCAGATATAGACTAAAAAAGCATTCCTCGCCTATCACTCATTTTATCCCAGAAAATCTTGAATATTATCTGACCCAATATTTGAGCGTGCAGTTCAATCATACATGTGAATTGTCAATCATGTTTTATCAAAATTAATTTGGTAATGATTGATGAAAATTGCTGGTCGAGTTGAATGCCCGGGGAAACTCCAACACACCCCCAGTGCATTCCAAGCGTGTCATGTTGGCAACATCCATTTTAACTCATGAATATTAAATAGGTAGGTTTTTAACCATTGATCGGGACGTATTTTTTTTCAAACATGGTTTGTGATAACATAGTTAATATGTTCAAAGCCGTATCCCAGGGGTTTGGGACTTTCAAGATTATGTATAGAACAATAATTGTGAGTACTGAGACCGAAAAGAAAAAAAAAAACTGAGTAAGTTATCATTTCACTCCAGTGCTGTGGATATCTGGGTCAATAATGAGCTTTGAGAAAATGTGAAAACATGAATTCAAGGGCGGCGCCAGGGTATTTTGATAGGGGGGCAAGATGACCCACATGTTAATTTATTGACGTTTTAGATGAACAAATAGGGGTATTATATAGTTGCAAGCCCCAGGCCTCTCTTTTCCCACCCTCTTCTTTCTTCTTCCTCTTCTTCTTTTTCTCCTTTTTTTTCTGTTTTTTAATCACTTGAATGCCCCCCTGCCCCCTGTAGCACCGCCCCTGTATAATGGTAATGGTGGCTTCTTGTATAGCGCTCAGGCCCATCACGTCGTGACGCTCATGGCGTTCCAGCATTATTATCGAGGTCACAGCTTAGCGACCAAATAATTATGTAGCGCTCAGGTCCCCATTTACACTTGGGTGGAGAGTAGCAAACGTGGATTAATATCTTACCAAAAGACGTTAGTGTCGTACTGGGATTCGAACCCCAACCCTCTGATTGAGAGTCAAGTGAATGAACCACTATACCTCGATACCTCCAGCGTGGAAGAGGGGAAGGTCGGGCATATTTTGTGATACATCGGCACAAATCTAAACAGACTGTAACAATAGAAAAGGGGGAGGGGTCGGGGAAGAGGATATTTTGTGCATGTGAACATGATGTACATTCAGCTTGAAGCAAATTACATGTATGTGTTTACGGCTTGATGTTAAAAGACTGCTTGAGATATAAAGAGAATAGGAGAGACTTTCCTGAGATACATGGTCTCAACACTAATTGCATTTATCCATGGAATGATAAGAAAGAGAGGCGAAATAGAAAAGGAAGGGAGAAGAGATTTCGAATTGCAAAATCTGTTTGATTTAATTATCTACAACATTTACCAACCAAGGAACACTGTTAACTATATAATTTACCAATTAAACTGTTGGAAAAATTGATACAAAAACAGAAGAAGGAAAGAAGGGCTAAATCTGTTTTAGATAGTCTCGATTTATTGTAAATATGTACATATAAATCCAGTATCATATATCCCCTCGGTATAGTATTTCATGAAAATCGCCGGACCGAAGACACTGTAACAATAAAGACATCGTAATGGTTTGATAACATCTAAGCATAAATAACCGACGAAAGGGAATGTTCATTTCGGTACAATTTTGTGAAGAAACATATAAAACATGTAAATGTAACGTTATTCGACAACACACGAAAGTCCAAGAAGAGTTTAGTCCATGAAAATATTGCAAAATTAGTCAAATTTACAAACAAAGAAATGTAAAATCTTTCTCCTAAAAATAAAACGAATCTCACCATAAGAAGGGTTATGGGCTTCTCGTCATAATTATATGTTTTATTTTAAAATATGTCATTTGAATTTATAACTAAGACTTCTTTAGTGCTAAAAATAAAAGATACAAGACGAAGTACATACGAGATCTGCCTAAATATTCACTTCTTAGTTTTCACTGGAACAGAATTTGGCAAAATTCTAATTACTCTCAACTTAAATCATTTTTAAAATGAAAGCTATGAGATAAACATTTCAAAATTAATAATCATGGGTAAGCCTACACATATTTATTGAATACCTAATAAACTGCAATGATGCATTTTAACTTTGTGTACAGGCAAACCTTTGCTAAAAAGCACGATTTAAAAAAAACAACCTTAGTGCCTACCTGGCTTAAGGATATCGTTAATTTTACATTTGGTTGATTAAAATCTTGATCTTAAAGTAAACAAAGATAAAAATAGAACGGTTGAAAGGATGATATTTAAATCAACCTGTGCTATTGGAAGTGCGGGTGCGCAAAAACTAATTTAACATGGAAACTTGTCAAAGCCAGTGATATTACAATTGAAATAGAAACAAATACCAGGAATATGTATCTGGTAGTAACGGTATACTAATAAACATGACAGAGAGACTAACTATACACTGTATTTACAGTATCGCTCGTAGATATATCAACTTGCAATAACACAAGAGGAACGATATTCTGAGGTAGCTGTTTTTTATTTATCTTACGACTATTCCTTTGTTTACATAAACAAAATTTGTGCTTCAAACTGAAGGTTTTCCCACTAAGCCTATAAAGTCAGTTGATCAAATACAAGGTTAAAGCCTGTGGAATCGTTAAAAAAAATGAATGCAATATGTGAAAAATGAAATTCAACGAAAAATTTTTAAAAAGTAATTTGAAAATTTCCCGTGCATTCACTGTTACAACAATCATTCCCGACAATCATTTTTAAAAGTTATTTCAAAGTATTTGATAGAAATTATCACATAGCCAATATAGAATGCGAGTTAATTAAACAATCATATGGTTTGATACCAATATAGAATACGAGTTAATTAAACAATCATATAGTTTGGTACCAATATCTATGGGAATAAAAATTGGTCGCACATGATAATGGTCGTCTTCAATGAGTTAAAATGATGCTCAGTGATGATAAAAGGTGACCCAATCGAGATATAAAGATCGCTGTCAGATCATAAGAGAGTCAAAATGACACTGCTTCGACATAGCATTTCCATCGCTCGTATTACCCAATACATCAAACCTTCGTTATCATGGTTATTGTCTTGAAATCTTAAATATTCCAAATAATGCATCAAGGAGGAACATTTCCCACCTACAGTGCAATTTCTACAAATTTCCCATCATGCCATCTCCTTTGAAACTTTTCTAGAAGTCTTGAAGGAAAATCATTGCTTGTATTACTGTTTGAAATAATCTGTCCGAATGACTAACCCGTTCTGTCACACAACGTGTGAATAAACAATAATGACTTTGTGTTACAAACGGCAGCCCTCGATAAAACAAAGAAACGTTATTTGCTTAAGACTGCTACTTCACGCCTCCCATTATTATCTCGTGATAAATTACATATTTCTATAGTGATACCATGTAAGGGTTACGATTTAAGGTTTAAAACAAAAGTCGTGCACGTGAGTGATTTCTTTTAAAGTGTAACCCACCATATTCCTATGCCTTTAACCCAACCACGGAATAATGTATTCTCTCTTGATTTGGAAAAATAAATAATATCCCCAATCAGGGATGTTCCAAAAAGATGTAGGGTTGAGAAACGCTTATTTAAATTATTTATAAGCAAATTTGACATTTTCTAGGGTCTTTGGTTACATGTAGTTAAAATATATTTCAACAATTCTATCAGACATCACCTTCTCATTCAAAATGGTCCCGAGATTCATTCAAATCAATGTTATATTTGAACGGCATTCCCAATTCTCACAGATAAGTGGAACCTCGTTATAAAGAACTGTTATAACAAGGTAATTTTTCCGGTCCCATTTCTTTTTATTTTATTGTTTTTTAGCCTTTATATAACAAGGTTTCGATATAAAGAGGTAATTTTGATGGTCCCAGGAACCTCGTTATACCGAGTTTCCATTGTATTATAATTTAGTTCGTCAACCTTTCACTGAAATTCGTCAAAAATACTTGATGAAAGCTCATCACACTGAGCAAAGATATGCCTACAAATAATCACGCTCCAATTAAAAGCATGTTACTATATTTGCATTTAACTAGTACCAGTAATAAATTTCAGATGCTAAAAGATTCTTAAAGCATTTATAAGCGGAAACCATATATTTTATATAATTAAAAGCTATAAAGGGACAAAAGGGATCAAAATGCCTGAGCATCGATCATTTGTGGCTTCACTTGTGATGATCTAAGATTTGAAGACATTGAGTTCATATTTTTGGTCAGTTCTAAGCTATCTTCACTACTCGGTGACGCGCATGCGTGCTGTGATGGCGAATTGTCCCGCCTTTCTAATGATGCATTGTGGTTAGGCAGATGCCGTTGCGCGCCAGACTGCGCGGTGCGTTCAATTCCTCGATCGCCGCCGGTCATCGTGTTCAAATTCTCATGATCAGTCCTTGAGTCAGGTAAAATCTTCTCTTCGTTGGCGACGATGTCGTTCTGACTGCCGACGTCACTTCCGTCAGCGTCCTGCTTCAGCGGTTTTCTTTTCGCTTCCTCCTTCTTCCATTTCATCCTCCTGTTCTGGAACCAAATTTTGATGTGGCGTTCAGTTAAGTTCAACATGGCGGCCAGTTCAATTCTTCGGGGCCGGGATATATACTTATTGAAGTGAAATTCTTTCTCCAGTTCTAGAAGTTGACCACGAGTGTATGCTGTCCTTGTGCGTTTGTTTTCATCAAAATCGGCAAAGGAAGCACCTGGAACAAAGAGAAATGCAATGATGGATTTCAAAATATGTAGAATTTCATGAACCTCTTTTTAAAATCTACCCGTTTGAAACAAGGGAAATTATAACATATTAGGAATAGGGTAAAGCCTATAACATAACCTTGCTTGAAACAAAAAAATGATCCAAACAAAATTGTTTTAAAAACACTCATACACAGGACAGTATGTCAGGATACTTCTGTAATTAAGAAAAGAAAATAGTTACCACAGTTTGTTCTCATGTTGTACATTATAAAAGTCAATTTTCACACTGTGTTGCAAACACAACATAATTTTGTCAGTGGTCATATGATGTCATACTGTGAAAACGTAAACACTATAAAATGTGTTCACAGTAGTGCACTGTGAACTTTTCAATTTTCAACTTTGACTACACTGTATGCATATAAAGTACGCGGTCAATCGTTAAACTCTATGGCACCCACAAACACTGAAAACTATATTTTAACATTCACCGTTCAAACCTTACAGCTGAGAGTCTTAAAAGACTTTGTCATGTTCGGAGCCACACCGTGGCAATGGGGTGCTCATTACACTGCTTCACGGTGAGAGTTTTCAGATTCTGTGTCAATGTTACGCATACACACTATACTATCATAATATTATGTTAGCGTACTATTTGACATTGTGATATATACTGGGGATCATGCAGAATAAGGACTGTTGTGACATTTTTTGTTACCAGATATACTAATGAATTACAGCAAACCATCTTTACCCATCTACTATGTGTACTTCAATACTCCCTTTTTATTAAATGCACTTATTGCTACTGCTTCTTCTCACTCCTCTTCCTCCTCCTCTTTTTCTTCTTCTGTTTCTTCTTCTTCTCCTTTTTCTTCTTGTCCTTCTTCTTCTTCTTCTTCTTCTTCTTCTTTGTCTTAATTCTTTTACAAAGCACTGAATATTTTCATTTTCAGATAATCAGATAATGTTACTAGCAAAAAATGTAATTTGACACATTTGATTTACTCTGTGCAGGCGTGGGCGAGTGTGTGTGTGTGTGTGTGTGTGTGAGAGAGAGAGAGTACTCTAATTTAGTACAGAGTCTTGTATGTGTCTTGCACAAATTATCTCTTTTTACATGATATAATTTAATAATTTCATGTATTGTGAATGTATAAGAGGAAGGAAATAAAATATCTCTTTAAACAAAAACAAAAAAATGAGTCCAAAAACAAGTACTTTTGGCCCTTAATTATACAAGCGGTCTCAGGTGCCATTCCTGATGTCGTGTATGGAGGATAATCCGTATTTTCAGGGAAACCCTTCTATTACAACAAATAGGACTGACAAATAAAAATACTCAAAATGCCAGGTGTACAAATAATTTTCGAGGGCAAAAAAAAAATCACATAATCTTCGCCACAAAAAAATCAGAATATGCCAATAATTAAATTTATTTTGGTTTTTTGTTCATAGAAGGCATGTAGATCTTACAATGCAAATAGTTTATGGAGTATTTTCAGATTTAAAAAAGAATCTATACCTTAGTCTTTTGCACAGGTGTACACTGTGCATTTATACTTTTTGTTAAGGTATGATATAATCTGTGTGCCCATGTATATTATTTGTTTAATGTATTATATGGTTTGTATGTGATCATG
Source organism: Echinometra lucunter (assembly GCA_029962745.1). NCBI lineage: Eukaryota > Metazoa > Echinodermata > Echinoidea > Camarodonta > Echinometridae > Echinometra > Echinometra lucunter. The sequence goes on along the minus strand of CM057161.1, from coordinate 12,037,210 downwards.
TGAATAAGGAAAGAAACTAATAAAAATGGAAAGAAATATTTAAAAAAATAATATGCGGAAGGTAGGTTAGTTTATCACACTTAGTTTATCATGACAGGATTAGCTTTTTTTATCCTTCGGAGTATATATCACAGAGACATCTTTAATACAGTATTGTGTGTTTAAGAAGATGTCCCTCTCGTGCATGCTTAAACGGTCATTGAACCGAATAGTATCTCTGATCTTCAAATATCGCCTTAATAGAGAGAATCATATCAGCAGACTAACGACCCCCGTCGTATTCTTACGAGGCCTTTATGTTATTTGTGTAAGAATTAGTATCATGGCTAGCCGGTCCATTCTTCATGGAACACGAAAGGGCAATAATGACTGGTCTGAATCGGGCAGAAGAACCGAGCGAGAACCCAATTAATTGAAAATTGCTGGCTTGGACTGGGATGGAGGGAGTCCGTTATAAAACACTATGCACACAAAGAAGGCCGCCGCGTGATTGTTACTGTTGCAATCATTGTGTATTTTACTATAAGCTCTCAACAAAAAGACTGGTAACGGTAGGATGATGATAGGGGGTATCATAACCCCCTGTCTTTTTTAAGGAGTGGTTAATCTCATCACAACACTGATTGAAAGAACGCCGTATAAGAAGTCCAAGCAGACCCAGACAGAGGTTCAGCTTGACCAAAGGACCACTAGCATCCATTCCCGTTATTCTGCTAAACGACACTAGTCCAGCCTACTTATGGCGTACAAATGGCGTCGCCGCGGCGCACTTAATTGTTCAGTCACTTCGCGAACAAAACCACTACTGACAACAACATTTTTACCTATTTTCAAAAACCATTGACTCTACAAAAAAGCCCTAAAAGACCTCTTTTTGCAATTGATCTCATTTAGAGCTTGCGTTATTGTAAGACCAGGCCTTACTAATAATCACCTATTAGTTGAATACACCTTACACGGGTAGACTTTTCGGTACGTTCAACTTAGAGAGGCTTCTTTTAAATGACACTCTCCAAATAGAACAATTACGTACAAAGGTAAACTCTCCCTAGCGTTTAAGTGTTACAACTCTAACCCCTTTTCCCAAGAGGAAGGCCTGACTTCTTGCCAAAAAGTCGAATTAACCCACAATCTGCTAACCCAGAAGCTTTTCCTGGGGTTGACAAAGATTTCAAAACATCCCGATGATCAAAGACTTAATATGACATGTCTGGATCTACTATTTCGTCTGCCTGCAGGCTTCCACGGACAATGCGATGTTCAGTCATCCTGGAGTCGGGAACCCATGTTAAAGTTACTGCGTACAACACTTCAATACACATTCTTTGTTTGATTATGGCATTAGGGGACATCTTAATCCGACAGCGGTCCGCTTTGATGTCCAGGGGATGCACCCGATATGGTTCTGTTTTGAGACCAGGACCAAGGTTAAAGGTAAACTTAAAGTAAGTTCTGGAAATAAAACTGTTGGTCAATTTCGAATGCAAATTAATGTCACTCTAATGAGAAAGTTCATTATATAAGACTCCTTGTAAATATGGACAAGAAAAACGCTTTCGGATATGAAAAAAAAGAGAACTGACCACCCCCGGAAGCATACAATACTCACAAACACCAAGATGAATATACACACAGGACATAAAATCAGAAAGTAGGCTCTCCAAAGGCTCTACGAGCCCGTCTCTCTTTGTTTTCCCCCTACTCTGACAACTATTCACTCTACATCGTTCGTCAAACATCACTATTTTTTTTTTTTTTTGCATCAAGTGTGATTTCGGATTATCATTTTGTTAATATTTTTATTTATTTATTTATTTATTCATTGTTTTGGGGTGGTTAAGTTTACAAATTTTGTTACTTTCAAAACCGAAGACAACCTTTAAGGTAAAGGAGTCCAGCGATATCATGTTGTCTGTTGTAAACCACAGAATTGGAAAGACGTGCTGTATTCATGGACAATGATATCAATAATTCAATAAACAAAATTATTTTGTATTTTTCTATTTCAAAGCAAAAATATGCTTTGGGTCTTTTACAAATATAGCGAAACTTTATAATCAGGGGAGGATTGAACCACTCCGCAATTCACAACTGCCACGATTGTCTTTTGAAGGAGGGGGTTTCAAACAAGGGTGTCCGTATTTCCCATCTAATGGTGGATGCGCTACGGGTCTATCATGTGCTTTTGTTCTTAGTTCGAGACAAAACAGAACGAGTAGCTATCTTGTTGACCTTGGCATGCCCACCCCTTGACTGGTGGAGTCTTGCCCTAACTCTGTGCAGCGCTCACAGTGCAGTTTCTTTTTTAAGGCCTATAACCTGCTGATGTGACTTTTAAAAGGCTGAACAATACAGGATGGCACATTATAAGAATGATATAAATAATATTTCTTTGCATTGCTTATGAAATGTCAATGTTCTTTGGAACAATAACAGGTCAAATCTCTGGGCTGAATGAATTCAAGATTGAAGGAATTGAGTTTCATAAATCAGCCTATTTAATTACAAAAGAGAAATAATTCTAAGTGATCTTTTGCATATTTGCCAAAATTATAAATATAATAAAGACACATATACTCAGTTCTTCTGATTTCCAAAATTTTGAATATTTCGTAATATTCTTCGTAGTCGGTGATACATGCATGCTTACTTTACATGCTAATATCTTGAATTTTATTCAATTACAGTGTAACGACGAATTGCTAATATTGCATAAGACGAGTTGCTCAAGTAAGAATCTTAATGTTGCGCCAATAGGAATAAATGTTCTATCCACATGCGATCTCTAATGTGCAAAAAAAATAGTCATTAGGTTTACGTGAGAGGGTATCATACATTCAAAAGTGTTTCAAAAACCTCGTGCAAAGATGTATAGATTAGGAACTTTCTCTTGAAAAAAAAGCTATCGAATCAATCTACAAGAATTTCCCCCTGCAACATCGAACCTGTTTAGGGACCCCATGTCCAATCAACTCATCTAATCCCAACAGAATGACTCGGCGTCGCGTACAAAACGACATAATCATTATCATTAGATTACATGGCTCGAAGATTTGGTATTGTTGATGCTGATAAAAGTGGTAAAACTTATTAAAAAGAAGACCCTGCAGCTTGTTGGTTTATCTCCTCAATCTTGCTATAGCTACCGTAACATAACATATTATGCGTAGAGAGAGGGGGTATCAAAAATGTCGGCCCATAAAATTGATAAGTTTTCCAAAACCAAACCTATAAATACAAGCATTGCGAAAACTTTTATACCAAGGGTGGCCAAACTGTGGCCCGCGGAGCACTGAAAAAATAATTTTAAAACTAGCTCATAAATGAAATGTGGTCCGCGTAGCAGTAATAGAATTGGGTAAAACAATGACAAACAGTTTTCTCCGCTTTCCATATTTGTTTTCATCATTCTCAATATAATTGACTCGTTACGTATAGACAACTGATACAAAGCCCAGTCCCCATTTATTACATTAATAACATTAACCACAATATACATCGTTCGACTTGTCCATCAAATGCAGTCCCAGAAATTGCACTGAAAATGTAAGCCTGATTTCTCTCTTCAGTAAGTGATTTTGCCGTTTATGCAATAATTGCAGATTTGGAGGTGTGCGTCTTATGTGTGTGTGTGCGCGCGCGCGTGTGTGTGTATGTTTTTTGTTTTTGTTTTTTTGTTTTTTTTTGGGGGGGGGGAGATAAGACTACCTGCGGCTCGCCAAGTTATCCCAATAATTGTGGCTCGTGTGCTAAAGAGGGTTGGCCATACCTAGTCTACACAGGTGTCATATTTCCGGACAAAGCATCTCACAAAATATAAATTGGAAGAAAAGAATGCATATACTAGCAAAATAATCACACAAACAGAGGCAACCAACCCTTCTACAAAATTCCCTGCTATGTACAACTGGAATCATTTCAACACTGTTTTAAAAGGATTTTTTTTTTCGTCAGTTGTATAAGCCATCACAGTCAAAAGAAAATGGGTGAAAATATCAGCATGGGGTGACTATGTGTCCAACCAACGTTTGTGGTAAGAACTGTTTTACACACAATATGGGGATTATTTGAACGATAATAGTAAAAACTGATAATTATACTTCAGGCAGATTTTTTAGCCTCGCTGACAAATTGAAACAAAAAAAGAACTACCACGTATTGATTTTCAGTGAATGAAATCCATTGACAGGAAATAAAAGTAATAATATGCCGGATGATTTTACTCATAAAACTTGAATTCATAGTGCAAGCCATTATGAATAGCCAAATATAGCAATTAATCTGAAAATGACAACAACAACACATTATATTTGTAAATTCCATACCAGTTATTTACGATTCACTTATTCCACACAATCTCTTCTTCATGTGACTTGAATATGAAAGAGTTTGGTAGAAGATGTAACTGAAGGTTTATATAATACATGGGCAATATAAGAAGGGTAAGGTAAATGTATAAGTTCGTAATTTTTTACAATACTCAAAGTGTTAAATGTTGAATTACCATTTTGTTAGGCACTATTATTCAAATTAATGTGTAAAATGTTTGCTTCCAATTAGGACAGATATGATTTTAAGAAAACGAATTTCTATATAGTACATTTAAAAGCAAAAATTCTGAAAAAAAAGTATTATACTTCTGAATATTACCTTATATACCCATAGCAAGATGAGCAATTTTGAATACATCATAATATCTTCTTCTATATACAAATATTATAAAAGGACATTAAATACTAAAGAGTAAAACAACTAAATATATATATATATGTATATATATATATATATATATATATATATATATATATATGTATATATATATATATATATATATATATATATATATATATATATATATATATATGTATGTATATATATATATATATATATATATATATATATACACATATATTCTAATAGGTATGGTTCGATTACGATTCACAAGATAGTGCCATTGATGCAATATTAGTTGGATGTTTTACGTCTCATTCGAACACATATAAACATTTGTATCTTTTAAACCAAAATTAGACAGGTATGTCGAATACAGAATGCGATTAAGCACGGCTCCCTGAAGTGGATAGAATAATGTTAGGGATGAATCTTGATTCTTTAGACGTTTTTCCATCTGAATTAAGAATAATTATACCCTCACTGCAAACGATTTCTTCATAATGGCATGTAACAGTCGAGGTATAAAATCCAAGCCTCGCCTCATTACAGTACAAGAAGCTTTACTTGCTAATCCTATTAGGGCTTTTAACAATTACAGAATATTTTTCTTTATTTCTTGTAAGAGCCTGCAAAGATAACTCAACGAGATGCTCATGGGATCATGGCCGGCGTTCATCGCGCCAGTGAAGCCTGCGCACCGCACGGATAGCGTCTTTTGTGTAAGAAGGGAGAAAAGTAGTCTTTAGCGCGGCTGCGTTACATCTTTAACGTCCTAATTACAAGAAGCATGACTAGAGGACTGTTTGTATTCACACTATACAAGAGAGTTTAGAAAGAGCATTGTGACTTAACGGAGCGAAAAGATTGCTTTAGGTGAGGAACCCTCTAAGGATGTAAATCCCGATTCAGCCAGTTTAAACATCTATAAGTTACAGTTATACGCTATAGCTTCCTCCTAAATTTGAAATCATTTTCTACGGAGAGATCTAAATGCGGAGAATAAGTCGAATTGAGACTGAAGACAAGAAGATATATTCACAACAGAAAAGAAAACAATACAAACTAAGACCTTGAATTCAACTCTATTTCTTAGAACGTTGTTTTAAAAGTGATAGTTTATAAAGCTTCTTTAAGAGAAACATAATGACATGATGGCAAACTTATGCTGGGTATATCGACGAGATACAGGCTTTCATTGCAGAGTTTATTCAATCACAATCTACCATTTTTCGTTATCAAATGATTTACTCTAAAAATATCAGTGGATGAAAATAATTCACAATCAAATGTATAGAAATGGATAAATATAGTTCAGTTATGCTCATGAATTTGATAATTTTATAGATCCTTGTTTAGTAAATAACCTGATGTGACATAACTCTGGTGTATAAGAAAAGAAGAGGAATAGATAAAAAAAAAACACTGAAAATGATTAAGAGTAATATGAAATATATCTAAATACATAACAACATAACCTGAAAACGTGAATATCTTACAACTTTGAAAGCTCATGTTTTTAAATTAGTACTGTGTTCTAAATTTCGTGACTGAAAACAAGTAATCTAAAGTAATCTAATATTTTCACACCTGTTTTGTTTCAATATCATTTTTGTTGATGTTTGAGTATTAAGAATAAAATGACAAAAACAATATCATAACATGAACCCCAACAAAGCTATTAGCATATTAAGTGTCTTCTACCGGCTTGACTGAAAAAAAAAGAAGAAATGTGTGCGTTACAGCTCGTGAAAACAAGTAATCTAAAGTAATCTAATATTTTCACACCTGTTTTGTTTCAATATAATTTTTGTTGATGTTTGAGTATTAAGAATAAAATGACAAAAACAATATCATAACATGAACCCCAACAAAGCTATTAGCATATTAAGTGTCTTCTACCGGCTTGACTGAAAAAAAGAAGAAATGTGTGCGTTACAGCTCGTCGGCACGTACAATATTTAAATGGCATAAAGCTGTAAATAGCTCGTAAAACAATTAGAACCCTTACCCAACTTTGGAAATAGAACTAGCTGGTACCATTGTCATTTATATGATAGCGATAGCAAGGTTTATGACCGAACGAAAGTTCAGCTGCTGTAATTGTGTGAAATGTCGTGCGGCTACATGTATCGCTTTCATTTCCCAGATGTTATATGTCTTATGTCTTAGGCTTGTTCATTAAAAGAGTCAGGTCAAGTCATGTTCTGCCTTTGTAAAAAAAAAAAAATTACCACACATAGCTAATTATATAGGAAATAGTAAAATGCAATAGATCTTTCTGTTTAAAATGAAAGATATATAACAAGAATAATAACAGCATCAAAGTAGGACTATTTTCATGCGACTAAAGATGGTTTCTGTTTTCAGAAGAAAATAACACCACTTTCTTGTCAAAATAAAGTACTGACCGGAAGTATATTGCAAAGTATCATTCTGAATCCATCAATTATACATAATGCCAACTTGTGCCAATGTGTATGAAAACTGAAATCGATACAGAAATTAAATTTGATATCAATTTTACTATGGGATATCCCTTAAGCAAATTCAGCCCAAGAGCTGATATACAGTGAAATTGTTACGATTGCACAAATTATGATAGCATTTCCATATTTAATCATGTAAAAGTAACAAAATGGCTATTATACTATTCTTTCAAATAATCAAAATACAATCATCATAAAGTATCAGAGAAAGAATCGGGAAGAAAAAATAATCTTTACAAGTGATAGGAGAGGAAGGAACGGAATGTCACACACAGAACCAAATATGTGTTCAATAAGTGGGGGAAAAATAATTACAAAAACGAAAACGGTTGCAGCACATTATGTTCTTATAGTTAATATTCGTTTCTTATAATTGGTAGTATGGACCTGGTGAAACCATTTGGAAGACGGAAAGCGTTCCGGAGCAAAAGCTTGAGAACACTTCAAGAAAGAGTGCTTTTTTATTCCCCCCCCCCCCTCAAGATAATAGCATGTATCTCCGCATACTCTTAGTAAGATGTATTTATATACATACATAATCTAATTTGAACGATTGTGATACATGTACATCTGGTGTCATGGAAACCATGCAGGGAACTATGCTAAGCCATCCAGAAAAAAATAAAACAGTACGTTACTTGACATGCCCTTAATTCACCCACGTTTTGACGGCAGAGACCCAATGGGTATTCTTTGTGTTCACAGGTCATATTTTTGTCAGTAAGACAGTGAAAACATTATTTCTTGGTTTGATTTCAACTTCATATGATTTACAAGCTTTTTCTTCCAAAATGCAGCTTTTACTGTACACGGTGTCCTATTGTTTCTGCCAAAGAATAGAACAAAATCCCTTATTAAAATAAAGAGATTTTTAATACTACAAAATCAGAGAATAGCTTTTAATACCTTTAGTTTCCTTTTAGTTTGTTTGATTTCAGCTATCTGTTCATTCCTGCGGCTAACGGACTAACCCTGATAGTACAAGACGAAAAGTTTCAGTAAGTCTGTATTAAAAGCTACTCTTCGTCGATACAATGAATATCCGCCAAACTATTCCAGTTGATACGAATATAACCCCAAGTCAATATTTTGTATCTTCGTGTCATCCGATAGGGCTCGGAGAGACATGTTTCAAATAGACTTTACGGATTAAGTTATTTCGGCATTCTTAGATGATTCAGATGATACTTCGTTTATCTTCATTTCCGGCAGGTTCTCCAAAGTTGCTACGAAACATCACCATATCCATGAACAAAGACATTATCAATGCTGTTATATAACTCTGGAGAAGAAATAATCCAGAGACAAGATTGTGTCTAATGCGAGGGCAAAACTCCCCGTCAGAGAGTTGATTTCTGAACCTAAGCAGAAGTTTGTTGATTGGTTTTGTGTGCAGTGACTCAGCAAAACTTCATGCGAAACTATAATTTTATTTAGGAGAAAGACAGAAATGAAAAACTTTTGGAGAAAATTGCAGAAATGGAAATAAAATGGCAGAGGGTTCCTTGAGCGTTATCAGAGAGTTCTTCCTAATACAACTTCTCCAATATGTTCTTCCGTATAACTATTGGGAATTCTATCCATGAAAAACAGTGAAAAAAATAACACAAGGTTAGTATAAAAATCCTTTACTGGTTGCTTTAGGAGTGGCAAATTCTATTTAGCTTTTTAAATGTATTTTGTGCATCCGTACCCACCCATTTTTGCTCAGTAGAACCGTCTACCTATCTTCCAGCTTATACAGTTATAGACAGGACAAAAAAACCTGCATAACGAACATGACTAATGCAACAGAAGGAAGGCGCCACTTTGAAAAGTGCAGTTTCTGTATACAAATTATTTGAAGTCGTACTATTTGTCACTATTTCAGTCTGGTATAGAATTTTAGACGTGTTAGAACACCATGCTTCATATAGTTATAGGACACAATGAAATGAAATAAAATATCATGGCTTCACGGTCAGAAAGGTTAGGTCTTGGACGTCACAAATAATTCTATTGTAGGGAAAACTGAAATCCGATTTTTTTTTCATGAAAGGAATATGTTCTGCTTGCTTAATTGAGGTTAAAAGGGATGTTAATTGAACGGAGATAGCTAACTGGACAAAAAATGCCCAAAAAGTGATAAAGGGAACATTGCTCTCCACATCGTGGCTACCCTTTTTCACCAAGTAATCCTGAGAGACTATGTAGATGTGTTGTATTGCAGTGGATAAGCAAGGCGGTGTACCTCTATGGGGTATGTGTCCGGATTGTCAGCCACAAGGTATGGGGTTCAAATTCCTGCTACGGGTGTACCTTCCTTTTGCAAAACAATCTACATTTCACCATATTCTGCCCATGAATTTGTGTAGAAATTTCACATTCAAATTCAAATTCGAATATATACATTTCCAACAGAAAGAAAGCAGGTACCTGAGCCCGTCTTATTAAACTTGTTATTAGTAACAACTGCCACATTTCTATGACAAATTTGCTCTCAGCCAATGAGATGCGAGAATTTCAGTAGCTTATAACACTTATTGCGACTTGTTATTCATAACAAATTATATGAAACGGGGCCCTGGTAGGATTTATTCCTTAAATGCACTTAAGCACTAAGGCTGCTGGAGCTATAGCGGGGGTAATAATATCTTTCAAGAACAGCATAACATTATCATTATTATTATCAATCATTATCATTATCATCAACATCAATATTATCATCATCATTATTATTATGATCATTACTATTATTATTATAATCATTATTATCATCATCATCATCATTACAATTATTATCATTATTAACTATGTTGTCCCTATATGTCCAGGCTACAGAAAGACAACGCGGTGAGAGCTATAAGTAGCCCACGTGAATAATTAGACATGATCGAACAATGCATTTCTATTGGAAGAGAAAAAAATTATTCAATTCAGATATACGAGGCGTCAGTTACAGTATGAATAATTCAAACAAACTGCATTTAATGACCCGACTTAAGCAACAAGTACCTAGATCACGAAGCTTTCGAGGGTCTTCTTTATCCAATATTCTACTAATGAAACACCTTCCTTCAAATCTATAGCTTTGATTTAGTTCTATAATTGAAAGAAACAAATTCAGGCCTTCGGTGTAATGACTTAAATCAAAATGGCACCGGTTGATTTGAAGAGGGACAAGAAATGAGAAGATTTTGTATTTAGATGAGGTTGGAAACGACAAGGATTTAATAATGTCTTAAGACGATTAAGCGCCTTCACTGTGATGATTGGTTTTTATTGACTCGAGTGATTGTTTCACTGGAACTAGTGGAGTATAAACTGACAAGTCTCCATCTGGTAAAATGAAGAAAAGAGGTGGATGGATAATTGAATACAGTTGTTTGTTTAAAGACAGGCATCAGTGTTTTCATGCAGTTCCAAAGACAAAAATATATTTTTAGTAGATTTGATCTAATATGAAACAAACATTACAATTTAGATATCAATAAACGAATAAACTTGAATCATGTTAAATCAACAACTAAACTTATTTAACAGTAGATGATACAAAGTCTTTAATTCCTTTTATAAATAGGAAACATAATTTACAAGAATTAGATAATTCAATAGCCCTTTGTTTGGAATTCATCCACAAGCAAGATAATTTTGATTTAATGAGTAAAAAAAAAATCTTCACAATTCTTGAATCCTGTCATGCTATAAAATTTAATAGAAAAACACGCTTGGAATTCGAAGGAAAGTACTGCGGGAAGTTTGTAGGAAATTCTGAAATTGAAATCTGTCTGAAAGCGATCATTTTCTTACCTTCTGTTTACTCTAAAAAATTGATTTCATATTTTATCTTCTTGAATTCACGAAGTCATATTGGACATTATAGGGTAATTTAGACCTGAACAGTCCCTTTAAATTAAACATCTCTTGAACAAAAATAAATTAAACCCTCATACATTTTTGGAAGTTAAAATATACCTTTCAGCTTGTGACATGGAGGCCAACTTCAAATAATATTCTTATCCTTTTAAATGATACTTCCTCAATCCTAGGAAGTCTGAAGATCAACATGCATTGAACATGTTCAAATAAACACTCAAGAAAAAACTCCATGCACTAATTAGTGATTAATGGAAAACAAATGATTACAAGAGCTCTAACACATTGGAAGTCAACTAACGTGTGAAGCAGATGACGAAACGTCAAACCCTGGAAAAATTTTCTCTTTTATTTTTTCATCGCATGTCAAATACTATCTCTCTTTCTCACCAAACCTGTCCCGAGAAGGGTGCAATTTATTTTCCACGTCCTTGAGAATGTCTCATGTCTAAAGCTTTTTTCCCTGAAGACGGCTCAGTGAACAGGGAAGACATACTCTGTTTGAAAGGATGTTCACTTCTCCTCAAAGCAAAAAAACAAAAACAAAATGAGAATGTGCCCGTTGCCGGTTCCGACATCTAGAAGGTCACGTGATGTTATGAACCATGACCGGTGTTTTCATATAATGTACTGTTGAGTCGATGTACGAAACCAACGGGGACATTAGACACTCAATTAGAAGAAGACTATCTTATTTCCTGCAATCGTCCTCGTCTTCATCCCTTTTTCAGACAGTTTGAACTAAAATGTGATTGGCTTAATTTTATAAATTTGAAATATAAAAAGGTAGTTATTTTTTCAAATCACAGATATGCAAGAAAAATCCACTTATCTACAAAGAAAAAATTCCTTTAATTTCTTTTAGGCATGTGAAGAAAGTTCCTTCTTGAATTTTTTTCCCCTCATTTCATTGAACCCGTGGAAGGAAATAACATAAGGGGAAAATTAGCTTTATGTGTTCCATTTAAGATATAGCTCCATGCCAACGCCAACTTGGTTTCATGTTCAAAACTGATATATTTTCTTATATTTCCAGTCATTTTATATGATGTGATTTATTTTCTGCAACCCATCCCCGGAGATATTTCAAATATATATATTATAAATATATTTTTATCTCTCATATTCATCTGAAGCACGGGTAAATAATTCAAAAAGAAAGGCAATGCTTGTGTCCTAACAAAAACATCAACAACAATAATCCAATTTAAGACTGTCGGAAAATGAGCTGCAAAATATTGATCTTGTTTTGTCAAGCGTACAACTTAAGTCAGCTCATCAAAGTGGGTGAGAGAAAGAGAGAGACGACAGTCTCAGCCACGTCAAGAAGTAAAACGAACCGCTCTGATGACACAATCTTCACCCACCTAACATATACTTGAACAAAAACCGCGAGCTACCGGGCTACGCCACTAAAAACACGGCACACGAATTCCATCCACATCTCAGTCACACCACTAAAGTGACTTCAAAGCGACTGTAAATCGATCACTTCTAGGCAGTTCGGGGGATGTGATATTTATGTACTATGTGAGTCTATTGTCCGGTCGGTGATGATCTCAGTGTGACGGAGGTATCAGTGGTGATTTTTTTAAAACAACGATTTTACGACACGTTCTCCGGAACGATTGCTCTGTGGCCATTCGTTGCACTAATCATATGCCAAATTTTCACCCTGAAGCCATCACTAATCTAAATCCGACCCTGTATCCTTAAACCCAACCTAAAACCCATTCGCAGCCCGAGGTCTCACACTGACCTAAGAAATAAAACCCGAACCAAAATCTCTCAGCACCCTCTGGTTTCCAGTGTAAACGCATAGCAAGAACATTATACTGATTCCATTCGATACGGTCTTCCGATGGATGCATCGCCACAAGAGCACCAGCTCATTTATCATTACTTTAATACATCTTCCTTGTCGACGAAATAAAGCCAAGTTTAAATCGAAATCAACATCTCTTATTACGGGAGAACAAACTTATAAAAAAAAATTCCCAAGGGCACTGCAACATTTTCATCATCATTCTTACGATAAAGATTCCGTGGAAGTAGACCGTAACAGCTTATGTTCCTCTTTCAATTTAAAAATAGTTCTGATTCTTTGTTTTGACGATTTCGACATTCCTTATACATGTACATAAACAGGCCTAATCTAGTCTTGAAATAACCTATTCGCTTGGCAGCTCAATAACGAAAAATGTAATTACTTACTGAAAATGAATTGAATTTCACATTTATTTCCTTCTGAGATAATTACACTGCTTTTAAAGTACATAATTCCAATGTATATCTTAAGAAGAAGGTGGCGAACACCCGAAAAACCCAAGCGATTGTAACGACGGAAAAGGATAAGTTATTTTCGTTATCTTAGCAATCCAAATTTTTTTAAGTGAATGCGCCATAATCATTTAATAATTTGTATGGTTTCCGAGATATCAGAAATAATTGGAATTCAGCAAGTTTGTAAATGCTTATGTAGGAGACATTTCAGGTGACATGATAATAAGCCTTTACTTTTTTGAAGGAACTTAAAATACGAATCGATAACAATAATGCCCTTCTGAAAAAAGGAAAACGAAAAATGTACAATTTGCCTGAAATGTTGAAACTGTATCTGTAGAATGTTATATTGCTTTGTAACTGAAATGTGAGATTTTGTTGCAAATGAATGCACTTGTTAATGGTGACAGAAAAACAAGCCTTCATTATTTCAGACTTGTCATCTGTTTCCACTTTCTAGATAGCCATACTCAGTAATTACTTAAGCGGAGATCCTCAAAGGCGATTTTAGTATTTTACTTAGTGTGCAAAATGAATTAATCACATACTCCAATTTTCAATAGATTTCAAAAACATCTTATTGATACAAATTTTGCTTTATATAGGAAGATAGTCTATACCACTCAAAAACTAATAGTAATGAAAGGTAAATGCATGATTAAGGAAAAAGCATGTGGTCCTTTTTTTCTTTCTTCTCGAATTTCTTTCAAATAGGATCACAACAATGGTTATAACATCGATACCAAAATTATTCTTTCTTCACAGTTATCCTTGCAGTCATATGTTCTAAAATATTTGAATGTATGTAATGAAAGATCAAATCAACAGTACTAAAGGTCCTAAAAATTCGGAGAATATTTGAAAGCATATGCATCTCTCTTAAATTATGCACCGACTAAAGAGAGGGTATATAGAAGCTGCGCTTTTTGATGTCACCTTTTTCTTACCAACCTTCGGAATCTGTCGCGGTTTCAATAACTAAAAGGCAAGAGAGATGTCAACCGAAAGCTTAAACGCATGACATTGGTCGATATTATTTGTATAATGGAGGATACTTCATGTTTTGATTACAAAAATGTTTTCATTGTGTTACAGATTTCGATGGAAATCCAAAGAGAGGACAGAAAGATCACTGTCGTTTTTTCTCACTTCGCGCTTTATATGCGGCCCTCGAGCGCTTGTCCCTGGGCTAGCTCAGGCTAAGGAGCAGTCCGACACCTACACGGTTTGAGGCGGTGAGAATGTAGATCATGAAGAGACTGTAACTTTCTACGTGACTATTTAGGATATTTCATTCATTCTATGCACGAAAATGCACCGTTTGCACACCTCTAGAAAAACAATAATCATGACAGCTAGCCAGGCATCACGAAAATGCTCTGAAAAGAAAAACAGGCTAAGCCCCAATTCAAAGCATCTAAATCTATGTCTCCGTACCTACACATAACTACTTCGAAGGTGATCATCTTATAGGTAATACCATAATTGTAATCGTGAGAAATGTCAGTGTTCATTTCATTTTGACAAGTACGAATATGATACATCACATAGCTGCAGTTACACCTTTACTTTGATTCATTTTGTATTCATTTTATTTATTATCATTTTGGGATGGCTTTTTAAAATTCACAGTATAAACTTAAAATGATGAAGAAAGTCATGAAGACTGATGAATAAGTCAATTGCATTACGTTTTTCGGGTTCTCATTTTAAAGTAGTGAAATGAACAAAGAAAAAAAATAATAAAATGCAATTGTTAGAAAGTATACAGTTATGCTCCAAGCTGATGGTCAATTCAAATATTGTTTATAATTGGCAAAGAGATGAGAACTGAAAGAGTAGAATGAAAATTTTTGAGCTCATTAATTTTGCGACAACGATCAGTATTGACTGGTTAAGCAGTGTCCGAAAAACTTTCATCACGACATTCTGTCATGATTATACTATCAATGCAATCCTTAAAAATGGGATTAAAATCAGATTTAATAAAAGAGGAAGAGAAATAGCAAACTTGCTGGTAATTTCCAAGCTCTAGTCAGCCTCTATTTCACCTGACATGTCCCCGCGTGTTTGCGATTTCCTTTTTTTCACCTGCACATATTGCCAGCAATTAATATGCTACATTCAAAATTCTTTCCAGTCATCACTGCCGAAAACGATATCAAAATATTTTGCACCATTTCGGTGATCATTCAGGACGAAAGCCATTCTATGAAAAGCGTGACGAATGATCAGAAAGAACAATTAATCACCAGCGAACATGGTGAAGAGGAAAGTGTACAAAGCGCTAAGTGTCTTAAAAGGCAAGATAACCGGAAAGGGTTGTTACTAGTATTAAGCGGATACAATTCTCTAAGATCAAGCAGTTGTTCAGATTTTGTTCTTCCTCAAATAATGATTAATTTTCAACAAAAAAAAAATCATACGAAGTCAACTTTATTCTGCTGTTCGCAAAACAAAAAATACTACAACAGACTTTTTCAAACATGTCAAGTGAAGTATATTTGCTGGAAGAAGAGTTGTGTGAAACGAAATTCAGAAACGCACAGATCATTATTTTCAAAACAACAACAAAAAAGGAGAATATTGACTTCCCTCTCTCAGTCTCTTCCTTCCCCCTCCCCCCTCATCTCTCTCATCCTCTCCCTCTCAAAACACATTTTCTCTTTCTTTCTAGTTGTCTATAAGCTTCTACTGTCTCGTTATATTTTAGAAAAACATTTGACACTTATATGATTTTGATTTAAGCGACAGAAATTCGTTGAACGAACGATGCAGTGGAAGAAGCGATGTACGGTAACTCATGCTGCACCCATAGACCATCGTCGTTTTCTGTGCAGTCGATTCGACGACTCCACATTATCTAACTGTTATTTCGTGGAAATAGAGCTAAACAGCTTATCTTCTATCAAAAAAAACCCTCTGAATTTCCAATTGGCAGAGAAGAACATAAACGAAAATGTTTTCAAACTGAGCCACCGGCGTAAATCCACTTTGAGGAGTGGGGGGATGATCGATTTTTTCCAGATTTTTTTTTCTGTCGAACTCACACTTAAGTATAAACACACGCCCTCACGACCCCATTACACACATTTTAATTTTTATCTTGCGAGCGAGCGAAGCGAGCCCAAAATTACCACTTTTCTTGTTTTCAGTCGCATTTTCAAACAGAAATTCTATAATATGATGAGCGAGCCAAAAATAACCACTTTTTTAGTTTTCAAGCACATTTTCAAATGATAATTCTAAAATATGATGAGCGAGCCAAAAATAAGCGCTTTTCTGGTTTTAAATCGCATTTTCAAATAGAAATTCTGAAATATGATGGTTGTTTATGACAGATTATTAAAAATTTTATTAACTGATTAATTCAAATATAATTTCTTCCTTAAAAAGTGGGGGATATTTCTACACGCCATCCCTCTCTCAAAATAGTGGGGGATATATCCCCCCATACCCCCCTCCCCCGGGATTTACGTCAGTGAACTGAGCTAGATACGGTTTCCACCTTCAACTGCTTTCATGCACGACGTTGCTCGTAAAGATCCATTGAACGACACTAAATGAATCAACTATTTGCCTAAAATATTGAATACGGTTCGCAGATTTTATAATAACAATTACGAAAAACCGAATGCAAAATCTGAGAGTAAAGATAATATTATGTCAGCTTTGTCTTTCCCACTTTATTTTATTGCCGAAATATTTAACAGTTTAATACTTTTTTCATTTTTTCCTTCCTGAGATCGAGGTGTTGTTGCTCATGTGGAGATTCTATCCTCTCAGCTCTGTTGCTATCAAACATTGTTGAAGCATACTCAGATTTTTAAATCTTGAAAAGAACGCTTCACTGAATAATCACAACAATATTTTTCTGCACGTATAGAGCAAAACATTTTATAGATTTTATAGAATTTATTAATTCACTAATCAATACCAAATGCTCCATTCTGTCTCCTAAAAAGTTCTATTTTTTTAAATCTTAAATTATAGTCCAATATCAAGCTCTCTTACTCGTTAATATATATATCCATAGTCCCCTCTCTGACAAACTTAAAAACGTAAAGGCCTATTCGAGAAAGCTCTCTTACAAATAAAAGCTGTAGTGGTTTAATATATTTGACAATTTTCAATTATATTTGACGTAACATAGAAGACGCCAAACAAAATGATAATAATAATGATAATAATAATAATAATAATAATAAGGGGAAAAGGTGTATATATGTATATATATATATATATATATATATATATATATATACATATATATAATGTAGACAGTAATTCTGGACAATAAAAGCTAATGCTGGATTTACACATGGCGTACCTTCGACTCTTTTTGAAGTTATTACTGTCTACATTATTAACCATCCAACACGTGGGTATTATTCTCAATATATATATATATATATATATATATATATATATATATATATAAGCAGACAAGAAGAAATTCATGCTTAAATCCAACTTTTTAATTTTCTGTCATATATATATATATATATATATGAATGTGTGTGTGTGTATATGTATGTATGTATGAATAAGAAAAAAAAAACACCTTCATATATCAAGCTACGCTTTCACCTCTATTGCTAACTTTTTCTTACTGCCTAACCAGACACATCAGATATAGAACTTAATAATTAATCCCAAAATACCTGTCAGTTTACTACTACTAAGTAAATGGCAGCAATTAATGCACATTTCTACATAAGATATTATAAATTCAGTGGTTGATAGTAGACTTGTTTGTATTAGTTAATCCCAAATACCTGTTATTTTACTACTACTGAATAAATGGCAGCAATTAATGCACGTTTCTACATAAGATGTTATAAATTCAGTGGTTGATAATAGACTTGTGGTATTAGTTCATTTCAGTTTATTTCATTTTTTTTATTTCGAATGAAAATCAACAAAGTACACTTCTCACATTTCACACGGATAAACATTCGAATCAATTACACATTTATGTGTAAACTTGCAACTAAAGGAAACCTCTGTTGACCCTGTTTCATAAGAATGGGGAGAAAGTAGTTTAAGATATCGTACTCAAAAGCTTCTTATTATTAACAACATTTTGATCCTTTATACTTTATGTGTTGATTAAGTTATGTCTCACTGACATATAAGACATGGGAAAGGGATATAACATCTCAATACTTAAAAAATAGCAAAAGTGAAATATGTTAAATAAACCTAATACTGATAACCGTTAACCTAGAGAAATAAATATTTTGTTAATATTTGCTAACTCTTTATTCTCTATTTTGCTGTCATTATTCCTATAGAAAACGTTTGGAAAATCTTTCAGTTATTTCATTAAAAGTAATATGATTCAGAAAAGAGGGAATTTACACTGACAAAAATGATAAGGAAGCAGTGGTTCTTGAAAATGCATATAAATACATTAAAAATGACAAATCTTTTACAAACCTAATGCATTTATTATCTATAAAATAGATATAACAGTTGAGACGGAGTTTTAATGTACGACAGTATGTATGTTTATGGTAGCACTTTTATGTTTACAGAATGTCCATGAATTTAAGGTTAGATTATTTTTTTTGTTTTCCATTTTATCATTCATTATCATTATTTTATTATCATCATTATTATTATTATTATCAGTGTTTTTCTTCTTATTATGATTATCATAATCATTAGAATCATTATCATTATCATTATTATCAGTGTTTTTCTTATCATGATTATCATAATTATTAGAATCATTATTATCATTAATTAATTCTATTATTGTTGATATTATTACCATTATTATTATTACTATCATCATCATCATCATAATTGCTATTATTATTATCATTATTTGCATTCTTTTCATCATCATAATGATCAGTATCATTACCATAATTAATTTTATCATTGTTGATAATGATATCAGTATCATTATCATTTGTTAGTTATCATTTTCAATATTATTCATTAATACTATCATTATATCATAATCCGAAGCACGCATTATCAAGATAATCATCATTTTTTCACCACCACTTATTATCAAGAGGACCATTACCATCAAGAACATTTGACATGCAAAAGAGCCTATTTGGCAAGATTATATATTTTATATTTTGAAGATACTTTTTCCTGTCTTTACAAATCGAACATCTAAACAACTTTAATGCTATTTTGCACTTTAACTCTTTAGTTCAAATATATCTTTTATACGACCTATATCAAGAGCATATTACCAAATAATTTATCACTGGATGGTTGAAGCTCGAATGCTATCAAATTTTATCTGTAAAATATCACTCTCATTGTAGTATACAAATAAAATGAAACAGAATTATTTTGTAATCCTCATTATCGCATCAATTTCTGTCCTCGATATATTCAAAGTGAGTTGATAATTACCCAGATAAATTCATAAGAAAGAAAAGAAAAATCAGATTGATGTGTTTATGACACCTGTCTAAAATCCCACCAGTATTTCTGGTTGTAGTATTAACGCCTTCGGAATGGCATTGATGTTTTTGTTATTGTTGGGGGGTTTTTTTTCCTACACAGTGCTCAACTTTTTGAACAGGGTACTATTAATGTATAATCATGCACTCCATTGCGCTGTGTGAGAGGCGGGCTTAATGAGCATAAAATGTGATATCATTTATCACCTCTGAAGTGGCGTGGACTCATTCATGTTGTGCGCACAGGTCTAAGGTTACTACTGGGGTGCCCCAAAGCACTTCCAGGTCATCCAGTAGCTTACATGTAAACATTTCAGATTCAGCGAATGCATTTCCCACGGGTACATATTATTTTCCCCAAATTCATAAAAAGCCCATTCCAATAGATATTTTCCACAAATTTTTTCCATTTTCATCCATAGACATTTACATTTAAGTAATATATCTTTCAAAACATCACTTCGAATGCAGTAGTTTTCCAAATATCTCTACCATTTCTATTGCACCTTATTGTTCACAGTAATAGCACAAAAACTGGCAAAGGAAAAGATGCATAGCCCCATACACCCCCCCCCCCCCCCCCCAAGGGAAAAAACAGCATTTTAGCATTTCAAAGTGCTTATCCTATAACATGAGAATTAAATCACCAAACGTGGCTATCCTTTGCAGCTTCATATCACAGAATGGGCCTCGTTCTAATTTCAACGATCTGGTATAAGAGCGGCAATCGCTGGCCCTCCGGTCTTCCCATACCTAGTATCATTTCAATAGATCGTAATTTGATCATGAACACAACCACTGAAGAAGACAATAATATATACATGTAACATATCAAAATGGCGCTTTTTCGAGACGACGGGCTGGCCGCCGGCGAAGAGTGCTAGAAAGCTCCACGCACAAGGTGGTGCCGTGCCCACCGCCACCAATAAAGCACGACAACCGGCCGTAACCTGCAGGTGCAAACGCCCGACGGCCCCCGCGCAGCAGTTCCTCCAAAGCACACAGTCATACGTCAACAGAATTACACGGATACTTGAAATATTTCGATAGCATCATGTTTTGCAGCCCTAAGATATAAAGATAGGCGAAACTTTAGTATTGTGCGATTGAAATATACACCTACAGCGAAGTATGTGAAACCCTCCACTTTATTTAACAATTCCAGCAGTATTTCCTTAACCTGCATTTCTGGGCAAAAGATTGTTTTCTTTCATATCATTATTTATCTTTTCATTTCAAAAGTTCCTGTCTTCCCTGACAAATTTCCGAATTAATGCACCAGCTCAACTAGTATCCCCATCATGTACCTTAATAGAACTCGATTTAAACATTTTAAAATCAAGGCCACTATAATGCAAGTAATATAAACGAATATATGTATAGGAAGGCCAAAAGCTATATAGTTTCTGAATTTTATTGATTCAATAATCCTTGAAAAACAAACCCCCAGTTCTGTTACATTTTTCTATCCTTTCCTTCGTTTACAACATAGACAAATTTATTTTCTTTATCATACCGAACCCCATATTAGTCTCCTTTTCGCAAGGGTTTGTAGGCCCATATCTCTATGAAATTAGGGTTTGTGCCTTTGTCTTTATCTGCCCCGTATTTTACCCATGGAAATGAAAGCTTACAATCATGACAAATTCAGGAGAAGATATTGATAGTTTTGATTGTCCCAGAATAATTTTCCTACATTCTTAATGAGCTTGGACATGTCTTAAGTGGTATCACAATACTGTTTCGATATAGTTTGTCCTGCTTTCAATATCCCCTACGCCTCTTGATGATAGTATGAAAAAATACATAATATACCCGACTGAGGGCCATAGTTAGATGGTGATAAAAAGGGAGAACTCTACATCTACAACTGCACAAGCAGTGTGGATGGCCAAAACGGCGGCAAATCTCAGTTTTAATTACTATCCGAATCCACGCTAGATATGCATAATGAGTTCTCATTTACCCTTCTATTCTCGAGCTAAACTAATAAATCCATTAATTGTATTTGGGTTAATCATTTATTCCCTGCCGGTTTCTGTTGGAATATTACTGTTTTATCGCTACCGTCAGTAGCTGAAGTACATGCAGGGCATATTCTAATGCATGCTCATAAAAGCCTGTTTATAGCATCTACAGGCTATACTCATTTTCTTTTAATTTCAGGAGCTGTAAATTATCCAATCTAGGCCTATTTGACATCCAAATCTTTAACCTATCCCGACAGAAGGGAAACTCAAGTTTATCTAAAAATCACGGAGCTGAAGGTCGTTTTTACCTCTAAATTCTGTTGATAGGAGATTTAGCTAAAAATTGAAAGCATATTTTCCCCGACTTATATCCGTTGTTTAGATTATCATCTATAGGATACTTTTTGCTTGACCCAATAGCCCCCTCCCCTCCCAGGTACCTCTGATTTGATTTACCGTTGAATCGCTCAACCATGTCCATCTATAGACCTCTTAGTTCAGAGTACACTAAGGCAAACTTTATTCGTTTTGGTAAATATCTTTACAAATACTTCTTCAATCGAGGTAAAACATAAAGTTTATGTTGACCGTATGTTTACTGTATTTCCCACGAAATCTGCTTTGAAGTGAGTTTTTCCTTTTGTGACTTGTAAAAGAAAACTCAAATAATTTTCCAGTACTGTATCAGTCCATTTCATTATTTTCACAATTTATTATACATATCTTTAGTTTTAAGAGGATTTGTAGGAAATATCCATCCATGCTTTGTGCTAAGTGAATTCAAAATTTTAAATCTCTGAATAATCAAGCAGAAAGTATTACAAGGGTTGATAAACCGGCCATGTTGATTTTAATGGAATAAATAAAATTATGCTTGGATATCACATAATCACTGTACTTTCTTTTAATTTTAATGGAATAAATAAAATTATGCTGGGATATCACATAATCACTGTACTTTCTCTTCCACATGAGTGGCATAGACATTTGGAATAATTCATCTACACAAGAATTGTTGAAAGTCCATGCATGTCCATGCGTTCTTCTTAAGGAAAACATATATATTATTTACTTGCTGCATGTAATTTCACGCCCTGTGTGATACTCTTTTAAAGATATAAATGATTTTACAGAATAAAATGATTTTTTTAAATCCCCCTTGTTTTTTGCAACAGATATCACATTATTTTTGGCTATCTATTACAAAAAATTACGGACAAAATCTCAGTAATATCATTGGAATAACGTATTATCAGACCTCACGTTTTCTTCTGGTTTTTTTTTCTAAATCGGGACAATAAAAATACATCATACGTTTATGATTAGGTTTTTAAAATCTATAAACTTCTTTGTTAGGTTTCCAGATTTAAAAATAATGAGAATAATTTTTACACGGCTTCCCGATTTGGCAGTGCTTCAAGGGAAATCTAAGCCGATATCATAAAAATGAATACTTGCCCTAGTTTGTTTACGACATAGGAGCAAAACGGTAAAGGAAACCTTAGATGTGTGGATGAAAATTGTTAAATATGTCTTTATATTTTATATCGCAATTTTCCTTGATTCATTATGCTATTCCTTTCATTTGATTTTGGAAAATGTTATTCAGCAATTGAATAAAATTGAAATAAGAAAAGGGGAAAACTCTTCATGTGGCAACTCCATATCTAAGGAAAACTTTGACAGAAAAAATGATTGGCCCCGAAGACGAGAAAGGGTAAGAAAAAACATACAAGTAAGAACAAGAGGAATTATTTCGCAGGAAAGGATAGATATAGTCATGAGGCAGGCCCTAAAAGAGAACAAGAAAAATGCTTAATTTTGTCCCTAATATAATTTCACTCTTATCCTAAATTATGATTAGAACGGACACAAACGGAAAAATATTTAATGATATAGAATGATTTTAAGTTTCGGCAAATAGATATGAAAACGAAAATAAATGTTTACCTGGCCAGTTAGCCTTCCACATATGAGCATGTGATTTAGTCGTTTTCATCCATGGAAACTGAAGATTCTGGCCGGCATTATGGTTCTTAGACATCTTGGCTGAGGACATTGGGTATTCAGAGGCCATGGTGTAGAGTGGCTGATGGGCTAGCTGCCCGTGGCATTGCCCCTGGCCACCGTTGACTGCTGGGTGGTGAGCCGCCATCGAAAGCCCGTGCATTCGAGGATAATTCGGCTGCTGGGAGGCGATAGAGTTTATCGGGAGTCCGTCGCATTGCTGTGACTGGCTGCAGGCTTGCTGGGCCAAAGCCAGCGGCCTAGACAAGTCCTGAGGGTTTGTAGGAGAATGCATGGGCATGGTGGCGCCGCCGTGGAGTTGCACGTATTGTTGTTGGATAGCTAGACCGTCGTCCCCGCGCCCATCGGGTACCTGTAACCCGGTGCCATGACCATACCCTGCGGCTTCTTCGTTGTGGATAGCTGGCTTAGTCTCGTAAAGACATGAGGGAGGTTGAGGGCTATAACTTGAGGGAAAGTTGCCGACTTCTCCCGAGGTGATGGGCACCGGGAATTGTCCCTTCGGGATATAGTGATAATACGCGGGATTGTTCCCGTCCATCTCTTAAGGCTTAGGCCGTGCACCCAAGATGCGGTAAGGTCTCCCAAAACGAGTCCTAAGTTTCCACCTCTGCGTCACGGGCAAATTGTATCTAGCTGGTCGTTGGATTGCAATTAACGCACCTAATGTCATCAATTACACGGCTTACACCTCGATTAACTATCTGGTAATGATGAAGTAAAGTTTTCCGGAGGATTACCGTCACCCTTGAACCCTCCGCAGTAAAAAAAAGTAAATCAACAAACCCAAAGGCAACACGTGATTGTGTGCCTTCTGCGCACGACGCCTCTTTCTTGGGTTAATATTTCGACAGAAGTTTGGACAGACGACGCAAGCTCATTGATATCACAAAACTCCTCGACGAATCTCGCTTGCTCGCTCACTAGCTGCAGGCGATGCAAGATCTTAATAAGTCAGGAATAGTTAAACGTTAATAGTCCTTCCTTCTAAAGTTAATCTCTATTGAGAGCCCTTACGAGGTTTATTCTCTCTGAGGGGTAGATAGCCAAACACAAAAGTTATTCGTAAATTGGACAAACTTGCCTTTTTCATCTCTTTTTCGTCAACTTTACAACTCAATCAACGTAACCGTTTTCCCATTCTTTGATTGGCTGGACAGTCATTGACAAAACAGAAGCATGCGCAATTGACACAAAAGGTCGAACTCTTTAATGAAATGAAAGTGGTTATTTTGCAATATACTTCATTTTAACACCCTTCTGTCTCTCTCTCTCTCTCTCTCTCTCCCTCTCTCCCTTTCTTTCTCCCTCTCTCCCTTTCTCTCTCTCTCTCTCTCTCTCTCTCCCTCTCTCCCTTTCTTTCTCCCTCTCTCCCTTCCCCCCTCTCTCTCTCTCTATCTTTATATATCTTTCTCGCTCTCTGTTCCTATATGTGTTTCTCTTTCGGCTGCAGACTTAAAACATTGCTGTCAGCAATATTGAGCCATTAGAAAATTTTGGTAATTTTTCATTTCTTGGAGACCAGTTTTGATATCCTGCAGGCAAATTAGTGGGTTTTTTTCTCTCTCTCTCAACATACCCATGCATTCAAAACTGATTAAAAAGGACACGCCCCTTTATTCCAGATGCTATATGTATTATTAGTAACATCTTCATAAACTAAAAATCCATTTTCTCTAAATGAAACTGATGGAGGAGTTAAGATGTCAAAATACTGTGAGCAAAAGAGATCAATACGCCACTTTGTGGTTACCTCTCTCACTTCTGACCATTGAAAGTATTTAAGTGATGTATTTTTTTAAATATTCTCCTCCTGAAGTGTGGCAGATTTTCCAGAGTTTCAGTTTTGAGTATAAATAATGTTTTTCTTTTTATTTTTGAATATGATATTTTCTTCTTTTTTTCAGAGTACACAGTATTTCCTTTCCTTTTCATTAAATTGTACACTTTTGTTGGTATAGTTATTGGTCTACGACGTGCTCTACACTGGCTTTATGTAGACGGTGAGGTCATCACGTGCTTTCAAGAATACTGACAAAAAATACGAGTCCCTGTGGCCTCAGAGAATCATACTGTCATAACGTCTATTTTTAACACCCCCCCCCCCCCCCCCACCACACACACACAAGCAAACCGAAAACACAAAATAAAAAAAAAACAATACAACAAATTAACAAATTTCAAAAAGTTATCACCAATCGAATTCACATTGCCTTCAGTGTAATTCTATTTTAAACAACCATTTTGTAACTTTGTGGTGCATGCACACATAAAATGGTGTGAACAGTATGATTGTGACAAATCATACACCATGAACATCTCAAAAAAATGTATTTGGTCACACTGCAATATATTGCCCGTGTTGCTTTGTCATGCTTGTGTCACACTCTTTATCATATGAAATGACGTGAACACCACACACTGTAACATATTTGCCATGTTGCTTTGTCATGCTTGTGTCATACTGTTTATCATACGAAATGATGTGAACACCACACACTGTAATATTTGCCCGTGTTGCTTTGTCATGCTTGTGTCACACTGTTTATCATACGAAATGATATGAACACCACACACTGTAATATTTGCCCGTGTTGCTTTGTCATGCTTGTGTCACACTGTTTGTCATATGAAATGATGTGAACACCATATACTGTTATACATTTGCCCGTGTTGCTTTGTCATGCTTGTGTCACACTGTTTATCACTTAATGATATGAACACCATACACTGTAATATTTGCCCGTGTTGCTTTGTCATGCTTGTGTCACACTGTTTATCATACGAAATAATATGAACACCACACACTGTAATATTTGCCCGTGTTGCTTTGTCATGCTTGTGTCACACTGTTTGTCATATGAAATGATGTGAACACCATATACTGTTATACATTTGCCCGTGTTGCTTTGTCATGCTTGTGTCACACTGTTTATCACTTAATGATATGAACACCATACACTGTAATATTTGCCCGTGTTGCTTTGTCATGCTTGTGTCACACTGTTTATCATACGAAATGATATGAACACCACACACTGTAATATTTGCCCGTGTTGCTTCGTCATGCTTGTGCCACACTGTTTGTCATATGAAATGATGTGAACACCATATACTGTTATACATTTGCCCGTGTTGCTTTGTCATGCTTGTGTCACACTGTTTATCACTTAATGATATGAACACCATACACTGTAATATTTGCCCGTGTTGCTTTGTCATGCTTGTGTCACACTGTTTATCATACGAAATGATGTGAACACCATACACTGTAATATTTGCCCGTGTTGCTTTGTCATACTTGTGTCACACTGTTTGTCATATAAAATGATGTGAACACCATACACTGTTATATATTTGCCCGTGTTGCTTTGTCATGTTTGTGTCACACTGTTTTTCATTATGAAATGATGAGAACATCATACACTGTAATATATTTGCCCGTGTTGCTTTGTCATGCTTGTGTCACACTTTTTTATCATTTCATGATATGAACACCATACACTGTATATTAGCCCGTGTTGCTTTGTCATGCTTGTGTCACACTATTTATCATTATGAAATGATGTGAATACCGTACACTGTAATATATTTGCCCGTGTTGCTTTGTCATGCTTGTGTCACACTGTTTATCATATGAAATGATGAGGACACCGTACACTGTTATATATTTGCCGTGTTGCTTTGTCATGCTTGTGTCACACTGTTTATCATATGAAATGATGGGAACACCATACACTGTAATATTTGCCCGTGTTGCTTTGTCATGCTTGTGTCACACTGTTTATCATATGAGATAATGGGAACACCATACACTGTAATATTTGCCCGTGTTGCTTTGTCATGCTTGTGTCACACTGATTATCATATCAAATGATGTGAACACCATACATTTGATTTGTTTTTGCAGTAGCTACACTGAATTATTAAGTGGTCACACTATGAGACATACATACTATCAGTCCCTTTATTACACAGGGGTGTCACACTGCTTCAAAAATTGAGTAAATGTGAATACGATATGTTCACATTGCCTATATACACTACTGTATGTAAGCGTACCAAATCATTACATTGTCCACATCACAGTAGGCCCACAAAAGTAGGGCCTAGACATTGTAATTCTTTTTCTAGCCACACTTTGTGCTGTGACACTGTGTTACAATTTCACATTAAAACAATCTCACATACGGTGAAAGTGTTCCAAACGGTATGTTACTACACTGTGGTTAAACAAAGTGATTTTCTTTCATGTAGACACGGTGTGTGACACTGTGTTACTATGTCTAAAACAGTAGATCTGCATTATGAAAGTATTGCCAATCAAACTGAATCCCACTTTCGAATACACACTATGACTCTCTCCTTGGTCACACTGTGTTACACTTTTTACCATAGTGCAAAAGAAAACAAAAACATCAACAAAAACGTGCTATAACGGGATGCTCACCTAGAATAAAGTGTCTAGAATCGGTATATAAAGTGATTTACACACACACACACCCACGCGCACACACTGAGCGTAGGCCTATATATGTTTGTGACCACAGTGTGATTCACTGTGTAACGTAGTCCAGTGTATGAATAAAATGATGTTTAAATGTCCTCCGCTGTAAAAAAAAAGAAAATAAAAAAAAAGAAAAAGAAAAAAAAAAGAAAAAGTGTTTCAAATCGTTATGCGGTCTTACTGTAGTACATTATATGGACACACACTGTGATTTCCCCATGTGACTGCAGTCTTTTACTGTGTACCACTGTGTATAAAAAGCATATTGTGGGATGTCTATAATTTTTTTTACCTTGACAGTGCTCGTATCCAATTATGTGATCACTTTTTAATCCATACACAATGTGATTTTCGATTTTTATTAAATCACAGTGTGTTACACTTTATACCACTGTGCAACAAATGTGAACAAAATATGTTGACTCTGTTCTATCTATGCGGCTTTCTCTCTTTTCTCTGTCTTTGTCTCTCTGTCTACCAACCTCCTTCTCTGTGTTTACCTTAATTGAAGAAGTATAATTATAGGTAATGACAATGGAGTTGGCTTCGGTACTAAATTCTCAGACAGTTTCATTTATCGACCCAAGAAAAAACAAAAACAAAAACAAAGCAAAAGCAAAAAGTAGATAAGAAATCAAAGAGATAACCAAGGTGGCGCTATTTTCCAATAGAATAGACAGCCCGTGTAGAGCCATGCTGCGAAGAATGGAAACCTTTGCTTAGCATTTTCATACCAATTAAGTCTGATACTGATCTAATGTAATGATGACCTTGTATTCATAGGTTTAGGGCCCAATTCCATCAAAACGTTTTCTTAGATATCAGGGAAAGCATAATTACACTTGGGTGCCTGTCACCGGCGTAAATCCATTTTGAGGAGGGGGGTGATCGACATTTTTGTCGATTTTTTTTTTTCTGTCCAACTCACACTTAAGTATAAACACACACCCTCACCCACCCGCACAGACCCCCCCCCCCCTACACACATTTTAATTTTGATTTTGTGAGCGAGCAAAGCGAGCGAACCAAAAATAACCACTTTTCTGGTTTTCAATCGCATATTCAAATATAAATTTTAAAATGTGATGATCGTTTGTGACAGATTATCACAAATTTTTACTAACTGATTAATTAAAATATCATTTCTTCCTTAAAAAGTGGGGGGATATTTGTACACGCCATCCCCCTACCTGTGATGATTCCCGACTCGGCAAAGATGATCTCTCTTCCTCTCTCTCTCTCACTACTTCTGCTTCTCTCTCTGTCTCTTTATGCACATCTCTCTCTATTTCTGTCTTTATTCCTTCCTCTTTTGTTTCTTTTATTATTATTTTCTATATTTGCTCCGCTTTGACACGAGTTTGTGTCCCTGATCAAAAAATTCTGGTCCCTACCAGCTTCAGGCGTGTCGAATTTCAAGGACAACACAATTTGAGTTTCAGTTTTTGTGCACTAAAACTGTCGTAATAAGAGATCAAAACACTTGTGCCCGATATAGCAACAAGAAATTTGCGAAGGGGGCTGGTGCCATTTCAGAATTATTGTTCGCTATCTGGTGAAAGACATCGTGAAATTAGCAAACAAGTCAAAACCCGGGTCCCATTCATGCAACGACGATTGACTTTCTTTGTAAATCTTTGTTTATAGATGTCTTGCATATCACACTTTCAAAAGTTGTTGTAGAAGCTAGTAGGCTTTTATCTGTGGTTAATACGGTTATCATCACTGGATAGATGTGACCGGACACTATTTTCAAATTTTCCAGTGTCGCGCATACCACACTAACGGACAAGGCGGAACATTATAAATAAAAAAATAAAACAAATTACAATAGATATTCGGACACTTCCCTCATGAATATGAGTATATTCGGGCACCTCCGAGTTGCCCGAATAAATTCAAATTCAATTTCAAATTCAAATTCAAATTTGATATGAAATCCACAATTCTGGATTATCATCAAAATGAACAATACCATACAAAACAAAACAAAATGAATATGAGGTGGTTTTCTCCCCAATAAAAATCACCAGGTCCTGTAACCTCCCCCCGCCTCGTACGCCTACATGCACTACTGATTTCGGGTCAGATGCTATTGCGCTTCTGCTGGTATTTTTAACAACCTTAATACAAAAAGGTGTACATTAATTAGTGATGTTAAAGGTCAGATTTGATGCAATGTTTTTCGCAATATTTCTAGTTATCATTGTTAGTAGTAATAGAAGTAGTAGTAGTAGTATGTCAATACCTGTCATGACTAGGAAGTCGAATATGGCTTTAAAATCACCAAAAGGTAGGATGAAAAGTTAATACATATCACACTTCTAGGCACAAACAAAACAAATAATAAATCAGTGTCACATACACAAAATACTTATTATAAACATGTTTCACTGTCAAAAATAACAATCTCTATACAAAAACACTAAATAAGTAGACAAAAATTGACAAATATAGTATGTATGAACTTTAAAGTACAATAAAACAAGTAAACAAGCAAGTATGCGAACAAGCAAAAGGAATTTGGTGAATACAGTGAATTCCATATTTGAAAAAATAATAAACATACATGTAAAACAATCCTGTGGCATACAGAAATATGAAATGTTTTCTTTGTAAATATCATGGATTCAGTGTGCTTTGGGCAAGACATTAATCTACATTTGCCACTCTCCACCCAGTTGTTGAGTGGGTACTAATAGCAAGGAATTCCTTGAGTGATGTGTACATCTAGTTCGATAGGCCTTGCCAGGGTTATATTGGAGCTCCTTGAACACTATGCACGGCTGATATGAGTGATGTAAAAATATCCAGTAATATTAATTGTAGTAGTAGCATTTGATCAACATAACTAAACTGTACACACTTACTGGAAATGACCAAATTAAACATATAATTGTAATATGAATCAAAATGGCAGGGACACCATAGAAATGAAGTACTTAAAAAACAAATATATCCTCTCAACTCTATCCCAGCTCCTAATCTGCACACATCGACCACCGTTTCTCACCCACTGTTAATAGAATTAAATGCTTGAAAGCAAATTGTGTGTTTGGAGCTAGAAGTGCTTTAACACAAATCATTTCATACAGAGTTAATGCCGTTATGACTTCACACCGACAAAATCAAAAGTAACATAAGGTACGCCACGTTAAAAACATACAAAATGATAAAAATATCAACAATCTACACTTGTGCTCTCTGTGTCCCTGAAAATGAAACAAAAAGGTATAGAGTAATAACAATGAAATTCAACTGTAGTCATATCAATAAGACACTGAATATCAAAATTTAAAATAATCGATAAGGGTGGGATATAATTACTCATCTGTCAAGGATACTTTTGTTATAAGAATACAAATGTATCTGGAAAACTCCGTTGATAGATAGAGAATGTATTTTCATTCGACACATAACATTTTGTATCTGTTTTATAGGGCAAGGCGGCAAATTAGCGACAGTATACAATTTCAGTTAGAAACTATAGTCTCCAAACCGCGATAGAAAAAGGAACCAAAATGAGAACTATGGTGACAAAATATTTCATTTTTTCCGGGAATATATGTACTCTCAAAAACTATGAGCAAGTTTACAATAACATAAATCATTTACCAATAAAAATATAACTTTAAGTCTATCATAAAGCTAATAACATCAGTTGCGTGAAAGACAAGAAAGTGAATAATATAGCGAAAAGAACAATCATATTACAGGGATGTAATGATGGAAATTCAAGTACTAGATAACCAACAATTAATAATCATAAATGACTTTTCTCTTCATGGCATGCAAGGGCATCATATACTTCTGAAGAAACATTTCACTTGTGTTGACTAGTGAAATATGCTTGTCAGCTCATGTGATATACCCTTGTATCTCAATCAAGGCAGTTCAATATCACATAAATGTGAGCTCTTTAAAAACAAAAATTAACACCACAATTAAAAATAAAAATTTTGAAATATTAAAATAAATATTTTTTTCATAATACTAAACAAATATGTGAATGTGAATAAAAGTATGAAATGTATATGGCTGAGTGCAAACAAATTTATCTATTTGTATTGCCAGTTTTAGACTTCCATGTTCTGGCTTTCTCAAATCCATTCTTTGCATTGCGGTAGTCTGAGATTGCTTGCTGAATTTCTTCCTCAGTGTTCATCACAAAAGGACCTGTGAAAATGGCAGAAAGTGTAACATTCACATCATTTAACTTATTTGTCGATGTGATGCTTATGAATAAGGTTTTGTCAAAACTGAATTTTAAAAATTCAAACAGACAAATGTGGATTATAAAACAATGAAAAATGACAATGGACAAACAATTGAGGATCCAATTTATCTTTCAAAACATTAAGAGTATTTTTTTGTTGCAACTTTCAAAAGATTATTTACTTAGTTATCTTGAGACAGACAGATGAAACACAGTCCCATTAAATCATATCAAATAATGATTTTACATGTGATTAAGGCTTCTTATCATAAGTCAGAGCCCAATTTGACCGCAGCTTAGAGCAGGATTCCTACTCAGCGTCTTTTCCGTTCTAATCCTTCCGTTTCTGCATAGACAAATGAACAGGGGAGCAGGAAAGCCACTGGTCCTGGAGAAGCCAATAAAAACCAAGGGACGCTACTTTTGATAAGCTACCTAAACATTATCAATAAAATGCCATCTGGCTTACCATACTGGACGATGGGCTCATTCAGGGGCTTCCCCGTTATCAACACAAAATGGCAAGGTTCACTTCCCTGTAAAAAAAAAAAAAAGAAGAAATAAAACATGACAAAACCAGATCATTATACATTAACCTGTTGAGTATGAGTTGATATCAGTATAACAGGCATGTTCCATAGACCCTAGCACGACCTATCTTGGCCCTTGTACTCAAGGGTTAATTAGAAATGGATTATCACTGAATATGTGAATTGTCACTTGGTTTAATCCCACTTTGTCTAATGCCTTTTGGTCTCATCCCTTCTACAACCAGTTTGTCTAATAACCATTTGGTCTAATGACCAATTAGCCCATAACCATTTCGTCTAATTTCCAGTCAGGCTATGCCCATTTCATCTAATACCAATTTAGTCTAACACTACTTAAGTCTATCTGATTAGATGAACTGCTTATAGACCAAATGGTCATGAGGAAAACTATGTAGACAAAATGGCAATTAGACCATTTGATCATTGGACAAAATGACACTTAGCCCAAGTGGGTATTAGACCAAGTTATGATTGGACCAAATGGTATCTAGACCAAATGGATTTAGCTATAGTGGTGTTAGACGATCTGGGAATTAGACCAACTGGTATAAGACCAAGTGGCTATAAACCCATTGAATATGCATGAATTACACATGTAAGTTTGTTTCCATCATCAACTCATATCCTTGATTTGGTCAAATACACAAACATGCAAGTTCCCTCCAAAAGCTATTTCTACAACACATATTTTTTTTCTTTTGTTTCAACAGTATTTGTATGTAAACCCTTTTGTAGTGGTAAACAACAGATCAACGGTCCTTAAAGTCTTTTCTATATGACAAATGGCCTTTTGAATATTTGCTCATTCGTCATAAAAACATAATGAGATTCAATAGTACTAGAAATCCTCCAAGAGGTTTAATTCATGCAACTGCAGATATGATATTCAACAGTACAGGGCAATATTTCCAACACACAGCACAGACAAAGGCACTTCCGGTTTCCATGCAAACATAACGAGTCGAGTCATAACAAGTCCCATAAAAATCATAGTGTTTGAGCCAAGAAAATGCAAGCAACAAATTCTGGTGCTACCTGCATAGATCTAATAAAATCATCAGGAGGGTTTATGAAACCTGAACAAACATTTCATCAAATGAGGGATTTGTTAACCTGGGTGTACATTTTCTATGGAAAATGGAAGAAATCTTGTCAAATTATCAGTACTGCCAGTGGGGGGTGTAACATAAAGAGATACAATCAATCTTACAATCAATTGTATCTCTTAAGTACATGGTTTGCCATAGACTTACGATTGATATATTGATTGTATTTTTTATGTTACACCCCCCCCCCCCCCCCTGGATTTGTATCTGTGCA
The DNA here is from genome assembly GCA_029962745.1 of Echinometra lucunter. Classification (NCBI taxonomy): domain Eukaryota; kingdom Metazoa; phylum Echinodermata; class Echinoidea; order Camarodonta; family Echinometridae; genus Echinometra; species Echinometra lucunter. Next base: position 12,002,883 of record CM057161.1, on the reverse strand, counting down.
TGGGCTGACCTGTGCGGTATGTGGGAAATGTCTTGAATCTCATATGTGCAGCAGGGAGAACTGACTGCAGATATCTTAAGGTGTACAAATATTCAACGATTTTGATAATCTCTCCATTCTTCCAAGACAATACCAAGACTTACAGTGTTCTCCACCTCTAGGAAGTCTCCATCGGTCAGAACGAGAGTGTTATGTGGCTCTCCTTCTTTCTTGTCTGATCCAGTCCCTGTTGAAAATAATGGACATTCTTAATGTAAATTTTGACCAGCACCCATCATCTGGGGTGTTTCACAAACAGTTAAGTTGGACTTAGAGTCATGCGTTGAGCATCCGGTATTTAAATTTTAAACTCATTGAAAGACTTCCCAATAGTGCATGTCCCCTGAGCATGATCTGACCAATGCTGTGATGCGTAATATACAACACTAAGAATTATTTCAGTGCAACTTTAAGTCCAACTTAACTCTTTGTGAAACACCCCCCTGATGTATGGTTCTGGCAGAAAAATTGTCAATATTGTTCAATGGCAAAGGGTACACTTTCAGTAATTGTCCTTTACATAATAGCACTGCATAACTGGATGAGAGGCATTAGGCTACGAAGCGGTGGAACTCACCAAATTGAGCTTTTCCGGATAGGATGTATACTAGGGCCATGTGTCCTTTGGTGACTGGTTGTCTCAGCTTTGCACCACTTTCAAATGTGAAATCAAGGTATGTGGTAGGTGTTCTAGTTCGCACTTCAGCCTGAAATGGGATTACAGTAAGCATAGCTTATAATGAGGCAACAGAAGGACAAAAGACTCCTTGTCGCCTTCTCATCTAGTTACAGCCTTCTCTCCTCATCGCCTTCTCATCTGGTTTACAGAGCCTTTTAGGACTTCAAGAAAGATACTCTATCCTGCCTCTTCATTTCTCCTCCACCTCACTTTCTCTACCTCATTAGTCCTTTCCAGGACTTACCACATGGTGAACCGTAAACCTCACATACGTTATCAGTACCACCATGCAAACCTCCACCTTCAAAGATTAACCAAACAAAATAAAAGCATCAAAATGAGCATAAATGTGAATGAATAGCCTTTGTGGGTGAAGTTTTAGTACTTTTAAGGGCTCTACTCTGCTATGCAATGAATATCCTCTCCTAATATTAATAATTTCAAAGAAAATCAGAGGGCACTGACTAGAATATTGCCATCCATAAGCTTATTAGCATAGCACACTAAGATTTCCATTACTCTTACCGTATTCCTTTGAAAGAACATAAACTAATAATAATAATAATAATAAATCTTATTTACCCAGGGTAGCCACTTCAGCTATCAGCTGATCTTCCAGCGGCCCTGCATAACATAATATGTTATTATTACCCTTCTCCATTCTATTATGCCGAGCGCCTGGCTAGAAGGCAGAAGGTCCCATTTTTGTAAGTCTTTGGTATGACTCGGCCGGGGATCGCACCCACGACCTCCCGTTCATGAGGCGGACGCTCTATTAATTGAGCCACCATGCCGGTGGTCTTACAAATTTATCATGAAGGGTGAGCTTTACTTGCTTCCAAGGTACCAGGTTTGAAATTTTCTTGAGACTGTTTCCAAAAAATTTGAAATGATTTTCTAGGAAAAGCTGTGACCACTACCACTATCAGTCTCTACACCTGTGTCCCCTGTCATAATTTTCCATTAATAAAGAAATGGACAGTAGCACAGACTTGAACATCCTATCTTCTTGTGAAGACTGTTTGATCGAGAATCTGCATTAATACAAATTTTTTTATTTATACCTTTTTGCCGAGTGCCTCCCCAGCAATGACCTTTACTGAGACTCCATCTTTCTGACCGCAGGGGATATTCTTGGCTTGGAGTTCCTGGTACTCTGGCTCCACCATCTTGTGTTCTTTAGCCAGGTTGACCCAGAGCTGAAGACCATGGGATGTATCGTCTCCGTTGGGCATTTCAGAGTGGACAATACCTCGGCCAGTGGTCATCCACTGTAGAGAAATTAAAAAAGGGTAATTGGATAATCAGCTGCAAGAAAATCTGCCCTAGGCTAAACTACCAAGAGTTGGCAAGTAAAGAATTACGAAAATGGTAAATGGAGGGGGAGGGGGAGAAGGGAGGGGATATACATTAAGTACAACTAAAATAATTACAGTGGAAACTCAGTACAAAGAAATCTAATATAGCAATATTCCTGATATAACCAGGTAATATTCTGGTCCCAGCTCTTTACATTTTATTGTATTTTTAACCTGATAAAACAAGATTCCTGCTATAACAGGGTAATTTTGAAGGTCCCAAGGACCTTCATTGTTCTCCTGAGTTTCCTCTGTACCTGTAAATATGTTACATAATGGTGTTCCCCCCGCCTCCCCACAAACACACAAAAATAGGCACCTGTGAAATGTGATGACACGTTTTTCTTTCCTCCTCCTTTACTTTTGCTTACCAGAAAATCTGGTGCCCTTCAAGAAAGTCAGCAATAATACCACTCTGCAGGACTGATCATGCTCACCTGAAGATCACCCGGATACATGACTCCTTTATGGCCAGCAAAGTCTTCATGGGTCCCTGAACCCGTTAGCATGTAGGTAACCTGGTGGCATTGAATTGCAGGATAAACAAAATCATCATATCTGTTCTACAAACTCATTGGGGAACTGAAATCATTGAGAATTTCAATTCTGTGGTGAGAAGAATTAGGACATCTACTGCTTTATGTCCCATCCATGGGACTGATAATACTAACAATAATAATGGAGAATATTCATCTAAGTGTAATATGGAGTTCTGAGACAATCTTGTTTAGCTATCAGTGTAAGTCAGAGTTATTATCAGATTCTGTCTAACATGAGGCGAGTTGGCTCAGTCGGTAAAGCGTCTGCCTGTTGAACCAAAGATCATGGGTTCTTGTCTATCTCGGACGGATGACTGAAGCTTGCGTTGTGTGTAAACATGCCCATCCCTTGGATACGACGTTAAATGGAGGCCCCGTACAGAGGAGAGTCACCACCCCATAGTCAAAGTATGTTATGTAAACAGCAATTCTTCTGAACATACATTGGGTGATTTCAAGTTCGGTGTGCGGTGTTGGTGTTGGTGTTGAGAGCGTGGAAAGGCTCCTGAACCGAGCTCCAACACCGACGGTCAGTTTAGAGGGACGATACCGATCACCTTATCGATAGCTCAACACCGGGTGACGTCATACGCTAAAGCGAAAGATCTCGACGATGAAATCATTTCCCTCAGAATTTCTAATAAATCTACATCTTATTGGATTCGAATTGCATAATCATTTGAAGAATCCAAGGGGAAAAATATTACTCTTCCATGGGAAATATATGGTTTTGATTATACCAAGTTGTTTTGACTGCAAAATGGGTTTAACCACCAACATGTGACGAGTGGCCGTAGCAAAGAGTGCCGCTGCTGCGCGAGGGACAAGCAGCAATAATATGTATGATTACAACACCAACACCAACACCGTACTTGAAATCATGAATTTCCCGATCCCTAGGGGCTGGTGTTGGTGAATGGGGAAATTGCATGTAAATCGTCAACACGAACCGTGATACTCGGTTCAGCAGACGACATTCAACACCAGCGGACAACACAGACTACCGGAATACGTCAAATTTTGCGAGGTCAACCCCAACACCAGCCTGATTTCAAGTTTGGTGTTGAGGCTGGTGTTGGTGTTCTCACAACACCAACACCAGCCTCCAACACCAAACTTGAAATCACCCACTCTTTGCTACGGCCACTCGTCACATGTTGGTGGTTAAACCCATTTTGCAGTCAAAACAACTTGGTATAATCAAAACCATAAATTTCCCATGGAAGAGTAATATTTTTCCCCTTGGATTCTTCAAATGATTATGCAATTCGAATCCAATAAGATGTAGATTTATTAGAAATTCTGAGGGAAAATGATTTCATCGTCGAGATCTTTCGCTATAGAGTATGACGTCACCCGGTGTTGAGCTATCGATAAGGTGATCGGTATCGTCCCTCTAAACTGACCGTCGGTGTTGGAGCTCGGTTCAGGAGCCTTTCCACGCTCTCAACACCAACACCAACACCGCACACCGAACTTGAAATCACCCAGTGCCGCCGCTGCGCGAGGGACAAGCAGCAATAACATGTATGATTACAACACCAACACCAACACCGTACTTGAAATCATGAATTTCCCGATCCCTAGGGGCTGGTGTTGGTGAATGGGGAAATTGCATGTACATCGTCAACACGAACCGTGATACTCAGTTCAGCAGACGACATTCAACACCAGCGGACAACACAGACTACCGGAAATGCGTCAAATTTTGCGAGGTCAACCCCAACACCAGCCTGATTTCAAGTTTGGTGTTGAGGCTGGTGTTGGTGTTCTCACAACACCAACACCAGCCTCCAACACCGTACTTGAAATCACCCATGACTATGGGGGTTAGAAAATGTTTAACTTCCAAGAAAATTGAGAAAATGTGAAATTTCATGTACAAAGTGAATGGAGACCTGCTCGCATATGATGTCATCAGTGTTGCCAATTTTCAGAGCAAGAGTAGTTTACCAGAAAATGTAAATGAGTGTAATTTCTTATTCTTTGACCGATTCTGCTAATTTCTTTTTAAAATGCTGTTCAAATTTATCTCATTTTATTGAAACAGTGAAACTTCTAGGGTGGACTTACCCTTTAAGAACCCACTGCAATATTTGAAGTAGAGTAGGGGGAAACCCATGTAAGGTACACCTGCACATCCCCAAAAACTAAATCCAGAGGAGAGACCCAAAGGTCACAGTGATTAAGTTTGCTTTTCTCCTCCCAGGCCCAGGTGACACCAAATACTTAATAATAATAATGATTAGTATCAAAATCAAAATTTGAAAGGAAATGCTTCAGTTCAGTGAAAGTTTCAAAATGACTTCTTCAAAAGTCTAGCATCTGAAATCTAAAAAAAAAAATTGAAGTATTCCGATATTCAACTCTCAAATTTTTCTGTTATTGCCTTGTATGAAGAAAATTCCCTACAACAAAATCAAGCCATTTGATTACTACAAATTTTGATGACAGACCCCACTGTGGTACTATTACATCTACTTACAGTTTCAAATCCCCTGTGTGGATGATCTGGGAATCCAGCAGGAGCTTTGACTCTGAATTCATCCAGTAACAGAAAAGGATCCAGGTTACGCAGCTGTAGCAAGAAGAGTAAATGATCTAAATTATGGTATATGTAGAAGAAGAAGAATATCAGGTCACTGCACAAAAGCCAGCCCTAGATTCTTATTCAATGATTGACATATTTTGACCAATGATTGGGGAATTTTTTAAACTTAAATACTCTTAATTATAAAGCATGCAGGGGGGGGGGGTATCACTTGAAAGGGAGAAATATAGATTTGTGTGTTTGTAAGGAATTACCCTACTTCCTTATATTCTAAATTCATATGAGATTAACATAACATTCAATAAGAAAACAAATTATTCTTTTAGTTTCAGTAAACAGGAATTCTTTAAAATGTATGCAAAATTAACCTTAAATCACATACAACCAGGGGTATAGATACAAGCAGATTGTTCTAATAATGAATAAAAGCTTAATTGTTAGAATAGTCTTAACTACTTTGCCAATACTCCAACAGAGTTTCTGCTCGGTATAAAATTCTTAACACAACTAAATAATTTAAGATTTTCAGGAGAGGTTTATACGTACTTCTTGTCTGCCAACGCTACGCCTCACTCTAGCTCCTACACCCTCTGACTGTTCCACACTTAAGACAGACTTGACGACATTCCTCGGTGCTCCTTCTGTCATCTTGTCGGCAGTGAGGTTTCCTGAAGCAAAGTGGAACGGAGGTAAGCGGAGAGGTATTGGAGATGAACGTCTTGTCCTTGTCTTCAGAACAGTAAACAACTGAACCTGATACTATTCCTGATACTGTTATCAGAAGACGCAACAGAAAATCTTGCATTGCAGGAACGCACACTGAGTAATTAGAATTGCTGTTTGAAAAGGAAGAAAAATAAACTTTCAATTATTTTTACTGAAAGCAAATTCAGCATTACAGCCCAGGGGGAGGGGGGGGGGGGAGCTACTGTCATTACAAGGTGGACACCATGCTCATACATGGACTTTCAAATGCATGGACCCTAACAAGTACTGTAAAAGCAGAAATATTCGCGGCACATTAATTTTCACGGATTTCGCGCTATTCTTGGCGGGCGCGAATTCTAAAACACGCGAAATATGAGCATGATTTCTTATACTTAATGTTTTGAACGCACGCTCTGGACAGCTGATTTTTAGAGTGTGTGTGTACGGTGTACCTTAGTTGTGTCTGTGGTATGCATCTGAATGGACCCTGCGTGTGTGTGTGAAGCAATAAATGGAGCAGCACTGCTGCGTACAGTTGTGTGCCTAAAGTGACCATTTTAGAGCTTAAGTTATAGGGCAGCAAAATACTTGTCATGCATTGAAATATGAAATCAAATCTTGCAATTGCGCTTTAGTTTTGCAAGTGAAAAATTCTGCCAACGCGAGTTTAAGAACTGCGAATATGCTTTAGGGTCGCTCAGCGCAAAAAATTAATCACGCGAAAATAACAGTGTTTACAGTAGAGTACCGGCTCTGGTGTGCGGCCGCTTAAAGGGAATTTGCTGATTATATTTATTAATCAAAGACTCACACATAGTTCAATACCATCAATGCAGAGTCCAAATACTTGCTAATTGAATAGAGGGCAAACTTGAAATTATTGACCAATTACGTGGTCAGTAGTGTCCATTTTTCAAACGATGTTAGGGTCCTGTGTGCGGCCGCCCCTACCCCTGTGGGCCGCCTATCATTCGGCGAGCATTAGCGGCCATATTTGTAATGAAGTAAACAAAATTAATATTGAATTTCATGCTTTACACACCAATACTTTATGAAAAGTAATAATACTGTGCAGAAACCCATAAAATTCTGTCAAAAGTGATGATCTACCAAATGCCGTGACAAAAAAATGAAGGCAGAGTAGAATCTCCTACAAAAACCTGCATTTTGTACACGTTTTACATAGGGTGGCCGCTCACAGGACCCATCTTGAGAAATGACTCTGGTGAGCGGCCACCCCCTTGCAACTTTTTCTCTGGTGGTATTAATAAGAATTTCTGCAGCAAAATATGGACCATGAACTTCATTCTCTTAAATAAAAATCAAATCAGTTATCAAATTGAACAAATAAAGCTTAAGTGTTGGCTTAAGTATGTCAAAGTTTCTTAACTTTAAAGTTAAGAAACTGCCATTTTTCAGTCAGTGATTGGTGGTGTCCACTTCTAATGATATTCAGTGAGACTCATTATGCTTACTGCTTTCGCTGAGTATGTTTTTTGGTGCACTAGAACCTACCTGAGACTGTCCAAGGTAATTTTTGAAGGGATATCAAAAATATTTTTTAATTCTTAGTTTTATTCACACCGGCCGCTCACAGGGGACGGCCGCCCACAGGAGCACATACTCTAATTATCCTTCGAATTCGATCTCAGAATCTCAGAATAAACAAGTATTTTGTCATGTTTTCCCCACCCTAAACAAGTATTTTCAAATCAAGCTGTTGTTAAAACAAATTATACCCTTTTTCCCTGATTTTTGCAATTTTAATACAACCCTTTTTACGAGTTTTTGTATACAAGCATGGTGTCAGCCTTGTAATGGCAGTGGTCACCCGCCCCCAGGCATGACGGTCATCACGCCGTTACGGTAGACACTAGGGCCTACTACCATTGGAACTGTGACCAAAATACAATTATTCTTCTTTCTTTGAAGCAAGATTATACATCTTTCATCACAATCACTTTGAAATAGGATCTATGTTAAACACAGATCAACACAGACTACAGCCAATTGCAAACCCATGATCTCAAACACAGCCAGTATCAGAAGTGATTCAGCGGATAGCGCAACAGAACGTCGCCGCCACGTCCGGCAGGCCATTACCCAGCTGCAGTAAGTCTATGCAGTTACTTATAATCGTGGGCACAAGGCCTTAATTGAGATCTGAAATAATGCCAAAGCATTCAAATGATTCACTAATAACTTAAACTGTCATATGCACACTTACACAAAACGTCAAACACCTCCGTTCATTTGTAAAACAATTAAAACTCGATTAAATCAAATGCCACATACCGTCTTCGGTGTTTTGAAATTGCTGTGTCATTTTCCCAAATTGTGTAAACAAATAGACCACGCCCATTACCACGCCCACCTCCTTTCTGCTAAAAAGCGCTATCTCATGGTGGGGGGGGGGGGGGAACCAGATTATGTCTGTACTCTATGATTTGACGGGATCTATTTCTTTGTCAACAATTTGGAAGACTACATTTCAAAACAATTCTTACTATGGTTATGGAGCTGTTGATATTGTATACTGCATATGCAGAGAAATGCATAATTCAATATTCACTGTAGGCCTTTTGCTCAATTTATACTCAATCTATTAATGTAATCACTATTGTCAAAAAAAAAAAAACAACCCCACAACAACAATAAAAAACAATAAAACAACCCGAAATTGTTACCTTGACGTTTGCTCGGGGCGGGGGAGCGTCTTTTTTAAAGGGGGTGGGGTACCGGCAAAAAAAAGGGCTTTGAATACTAAGAGTGAACACAAGAAGACAAAATAGCGTTTTGAGACGTTCGTATACCCCCCAATTCTATTTAACACACTTATCAGGATCATTTTAATACATCTATTACGAATTTTTCAAAAGGTATTATTGTCTAATTTTTTTTACTTTGTAGTCGTAATTGTTTATGTGCAGTGTGCTCTGATTAGGTCATATATCAGATGTGAAAGGGGTCATAAAAGATGGGAAAGTACGAGAAAGAAAAGGGACCCTAATTAGACATAAAAAAAATTAAGTATTTCCCTGATAGCAGCGGACGTCTTTAAGACGTCAAGAACTGGTCATAAACGTCCACACGTCATATGTCGTATACACGACTATTTTACGACAACCTTATGAGTCTTTATATAACCAAAATTTTCTCAAATTTTTGTTTGAACATAAGATGACGTGTATTTTACGTCAAATATTTACAAACTTTTTAACGTCTTTTTAAAGACACAAATAAGACGTATTTTTACGTCAATTATTTCCCACTTTTTAACAGCTTTTTTCAAGACCATAATATGACGTGTTTACGTCAGTTTACGTCGTAATATGACTGTAATAGTTGATCGTGATTCATGAATATTCATGAATGACCAGAAATGACTAAACTTCGTGATAACATTGAATTTAACATTTCATTCATCATATAACATCATAATGTTGAATACATTCTAAAATATT
>CM057161.1:11729124-11993045 GCA_029962745.1 Echinometra lucunter | reverse complement strand
ATATCGCCGTTATATTGACCGAGGTGACGTCACTCACTGCGTATAAGCTGCGTAGTCAGGTGTGGTACACGTTGTTTGCATGCTGCGCGCTAGTTGTATTTTTTAATTATTACGTAGGCATGTTATTTCAACCGGAGCTGCCAGCAAACAGTGCGAGTTAATGCAGTCAGTGCAATACTTGATGGTGAATATATATAGACTATAATAATATAACAGATATTGCCTTTAATCTCTTTAATAAAAACATTTAATCTCCCCTCCAAAGCTACATTTTCCCTCGGGACAATATTCCCTCAGCGCTGCGCGCTCAGGGAAAAATAATCCCTTGGGAAAATATAACTCCGTCGGGGAAATGAAATGCTATATTAAACCTCTAGGAGGCAATATCTTATAATAATAAATGGCTTTTCTCTTCATGGCATGCAAGGGTATCACTTACTTTCTGAAGAAAACATTTCACTTGTGTTGACTAGTGAAATATGCTTGTCAGCTCATGTGATATACCCTTGTATCTCAATCGAGGCAGTTCAATACCACATAAATGTGAGCTCTTTAAAAACCAAAATTAACACCACAATAAAGAATCAAAATTTTGAAATATTACAATAAATATTTTTTTCATAATAATAAAACAAATATGTGAATGTGAATAAAAGTATGAAATGTATATGGCTGAGTGCAATCAAATTTATCTATTCGTGTTGCCAGTTTTAGACTTCCATGTTCTGGCTTTCTCAATCCATTCTTTGCATTGCGGTAGTCTGAGATTGCTTGCTGAATTTCTTCCTCAGTGTTCATCACAAAAGGACCTGTGAAAATGGCGGAAAGTGTAACATTCATCATTTAACTTGTCGTCGATGTGATGCTTATGGATAAGGTTTTGTCAAAACTGAATTTTAAAAATCAAACAGACAAATGTGGATTATAAAACGCTGAAAAATGACAATGGACAAACAAAAAGAATGTTAATGCCCTTGTTTTGCACTGAATTGTAGCAACATCAAGTAATTGGTCATGACAAAAACTGTCTTACCTTTCTACCCACTGTCTGCAGATAGCTTATAAAAATTGAGGATTCAATTTCTCTTTCAAAACATTAAGAGTATTTTTTCGTTGCAACTTTCAAAAGATTATTTGCTTAGTTATCTGAGACAGATAGAGAAACACAGTCCCATTAAATCATATCAAATAATGATTTTACATGTGATTAAGGCTTCGTATCATAAGCCAGAGCCCAATTTGACCGCAGCTTAGAGCGGGATTCCTACTCAGTGTCTTTCCGTTCTAATCCTTCCGTTTCTGCATAGACAAATGAACAGGGGAGCAGGAAAGCCACTGTGAATACCCAGTCCTAGAGAAGCCAATAAAAACCAAGGGACACTACTTTTCATAAGCTACCTAAATATTATCAATAAAATGCCATCTGGCTTACCATACTGGACGATGGGCTCATTCAGGGGCTTCCCGTTATCAACACAAAATGGCAAGGTTCACTTCCTGTAAAAAAAAAAAAAAAAAAAAGAATAAAACATGACAAAACCAGATCATTATACATTAACCTGTTGAGTATGAGTTGATATCAGTATAACAGGCTTGTTCCATAGACCCTAGCACGACCTATCTCGGCCCTTGTACTCAAGGGTTAATTAGAAATGGATTATCACTGAATATGTGAACTGCCACTTGGTCTAATCCCACTTTGTCTAATGCCTGTTTGGTCTCATCCCTTCTACAACCAGTTTCATCTAATAACCATTTGGTCTAATGACCAATTAGCCCAATAACCATTTGTCTAATTCCAGTCAGGCTATGCCCATTTTGTCTAATACCATTTAGTCTAACACTACTTAAGTCTATCTGATTAGATGAACTGGTTATAGACCAAATGGTCGTGAGGAAAACTATGTAGACAAAATGGCAATTAGACCATTTGATCATTGGACAAAATGACACTTAGCCCAAGTGGGTATTAGACCAAGTGATGATTGGACCAAATGGTAGCTAGACCAAATGGATTTAGTTATAGTGGTGTCAGACGATCTGGGAATTAGACCAACTGGTATAAGACCAAGTGGCTATAAACCCATTGAATATGCATGAATTACACATGTAAGTTTGTTTCCATCATCAACTCATATCCCTGATTTGGTCAAATACACAAAACATGCAAGTTCCCTCCAAAAGCTATTTCTACAACACATATTTTTTTCTTTTGTTTCAACAGTATTTGTATGTAAACCCTTTTGTAGTGGTAAACAACAGATCAACGGTCCTTAAAGTCTTTTCTATATGACAAATGGCCTTTTGAATATTTGCTCATTCGTCATAAAAACATAATGAGATTCAATAGTACTAGAAATCCTCCAAGAGGTTTAATTCATGCAACTGCAGATATGATATTCAACAGTACAGGGCAATATTTCCAACACACAGCACAGACAAAGGCACTTCCGGTTTCCATGCAAACATAACGAGTCGAGTCATAACAAGTCCCATAAAAATCATAGTGTTTGAGCCAAGAAAATGCAAGCAACAAATTCTGGTGCTACCTGCATAGATCTAATAAATCATCAGGAGGGTTTATGAAACCTGAACAAACATTTCATCAAATGAGGGATTTGTTAACCTGGGTGTACATTTTCTATGGAAAATGGAAGAAATCTTGTCAAATTATCAGTACTGCCAGTGGGGGGTGTAACATAAAGAGATACAATCAATCTTACAATCAATTGTATCTCTTAAGTACATGGTTTGCCATAGACTTACGATTGATATATTGATTGTATTTTTTATGTTACACCCCCCCCCCTGGATTTGTATCTGTGCATGGGCTGACCTGTGCGGTATGTGGGAAATGTCTTGAATCTCATATGTGCAGCAGGGAGAACTGACTGCAGATATCTTAAGGTGTACAAATATTCAACGATTTTGATAATCTCTCCATTCTTCCAAGACAATACCAAGACTTACAGTGTTCTCCACCTCTAGGAAGTCTCCATCGGTCAGAACGAGAGTGTTATGTGGCTCTCCTTCTTTCTTGTCTGATCCAGTCCCTGTTGAAAAATAATGGACATTCTTAATGTAAAATTTTTGACCAGCACCCATCATCTGGGGTGTTTCACAAACAGTTAAGTTGGACTTAGAGTCATGCGTTGAGCATCCGGTATTTAAATTTTAAACTCATTGAAAGACTTCCCAATAGTGCATGTCCCCTGAGCATGATCTGACCAATGCTGTGATGCGTAATATACAACACTAAGAATTATTTCAGTGCAACTTTAAGTCCAACTTAACTCTTTGTGAAACACCCCCCTGATGTATGGTTCTGGCAGAAAAATTGTCAATATTGTTCAATGGCAAAGGGTACACTTTCAGTAATTGTCCTTTACATAATAGCACTGCATAACTGGATGAGAGGCATTAGGCTACGAAGCGGTGGAACTCACCAAATTGAGCTTTTCCGGATAGGATGTATACTAGGGCCATGTGTCCTTTGGTGACTGGTTGTCTCAGCTTTGCACCACTTTCAAATGTGAAATCAAGGTATGTGGTAGGTGTTCTAGTTCGCACTTCAGCCTGAAATGGGATTACAGTAAGCATAGCTTATAATGAGGCAACAGAAGGACAAAAGACTCCTTGTCGCCTTCTCATCTAGTTACAGCCTTCTCTCCTCATCGCCTTCTCATCTGGTTTACAGAGCCTTTAGGACTTCAAGAAAGATACTCTATCCTGCCTCTTCATTTCTCCTCCACCTCACTTTCTCTACCTCATTAGTCCTTTCCAGGACTTACCACATGGTGAACCGTAAACCTCACATACGTTATCAGTACCACCATGCAAACCTCCACCTTCAAAGATTAACCAAACAAAATAAAAGCATCAAAATGAGCATAAATGTGAATGAATAGCCTTTGTGGGTGAAGTTTTAGTACTTTTAAGGGCTCTACTCTGCTATGCAATGAATATCCTCTCCTAATATTAATAATTTCAAAGAAAATCAGAGGGCACTGACTAGAATATTGCCATCCATAAGCTTATTAGCATAGCACCTAAGATTTCCATTACTCTTACCGTATTCCTTTGAAAGAACATAAACTATAATAATAATAATAATAAATCTTATTTACCCAGGTAGCCACTTCCAGCTATCAGCTGATCTTCCAGCGGCCCTGCATAACATAATATGTTATTATTACCCTTCTCCATTCTATTATGCCGAGCGCCTGGCTAGAAGGCAGAAGGTCCCATTTTTTGTAAGTTCTTTGGTATGACTCGGCCGGGGATCGCACCCACGACCTCCCGTTCATGAGCGGGGACGCTCTAATTAATTGAGCCACCATGCCCGGTGGGTCTTACAAATTTTATCATGAAGTGGAGCTTTCCATTGACTTTTGCTTCCAATGTACCAGGTTGAAATTTTCTTGAGACTGTTTCCAAAAATTTGAAATGATTTTCTAGGAAAAGCTGTGACCACTACCACTATCAGTCTCTACAACACCTGTGTCCCCTGTCATAATTTTCCATTAATAAAGAATGGACAGTAGCACAGACTTGAACATCCTATCTTTCTTGTGAAGACTGTTTGATCGAGAATCTGCATTAATACAATTTTTTTATTTATACCTTTTTGCCGAGTGCCTCCCCAGCAATGACCTTACTGAGACTCCATCTTTCTGACCGCAGGGGATAATCTTGGCTGGAGTTCCTCGGTACTCTGGCTCCACCATCTTGTGTTCTTTAGCCAGGTTGAACCCAGAGCTGAAGACCATGGGATGTATCGTTCCGTTGGGCATTTCAGAGTGGACATACCTCGGCCAGCGGTCATCCACTGTAGAGAAATTAAAAAAGGGTAATTGGATAATCAGCTGCAAGAAATCTGGCCCTAGGCTAAACTACCAAGAGTTGGGCAAGTAAAGAATACGAAAATGGTAAATGGAGGGGGAGGGGAGAAGGGAGGGGATATACCTTAAGTACACTAAAATAATTACAGTGGAAACTCAGTACAAAGAAATCTAATATAGCAATATTCCTGATATAACCAGGTAATATTCTGGTCCCAGCTCTTTAACATTTTATTGTATTTTTAAACCTGATAAAACAAGATTCCTGCTATAACAGGGTAATTTTGAAGGTCCCAAGGACCTTCATTGTTCTCCTGAGTTTCCTCGTTACCTGATAAATATGTTACATAATGGTGTTCCCCCGCCTCCCCACAAACACACAAAATAGGCACCTGTGAAATGTGATGACACGTTTTTCTTTCCTCCTCCTTACTTTTTGCTTACCAGAAAATCTGTGCCCTTCAAGAAAGTCAGCAATAATACCAATCTGCAGGACTGATCTGCTCACCTGAGATCACCCGGATACATGACTCCTTTAATGGCCAGCAAAGTCTTCATGGGTCCCTGAACCCGTTAGCATGTAGGTAACCTGGTGGCATTGAATTGCAGGATACAACAAAATCATCATATCTGTTCTACAAACTCATGGGGAACTGAAATCATTGAGAATTTCAATTCTGTGGTGAGAGAATTAGGACATCCTACTGCTTTATGTCCCATCCATGGGACTGATAATACTAACAATAATAATGAGAGATATTCATCTAAGTGTAATATGGAGGTTCTGAGACAATCTTGTTTAGCTATCAGTGTAAGTCAGAGTTTTATCAGATTCTGTCTAACATGAGGCGAGTTGGCTCAGTCGGTAAAGCGTCTGCCTGTTTGAACCAAAGATCATGGGTTCTTGTCTATCTCGGACGGATGACTGAAGCTTGCGTTGTGGTAAACATGCCCATCCCTTGGATACGACGTTAAATGGAGGCCCCGTACAGAGGAGAGTCACCACCCCATATCAAAGTATGTTATGTAAACAGCAATTCTTCTGAACTACATTGGTGATTTCAGTTCGGTGTGCGGTGTTTGGTGTTGGTGTTGAGAGCGTGGAAGGCTACCTGAACCGAGCTCCAACACGACGGTCAGTTTAGAGGGACGATACCGATCACCTTATCGATAGCTCACACCGGTGACGTCATACGCTAAAGCGAAAGATCTCGACGATGAAATCATTTCCCTCAGAATTTCTAATAAATCTACATCTTATTGGATTCGAATTGCATAATCATTTGAAGAATCCAAGGGGGAAAAATATTAACTCTTCCATGGGAAATATATGGGTTTGATTATACCAAGTTGTTTTGACTGCAAAATGGGTTTAACCACCAACATGTGACGAGTGGCCGTAGCAAAGAGTGCCGCTGCTGCTGCGCGAGGAACAAGCAGCAATAATATGTATGATTACAACACAACACCAACACCGTACTTGAAATCATGAATTTCCCGATCCCTAGGGGCTGGTGTTGGTGAATGGGGAAATTGCATGTAAAATCGTCAACACGAACCGTGATACTCGGTTCAGCAGACGACATTCAACACCAGCGACAACACAGACTACCGGAATACGTCAAATTTTGCGAGGTCCAACCCCAACACCAGCCTGATTTCAAGTTTGGTGTTGAGGCTGGTGTTGGTGTTCTCACAACACCAACCCAGCCTCCAACCAAACTTGAAATCACCCACTCTTTGCTACGGCCACTCGTCACATGTTGGTGGTTAAACCATTTTGCAGTCAAAACAACTTGGTAATATCAAAACCATAAATTTCCCATGAAGAGTAAATATTTTTCCCCTTGGATTCTTCAAATGATATATGCATTCGAATCCATAAGATGTAGATTTATTAGAAATTCTGAGGGAAAATGATTTCATCGTCGAGATCTTTCGCTATAGAGTATGACGTCACCCGGTGTTGAGCTATCGTAAGGTGATCGGTATCGTCCCTCTAAACTGACCGTCGGTGTTGGAGCTCGGTTCAGGAGCCTTTCCCACGCTCTCAACACCAACACAACACCGCACACCGAACTGAAATCACCCAGTGCCGCCGCTGCGCGAGGGACAAGCAGCAATAACATGTATGATTACAACACCAACACCAACACCGTACTTGAAATCATGAATTTCCGATCCCTAGGGCTGGTGTTGGTGAATGGGGAAATTGCCATGTACATCGTCAACACGAACCGTGATACTCAGTTCAGCAGACGACATTCAACACCAGCGGACAACACAGACTACCGGAAATGCGTCAAATTTTGCGAGGTCAACCCCAACACCAGCCTGATTTCAAGTTTGGTGTTGAGGCTGGTTGTTGGTGTTCTCACAACACCACACCAGCCTCCAACACCGTACTTGAAATCACCCATTGACTATGGGGGTTAGAAAATGTTTAACTTCCAAGAAAAATTGAGAAAATGTGAAATTTCATGTACAAAGTGAATGGAGACCTGCTCGCATATGATGTCATCAGTGTTGCCAATTTTCAGAGCAAGAGTAGTTACACAGAAAATGTAAGAGTGTAATTTTCTTATTCTTTGACCGATTTCTGCTAATTTCTTTTTAAAATGCTGTTTCAAATTTATCTCAATATTTTGATTGAAACAGTGAAACTTCTAGGGTGGACTTACCTTTAAGAACCCACTGCAATATTTGAAGTAGAGGTAGGGGGAAACCCATGTAAGGTACACCTGCACATCCCCAAAACTAAATCCAGAGGAGAGACCCAAAGGTCACAGTGATTAAGTTTGCTTTTCTCCTCCAGGCCCAGGTGACAACCAAATACTTAATAATAATAATGATTAGTATCAAAATCAAAATTTGAAAGGAAATGCTTCAGTTCAGTGAAAGTTTCAAATGACTTCTTCAAAAGTCTAGCATCTGAAATCTAAAAAAAAAAAATTGAAGTATTCCGATATCCAACTCTCAAATTTTGTCTGTTATTGCCTTGTATGAAGAAAATTCCCTACAAACAAAATCAAGCCATTTGATACTACAAATTTTGATGACAGACCCCACTGTGGTACTATTACATCTACTTACAGTTTCAAATCCCCTGTGTGGATGATCTGGGAATCCAGCAGGAGCTTTGACTCTGAATTCATCCAGTAACAGAAAAGGATCCAGGTTACGCAGCGGTAGCAAGAAGAGTAAATGATCTAAATTATGGTATATGTAGAAGAGAAGATATCAGGTCACTGCACAAAAGCCAGCCCTAGATTCTTATTCAATGATTGACATATTTTGACCAATGATTGGGGAATTTTTTAAACTTAAATACTCTTAATTATAAAAGCATGGCAGGGGGGGGGGGGTAATCACTTGAAAGGGACAAATATAGATTTGTGTGTTGTAAGGAATTACCCTACTTTCCTTATATTCTAAATTCATATGAGATTAACATAACATTCAATAAGAAAACAAATTATTCTTTAGTTTCAGTAAACAGGAATTCTTTAAAAATGTATGCAAAATTAACCTTAAATCACATACAACCAGGGGTATAGATACAAGCAGATTGTTCTAATAATGAATAAAAGCTTAATTGTTAGAATAGTCTGAACTACCTTTTGCCAATACTCCAACAGAGTTTTCTGCCTCGGTATAAAATTCTTAACACAACTAAATAATTTAAGATTTTCAGGAGAGGTTTATACGTTACTTCTTGTCTGCCAACGCTACGCCTCACTCTAGCTCCTACACCCCTCGGACTGTTCCACACTTAAGACAGACTTGACGACATTCCTCGGTGCTCCTTCTGTCATCTTGTCGGCAGTGAGGTTTCCTGAAGCAAAGTGGAACGGAGTAAGCGGAGAGGTATTGGAGATGAACGTCTCTGTCCTTGTCTTCAGAACAGTAAACAACTGAACCTGATACTATTCCTGATACTGTTTATCAGAAGACGCAACAGAAAATCTTGCATTGCAGGAATGCACACTGAGTAATTAGAATTGCTGTTTGAAAAGGAAGAAAATAAACTTTCAAATTATTTTTACTGAAAGCAAATTCAGGCATTACAGCCCAGGGGGAGGGGAGGGGGAGCTACTGTCATTACAAGGTGGACACCATGCTCATACATGGACTTTCAAATGCATGGACCCTAAACAAGTACTGTAAAAGCAGAAATATTCGCGGCACATTAATTTTCACGGATTTCGCGCTATTCTTGGCGGCGGCGAATTCTAAAACACGCGAAATATGAGCATGATTTCTTATACTTAATGTTTTGACGCACGCTCTGGACAGCTGATTTTTAGAGTGTGTGTGTCGGTGTAACTTAGTTGTGTCTGTGGTATGCTCTGAATGGACCCTGCGTGGTGTGTGTGAAGCAATAAATGGAGCAGCACTGCTGCGTACAGTTGGTGCCTAAAGTGACCATTTTAGAGCTTAAGTTATAGCTAGGGCAGCAAAATACTTGTCATGCATTGAAATATGAAATCAAATCTTGCAATTGCCGCTTAGTTTGCAGTGAAAAATTCTGCAACGCGAGTTTAAGAACTGCGAATATGCTTTAGGGTCGCTCAGCGCAAAAATTAATCACGCGAAAAATAACAGTGTTTACAGTAGAGTACCGGCTCTGGTGTGCGGGCCGATTCTTAAAGGGAATTTGCTGATTATATTTATTAATCAAAGACTCACACATAGTTCAATACCATCAATGCAGAGTCAAATACTTGCTAATTGAATAGAGGGCAAACTTGAAATTATTGACCAATTACGTGGTCAGTAGTGTCCATTTTTCAAAACGATGTTAGGGGTCCTGTGTGCGGCCGCCCCTACCCCTGTGGGGCCGCCTATCATTCGGCGAGCATTTAGCACCATATTTGTAATGAAGTAAACAAAATTAATATTGAATTTCATGCTTTACACACCAATACTTTATGAAAAGTAATAATACTGTGTAGAAACCCATAAAATCTGTCAAAAGTGATGATCTACCAAATGCCGTGACAAAAAAATGAAGGCAGAGTAGAATCTCCTACAAAACCTGCATTTTGTACACGTTTTACATAGGGTGGCCGCTCACAGGACCCATCTTGAGAAATGACTCTGGTGAGCGGCCACCCCCTTGCAACTTTTTCTCTGGTGGTATTAATAAGAATTTCTGCAGCAAAATATGGACCATGAACTTCATTCTCTTAAATAAAATCAAATCAGTTATCAAATTGAACAATAAAGCTTACGTGTTGGCTTAAGTATGTCAAAGTTTCTTAACTTTAAAGTTAAGAAACTGCCATTTTTCAGTCAGTGATTGGTGGTGTCCACTTCTAATGATATTCAGTGAGACTCATTATGCTTACTCTGCTTTCGCTGAGTATGTTTTTGGTGCACTAGAACCTACCTGAGACTGTCCAAGGTAATTTTGAAGGGATATCAAAAATATTTTTTAATTCTTAGTTTTTATTCACCACCGGCCGCTCACAGGGACGGCCGCCCACAGGAGCACATACTCTAATTATCCTTCGAATTCGATCTCAGAATCTCAGAATAAACAAGTATTTTGTCATGTTTTCCCCACCCTAAACAAGTATTTTCAAATCAAGCTGTTGTAAAACAAATTATACCCTTTTTCCCTGATTTTTGCAATTTTAATACAACCCTTTTTACGAGTTTTTGTATACAAGCATGGTGTCAGCCTTGTAATGGCAGTGGTCCCCCCGCCCCCAGGCATGACGGTCATCACGCCGTTTACGGTAGACACTAGGGCCTACTACCATGGAACTGTGACCAAAATACAATTATTCTTCTTTCTTTGAAGCAAGATTATACATCTTTCATCACAATCACTTTGAAATAGTGATCTATGTTAAACACAGATCAACACAGACTACAGCCAATGCAAAACCCATGATCTCAAACACAGCCAGTATCAGAAGTGATTCAGCGGATAGCGCACAGAACGTCGCCGCCACGTCCGGCAGGCCATTACGCCAGCTGCCGTACGTCTATGCATGTTACCTTGATAATCGTGGGCACAAGGCCTAATTGAGATCTGAAATAATGACAAAGATTCAGAATGATTCACTAATAACTTAACTGTCATATGCACACTTACACAAAACGTCAAACACCTCCGTTCATTTGTAAAACAATTAAAACTCGATTAAATCAATGCCACATACCGTCTTCGGTGTTTTTGAAATTGCTGTGTCATTTTCCCAAATTGTGTAAACAAATAGACCACGCCCATTACCACGCCCACCTCCTTTCTGCTAAAAGCGCTATCTCATGGTGGGGGGGGGGGGGGGGGGAACCAGATTATGTCTGTACTCTATGATTTGACGGGATCTATTTCTTTGTCAACAATTTGGAAGACTACATTTTCAAACAATTCTTACTATGGTTATGGAGCTGTTGATATTGTATACTGCATATGCAGAGAAATGCATAATTCAATATTCACTGTAGGCCTTTTGCTCAATTTATACTCAATCTATTAATGTATCTCACTATTGTCAAAATAAAAAAACAACCCCACAACAACAATAAAAAACAATAAAACAACCCGAAATTGTTACCTTGACGTTTGCTCGGGCGGGGGGAGCGTCTTTTAAAGGGGGTGGGGGTACCGGCAAAAAAAGGGCTTTAATACTAAGAGTGAACACAAGAAGACAAAATAGCGTTTTGAGACGTTAGTATACCCCCAAATTCTATTTAACACACTTATCAGGATCATTTTTAATACATCTATTACGAATTTTCAAAAGGTATTTTGTCTAATTTTTTACTTTGTAGTCAGTAATTGTTTATGTGCAGTGTGCTCTGATTAGGTCATATATCAGATGTGAAAGGGGTCAATTAAAGATGGGAAAGGTACGAGAAAGAAAAGGGACCCTAATTAGACATAAAAAAATTAAGTATTCCCTGATAGCAGACGGACGTCTTAAGAAGTCAAGAACTGGTCATAAACTGGTCCACACGTCATATGTCGTATACACGACTATTACGACAACCTTATGAGGTCTTTATATAACCAAATTTTCTCAAATTTTGTTTGAACATAAGATGACGTGTATTTTACGTCAAATATTTACAACTTTTAACGTCTTTTTTAAAGACACAAATAAGACGTATTTTTACGTCAATTATTTCCCACTTTTAACAGCTTTTTTCAAGACCATAATATGACGTGTTTACGTCAGTTTTACGTCGTAATATGACTGTAATAGTTTGATCGTGATTCATGAATATTCATGAATGACCAGAAATGACTAAACTTCGTGATAACATTTGAATTTTAACATTTCATTCATCATATAACATCATAATGTTGAATACATTCTAAAATATTTTATAAACCAGCTTTGAAGCTTTGACGTCTTTATGATGTGATTTTTACCAGTCTGTGAGCTTCCTTTGGGTCGTAACTTAGACGTCATAAAGACGTTTTTTTCGGACCAATATGATGTAAAATTGACGTAAAAATATGACGTCTTATTTTACGTCGTGTGCTGGTGCAAAGTATCGTCTTAAAGACGTATATATAATACGTAAATAAGACGTATGACACGACTTTAAAAAGACGTAAATATGATGTTATTCTTACCAGTCTCTGCTATCAGGGTTGTATTGTATTAAGATATGTGTCAGTAACGGGGCACTTATCGGAAGGAGAATTGCAATACCTGAAACAAAAGGGACGCGGGCCTGAAAGGGGGCACTTATCATAATCAAATCGGACACTTCATGTGAAAAGGGACTCATTTCAGATCATCGCAGAGAACACTAATCGCTTGGAAAGCAAAAGGAGCACTTATGGACAATCCAGTGAGTGTGCAGGTTTTACTGCATGCATGCGCACAACCGAGAATGGAAATAGGGACACTTTATACACACTAAGAAAAAAGGTACAATTATTTTGTACCCTTCAAATGCAACACTGGGAGCTCCTTTTTGGGTGCAACTTTGCACCCTAAGAAGCTTTTTGCACCTTAAGGGTGCAGTTAGCTACATTTTGCACCCTAAAGGGTGCAGAGTTGTACCCTGAAAAGGTGCAAATTTGCACCCTTTTGAATGCAACATTTCTGCACCCTTAAAGGGGGTACCCAATGCTGGAACAATGTTAGTTCATTTCAAAGAGCATGATTTTATTAGCAGAAAATCATCTGCCTAAAGTTTTTTTGAAAGTCGTGTTGCCAAAGAAACCCCCAAATGTGGTAAGATTTCAGGATATTTTTGACCCCTCAGCTGTGACCCAGTTTTCAACTGGGTACCCACTTTGACGTCAAAATGACGTCAAAGTGGGTACCTTGTCGCGCAATTCTGGCAAATGCGCGCAAGGTATAATACATATTGTAGTCTAGCGCACAGCACAACTGCAATGCGCGAAGCTGAGTACCCACTTTTTACGTCATACCTCATACTCATATTTTTTGGTCAACTCTTGACTTTTTATGAGAAAATTAGCCACAATGCATTGATTTCGATTGAAAATCATCAAATTTTTAATGTTATTCTTCCTAGAATTCTATTCTCGATCATATATCCAAAAAAATTTACCATTGTGTAATCTCTTTAAAGGTTCAAGCGGGCATTCTCAGGTGCAAACAAGAACAAAAAGGTGCATCTTTGCACCTTTTTCTTGTAGGGTGCAAGATTGCACCCAAAAAGGTGCTGCCAGTATTGCATTTAGGGTGCAAACTTGAACCTTTTTTTCTTAGTGTGTACCAGAAAACAATTTAAGGAACACTTATTGCACTTATTATGCTTGTAGCATGCTAACAGACTCAAAATAGGACATACTAGAAAGGAAAGGGGGCATCGAATCAGAGGCTAAATTGGGAGAAGGGAAGTGCACTGTCTATTAGAAACGAAAAAGTAGTGAAAATATAGCATTTCAACAGGCCTGGAGACATTCATTAGAAGTGATAAAATCGCACTTCTCAGAACAGAAGGGGAAAGAGCGCTATGAAAAAGGTGACAACCCACTTCACAGAAGACCCACGAGACCGAAGGCCCGCGAGGCCGAAATAGCAAACTGTAATTTATAATATCACACCGCTCTGACCAATTCCTGTGCCAGAAGGAAGTTTAATGAGGGGCAACGAGGACTAAACGTGCTAAAGGAGACTAATTATATACCGATAGCACATTATTGTGATGAAGGAAAATACGATACGAGAAAAGTCGGCCTCGCAGGCCTTTGGTCTCGCAGTCCTTTGGTCAAGTGGGCGGACCCAATGAAAAAAAGGGGAAAGGGACACTATAAAAGTAAAAGGGCCATGATACTGTATAGGAATTTAAGAAAGGTGAATTATCTGAAGCGCAAAGAGCACTTACTAGCAGGTGGAAGGGCACTTATCGAAAAATGGAACGGGCCCTTGAAAGAAGAGGCGCTAAACCGGTTTGAAAAGGGGTATTTTTCACTGCAAAAATGCCACTTATGCCGTATTTATGGGGTGCCATGAAAATTGACGGGGAACTATTTTGTTGTCACTCAAAACTTCATCTCGCATTTTGGTCGATTTGGCATGACGTGACAAGAATGTGAATTTTCACTTTTGACTTGATTTCTGTGTGCTCAAAAATCTTTATGAAATGGCATTAAATAAGCACGTTCTTTTGAAGAATACAAGTGGACTACCCCAATGCCTCCAAGAGGAGTACCTACAGGAAGGTATGTGACTCTAGACAAGATCTGTCGTGTAATACCTAGTAAAAATCTAAGCGTAATCTGTGCTTGATTTTATAGGGGTGTCCCACCTGTTCAAAATTGTGTTAGCGTCTTCACTAGATTCTGACTTTCGTTGATTATTTTCAAATGGGTGAAATAACTTTGAGTGGATTGTGATATCAGCAATCGTTCACCAAATTAATGATATTAAATGGACTAATAATTGTTACTTGAATTTGTCCTAATTGTCTCTTTTTGTGTTAGTTTGATTTACAGTGAAAATTAGGAGTTTTTCATTGTCTGAAATTGTGGAATGAATTTGTAAGCAAATGCTTAATGTTTCTAGAAGGAAAGTTTTGTAAAAAAATCATAGAACTGCAAGCACTTTGGTCATTATAGAATGATCATCAAATTATTCTTTAACATTTAGTATTGAAATTAATATAGATTGATTTTAATTATCAGCTATTCATTTTTGAAAAAGTGATGGTCGTAATGATCAAGCACTTGGCCTTTTGGGGGCATAGTCAGGGGAAATTTCAACATCAACTCTACTACTTCAAAGACATACTTGGACCCTGGCATTAAATGACAGTAACAGTAAATATGAAATGCTTCTCCTTCAACATTAATCTTCACAGCCATATCTGCAATGCAATGCAGCTAATCTTTTAGAATATATGTGGTTTGTCGACAAATAATATTTCACAATTTTATCATGTTGTACATGTACAAGGCCTTGGTATCCCAGATATTAGTTTCATTTAAATAGACAAAATAAGCACATTTCAAGACATGGCTTTGCCACGAAATTGAAATGTCCTGTCATATCTGTGAAATCAATGACATTGAATATTTAAATATATTTTGGTGTATATATATCTCTTTTGATATAATTTCTTGATGATTTATGTAGATCTTCAGGTGGGAAGCCTCATGGATTTGGAAGGAAAAGAGACTACACACCCTTGCCTTGGAGTAACTACTTTGACAGCATTGAAGATGTAGCCCTCAGCGATGACGATATATCCTTTAAAAATAATTCAATTATATCATTGATTCCTGAATTCCCCATTCATGCGAGCTTTACACAAAGCTAATGGTTCTCACAATTATGTCAGCATTTGCTAACAGGTCATGTTTAAAAGCATCTGCTTTATTTTGCTGATAGTTTGCTAACACTTTGTAATCCTTGGAAATATGGTGAGTAAATTCATTTATTATTGCCTCCACATACCATTTAGGAGGTACAATCACTTCATACACATTCTTATTTATTTTAGTTTAACAAATTTTGGTCTAGAAGCTGGCTTAACATTGGTCCATTGATCTCCCTGTTTTTTGTTTTATTTTTGTTTTATTTATTTATTTTTTTGAGGGGCAGTTTCATTTCACAGAAACTCAGAAAGTCTTCTCTAGATTTAAAAGGGTTTTGTTTTTTTGCTTTGTTTTGTTTTTGTTTTTGCTTTTTGTTTTTGTTTGTGTTTTTTTTTTTTTAAAGTTTAAGGGCGATTTTATTTTACAGAAAAATCTCCACTAGATTCAAAAGATAATACCCAAAATATGAAGCTCTAGTTCAAATAAATTTATATTAGTTTATGGCAAGTTTCCTTGACTGTTGTATTCTTCACAGCTTTAGAGTTTATAAGAAAGGCAGTGAGGGTCCAGTTGTCTTCTTTCTCCATGGTGGTGGACATTCAGCACTCTCATGGGCTTTGCTTTCAGTGAGAAATGCATCAAATACAGTTTGATAGATCATAGATGCATAATGTTTTATATCAGTATGGATGGAAATATTTATGTGACATGGACATGGACCATTGTTCATTTCAAAATCAGTGGGGTGTTCCATCAAGCGTCTTGTCAGTGATTTTTGCTGACAAATTTGCTCTCAGCCAAGCAGATGCAAGGATTTCAGTAAAAATTGTTGGTAAAAATCACTGACAAGACACTTGATGAAATGCCCCCTTGATGCAGTGTTTTCCAGACTGGTTCTTAATACTGTATCTTGACATACCTGGCACTTTTTGTTTCATTGAAAAGAGAAAAATATAAGCCTTTGAAAAGTTTGTGTGAATATATATATATATATACAAAGTTGATTGCACATGGAATTGATATTAGGTATGAGAAAATAAGGAAAGAATGAAATGTGACTGAAAGCACACTGCCACATTGCATTGGTAGACATTTAAAATCAGTGTAAGTAAATTCTTAGTTCCTCTTATTGGCCAAGAGTTGAGAGAAGAATAGGGTTTTTCTTTTTGTTTGTTTGGTTGGTTGTTTTTTTTTAACTGGGACTTTAGAAGCTGAGAATAAAGAATTAATCTGGAACCTAATTTCAAGTATGTTTATTTGAATGTGAATTTGAATTTGAAGAATTTGAATTTGAATGATTTTACTTTTGTGCATTTAGCAACAACTGACTGGCATGGTGAAGTGCAGAGTGGTTGCTATGGATATGAGAAGCCATGGAGATACAAGTACATCTCATGCTAACGACTTATCTGCTGATACTCTGGCCAAGTTAGTAATGCAGCAGTTACAAGAGAGAGAACATAAATATGCAATTATGCTTAAAGACATTGGTTAACATTGTTATGATTTTTAAAAAAATCTTGTTTTGTTACTTGAAAATGGGATAAACATAAGGGTTATAGTGTAAAAATACCAGTCTGAAAGTTTCAAAATATAATATCCACAGGAAGTATTTTTAAATATAAAAAATGTGAACCAATGTTTGAAAAATATACGAGGGTCAGTTGCACAGAATAGACATAAGGAGTGCGCATGCGCGTATGACTCACCTTACCGTACTGTGTGCATTGGCGTATCACGCGGAGGGAGGCACATAATGGCATTTTCAAATTCAAGCAAAGTGGTCCTCTTGGTGATTGTCTCGTGAGACGAAGGATAATAAAATCGCCGTTTGCGTCTAACTTACACTTTTTCATTCCAAATTATGGTTGGTTTCAGGGTTTTTGAGTACAAATACAAGCACTCATACACATGTTTCATCTTAGTTTGAGAATTTTTTAAATCATCTACTCACAAAGTTAGCCAATGCCTTAACTCTTTTTAGTTACATAACATTGTACCAAATTGAATTCAATTATCTAATATTTCATAAGCAATATTGAGGAATTGATGTGCTTTTCAACATAACCATAGACATAATTCATTTTCAGAATCATGAATCATGGATATCAACTTTCAATCATAAATCAC
Organism: Echinometra lucunter; assembly: GCA_029962745.1. Classification (NCBI taxonomy): domain Eukaryota; kingdom Metazoa; phylum Echinodermata; class Echinoidea; order Camarodonta; family Echinometridae; genus Echinometra; species Echinometra lucunter. The sequence goes on along the minus strand of CM057161.1, from coordinate 11,975,312 downwards.
AAATGACCACCTGTTGAATGGTCATTAAATATAAGCTCTTTTCATGGAAAAATCTTTATTCAGATTCAGAGAGACACATGAGAAGGTGAAAATTCATTCAATGTATGGTTACTACTCATCCTTCATTCCCCTTATACACTATTACATGTGATGACTGATGACTGAAATAAACATCAGTAACCTCTCATGTAGCATTGCATTCATTCATGACCTGTAACACTGTGCATTTTCATCCGTAGTGATGTTGGTGCAGTGATAATCAATGACTTTCTCACTGATGAATGCCCACCTGTCATCTTAACCCTAATACTCCCGGGGTATTTCAAAGCTGCTTATTACTGGGGGGGGGGGGGCATTATGGCCCCCCCCTGAGATCTCGCCCATGGGTCGCCCGATTGCCTCAAAATTTTGCACAAGGGTCAAGAATTACGTAATCTACAAAGTTGTATAGCTAAATTCACGAAAGTCCTTTTATTTTTTTTTAATTAATTAATTTATGCTAATTTATGCGAGAAATCATAGATTTTGGTATTTCTCAAAAAATAAAGCCTCAGGAATAGCAATTTTTGGTACAAATGTCTTTCGTAACTCCCTCATCAATTCCTGAAAGAAATTGATAGGTTGTAGTAATTCTTTCTTATGTATTTTATTGTTTTTCAATTTTCTTATGTATTTCTCTGTTTTTCGTCAAGCGGTTTTTTTTTTTGCGTATGTGTGGGTGTGGGTGTGTGTGTGGTAATTATTTACACTATTTGAAACAATGATGATACTTACTAGAAAAGTATTTACATAAATTGGAAAAACTCCTGATTTTGTCCATAGGGTTATACACAGTCATATAGAGAAATAGCGAAATTTCAGTGACATGTGTTCGGTAAACGTAATCTGACACCTGCATAGTAGGTCCGATCGCCATAAATTTGGTATCAAAATGTGCGGGAAGGATCATAGAAAAAAGTCATGAAATTTCGTTTCGAAATATTCAGGCGTTAGGAAGTACCGACAAAAATTCGACAGGGGGGCCATAATGGCCCCCCCCCCCCCCCCCCCCCCCCGGGAATATTAGGGTTAAAAGAACACAATATTTTGGCTACTGAGGTGCTAAATGACTTTGAAATTAACTGACAAATTAAACATTGACTTTTGTATTTTTATCCCCAGTGATGTTGGTGCAGTGATAGCTAAGATGTATCCCTCCGATGAATGCCCCCCAATCATCCTGGTAGGACACAGTATGGGTGGAGCTATCGCGATTCATACAGTCGTCAAATTTCTTGTTCCATCACTGCTGGGTCTAGTGGTCATTGATGTGGTTGAAGGTAAAATCTTAAAGAAACCTTCCATAGTAAAATAAGAGGTTGTGTTTTTGTTGTTTTTATTTCAGAATCAAAGTTTAGAAAAACATATACAAAGAACATATATACAATGAAAATGAAATCAGTATTAGCATGTCAAATCTGAGGAATGCCCAATTTCAGCAATGTTGTTAAAATATCACTTTTCTTCCTTGGGGTCCTTATGATGAATTACATATATTAATAAACATAGGATATAATATAAACATAACAAAACATGAAATACACACCAAAAAAAAGGCCAAAGAAAAAAAAAGGAAAAAAATGGATATGTGCAGGTATTCAACTATCAGAAAGTGTGTTAGCTAAAAGAATATTTAGTAGGCTTGCAAAAGGGTCTGGATGAAGATGAATTGCGCATATCTTTTGGTCAGTTGTTATATAGGTACACACATGTATACTGTCAGTAGAGTGGAGATTGCTTCCTATAAATAGATCCAGACCCCTTTATTTATCAGTCTTTTGTCTTGAGATGACAGCATATATAGATTTCTCATCTAGCTATCCCTTTACATGGTACCTTTCATGTTTGTTTGATTCATTATAGATTAGCAAAGTGTTCAAATAATGTCCACCATGTCAACAAAATGTAAATCACAAAAAGTCACTGATTGCCTTTGAAGAAATTCACATCTGTTGGGACTCGCACCTTTTCACAGTCTTCTGTAAAGTCTGTCTTCAGTGAATGCATTTCATTCCTGATTTATATGGTCTTTTTCATGGCTATTATTTTTATTTTCTGTAGGTACAGCCATGGATGCTCTTCAGTCTATGCAGAGCTTTCTAAGAGGCAGGCCAAAGCAGTTCAAATCTCTGGAATATGCAATAGAATGGGCGTATGTACATGTAACCTTCATATCTGAACACTCCTTGTATTCTAGCAGTGATCTTTTTGAATGCACAAAAAGGTTAATTATCTATTATGTCTTCAACCACTTGTGACAGAACACTGGAAAACTTGGGGTAATAGGTTCATTATTTCTGACTTAACCCATTCGTGACAGGAATTATTTAAAGCCTAATTTGATCAGCTTTTACTCTTCAAATTGGCAACACCAACATTTTTATTTTAGTGCTACATTTTTCTTATAAAACGTCATGTATCTGAAATGAATAGGAATTGACAGAAATTATGATAAGAAGTCCAAAAGTTGCCAATTTGCAGGGGAAAATGGTGATTTTAAACTTTCTATCACATTGCCAATTTAAGGATTTTAATGCTCATTTTCCTTTTAAAAAATTTCAGCATCAAACAACGAATATTGACGCAACCAAAATGCGCACAGTGTGTGTAGAATTTTTTGCTCTTTCTGCTCATGTATTTGGTATGATTTTTAGGGCTTTGCATCAAAAGATATTACGCCAAACCACAAAATGTGGACCTCTGTCACGAATGGGTTAAAGTTGAGTTGAGAGGTTGGGATTTTCATCTTAATATTTTTCTTATCTTCCATAGACTTGGCATTATATGTACAATTGTGTGGGGTAAGTAGTGATAGTGGGTTACTGGCAGGGAATAATTCCTCAGAAATTCTTAATTTTCTTGCAGTAGCAAAACCTGAACAGTATTTTTAAAGAATTCTGCTATTGATTATAATGCTTTCAACTAAATTGTTCAGGTTTAAAAGCAGGGAATGTCGGTCTTTAATAATTGGATGCCATGAACTTGTAAGTTTGAATTGCAGGGTATCATGACATTTCTTCCTTATTTGATTGATCAGAGTAATGCTGTGGTATTTGGAGAAAGTTCATTTAAAGTGGAGATATTCTTTCAATTTTCATTTTCAGAGTAAAAACTGGTCAAATCAGGAATGTAGAATCAGCAAGAGTTTCTATGCTTGGACAAGTCAAACCGTAAGTGGACACGTAACCATTTGACTCCTAAATTCTATCATTCCCATAGACTTTGTTCAGGAGCCAGTTGCTTCCAGTAGACAGTGGGTTAAGTAATAAGCATCTTCATAGTTAAGTGAAGGGATAGATCATGTCACCAGCAGTTAAACATAACTCGTCTGGAGCTTTGGAGTAGGAAACTTTGGCATGCAAAAACATGGTGTTACCTTGAGCACTCCACAGAGTGGATGTGACGCTATATAAGTTATATTTATTATTATTATCATAATTATTATTCTTATCATTATTATTATTTTTATCATTATTATTATTATCATTATTATTATCATTATTATTATTATCATTATTATTATTATTATTATCATTATTATTATTATCATTATTATTATCATTATTATTATTATTATTATCATTATTATTATTATCATTATTATTATTATTATCATTATTATTATTATTATCATTATTATCATTATTGTTATCATTATTATTATTATTATCATTATTATTATTATTATTATTATTATTATTATTATTATTATTGTTGTTATTATTATTATTATCATTATTGTTATTATTGTTGTTATTATTATTATTATTATTACCATTGATGAAAGATTTTTAGCATAACCCACAATCATTAGCTAGTATTTTGATGTTTATAGATAATGATTGCCATTGAAAATCAAGGACTGTAATTGTATCATTCACCTACAATAATGCTCCAGAGATTCCCCAGAGCTACAAAGAATACAGTGTTGACAGAAATCCAGTCCTACGGAGCTGTGCTCTTCTCAGTTCTTACCATCCCTGCTTGATTTTTCATAGATGTTCAGAACTAGACAGTGCCCAGGTTCACGCCCAAGCAAGTGCATCAGTGCCAGGTGTGTCTATAGATGATGTGATTACAGAGGAAGAAGAAGGACACGAGACATCACCTCGGGGTTCAATGCAGGTTTCAGCATCCTCATCAAGCCAGGTATATGGCTTCTTTATGGTGGCCTTTAAATACGCTTGATGACAGGTCATGTGTGCCTGTGAATTTCACAGCCAAGTCGTGAAATCCGCAATTTAGTCACGAAATTCACGACTATTGGATACAAACTTTGTGACTTGGCAGCAAAGTTGATGACTTTGGACGCGAACTTTGTGACTTGGTCCCAAAGTTGACAACTTTGGTCGCAAAATTTGCTACTTTTGGTCGCAAATTTCGCAACTAAGCCGCAAAATTCATGGCAACATGACCTGTCGTCGAGCGAACTTCACGGCCACCATACTTCTGTTTTTGTTGTACATCACATGCATTAGTGATATATGCTCTGAAGACAATTATGTAATCATCACTATCAGAATTCTTAATTTCAGCCTTGGACCAAACACTACACTAAACATAGCCTAACCCTAAAATTGATCTTTAACCTCATTTCTATGACAAAATTAAAGCCTGGAGAATAATGTTTGAGCACACCTTATTTTAATCTAATAGACATTTATCTTTTTAAGATGTTATTTATTATGACAATATAAACATACAAACATTAATAATACAGCTTCTCCTGCTGTTTACGTAAATTCGTATACGTACAAAACATGTCTGTATTTGCATTGATGAAAAAATTATTTATTGATTGATTGAAATTATAGAAGTTAAAGTAAAGGGCTCTATATATTTTATACTTATTATTGACCGAACTAAAATATCGGGATTAATTTCTATTTCAAACAATTGGGTATATAGCAAAGTAACTCAAGATGTTTTATCCTTAAAATGTTATAAGAAACATGTAATATGTATATAACTTTTGGCATGCATATTTCTTTTCCTTTAATAGGAAAGTCACACACCGTACACATGGAGGATAGATCTTGGTAAAACGGAACAGTACTGGGAGGGTGAGTATCTGAGGAACATAATCAAGGAGGGTTTCTTCTTTATATTGCAAGTTGTTTGTACACTCATTAGAAAAAGTTATGAGACCACCATGTCAATGAATTCCCTGAATTACTAAAGGAAACATAAACAGTGATTAATGCCTGCCATTGTTTTCTAACATCAAACCTCTATTCATTTCCTTAAAACTTGAATTGAAAAGATGTTTAAGGTACATGAATGCATTCAGTTTGATAAACTGTTCAGTAATTACACATTTCTCACTTTTTTTACTGTTCTGTTAAATATCCATTCATTTTGGAGTCTGGTTGAAATGCCACTCATGCTTTACATTAGATCATTTATGACAGAATCACTATCAGACCTTTTTTTTTTTAACAATTACCTATACAATTCTCTGCTGGAAGAATAAAAACGTATGCCTGATCATTAGGGTCCTGGGGAGTATTTCATCAAGTGTCTTGTCAATGATTTTTTACCGACAACTGGTATAAGCTACTGAAATCCTTGCATCTGATAGGCCGAGAGCAAATTTGTCGGTAGAAATCACTGACAAGACACTTGATGAAATGCCCCCCTGTCTGTGTTGTTGTTTTTAGGATGGTTCAAAGGAATGTCAAACCTTTTCTTGTCCTGCAATGTTCCCAAGATGCTCTTATTAGCTGGTGAGTTATCTGTGTCTTTGTGATGACCTCATGTGAGTCATAAGAGTGAAGTTAAGATTATATGTAAGGATTACATGAAGGAGTTCTGTCATTTTGTTATAGCAAGTGGTTGTTATATCATTGGTCGTTATAACAGGGCTCCAGTTCACATTGTTGGGAAGTCATATTTGGACAGTGGGATAATGTTAGAATTATAGGAAGAAATATTGATGTCTTTACAATGTGTGTGATAAGTACCTGTAAGTTTCTTTGCTTATCCTGTCTTAACAGCTAGGCATGCCCAGACACAGCTGTGCTTTTGAGACCCCTTCCATCTGTGAAATAGTTTGTTTGGATTTTTTTTTTTTCATTTTCTTTGTCTACTTTGATTACGAAGGACGTAAATGTTACTATTTCTGTATCTGTCATCTTGAAATATCTACTTCCCCGTTAGGTGTGGACAGGCTGGATAAAGATTTGACCATTGGTCAGATGCAAGGCAAGTTCCAGATGCAGGTCTTGCCTCAGTGTGGCCATGCAGTGCATGAAGACCAGCCACAGAAGGTACCTTACATCATTTTCCCCGTTTCTCCATATATCAGGCTTGAAATATATTATTGAAATGCAAAGATGTATGGTGTACAAAGAAATACTCATGTATCACTTTCTTAGAACAAATACAACAGTGCTCTTCATAACAAGGTTCCAGTTCACAGTTTGGAATTCATTTGGACTGGGGACAGTGATGGAGTCAAGGCCGGCAGTCCCGAGTCACGAGGCCGCTTGATAAAAATTCCTTCCATAGACTTTGTATAAGTGACTCAGACCGAGGCCAAGGCCAAGGCCAGCAAAATGTGGCCTCGAGGCTGGCCTCGACTCCTTCCCTGACTGGGGATGATAACGTTAGAAAATATAAAACTATTCATTTAGTTATATTGCCAGTATTCAAGGCATATGTGACCACTTCATTTGAATCAAAACAATTTTTCCTAGGATTTTTTTATTTATGGTTTTGTCAGTTTTATCTTATGATTGAAATTATGTATTTTTTGGCAGGAAAGTATATCAAGATTAGAGCATTTGACTCTGTATGTAAGAAATGTTCCCTTTTTTTATTTTTCTAGGTTGCTGATGCTCTGGCCACATACATGACAAGGCACAGATTTGCAGAGGCAATTGGTGGATTTGAGAAGTAAGTACTTAATTTTCTGCAATAAATGAAAGTTATCAAAATGTGATAAGTAATTTTTTTTCAGTCAGTACATATAGTTTTTTCTTTTCTTCTGACCAGAAAAAATCTTCCATACTCACCAGCAACTGATTTAATTTTTGTGAACATTAGCTTCAGCAAAATTCATAATATTGTATGTCAGCGCAGTGCAGTGTGATATTACGATGCAATGTGATGTACATATCTTTCTGTATATCTTTTAGAATCTGTTTTGTTTTAGTTTTTAATGCTTAATTTTTACCCTTGATTGAGGTTATTTTAATTTCCATTATGCATTATAACATTTCTAATCAACACAATTTATACTTGAATGATTAATTATATGCCAGTATGGATGTCAATACACTTGTACCAATATTTGTAATGATCATATTTTCTTTAATCAAATCATGATTTTTTTCTGTAATTATAATCTTAACTATATTCTCAAGTGTTATCAATTTACTTCTAGCCTAAAATTGTCTTATATACACATTAATTAATTACAATTTTCATTTATATCATTTCATGTGCCTATGTATCATATCATCATATCATATTATTTTAAACTTAATGATTAATTATCATGTATGTTTGAATTAACTATGAATTATGTAAACATGCATATTTCAGCCGTTGGCTGACTGTCATGTACGGTCTTTTGAACAAAAACCCACTACTCAACTCAACTCAACTCACTGCTTCAAGACACCATTCTCACGTTTGCTTGCTACATTAGGGAGAGCAGGTGTTGCTCGGTTGGATCAAGTGTGAACAGTAGTCGAAGAGAACTAATTGTGCGTCTATATCGATTAGGAGATATGCTGATTCAGATTAGAAAATGGTTTTGAATGAACAGTTTTCCATTTATGCAGAAGGAAGAAATTCAATTTGTATGTTTTCTTTTCTTTACAACAGACCTTTCCCTTGCTGTTGATAATGGTCTCGGGGGACATCATCTCGTTGAATAATTCCTGGGACAAGGAAGTGCGGAACATGTTGTTGTCTTGAGTGACATTGTCACTGCTAGTTCTCTGCGTGATGAATGAGAAAACCATCCTGAGAACTTTCTTGATGATGCAAATGATGTGAGATTGTGGTATCACGCTGGAGCGTGTACTGATGAACAACAGCTGCCACTCATCTGCAGATACTACTGCAGAGTGCTTGCTTTCAGTAATGTTGAGGTGACATACAGAAATCTCTTTGAAGGAAGTAATACATCTGCTCCACATTTTGATATCTTTTACTTAAAAGTTCTGCTTTTTTTTTAGTCAGAAAGGTAACTGCTTGGAGTAAGGCAAGTGCGACATCATATTCAGTGCTAGAGCAAGTTTAGTACATTCTGATAACCCATAAGTACAATTTGATTTCAGTATAACGTGCAGTTTTCATAAACCCTATCTCGAGTTATCTCAGGCTCATTTGCCTAGTGGGTTAAACTTGTGTAGGAGTATTGCTCAGTTGCTAGAGCAACTTCTAAAGATAACCAGGTTTTTGCTCCAAGCTTCAATTTTCATCAAGAAAAGCAAGGATGTTTTAAATAAACTTCAATATCACTTTATATCTCGAGCAAATAGTAATGGAAGCTTCATAATTCTATGCATAGAAATCCCCATTTGCAAAGTTCGCGTTCATTTATTCAATAATTTCATTAAAAACATGCAGAAATAAATACAAATGTTAAAACACTGCGTAAAGAAATGGCAAAGTATGAGAGGATAATAACAAAGTGGCAATAAAGAATAAACATGTAAACGTACATGAATGAAAGTATTCAGAGATGGGACAGAAAGGCTAAGCCTTATATAAAAGTCTGTCTCCAGTGGTAATAAATAGAATTATGTCATGTACATTATTCAGAGTGAAATTATTTGAAATATAACTTGTTTGAATGACAGAAAGAAAAGAGGAATTGAATAAGTACATATAAACACACAGGTACACACTCCCACACCCGTACTCATGCATACACGTCCTTCTTGTATTGTCTGTAGAGAAATAGATTTGAATGCTGTTTATGTGAAGACAATCACTGAAATATGTCATGGTTATTTTTCTGTAAATTAATGAAAGATTTGAAAGGAAGTTGTACCATTCTGAAATTTCCAGGGCAATTGCAGTGTTATCCTTTTGAAATGTAGCATATGCATGCATTGTTTATGCGGAAACATTTTTTATTGTATGTATGGAGGCATAGGAATCAGAGGTAAATATTTTCTATGAATTATTATAATTTTCCTGTGTTGGTAAAATTGAAAGGAAGATGCACTAATAGCTCAACTCATTCACTATGGAACAATGTAGCTCTACTAAAGAAAGTTCTGAATCGTATTTGATAGCTTGTGTCTCTGTGTAGTGTATTCTTTGAAGAAGCAAGTGAATGTTAATAAAATATTACAAGTATTACAATCCAGGATTACTTTGTTGTGATGAAATCATTTGGAAGTCGAAAAATCCTAAAATGAAAATATTATTCCAAGAAATTACATGTTATACATGTATTTGTAAAAGAAGATCCATTAATATGTATTCAAGTATCATTATGTTTCTTTGGCATTCATTTACATTGTAAACGATAAGTTTAGATGTATACTTAAGTTATGGCAGCCTGAAAGTAATGTCAAAATATTTCAGAGAAAAATGATCAACTGAATATTAAACCTTCAGGAAAATACAATCTCATGATTTGTTAATAGTGATCATTTGACTTATTTGAATTTCCATTGAAATTCTTAATTAATGTTGTATATGATGTACATAATTGTTTTTGTTATTTATATTACTTTCCTAATTTGTATAAACCTATTATTTATATCACAGATGAGACAAATGAAAATACATTTATGAAAGACATGGTTCAGATAGAAATGCTCTAGATTTTATTCAATAAAATCTTTTCTCTTCAAATATACTTGTGTGTACATTTCATAAATGTACTCTGAATGAATTTAGCAGTCCATGACTTGTGAGTAAAACTCACCATACAGTGGAAACCCACTATTGCAAGGGCTTTGGACGCCTTGTAACATCAGGAATCTTTTTATATCAGAGCTTGTTATAATGAGTTTCCACTGTACTCACAATATATAATGGCATTTAGGGTGATCAAGACACACACAATGCAAGATCACTTTTTTTTTTCTCTTTTACATTTTTTTTTTCAATTTTACTCTTTGTCATCTACAGAAAATGACACAATTGAATCCATCTTCTCATTGATGCAACAAGAAATGCTTTGCCTGTAGGCAGGCATGGCAGGTGTACGATATTCTGACACTGTCAGAGGCCTCATACATTTTACATCGCAATAAATCCCTCACAAGAACATCACACAAATATCTATCAAGGCACAAAATCGGCAATGTACATGATTAACTATTACTCCACAAAACACCTAAATTTTCACGCTGAATACGACTGAGTACATGATAACATGTGTGAATTACGGTTGTCACACTCTCAACGTAATTAATAATGTTCCTTTTAATTGATGCTCCATAATTCTAAATATGCTTCAGTCCATCCAAGTCACCTGGGTACTTGCCATTTTATGAGAAGCAGATCAAACCTGTTTTTAATGAGGAAAGATATTGATATGGGTTAACCTGTTAAACACCATGCCGAGTTAAGGGTACTTGGAAATTGTGCTGAACTCGAATCCCGCTCAACGGGTTAAAGGAATTCTATTTCACATTACATATAATTCTACAGGACTAAATTATAGTATATTTGCATTCATCAGATGAAGAAAATGCAAATCAACAGATTAGACTATTAGGAATGAAAGAAGAATCATTTACAGGAGTCTGAAATAAACCTTCAAATGATGAATCAAATTATAATCTGAGGGAGTTGGAAGGAGAAAAAGAATGAAGGAAAATAACATTCAAACTTTGTCCTTTCAGAATGTGGCCTTGACATACTTCCACTTGCCAAAATGAAATTGTAATGATGTCCTGCAAAGTGCACATTTGAGAGTTTGTTTTACAGCAAACTCGATATTATGGTCATTTCCATAAATCATCATTTTTACAAACCGGTTAATCTGCAAATATATATAGCACTGCAGATTCGCAGGTTTGTAACGACGACAAAATGATCCAAACCCTGAAATTCTAAGGTGGGAATTTGGTGTGCTCAGTCACATAATTCTCTCAAATTATATTCCATATAACTCTAAGATATCTTATTTTAATTGAAAGTTCGGTGGGGTTCAGCTCTCTTCTGTCTGATGGAGGTTGAAGAGCTTGGCGAGTTCACTGACATCGTCGTATTCCTTTCCATCCTTGATCACCTACAAATGAATCAAAATTAAGAAAGGGAGAACAAGAAAATCACAAAATGCGATAAGAGGTAACTTGATAACTGAAGTTTTAACTTCTTTCAAAACTTACTTTACTCGCCTTCATTAATTCATAAACATGCTTCAGCAAACCTCACTGATTTGCTTAAGCAAAACTTCAGTAAAATCCAGTCTTCAATTGTTATGCTGGTAAAAACTAATCCATTCTACATCTAAATGAACTGTAACTTCACAAATATCTGCAACATCACACATTCTAGCCCCAAAGTCCCGTTAAATTCTGAAGTTCCATATCCAGGAAATAAAAATGTAGCCTACAATGCAAGTGAATGTTTTAACTGATCAAACTTACATTTACATGGAATCCAAAAAATAAGAAAATATACACATCAGATATAATGAATCTTAATCTAACATATCACATTGATGCATCTGAATATAGCAATATATGTCTGCCAAAGATGATATGATTACAATGGAACCTCGTTATAAAGAACACTGTTATAACAAACTCTCACAAGGTAATTTTGCCGATCCCATTTTTTTGTATTTTGTTTTTTAACCCTGATATCACGATATAGAAGTAATTTCCTTGGTCCAGAGGAGTTGATTATAACAAGGTTTGCCTGTATCAATGAATAATTATCAACATATATTTTTGTGTTTTCACCTTTCTTGCAATGGGCATCTTGTTGAAGATGTTCCATAAGACCATGCCTACAACCACCTTGTCCTTCATGTAGAATACAACGCCCTTCCCGTAATCCTCCGAGGTAGAGGGCGCAGCTGGCGTTGGGGTCGTTTCTACTGCGGCCTACATAAAAAGAAAGAATTAAAACAATAACAACAATAAAAGTTGGATTCAAAAAACATTATCACCTTTATAGGACACAAAGCTCCGAAAACTATTCTGCCCTCCTTTGGCAAAAGGGAGCAAGTGACAAAAGTAACATTTCCTGCAAAAGAGCAAAATATATCTGTCATTTACCCACTTATGTCAATGCAATACCATGATCTCTTGCCTAACATATCTCTTAGCAGGATGAGTGTTCATGCATAAAACTTGGCCCAGAAAGGCACACCAGGTAAAACACGAAAATAACAATAACTCAAATTTGGTTGATATGTCACTTGCTTCCTTTTGCCAAAGGAGGGCAGTATTACCACTCGTGCTTTAACTGAGCTATCCTAATAAGGTCTAAAGCATGTGAAGAATTACTTCCCACTGAGATTGGGATTTGGGAGAGGAAAAGAAAGAGCAGACAGAGAGTAAAATAGGGAGAGAGGGAGAGAGGGATAGAGAGAGAGAGAGAGAGAAAAAAAAGTATTACCACTTGCGCTTTAGCTGGGCTACCCTAATAAGGTCTAAAGCATATGAGGAATTACTTCCCAGAGAGATTGGGAGAGGAAAAGCAAGCAGTCAGAGAGTAAAAAAGGGAGAGAGAAAGAGATGGGAGAGGAAAAGAAAGCAGTCAGAGAGTAAAAAGGGGAGAGAGAGAAAGAGATGGGAGGAAAAGAAAGCAGAGAGTAAAAAAAGGGAGAGAGAGATGAGAGAGGAAAAGAAAGCAGTCAGAGAGTAAAAAAGGGAGAGAGAAAGAGATGGGAGAGGAAAAGAAAGCAGAGAGTAAAAAGGGAGAGAGAGAGATGGGAGAGGAAAAGAAAGCAGAGAGTAAAAAGGGAGAGAGAGAGATGGGAGAGGAAAAGAAAGCAGAGAGTAAAAAAGGGAGAGAGAGAAAGACAGAGATGGGAGAGGAAAAGAAAGCAGTCAGAGAGTAAAAAAGGGGAGAGAGAAGAGATGGGAGAGGAAAAGAAAGCAGAGAGTAAAAAGGGAGAGAGAGAGATGGGAGAGGAAAAGAAAGCAGAGAGTAAAAAGGGAGAGAGAGAGATGGGAGAGGAAAAGAAAGCAGAGAGTAAAAAAGGGAGAGAGAAAGAGATGGGAGAGGAAAAGAAAGCAGAGAGTAAAAAAGGGAGAGAGAGAAAGACAGAGATGGGAGAGGAAAAGAAAGCAGTCAGAGAGTAAAAAAGGGAGAGAGAAAGAGATGGGAGAGGAAAAGAAAGCAGAGAGTAAAAAAGGGAGAGAGAAAGAGATGGGAGAGGAAAAGAAAGCAGAGAGTAAAAAGGGAGAGAGAGAGATGGGAGAGGAAAAGAAAGCAGAGAGTAAAAAAGGGAGAGAGAAAGAGATGGGAGCGGAAAAGAAAGCAGAGAGTAAAAAAGGGAGAGAGAGAGCTGGGAGAGGAAAACAAAGCAGAGAGTAAAAAGGGGAGAGAGAAAGAGATGGGAGAGGAAAACAAAGCAGAGAGTAAAAAAGGGAGAGAGAGAAAGAGAGAGATGGGAGAGGAAAAGAAAGCAGTCAGAAAGTAAAAAGGGAGAGAGAGAGAAAGAGAGAGATGGGAGAGGAAAAGAAAGCAGTCAGAGAGCAAAAAAGGGAGAGAGAAAGAGATGGGAGAGGAAAAGAAAGCAGAGAGTAAAAAAGGGAGAGAGAGAGCTGGGAGAGGAAAACAAAGCAGAGAGTAAAAAGGGGAGAGAGAGAAAGAGAGAGATAGGAGAGGAAAAGAAAGCAGTAAGAAAGGAAAATATGGAGAGAGAGAGAGAGTGAAATAGAGAGTGATAGTGATAAATCAGAGAGTCAAAGACAGAGTGACAGAGACAGATAGAAAAGGAAATGGCGGTTGCTTTAATTTATAACTGCCTTTATCACTGCCTTTACATTAACCCTAAAAGAGATGGAGGGGCATAGATCATAGAGGATCTTTACTTGTTCTGTTTCTGAGCGGATTCCTTCTCCTGTAGCTTCCACTACTGCTTTGGGTGTATCCTCAGCTGTAGCCTTAGCAAACACTCCAAAGGTTGATAGACTGGAATCCACGATACCAATGGCTTCGTATCCAACATCTGGACCTAAATCACTCCTGAGACAACAGAAAGGCAAATACATATTTAAAATAACCTTTCTTAATTTGCAAGGAAGCAAACCATGTGCAATAATTTCAGAAATGACATACTCTGTTTGGCTCATATGATTTTGTCACAAAAATTTGCACCAACTACATGCAGAGTGAAGTGTGTCACCACAGGAGATAATTGTGTCAAATATGAAAATGAAACTTTCCAGGCCCAATACAACAATATAACAGAAAGCAATTAAAATTAAAAGCTCATATAGAATATTCTGGTTACTACTATATTATAATGAGTTGCAACACATAATAATCTAGATTTTAACATAAATCAGGATTTAAAGGGCATTTTGATCTATATCTTTTTAGCTCTCTGGTGATAATCAAAGCTAATTGTGAACGCACATGGTAGTTTTAATGAAAGTTCTAAATCCAAAAGGAGGAATTGTCTGGTGTGTGGTACACCTCATATTGTAAAGAACATACTCGATATCAACTCTTTAAGAGATGCCAACCTTTTGTCAAGTTTTGTGTCTGAAAAGAAGTATTATGAGAGGAAAAATAGTATATCCTATTTCACAGCCATAGAAATGACCAGTAAATAAAGTTCAAGAAAAATGGTATTTTGCTTGAAATCTGCAGTATTTTCATACCCAAAATACTACACGTACAAAATACCTTAATTAAAAAAAAAGGAACAGTTGAACTGCTCTTGGGGAAGATTGTCACAATCAAACAGAATCACAAAATTCAAAAATAATTAGCATTCACTGTAAAAGGGAAATAAAAAAGTGACAAGAACATTTCATAAAAAGACATATCATAAAAGAGAGAACCACCATGATTAAGTTATATCTGGGAAAGCACAGCTCATATAACACTCATATGGAAGAGTGGCTCCCCCATTCAAGGATCCCTAGGCCAGAACAGGCTCCATACCCACTTTCTCAACCACAACTAACACACTTTATTCCACACAATTAAAATTTACTCCTATTATAATATTCACTTGACTGGATGTCACTGAAGCCAACAAAAAAGAACAACTTCTTACCAGAACATAGACTGATGCCAGTAGGGTTTGGCAGCTCCCGTCATGTTCTCTCCAGCCAGCCTACCACTGACGACAGCATGGTCATGGTGCTCTACACGACGTCGTCCAAGCTTGACATCATAGAAGCAGGATGCATCACCAGCCTATTGTACAATAAAACAAGACCTACTTCTAAGCATTCGTCAACCTTGGCTGCATTTCTCGAAAGTGTCATAAGGCTAAGTTCATGGACATCCCACTGAAACGCATGTTAATTCTACAACACATCGAGGGTTTAGTGCAACAAAGGGCTATCTGCATTTATGATTTGAATGAGATTTTGAAATTAGAATGATCCAGTAGAGACCAGGAACCCATTGGTAACAATGGTTTCTACACCAAACTTTGCTACACCTGGGTATCACCCAAAATAGATATGGCTATCTGCTTTAAGCTGCAGTGTGTCAGTGCATCAAATCTTTATTTCAAGATTTATCAAAATTGCCAAAAATGCAGATAGCCCTTTGGTGCACTAGACCCTCGACATGTTTCAAAGGGATGTCCAAGAGGTTAGACTTATGATGGTTTCAAGAAACGGCCCCCTTATCCCTACAAAACATACTCCAATTAGCTGTAGTGAAATAAATTGAAAGGAAATTAAACATTTGTATGGAAAGATAAAGATTTTTTTTTTCAAAAGAATTAGAATAATTTCTATCTTACTGTTCTCAAACTAAGAGCAGAATAACTGCAATTGAGAAATTCCTTCAATACCAAGAAAGACAAAGTTCACCTATTTCCTCCTTTTCTAACAATACAAAAGATATTTTACATCTAAAGGCATCAGGGAAGTACCAGTCTACCAAATGACCTCATTTGCTTGCATTTGATACCTACCGTGTTGCCAAAATGCAACAAAAATGAGCAAAAATATTCCTGATTATGTTCACATCTTTAATTCATTTGTTCAACGGTAAAGAGTGAATACTTTATCATGATTATGTACAGTGTGTATTAATTTGATTACGAGTGTACACCCATTAGGATTTCTCGTCTCCTACATTTCCTTGTTTCTCCATTTTTTTTCTCCATCTTTTTCCTTTTTCTTTTCTTTATTCTGAAATATTTCTCTCTTACTTAATTGTTTCCATGTGAAATTGCCAATGGAAATAGAATTTCTTTGTACAAAGTTCAAAGATGGAATCAATTCTCTATGACTCCATAACTCTAACTGCTAAAGGACTGGCCAGTACATCACTTCCTTTCTTAGGACTCAGAGGCAGGGTTAAAAATACCTGGGGCGACAGGCGAGTTCTTCCTTGGCGGAGCTCAAATAGCTCCCTAAAATCCTATAAACCCAATTCTTTGCGCGACCATTTTCTTCAGAGTCACCTTCGCCTCAGCTTTGAAAAATAAGCAATAAATGTGCAAATCATGATCAAGGAGGAGCAGAATTAACATTACTTGAAACAGCTCACACATTAACGCATCATACTGATACTCAAATGCATATATTTTTTCAAGGAGAATAATTGGGATATCAGCAATCAAAATTCCCTTGGGCCTAGAAACAGCTCCTGTAAAGCTGTCCACGGGAGGGTTTTTTTTCAGAGAATAGCTCTCATGGGAAATAAAGTATTTTTTTACCCTGCTCAGAGGCAAAGAGCAGAAAACTTATTTGACTTACCACCCACACATCCCTACGAGCTTCTAGTTCAGCATTGACCCTGTAACCTCCGAACTTGTCATCGACCTCTAGCCCTGAGCTTGCTGCCAGCTCAACATTAGGTTCCAAACCTACTGCTACTACTACATGGTCAGCTTGCACCTGGAGTAAGGTTACAAAAAATAATCCTCAGTTCTGACCGTTTTCAAAAATGCATAGCATTATCATAAACATACAAATAAATAAATCATAATTACTCTCTTGTAAGAAAAACAAAGAAGACACTCTTACAAATATCAAGACTATGTCCAGTCTAATAGTGGGCTATCTATCTACAATGTTGTCCCATGTGCATGGTCTTTAGGGTACTGGTGGGTGGGGGTGCATGTTTTTCCAATATTTTCAAAACAAGATCTATTGATATGGTACTATCTACGCACCCAAGAATACTTTAGTCAGATTAAAATGCTACCATATTTACCTTTCTTGTATTTACCATGAGCAATATACATCTGTAAATATGAATCTATATCATCTAATTTCTAAAATACGATTGTTGAAATATCTAATAAATTCCACAGGTTTGGAGATTGTAGACTTGGTGAATTGCCACTTGGTCTAATCTCACTTTGTCTACAACCAGTTTTTTCTAATTACCATTTGGTCTAATTGCTATTTAGCCCATTTATCATTTTGTCTAATTTCCAGTTAGGCTATGCCCATTTTGTCTAATACCCACTTGGTCTCACACCACTTAGTCTGATTAGACAAACTGGTAAAAGACCAAATGGTCATTAGACAAAATGAGGAAAACTAAGTAGACAAAGTGGCCATTAGACCATTTGATCATTAGACAAAATGACAATTAGCCCAAGTGGGTATTAGAACCAAGTGATGATTAGACCAAATGGCAATCAGACCAAACTGATAAGCAGACAAAATGGGTTTAGTCATAGTGGTGTTAGATGATCTGGGAATTAAACTAACTGGTGTTAGACCAAGTGGCTATAAACCGTGGAACCACAGAACTCACCTTATCACCAGTGTTGAACTGGAGTTGTACTTGTCTTGATTCCCCATTGAAGGAGACTTTCTTCAGGAGCATGTCGGGATGAACTTCAACACCCTCTGAAATTGACAAAAAAAGCAAACACAGGAAATGAACAAATTAGAAGAAAAATAAATCTTATAACATGGAAGTAATCATCAAAACATAATCTTCTCCCCGTGTCTCCAGTTCCAGGATGGTACACTATATTCATATTATCTACTTGTGTGCTTGCTTCCAATTTTACTTCCATCTGACTTGCGTTTCCGTCCAATCATCCTTTCTTCTCTACACACTCCGTTGAAACTGGAATGTTGGGGAAGGGATTTCAGACAATTTCATACATGCTTTCTGTACACAAATTCTTTTTTTTTTCAGGGGAGTTCTCTTTCATTCATAGATACCATGAGCATTATAAACTGGCTTGCAGAAAAAAGTTTGCATCGTTGAATACTGGAGATTTTAATGACATCCATGTTTGTCCAGAACCTGTACGTTTACTGTTTCATCTAAAGAATATAGGATTTTTTAAAAAAGGAAGAAAAGAAATTAGATGAAATCAAACAAAGAGACTACGAAATAATAATAATAATAATAATAATTAGATCATTTATACAGTGCAGTCAATATATAAATATACTCTACTGCGCTGTAACAGAGCTCCCAACAATGTTACTGCATAAACATGTTAAACATATACATGTAATACAACTAACTAAAATGAAAGACTTTTGTAAATATCAACTAATATTTAATTCATTGTATGCATCAGATTCTCTTATCTGAGCCACTTTATGGAAAATTTTCCATCACTCTCTGTGATGTCAAATATATTTCATATTTGCGTAAATGGAATTTATGCATAATCAAATATAAATGGTGTACAATCAAAGAATTTAGTATTCCACCTACCATTTGCTACTTTATTTGTGGTCCATTTGCTGAGGTACTCCGGTAAAACTCGGCCCATGTTGCCTGCATTAAGAGAGAGAAAAAATGAAGAATAGACGACTTTACACACACTGTGAATTTCCACAAGCAAAATGAAAGAGTCATCCTAATTTATTATGTGAAAAGGAAAATTTCCGCACTAAGACTACAAAATACTTAATAATTGATTGATCACAGCACAAAAACATGAAAAATAAGACAACAACAACAAAAAAAAAAGAGAGAAAAAAGAAAAGAAAAAATCTTACCTGACTCGGGGAAGAACTGCATGACTTTCATTCCGGTCTCTTTTCCTGTAACGAAATGTTAAAAAATTGTCATATACAAATTTCATTCATTGCTGCGGGATTTATTTTGTAAAAAGTACAGGCTTAAAGGCATTGGCTAACTTTGTGAGTAGCTGATTTAAAAAATTCTCAAACTAAGATGAAACATGTGTATGAGTACTTGTATTTGTACTCAAAAACCCTGAAACCAACCATAATTTGGAATGAAAAAGTGTAAGTTAGATGCAAACGGCGATTTTATTATCCTTCGTCTCACGAGACAATCACTAAGAGGACCACTTTGCTTGAATTTGAAAATGGCGTTATGTGCCTCCCGCCGCGTGATACGCCAATGCACACAGTACGGTAAGGTGAGTCATACGCGCATGCGCACTCCTTATGTCTATTCTGTGCAACCGACCCTCGTATATTTTTCAAACATTGGTTCACATTTTTGATATCTAAAAATACTTCCTGTGGATATTGTACTTTGAAACTTTCAGACTGGTATTTTTACACTATAACCCTTATGTTTATCCCATTTTCAAGTAACAAAACAAGATTTTTTAAAATCATAACAATGTTAACCAATGTCTTTAAGGTGAAATTTGAAACTGGATTTGTTTCAATCTAGGGTTAGGATCAGAGTTATGTAAAGTGCTTGGTCCAGGGCTGAAGACAGGAATTCTATTACTGCAGGAACTTTTGTGGGCAATTGTGGGCAATTCCACAGTAATGGAATACAAATCAGAGATTTGTAGCTCACATTTTTAGAGTTTATGTGCTTATTTTGTACTCTGCCCCCTTCCCACCATTTAATACTCTGCGAATATGCCCATTCTTTCACCTGAACTTTTTCATTTCAAAAATTTTCTACTTACATTCATGATATTGTGGTATATGTACCTCAGTAAAGGAATTACCAGAAAAAAAATGGTGTCACTTTCAAATGACAAAAATGTTCTGTAAAATGAAACACGCATTATATCAATACTCACTGAGATGGTTGAATTCTTTTTTTTTTTTTCTTTAGAGCTTTTTTATATCTAATATATGGCTATTCAGGACTATCAAAGTAATTGTTTTTACTATAAATCTGAAGTAAGCTGACTGTGCTTCCTATGTGGAATTCCTCTTAAAACATTTTATTTTTTCAGCAGATCTGAGCATATATGAAATGATTTCACTTCATTTCATTATTTGAAGGAACTTTCAAATAAAAAAGGGAAAAGAAAATGATTTCTCAAATCACCTCTCTTGCCAAGAGCGCATGCAAGCTCACTGCCCAGGAATCCACCTCCTATAATGGCAACTGATTTGGCTTCCTGGGTGGCTTTATCCAAAGATTTGAAGTCCTGGATCTGAAATGGAGACAGAGAGAGTAACAACAGTGCAGGTCTCTGTTTTATAAACTTGTTATCAGTAACAAGTTGCAATAACAGTTATAAGCTGCTGAAATCCTAGCATCTGATTGGCTGAGAGCAAATTTGTCATAGAAATGTGGCAGTTGTTACTGATAACAAGTTTTATGAAACGGGGCCCAGGTCTCTTGCTAATTAAGTTTTATGGATTCATATATTTTCATATGGAGGCACCTTATCATAATGGTAAATAAACTAGGCATAGTAAACTCTGTCAGTACACCAGTTCGTAATTTATAATACATGGTACAAAGGACTCTCTTATGACTGCAATTCATACATGCACGTGCATATGTTTTGGTAAATACTTGCTTAGTAACTAAAATCATACTGGTATGTAATTCATGGTGTGCATGCTATCAAAGCGTATAACATGATTTGTATACTCGATACAAATGTCCTTTATCTGTAAATGTGCAATTTGTAATTACAAACTACATGTAGCATATATATTGATTTCCGTTAACCCATAGAGGTATAGTGTCACCTTTAGGAGACACTTTTGTAGTATCTGTTGGTTCCAGAATGTTGGGCAGTACATATCATACATGAGCAGAAAGAGAAAAATGCACTGACAAATTTGAGCCCATTCCCATCACTGTACGGTGTGGCGTTCTCGAATTAGAGCAGCTTAAGTGTAACTAATCATTAAACTCTTTAAATTGGCAATGCAGTGAATAATATATAATCACTATTTCTGTGTTCAAATTGGCAATTTCTGATTCAATTTAACAATTATATTTCATTTTGGTTTATGTTATATCCATATTTATTTGTATTGCCAATTTGAGGATTGAAGATGATTAATTCAGACCTCAAGAAAGCTCTGTACTGCTATCGGTTAAAAGGTCAATACAGTGTAAGTGCAGAACATGCAAGATACTTATCTGCACAAGAAATCCCAACAGGCTTAGCAGATTTACAAATTCATTCTAACAATTTTTTTCCACGAACCGAATGCTATTTCTGAGAAGACTGGTAGATAAAAGCTAACTCACATTTCTGAAGAGTGTTGTTCTCTCTGCAACCTCTGACCCTGCACCTTCTATTGACTTCAGATTCCTGGGAACACCACCTGGGAAATGAATATCAAAGAGGATGTTCAGCACAATACGATAATACCAGGGTTGGCAATTACCCAGGAAATACCTATATATCCCGGACGGGTGGGCAAAACTAGGAAATACTGGGAAATACCGGGAAATGCTGGGAAATACTGGGAAATACTGGGAAATACATGGTCAATATTTGGGCCATATACCTCAATGTGTAGTATACCCCCCACATCGTATGGTTTTTTTTTTAGGTTGTGTACCCTGACAGATGACTGTAAATGCTCATTTTAAGAACTTCTTATTTTTATGTCAGAAATCTTTTTAAAATTATGTTAGACAGTGGTTATGATGGTTGGTGGCGCTATTTGATGTACTTTTTTCATAAAATCGAATGTCAAACTTGACAGCTTTAATCTTATGAAGCATCTGGACACATGACCCCCTCTCCTAACATTTGACATGAATTAGCAGTCATACCAAAACTGTGAATGTGACTAAATCTAAATCCTCTCATTACACTTTAAATGTTCGAAGTTGATGGTTTCCATAACTCATTGGTTTAAGACATGAATTGTTTGTTATAGAGTAAATCAATGGTGTTTAGTTGAAATTTTAATATGAAATTCAAATCTAGTACACCAGTTTCTTCTATTGATCAACCGTCACTTGGTGGTTGATCTTGCCCTTTTCTCAACCTTTTGCTGAATTTACAGATGATAAATATTTGTGTTTGGAGTATTTTCCAGCAATCCCCAGTATTTCCCAGACATTGCTTTATTGGAAGCAGTAACATGTACATGTATATGACCCTTAACATTCATGAAAGGGAGTAATATTTGTATTCTCTGTTTAAGTTTGCCATATTCTCATTAATGTGTACACTTTGGTCCAATATAGTGGTGAAAAATATTCTCTATGAGGTATTTCCCAGTTTTAACCAGTCGTTGCTTTAACACATCCCCCAAGCCATAAGCATATAGTGTACCAATATACAATGTAGCTGTTGTATGATCCCCTACCATAAAGAAGTCAAATTTTCTTGGCTGCAGGTGTTTAATCTTGTCTTTTTCTCTATAATGTGTACATTTTAATGCAATTTACTGATAGAAAATATTGTTTTTGGAGTATTTACCAGTAATTCCCAGTATTTCCTGTTTTCGTCCAAAGTCGCTAAGCGGTATTTACCGCCCGGTATTTACCGGCCAACCCTGGATAATACGTAGTTATTCTTATGATTGGGAATAATACAAATCTAAATTCCAAGACTATATTGACTCAACTGACCACATATACCAATGTGAAAAGTACTGGTCAGAAAAGAAGTTTTCTATCCATCCATACTTAAAGTGAAAGTAAATGTATAAGTGTAAGTTAGATCCAACAACACAGTCTAACCTTAAAGTCGTATCTCAAACAGCATCCTCAATTCTGCAACTGGAGCTTAACAGGTATGACAGCAGAAAATGAACTTGGAATGGAATTGATTGAATGTATCCTCATTTGGAAAGAACTCAGGGTGCGGTGCCAGGGCAATTTGATAGGAGGGGCAAGATGACCCATAGGAGAATTTATTGACGTTTTAAATGAACAAATAGGAGTATTATATAATTGCAAGCCCCAGGTCTCTCTTTCCCCACGTTCTTCTTTCTTCTTCCTCCTCTTTTTGGCTTCTTTTTGTCCTTCTTTTTCTCCTCTTTTTTTCTTTTTTTTTATCAATTGAAAAATCATAGGGGGGGGGGGCCAATTGCCCCCCTGTAGCGTTGCCCCTGAAAGAACTTATGCGTGGATCTCGAGAGTTCAACCCAACTTGATTGACTGACTGATTGACTGTCCTCATTCTAACTCTTTACAGACTTTGATGCTTTTGACTATTTAAATACTGCAACTTTAGTCTACAGGAAGCTATATTTTTTTCTTAGAAATATTAGGCAAATACACTTCAAAGCTGGGTCCCAAGGTATATTTGCACTCCCTCTATGTGCAACAATGGAAAAGAATCTGGACTCCAAATTTTATTTGGGAAAGTTCATTTATCATCACGGCTGATACACATATTGCCACAGCCCTGATGGCTTGCAGGCTTACCTGTTGCAATAAGGCACTTGTCAAATTTGATGACAGACCCATCCTCCAAAGTAGCTTGCTTCTTCTGAACATTGAGTCCTTTGACCTACAACAACATCACAAGGTAGGAATCTTTATTATTATCATTATTAAGTATTTGGTGTCACCTGGGCCTAGCGCCTGGGAGGGTAAAAGCGAACCTGATCACTGTCACCCTCAGGTCTCTCCTCCTGTTATAACTCTTTGGGATGTGCAAATGTACCACTACACCGGGGTTTCCCCCTGCTCTTCTTCAATTTAGTCCAGTGGGTTCTTAACGTGCAAAGGCGGTGAATCTCCTCTACACGGGGCCTCCATTTAACATTCTATCTGAGGGACAGAGTGTTTTCAACTGAAACATATCCTGTGTCTATGAAACAGGGGAGGCGCACATTAACACACAATTATAAATACCGAATATTCATAATCATTTAAAGTTCCATTCAATTTGTCAATCTTATCAAAGAGCAACGCACAACAATTTAACCCGTTGACTACTGAAATCTCAAATTCCCATAGGAATAATAAAGAGACCACCTGGTGTTTGCAGGCAACAGGTTACATGCATTTGGTGTTGAATGGGAAGAACCTTTTTGTTCATAATTTGTGCTCTTCCTTACATTTCTTTGGGTGCCCGGCAAAAGTGTCGGAACAGATGCACGTTCAGCAGATATACCTTTCTAGAAATATGCCTCTTAAAGTTTGCTCTTTCTTTGACTATAACTACAATAAATATTATAGTTAATCCTCACATCATCCAAATTGTTACTGAGGTACTTTATCATTTCTTTATAAATACTTGTTCGCCTTTCCAATAAAAACCTTCAGGAATGGAAACTTTTACCAAAATTTGTGTTCAAGCCCATCCTACGGGGGCACATTCATATCAATACAAAGATAAACTCATAGCTACAAATTTCTGTAACAAAAACCATCAGAATACTTTGTGATATTGTCTTTCCAGAGCCAGAAGGGCGTTAACTCATATCATTTTATACGGACTTAACGCCCTTCTGGCTCCATAAAGACAATATACATTATATTCACCTTGTGTCCTTTGAGCACTGCAACTCCTCCGTTCTCCTTTGTTGGTAATTCAGATGGCTTGCAGTAGAAAGCATCTGGCTCAAAGAATATACTGTGGAGGAGAGTATATTGGAGTGGAAATCAAGTGGAAATTTCAAAATAGTTTTTGTCTCACACTTAATTTCTACTGTCATGCCTAGTTAGATTTCAAAGTCGAGCACATTTCTGCCCGTTATCAATGCATAGTATTCGACTAGTAATATCCTTGAACTTTATAACAAATGTTTGCTTATAATATTGGTCACCTCTTGAAAATTCTCCGCAAAGTGGAATAAAAACGCTAAAGGATATCTGCCATGACAGAGATTCAAACCTTGTACAAAGCAGTCTGCAGTCTGGTGCCTTATCCACTAAGCCACTAGTCCTTTACTATACAAGGCTGTTACAAAATTTTCACAGAGGGTCAAGATTTAAAGGGATATTACAGTGCCGAGTCTACAGGACTTAGCGTAGTCCACATTTGGGATCAAGCGGATATCCTTGGCCGTATAGGCCCCACTGTGATGGCGAAGTATTATACACCGTCAACACGGAACACACACGCAGCACCGAGAATTGCCAACAATATTTTTCACTCATGCAAAAGTTGAGAAAGTTTGTTGACCTTTGCACTAATGTATACATGTAGCTCAATACCAAAAGATACGCTTTTGAAGTAGAAGCAAGGAGAGTCAGCGAACATCTCAGAGCCCATTACATATTGAGGGTCTGTGCACTAGAGGCACACTCAATGTTGAAGGAACAATTAGCCTATGCTCCCTAAAGGAAATCTGCCTTTTTTCTTTTTTTTTTTTTTAAACCCCAAAGGCATGCCTTACATAAAGAACTATACACTCTGTCCCATTTGAATCCTGGATCTGCCTGTGACAGATGTACCTCTTTTCTTTTCCGTTCCATTGCTTGAACCTGAGGTTTTCAACTCCTTCCTTGTCGTCACTGAACCAGAGTTCTTTGGACAGGGGTGGTCTCATGTACGGCATAGCTTCTTCCTCTCCAACTACCAATACCTTGATATAAAACAAAAGAGTGCATTTTGGTTACTTTAAAGGTGATATAATGATAATACCCATTAATAACAGTGGGTTCTTGTGTGGCGCTCATGTCTGTCAAACTTGACACTCCAGGGCCCCATTTCATAAAACTATATATGTTTCACGATTGATTTTGACTCAATTCATGTCTGTTATGTTGTATTTATGTGACTTGATTTTCCAAATAAAGTGATAATAATAAACTTGTTAACCGTGAAAACTACCACATTTCTATGACAAATTTGCTCTCAGCCAATCAGATGTAAGGATTTCAGTAGCTTATAACAGTTATTGCAACTTGTTACTGATAACAATTTTTATGAAACCGGGCCCAGGTGCACCACCCTTGCAAGATGTTCTTCCACTTCCAGTTCTCTTGTGATCCCTAAAGTTGCAAAATCCTGGGGGAAAGATCATTTGCCCACTCGTGTCCTACGTTATGGAATGGCCTTCCTGAAGACATCAAAAAGTGTTAACCTCTGAAACTTTCAAGAAGCATCTTAAAACATTTCTGTTCACTTCCTAATTTCTTATAAAGTGCCTTGAGCACCCCACAGAGTGGATCTGGTGCTATACAAGTCACATTTATTATTATTAATTATTATCATTATTACCCTGGCTTTAGCAATATATTTATTGCTCCAGCGATATTTGCTGCAAGCTTTCTTTTGGCAAAAATATACATTTTAGGGATGGGGTCAAAATTAGATTTTAGGTTAGGTTTAGTCTAGGTGTAGCAATTGGCATAAGGTTAAAGTTAGGTATCTGGTGAGTGTTGAATACCGACTGTAGAACAAATAATGCTGAGCCAAATGTGGCGGAATCATCTAAAGGTTTCTGATATTGATACTATGGTCATAAAGTGTTTTTTCTTTAGGAGAGACCGAATGTGACTGACTGTAAGCATAGTTTCACACGAACTATCCGTCTTAGGACTAGATTGAAACTTGCAGAGTTTCTATGCACGTTTGCTCTATTAAATTCTAAAATTCTGGAGGTCTTGAGTTAAAATTTGAGGGCTTATGTCCCCAGTTTTCTGTGATACAGAAAACAGAAAAATTTAAGAACACAAATTCACTGAATTTCACGGAAAACGCTCTTTTTTAGGCCAAAAAATTTGAATTATGAAAATACAGCAAAAAACGTAACAAAAATGAAACAAAATCCAATAAAACAAAACCGTGCATCTGGATCAAACCTATTCACAGTGTTTAGCATGTGTTCTCAAAGCTTCAGTTGCATCTGCATGTATACTGCAGTGCATATATTTATGTTATTTTTCATATTTTTACTACTTACAATTGCTTTGTCATATGTTCTGTACATGTACATGTCACCGGAGAACACAAAATTTGACGTTTAAAACAGTGAAGAACACAGACTTTGCATTTTAGAAAACAGAGAACAGGGGACTTTGGCTTATGTGCAGCAGATCCCTTCTAGCATCCAGCCCTTCTGTGATATACCTACCTTTGCCTTAGGGTCATTGGCTCTGATAGCTCTAAGGGCAGCAAACGATGCTGTCCCTGCACCAATCAGGAGGTAGGTGGCATGCTCCGGGATCTCTGGAAGGACGGCAGGTGGTGGCACTTCAGATGGGGATGCTATGGCATGAAGAAATACGAAACGATAAAGAGCAGAAGAAGCATTACTAATATTAAATAATGGCTTGTTCAGACATGAGGCAACAAATCCCCACGACAATTCTAGTGTTCAGATATGGCGCAATAAACCATCCCACGTATGCTAGTGAACGGGCATTAACATGTCAACTCTCAAATAAAAGAGAGTTTTGTCGAAAATTGCTCAGACAAACTCATGAACAACATATTTTGTGCTAACATTTTTAAGAATTTGATTGGTCCACAGCTTTTTGCAGCCAGGCAATGAAATAAAATGCCTTCTGCCTTGGCGACATTTGTCGCCTCATACCCCAACAACTTGTGTACTAAAAATGTTGCTGGGATTTGTTGCGGGGATTTGTCTCCTCATATCTGAACAAGCCTTAAGGATAACAGATTTCCTTGACGTTAACCTGCAAATGCACAAAAACATACAGACTGAGAATGGATTCATTACTGCAAAACCAGAAAGTTTGCCTAATTTTGCAAGGTGGGCAGGAAATCTTTATGCTGCATAATGATGGCAACACAACCTGAAGTTCAAAAACATCATTAT
Source organism: Echinometra lucunter (assembly GCA_029962745.1). NCBI lineage: Eukaryota > Metazoa > Echinodermata > Echinoidea > Camarodonta > Echinometridae > Echinometra > Echinometra lucunter. The sequence goes on along the minus strand of CM057161.1, from coordinate 11,947,317 downwards.
CAACAGACTGTAAAAGTTATATACTATTTACTTACTGGGTAACAGCCATTCCATTATAGTTTTATGATATTTGTTTTCTTACAATTTATAGCACTGTAGATCATAGCAAATTATGAATCACAAAGCACCTTTGAGCACAATTACATTAAGAAGTATTTTGAAATAAAAATTGCACTCATTGAAAACTTATCACTGTATACATGCATGAGCATATCCAAGTATTTGGTTATTTGATGTCCCATACTGTTCAAAGTATTGAGGAACTATGATACAAACTGATATCAAATATGTCCTTCCAGTTTACAATTCTACTTACCACAAATATGAGATTCAACAGCAGAAGGCGACATTTCCCGCATACCACGCAGATCAGCACATGCGCAGATATAAATCTGGTACCAACAATTTGACAAAATTTCTTCCGGCTTCCAAAGAAAATACACAGCCAGGTTAACAAATCCCTCATTTGACAAAAAAAATTGTTCAGGTTTCACAAATGCTCCTGATTATTTTATTAGATCTGTGCAAGTAGCATCATAATTTATTGCTTGCATTTTCTAGGCTCAAAAAATATCATTTCTATGGGACTTGTTAAATTTCGACCCATTATGTTTGCATGGAAACCGGAAGTGCCTTTGTCTATGCTGTGTGTGGGAAATATCGCCTTTTATTGTTGAATATCATATTAGCGGTAGGTTGAGCTCTTATACAGCTTTTGAATTAATATGATGATTACCGGTAGATATATAATGAACTCTTTGATGTGGTCAGTAAAATACTGGTAGTCTGGAATTGCCTATATCCCTACCATTCTACCTACACTCTATTGCCATGCATTTCTGGAACAGAAAATGTTACACAATATAACCTGTGACACACGTATAATTCAGTACACGAAGACAGTGATATGGTTATTAAATACGACAGGGTTACATGTTGACTATAAAAAGAGTGTCCAGGTGGTGTAACATCATCAAAAGTAAAGCCAGCATCAGATCTAATTTTTTTTTTTTAAGTTAAAAAGGTGAAAGTTCACATCGTGTAGAGAGTCATATGCTGTATCAAAGAGGAACAATTTACAAAGAGAGACATTAAAACAAAACATGTTAGAACATACTTTGACGGAGAGGTGAAAAATTATTGGAACATGGAGGAAGAAAACTAGAGCACAAGGTAAGTTCATAAGCAAAAACAATGCTTAGCAATGAATGCATGAAGAAATATCAATGCAAATGAAATACCGGTATACTATCATGTCATGAAAGTTACACATACATTTATTGTGAGACAGAAAAGTGTTTCCATGGGCACCATTAGAACACAGTACACAGAAGATGACATTATCAGGGTGACATGGAAAGGAAATAACAAGCAATGATGGTGACTACATAAGATAAGACAAGTGAACAGTAAATTTCTTTCCCAAGGACAACCTACCATCCTCAACAACCGTTTCTTTAGTTTCTTCCGCTGCAGGGTCTTTGGTACTGGGAACTGCTTCACCTGTGCTAGAAGGTGGTTCCTCTGAACCATAAGAAGCAAGAAGCAGTATGATATTGTTTGCAGAAGGCAATGAAAGGGCAAGGAGGCAAGCATGGGTGACATCGTAAAGCAAATTCCAAATGGTGATTTACTAGGTTCCTTCAAAGCTTAAAGAATAAAGATTCAGTACTTTGGATATGGCCCCAAATCATTTATTTCATGTCGTAACATTCCCCCCCCCCCCCCCCCCGGTGTACGGTGTATTTGTTAGTATTGTGTACTTTGTAACCCTTCTGCTAAGGTCTTGCATGAATTATGCCAACATGAATGATTCTGCCTGGAGCTGGTTTAATTGCTTCAGTACCTTGTTAACTTACTTAATTAGTCTGTTGATGACTTGATGTCTTGACTTATATTTTACTAATTTGCTAGCCTTAGTAATTCTTATTCAAATGATTCAGTTTTCCACAAAAAAAAAAAAAAAAAATCAGGGGGAGAATCCAGAAATATACATGGCTCAAATACTTTAGTGAACAATTAAAAGGTCTAGATAAAGACCCCAAAGTGGTCAAAGCAAATTAAACAGGTGAAATTAAACACACGCAAAATATGTACATTTTTTAGTGGTCTCGGTCTTGGTCTCGGTCTCGGTCTCGGTCTCGGTCTCGGTCTCGGTCTAGGCTGAGCCGGCCTCGGATACAACACTGGTTCATGCACAAAAATGTCTTGCCTCAGAGCAGGCTACAGATATGAACTTCATACATCTATAGCCTGCTCTGACCGGTCTTTAGATCACAAGTTCGTATTTGTCCGGTCCAAACATCGTATAGTTCGATGTTCACACAGGAAAAATTTACTTTACAGCTGATTAGTTAATCAGCTTTGAATTAAGCAGCTTTCCATGCGATGAATTTTACCTCTGCGTGAAAAGGCCTCTGGTGCTTGCCCTCTTGTCCAATGGTCAGACAGTAATGCACTTTTTTCAGTCCTCAGTGGAGGTTTAATCTATGGTTTCAACCGTGGTTTACAATATTCTTTGGTGAATTTCAGTCGAGAGGGCTATTGCAAGTCATGATGATAAGCAAATGATCTGTACCATATAATTGCTACCTTTGAATAGTTCAAGCTAATACACATGCAACAAGAAGAAGCCAGCATAATGTTCAAGCAACTTTGCAGGTAACTGAATTTAGGCCATTTTCATAATTCATTCAAAGGCTATGACTTGTGCTTTTATTTGAACAAGCAACAACCAGGAATTACTTGGCACTGAGGAAAAGGGAAAGCTGTAAATTTGAATGTACACACAATGTAATATGATAATGACCAAAAGCAGGTTTGGCTTATTTACTACAAGTATATCTATTGCTCAGAGCATGCACTAGAAGCACTCAAAACAGAAATGTTAAAACCAACATTCCTAACATTAATAATAATAACAACAATGATAGTAATAATATTTTTGTTAACCCAGGGTAGCCTCTTTAGTACTATGTTCTCTTCTCCCACATTATTCTGGATCAAAAGTGTGAAAAAACAGGTACCTGGCAGTGCTGGGGTAAAAATACATGAGGTTCTCAGGAAGCACACTGCTAATATGGTGAGGGTACCCTGGGTAAATAAGACCTCATTTTTTATCAATATCATTATCATCATTATTATCATAATCACATCTAATATACCTTTGCCTGAAGCTGCAGGGGCAACCTCGGTACTGGCTGCCGATTCATCAGGGCTAGCATCAGATGCCACAGTACTAGCAGGAGCTGTTAAGTTGGTCCTCTTGGGTTGGCGACCCCACACTACTAAACCTTGTGTTTGGACCTGTAAGACATAGGGAAGAATGTTATGAACAGGAAATCTTCATCAGAATGATCAATTGCAATCTTCCATTTGAAATGATGGCCAGACAGTAATAATACTGAAATATATTGGTATTCATGAAAGTTACACTAATTTCTAGATAGGCGGCACCGCACGATACAACTGCCTACTCATGATCTTTCATCCTGGAAAAAAAAAAATTACCTTAAAAAATTTTGTAAATGAAAAAGCGAACTAAAGTCAAGTTAACATGATCATGAAATAAAGGGATTTATCTGGACTCCCTTATCTCTTCTATATATTCTCGTGCACCTTGGAATAGACAAATTTCTAGATAGACGGCACCGCACCATACAATTACCTATTATTATTTCTAAAAGATCATTTCATAACTCAGTTCATATCATTTATTCATTTTGTTACAGAATCAAAATAACTAATACAGAATAAAGAGCTAGAATCTTTCAATTTCCTTAATTCAATGGACTAATTTACATGTACCCCTAAATTCAAGTTTGTGCAACTTTATTGCACAAATTGATCAATTATAGATCTCTTACACTTGCATTCTCAGAGGCATGTCTTCTATTCCTTTAAACGTATATGGTCAGCATTGTGATATGTGCTATAAAAATACAATTTCTTTGTCTTCTTCTTTTGCTTTCTCTCTTCTTGATCTTCTTTTTTTCTATTTTCTTATTTTTCTTTTTCTTTTTTTCCTTCTTTCTCCTTCATTTTTTTCTTCCTGTTTCTCCTCCTCCTCCTTCTTCTCCTTCTCCTCCTCTTCCTTCTTCTTTCTCCTCCTGCTCCTCCTTCTCTTCCTTCTTCTTCTCCTTCTCCTCCTCCTCCTCCTCTTCTTCTTCTTCTTTTTCCTCCTCTTCTTTTTCCTACTCTTCTCCTCCATCTCTTGTAATCCTCTTTCTAATCTGAAGCTTTACTCACAAATGTCGCTGCAGCAATAAAGACTGCAGTTCCACCAATAGCCCAGTATATTCCATTCTTGCCGATTCCTTCTGTGGAAATGTAAGCCATTGTTCTGGAAGAGCTGCCTTGTAGCACCTTGTTACTAGGTTGCTGGAGCAGGGATCCTTTGAGATAGACAGAGAGTAAGAGAGAGAGAATACACAATAATTCAAGAACAGAATACTGAGAAAATGCAGTGCCCATCACATGCCACATTCATTAGAAGAATTTACCGAAATACCCTCCACCTGTTACTAATTAGGCCTAGATAGGGACTTGCATAAAAATTTCAAGTTGAAAAAAAAAGACATCAAAACACACATCACTAGAAAGAGCTTACTCTAACTAAGATTTTAAGCCATCATTCACATCATAACTCTCACTAAAAGATGAGATATTACCTTCTAAAGCTCCTGAAAAACAGCATTTAATTCTGACGCCAAACACTACATGAACAGGCATACCATTTTTGTGATTTTGTACCCAGCACCTGTGCATACGTTGTGTACACAGAGACTGCACCAAGTTCAGCAAGAGTGCATTGTTTTTAAAAGTTTGCAAAACTGTCATAAAATGTACTATGTTGAGTTGTGTTTTATTATTTACATGTATATCTAAAGCTAAATCTATTTATTTCATATCAAAGAGGATTTATATAATTTTTGTTTCTTTTCAAACAGCTCAGGAAATTATTATCATACTTTACAATGCATATGCTTCTGGATTTGAACTGTAAAATAGGCTGCTTCAGCTGTTTCACTTTTTTCATGAGTTGTCTTTCTTTTTGTGTGTGAAAAATTAAAAAATAAAAAATAAAGACAAAGGGTGGGGATAAATGAAAATCAGTATTTCATTGTCAAAACAGAAAGGACAATGTTTCTTCTTGTTGTTATAATTCCAGTCCATAACTGAAAGTTGATTACTTCTTTACTGTATTGCCAAACAGATTGTCTTAGTTTTTGCAGCCATAAAATTGTCATAATTGTAGTAACTTGTCCAATTGTATCAGACATGTCTAGTAAAGTCTTATCCATTTTAATGTTGTGCATGTACATCTGTTCATCCTGGTTTACCTATCCATCCACAATATTGTCATTAAAATTATGGAAATGCAAGATAAAAGGTCATAAAATCACAAATTCGAAAAAAAGGTCCTTCATGTCCTTTTGATTTGTTATCATATTTCTACAATTAACCTTGCAAGTGGAAAACAAAGAAACATGTATGTTCTGATATATCTGCATGCTTAAAAGATTTTTAATATAGAAACTATTAAAATAAAATTGGAAATGATGGGATTTATATTCAGTGATCTACATGTATTTTCTCAGAATCTCTCAGAAACAAAAACCGCAACCGAAATTGTGTTTGATGAGAGGCATAACCAACAAAAGCAAACAAGTTTGATTCTGAAATCAAATCCAGGGCAACTTGGCAAGTGATTCAAAATTCAGCTAAGATTAGTCCAAAATATATGGATATAATATTTTTTCACATATTTCTCATAAAGACAATGAATAAATATTTGGGTTGGAAACGGTGGGTTGATGTCAAATCAATTGAGTCCAACCGGCACAATCACAGCAGTGACACACAGACACGACACCTGTCACCATACGCTGTAGTGGGGAACCTCTTGGGGGCAAGACCACGGCAAACCCGCTGGTGTGCGCGATACACACCGCTGTGACTGCGGTGAGTTCTTCATGCGCAGCCCAGGGGGAAGTCTCGGGCAGTTACGGCATTCGCGCTTCAATTTCCTTCAATGACACACCCTGTTTCCGACTCGGATTACACAAATTCTGCTGAATAAATAATTTAAAAATTGATATGGAGGTTGAGATATCAATATTCCTCATCGAGATAACTTACAAATAGCAACAGATGACATCGGTACGTAATTAATAATGTCATTGTCTGTAAAATGAGGGATTTTCATGAATTTTGCTTTCGATTGATTTTACCATATTTACAGGACATGGGAATATTTTCATATGAAATTAAGATTTTGGTATGAATAAAGTGTATTTTAGCAGGAGAGGAAGATTAAGACCGCCGGGTGGTGACTCCATGGTTATTGACGTTAGGCTAGAATCGACAACTAACGTTAGATCTATAACTGTTAGTAGACTATTTTACTAATTTAACCAAGTTCCAAATGTCTTGCTTTCAAGTTTCGTTAACCCTGCCATGCTGGAGACTAGGGGTATTATTTGACCAACAGCAATTGTGGCAATCATATTTTTTCTAGCAATCTTAAGGGCAATCTCCTTTTCTTAACGAGATGCCTAATCAATCAATATTCAATATTCTAATCATTCTGCATCAATCATGTTAATACACACACATATTACCCTACGAATGGGACTGTCGTGAACTTTCTACACAATATCACTGTCAAAAAATGCAGGTCATTTTCCGTTATGATAGGGAATTCAGAAATTCTTCTTACCATTTGACAGCCTTGCTTTTCGGAAACATGTGGAAATATTTCTTGACAAGGGTCTAAAACCCTGCAAAACAGCTCGACATCTGTACATTTTGGAGCACTTCGAAAAAACGTGAGGAGAAATTCGCCGGTACACTTGCTAGAGGTCAAGGGTGAGGTGAATCAGACCTTTAATTCGTAGATCGTCGACGTCGACGCGTACGCGGGGTGGGGGGTGTCTAGAGGACAAATTTATATTTCAACTTATTTCAACTTATTATTTTTTTTTAATAAAAAGTAGTAAAAAAATAAAAAAATACCGGGTTTGATGCAAACTTTGAATAACTTCAGCTACCCAGCCTTATGAATATTGGATGAATTAAAGGGGAGAATCAGGGAGCTGATGATGATGATGATGATGAGGATGATGAGGATGATGAGGATGATGAGGATGATGAGGATGATGAGGATGATGAGGATGATGATGATGATGAGGATGATGAGGATGATGATGATGATGATGGTGATGATGATGATGATGGAGGTGATGGTGGCAATTATGGTGGTGATACAAATAATTAAAGATTGGTGGACGGAATGATATTAAAGCAGAGCAAAAGGCACTAAATGAGCGAAAAATGCAATTTAGCTGCCAATAGGTGTTTCTTCTCTAACGGCGAGAGAGGAAGAGGTATTACTCGGGCGGGGCAAATAGGTAGATACATTGATTTATTGCTGTAAATATATCATTCATGTCAAATAAAGAATTATGCTTATATACTCACAATTCTAGCTTCAGCAATTAAATCAATTCTGCTTCTATGCACATGGTCTTTCTCCTCTCTCTCTCTCTCTCTCTCTCTCTCTCTCTCTCTCTCTCTCTCTCTCTAGATCTCTCTCCCTCTCTATCTCTTCTTCTCTCTCTCTATCTCTCCTCTTAATCTTCTCTTCTCTCTCTTATTTCCCCTTCATTTTCTCTTCCCTCCTTATAAAGCTTCTCTCTCACACTTGTTTGTTTCTCATCACACTTTCTTTTTCCTCCTTGGTCTTCTCATCCTTCATCATCTATTTCCTTTCTTTCTTTCTTTTTTCAGTCTTGCTACACTTGGTAAAATATGAAAATGATATTAATGATTGAACAAATCATGCATCTAATAAATTTCTATATTTTGATCAGGCTGATATCAATAACAAAACAAACACACATAAAAACATTAGAAATACAGTTTGCATATAAATCAATTCATTTTCTTGCAAAAAAAAGCACCATTTGATCAAATAAACCAGGAACTATATGTTCCGCTTGCATTTAATGCCCATGAATAAATCTATGCATGCAGAATCACAAAAAAGAGGAAAAGGCATAGTGAAGTTGTGAACAAATCAAGAACTTCTGCTTGTATGCAAATCAACATTTTTTGCATCAGAAGAAAAATGAATTTAAAATCGAAGAAAGAAAGAAAGAATGAAAAAATAAAGATGTCCTTTCGACTCGTCACTTAAAGACATAAACACAACCATAAACCTATTTCAAGGCCAATACAATATTTCAGGCTAAGGAAATTACGTGTAGGAACTTCAGAGATCCAACTGTGGCAAGCTTATCTATGTCCAGTTTGTATAAGAAGTAAGTATTGGTATATATTCATTAATCATACTTCCAAAAGTTTCCCTGAATATGCTGATTTACCTATTTGTTAGACCACTTTAACTAATCAAATATCTTCATACAACCCATGGTAATTGATTTCCACCTGGAGCCAAATTTTTGCCAATAAATGAGTTTTGCAGCTAGTCATATTGCATGCAAAATCAAATGTAAAGCCTACAAGTAAACATGGTGCAGCAATCGAAATATAAATAATGTTTCTTAAGCCATAAACTCTTAACAAATGGTATTAATTTCTACATAAATATATTTCTTTTGACAGCCCAAGACACAAATTGAAAGACAATATATCTCTGTTTCTTACATGTTAAGTACAAAAAGTACATACAGCTACACTTTTGGCATCATACAGAATAAGGCGAAGAGCCCTGCTTTCAAAATTAACCCATAGCAGTACAGTTTTCTTGAGTTTGAAGTTAATCAGTTTTTTCCCACTGATCTGTACCGGTATTACAAGAATCTGGATATATCATTTTCTATCATGCACCTTACAAACACTCGAAGCAGATGCACAGGTGAAAACGGCCATCTTACCACCACTCAAAACCTCAATGAGTTTGTATGAAAATTAGACTTATTCATTTTAATCATGCTCATGGGCGAAATCTTGGTCCAATTAAAGCCTTCTATTTTATAAGAGCTGAAATTCCAGCATTTTACGTTGAATTTAGCCTATTTTAGGGGTGGATTTGTACACAAACAAATGGAGAATGCATTCGTGGAGTGGTACATGTACTTTGGAGTGGTTATGTGATGGTCGGGTGGCTTCACAAATCTCAGCCAATGAGATATCCAGATTCTTTTTATACAGATCAGTGGTTTTTCCTCCTCAAATTGGCACCGCTAATTTTATTTTTCACTCCTACACAGTCTGACCAAAAAAAAATGTTTTTAAAACAGACCTCCCAACCTTTCTGACTGAAAAATAGGGATTATTTTGCTCAAAATTAGGAAAGAAACAGCAGTTCCCATATAGGAGTGTGTAGTAAATCTATCAAGAAAAATAGGAAAATCATATCGAAACAAGAGCTTGGAATGGTCAAAATTCAGATTCTTTCCTCCAAATTCAGAATGGTTGGGAGGTCTGTATAACTAACTATGAACCAAAATGAATGAAAATTGCAAAATTGATACAAAAATTGCCAATATGCACTCAAAATAGTGATAAGTTAATTTTCACTATTTTGCCAATTTACAGAGTTTAATGATTACTTGTACTACTTTAAACATTTAAATTGCTCTTATTCAATAACGGAAAAACATACTGCACTGGGAACAGACTCAAAACTTTCAGTGATTTTTTCTTTCTGCTCATGTACGTGTGATTCCGAGTATTCTAGATCAAAAGATATTTCTAAAGTTACTGCAGTGGGTTAAAAGAGCAGCATAAATTATAGACAGGACAGCAAATTAGACTGATAGCTGTTAAGACTGATGGCCCAAGAGAGTAAAATATGATGAGACCAAAATACAAGACCAAAAATTAACAAGTTGGTCTGGTGAACTTTCAAAAACCTTTTCAAAAAGTCCATTAAACTAAAAATGCCAACACAGATAAGGAGACAAATGATCTTTAAGTCACAAAGTCATCAAAGGAGTCCTTATTATTTCTTTGATATGTATCCACCACATTAATAAACATTATATAAAGCAATTTATATCATTGTCGCACATATTTGTGTGGGACAATACAATACTGTTAAGTAGAAAAAATTATATTTCCTGCCCCCCCCAAAAAAAAAAAAAAAAATCAATATTGCACTATTCAGTAGGATGATTTCACTTTAAAGCATCCATTTTATACCACATCCTTTAATATGATTTCTTCCAAACTATTTCTCTCTTTTTCTTTGTCCTCAACATAATTTCCTGAGTTGTATAAAGCACTTTACAATGGCAGTACATTAGCTTTGTTACAAATCTATTTTTCATTTACTTGTAGTCTACACATGTGTCATTTCACTCTCCTCATGCAGTGAATAATCCTAGAAATATTCATAAGCTGTAAACAATGTCTTTAGTAGCTACTAAGACATTTCAAGGCTTTGAATTTGACTGAAATGCAAAAGATAATTAAGGTGCATTAACTATTGTGACATGTTCAAGAGTTTTTAATTTCATAGACATTAGATTAAAAATTAGGATGGCATTCCCTATCATCTCTTCTATTTCTCTCTTGTAAAATTTCTTTTCAGTGTCATCTGGGAGCTGACGAAACATTACAGATATCCTGAAGTCTTGAGCTGAGGCTAGCTTTGTCACTGTCTGCTGAGCTGTGCAGTCTGCCAAGCGATGCGGCATACATCTTCTTGTAATGACTTTCATCATGAGAACTAGGTTAATAGAACAAAGAGAGAGAATAACAGGAAGTTAGTAGAGACAAAAGGAGAGATGGAGAAACACAGACACATAGAACAAAGGAAATGATTATATATTGACAGGATGGTGTCTTGGAAAATAGGAAGTAAAAGTTATACAATAAAGGAAGAAGACATAGAAAATGGAAGACAGAGAGAGAGAGAGAGAGGGGGAGAGAAAAACAATTATGTTGAGAGGTGATTGCTAGATAAATGGGTCAGTTCTACATGCTATAAAAAAGCAAACTTTAAAGCCAAATAATATTCACTGTATAATATCGCTGTAATAAAAGTTTTTTGGAAATGTTCAATCTAAGAGATGACCAAAACCTATTTCTCAGCTTATATCACTTAACATTAACTGCAACTGTTTTCTGCCAACTGAGTGACAAAAGAAGAAAATTTATGTCTTAAATTCCCCTAACATCTTCAAGATATTCTACCAAAACCTAAAGTCCCTCTACATTAACTCACCTCTGCTTGCTGCCACTCATGAGCTTCACCAGGTGAAGCAGGACATACTGAAGGCGACTCTCAAAGATGGTCAAAAGTCTCTTCACCTCATCCACTTCAGATTTGGTGCCTTCCGCCGGCTCATCTTCTCCTTCTGTCTTCTCTTCACTGGCTCCACCTCTGGATCCCTTCTTGGCTTCATCCTCTGCTCTTTGCGCTCCAGCAAGATCCCTGTTGTCTTGACTGGCTCCTTTGCTTGGAGAATCTTTATTGCCTCTACAGGCTGCACTGTCTTGCTCATCTGTTGCTTTACTTTCATCAGTCTTTTGCTTTGAGGCCACATCTTCATCAGCCCTTCCCATCCCATCACTGAAAGATCTTTCATCAAAACTTCCTTCACCTTCACCTTGTCTCTCAGCAGGCATCTTTACATCATCTTCACCATGTTCAACCTTTTCACCACTTCCTGTTTCACTTATTTCCTGTTTTCCTCTTTCATTGCAACTCCCACTTTCTGTCCTTTTTTCTCCTACCCTCGTTAAATCTTGTCCGCTATGACTTCCTCTTGCTTTCTGGTGAAGCTCTGCACTTTCTTCCTTTGATTCTGTATGAACATCACTCGTTACATCCTTCCTTTTCAAGTCTCCTGTTTCTGCAGTCTTTGTCCCTTCTGTATCACATTTCTTATGTCCTGATACGGCTGTGTCCTGGAGGCTTGAGGACATTGTGGAAGGCACTATCTTGTAGCTCAGCCTCTCCAGCTGAGGGATAACTGAACCGCAATCCAGAAGGATGCTAAGAGCTGTCTCTAAGGTTTTCACTCTAAGCCCTTTACCCGTCTGGCCTGTTCAACAACAACAATAAAAAATAAAAAAAATTAGAATTAATGTTCCAATTAACTCTTCCACAAATTTGATCATTTAGTAAAAATTAATATTCAAGGAAAATATAAGCTTTAAAATTAAAACCTAAACAAATCATTTAAACATATGACAGCAGACGACAACATTCTTTCATAAGGACTTTCATGGCCAAATTTCTACATCTTTAACTCATCTGTCACTGTATTCCTGTCACATTTCAAGGAGTCATCATGGAAAATATGATAATGAACTTTTTAAATCTGCTATGTTTCTTCAACAAAATGCCATAACAAGGTTTTGAAGTATAAGAGGAACAGAGAGGGCCTTACTCTCAAATTGATGTTCTAACAACGCCACCCTCTCAAGCTCTACTCTCAAAAGTTCAACGGGACGATCCATCTCCTTGAAGAGTTTGACAGCCTTGGTGTAATGGAGCTCTGCCAAGGTTTTGGTGTGTTTCATCTTCATGTGAGAGGACTGGAAAGAGAGGCAAAATGTTACGAGTTAACTCTTCATTTAAGGCTTGTTCACATATGAAGCGGAAAAACCTGCAGTAAACCCCCACATATTTTTGCGTATATAAATGGATTTATTTATTCATTTATTTATTCATTTATTTCTGATATTCATACAGGGTGGCACATTTCACTAATAACGGTGGCCTTCCATGAGCATGAGGCTCTGTTTGGTAACAATGTATTCAATAACAACCATCAATGAAGAGAAGATACATGTAACAGCAACAAAACAAAATAGAAAAATGAATACACACACAAATATATATAACATGAAGGAATGGGATATGAGGCAGCAAAAAAACAAAAAAAAAACACACAAAAAAACCAAAGAACAAAAAAAAAGCAAGGCAAGAGGCATGTCTTTTGCCTCCTGGCAACGGCAAAAGGTGTGAACCAATCAAATCCTTATGAAGTTAGTGCAACATATGACATCACAGTTTGTCTCTGCAATTTTCAGCAAAATCTTTTAATATTTGAGCGTGAACCATTTTTGATGCTTTAATTCTCATTATCACAAGTGACGCAGCAAGTAAATTACTGCAGGGGGTTTCCCGCAGGATTTGCCGCTACATATATGAACGAGCCTTTATTAGGCGCTTTCACACCTACCCGATCAGGAAAAATACCAGGTATTTTGCCAGCGTGAAACGAAAGTTATAGTAATATCACCAAAGAAAAATACCTGAAGTTTAGTAGGTACTTTCTCTAGTTCCAGGTATTTTTCCCAAGGTCACAGGGATATTTCCTGATATTTGTAATGTGAAAGCAAATTACAAGAACTTCTATGGGCCTTATTGCACATGCTTATAAGTACTAGAACTTTCCTGTGAGGGTCTGTTTCAGGGAGGTGTGAAAGCACGAAATAATTATTGCGTATTTTGGGGCATGAAAAAGTTCCTGTAGTTTACAGGTATTTTTCTTGATCAGGTAGGTGTGAAAGCACCTATTGGTTATGGATCAAAATAATTACCTAGATATTAACCCATTCGTGACAGAGGTCCACATTTTGTGGTTTGGCCTAATATCTTTTAATGCAAAGCCCTAAAAATCATACCGAATACATGAGCAGAAAGAACAAAAAATTCCAAACAAACTGTGCCCATTTGGTTGCATCAATATTCATTGTTTGATGCTGAAATTTTTTAAAAAGAAAATAAGCATTAAAATCCTTAAATTGGCAATGTGATTGAAAGTTTAAAATCACCATTTTCCCCTGCAAATTGGCAACTTTTTGACTTCTCATCATAATTTCTGTCAATTTATATTCATTTCAGATAGATGACGTTTTATAAGAAAAATGTAGCAATAAAATAAAAATGTTGGTGTTGCCAATTTGAAGAATAAAAGCTGATCAAATTAGGCTTTAAATAATTCCTGTCACGAATGGGTTAATTCGTGTTCTACAACAGGGTGAAAAGTACTTTTTTTCCCCATGAGAGTTATTCTCTGAAAAAATAGCTCCCGTGGACAACTTTACGGGAGCTATTTCTAGGCCCAAGGGAGCTATGCTGAATTTGATATCCCAATTTTCTCCTTGAGAGTATCAGTATGATGCGTTAATGTGTGTGTTGTTTCAAGAAATGTTCACTGCTCCTAGATCACAGTTTTCGAACCTGAGGCGAGGGCGTCTCTGCAGAAAATAGTCGCTCCAAAGAATTGGGTGTGAAGGATTTTAGGGAGCTATATGAGCTTCGCCGAGAGCGAAATTGCCTGTTGCCCCCGGGTATTTTTTACCCTGTTCTACAAGAAGGCCCACTGATACCATGCCATTATCCAGATTTTACAAAAAGAAGTTAAACTATTGATATTTATTTTCAAACTGCAAATTACGAACAAAGTGATATCAATCCTTAATACTAATATCATTATCAAGGAATATGACGGGGATTGAAGAAAGAAAAAAAAAACACTGTACCCTATACATACATATATTTTAAGCATTTGCTATAAGGTAAGACTCTTAACTTCTCAACCACTGATCACACTGAAAAATCTATTGATCATTATCAGTTAACCATATTTATCAAATACAATTCACTGGAGAAAATTACTAGTACCCCAATTTTGAACTCAGAAGAGAGAATATGCTTGTCCTAATCCCAATGTCTTTGCTTTCTCTTGCTCTTTTTTCACAAATGCAATTCCAGTTACTATGCAATGTATCCTGGCTATCATTAAAGTAACATCTACAGAGCTGCCAACCCCAATTGGAAAAAAGTCCTATTCTGTACTTCCTTTTATCCTATTTTCATGCCCAAAATCCTATTTTTGCATGAAAATTTAAAAAATACAACAATGTGATTCCGCTTTCACTCTCTATATCCTAAAGAAAATAGAATATTAATAATATGTATGACTTACTTGAATATTTTGATCCTCACTCTTCTACATTGTACTTCTTTTATTGAAAATGATCTACAGTACAAAATACACAGGTAGAGTACACTAAGCATTGGGATAAACTTAAATGTTGATAAAATAACATGAAAATAAGATAAAATAAAGGTAATAAAGAATCAATAAAGGTAATAAAGAATCAATGTCAGAACTTTCAAAAACCCTATTTTCATAGGAAAAATCCTATTGTCATATTCTCTCCCAAAAATCCTACTAAATAGGATAAAATCCTACTACTTGGCAGCTCTGCATCTAAGCTAACCTGGTTTCTAATTGAGTTGTGATACATGGATGCTAGCCTATGATGGATAGTAGCTGCCCTATACTGATACAGCGGCTGTCGACTGGATGATGTCTCCTCTGTGTCACACAAAGCCAACGCTTTGCTCATAGCTTCCAAAACATCTTTTTCGATCTGAAACGAAGGATGAAGAATGCCAATTACGCATGAGATACTAATTGCATTATCAAATATCAGCATTGACTTTTCCAGCTTTGGGTAGCCAATATGTAAACACCATGACATTTCAAGTTGTGCATTACTTATAATCTGGGCAATGACATAAGATTTTCTTGACATTTTTCACTTACGTAATACTGTTATGATACAATATTTGGTATGTAATTATGATATATTTGGCATCACCTTCACCTGGGTAAAATTCACATAAAGTCAATATCAAATTCACAATTTGCATTCATTTACTACATGTGCGTAGCTTTAGTACAAGACCCTTCATTTTGCCGAACAGAATTTGATACTGGCATTGATATCAACTTTGAAATACACGTTACTGACATTTGTCCATCATAATTTTCACAACAAATTAACTTCAGAACATGTAGAACCAAGATAGATAAAAGAAATTCACCTAAACCAATGAACTTGGGGACTTTCTAGCTGAAAACAAGGTGCATAGCTTTAGGTCCCCAAATCATACAGCAGCTGGAATCCATAAACCTGGACCCTGTTTCATAAAACTTGTTATCAGTAACAACTGCCACATTTCTATGACAAATTTGCTCTAAGCCAATCAGATGCAAGGATTTCAGTAGCTTAAAACAGTTATTGCAACATGTTATTGATAGCAAGTTTTATGAAAGGGACCCTTGACCACAGAAATCCGAGAGTAGGTAGCCTGAATATTAAATTAAATCAAAGTTTTTGCCACATCAAAACAGACAAGACAAAAAAGTACAGGAAGAAATAGGAGCCAGCAACATTGAAAATATTTTGCATTCATGAGATACTCTATCTTAAGCACATAAGGACTTCCTTATGTAAGTGATATGTGCTATATAAGCACGGTTCATTTTTTTTTCTAATTCCCCACGGTCATTCAGTGATTACTCGGTGTAATTTAGTGAATTATGGAAAAATATTTCAATGTTTCTGCAAAACATCATCCTCAATCCTCAAATCATCCAACTTACCTGTGGGAGGGTAGAGGTGGATACTGGAGGGTGATCCTGAAGAAGACAAGCCATGTTGAAATAAGTCGAACAGAGCTCCCATGTGATGGAATCCCACAATGCACCATGGCCACTCTTGTTGCCCAGGATGTGAAGACCCCTTGCATAGCACTCTGCTGCCTGTAAGGGTAGGACGGTCAAGAGAAATCATGGATATTGAACTTTATCTCAAAGCAAACAGAGGGAAGTCTCTTTAAGAAATTCAGAATATTTCACACATATACATGTTTGCTGAAGTACTCAATTCTCACGTTTCACAGGGCATGCATCACCAACGTCTGTACCATGAGCGGCCTATTTCCCACTCGCGGGTAGACAACTATTTCCAAGATAGCAGACGCCATGAGTGAGAGTTGACCAATCAAAGAAATATTTAACTGACCAAGGGATTCCAAGTGCAGGGAAGAAAAATGATGAGTAAGTAAAACTAGCAGTGAGAGCCCAGGGAAAATATGAAGTGTTAAAAGTCTGTAATCACTTGGAATAGGAGCGGAAAAGGCTAGTAGTGCAAGGTGTTGATCGTACTGCTGTCGACCCATTTCCAAGAATTAACGCACTAGAGAGACTGTCACAGCTTAGCCAAATGAGGACGCAAGAATTGCAAAATGCGAGAATTAGCTGGTTTGTCAAGTATAGTTCTTTGACAATAATATAATGGAGTGATTAGGGAATTTGGCAATAATAAGAATTTTACCTAACAAAATTATTCAAAGAAGAAAGCAGACGCTTACAGAAATTTAATATCTTTATTATATGTAAATCTGTAAAATACGCATCACACAATGTGTCAGGAAGAGGACTTGTATAATTCTTGTTATTTAATAACAAAAATGATAAATGCACATAATAGAGTTTTTATTGATAAGTTGGTGAAATTTAACTTTTTTTTTGCTGTACTCTATACTTTAAACACTAGGTACATCTACATTCATCTTATATTTATTATGATCTATTCACATGAGGGAGTATTGGAATTCTCCATATCGCAGATATGATATTCAACATTAGAGGGCAATATTTCCCACACACACAGCTGGACAAGGGCACTTCCAGTTTCCATACAAACATCATGGGTCAAGTCTTAACAAGTCCCATAAAAACTACCGTAATTACCGTTGTATAAACCGCACTTTTTTCCCTGCCGGGAAAAGTGAAAAGTTGGGGGTGATGTTAATATACAATGACAGGTCTGGGCCAGGATTCACCAGGAATAACAAGAGTCAGTCACCCATACAGACAAGTTATTTAGCGGGTACAAGGTCTCGGTAACGTTCGCCAAGTAAGAACTTACTGTTTACAGAAGTTTACAGGTTGCAATTCTTGTTTTGAAAATTTAATTTCACGTCGCAATTAGCAGCATGATATTTCCTGTGCTGAACACTCACATCATGAGAATGTTGACTGTTGTGTGCATGGTGTGTGCGTGGGTTTTGTAAGGGAATTAAACTTGCCACTTACACATCTGGGGACTTTTAAAATGTCACATGACTACAGCTACGTCACCTGACTAAACCCTAGCCTCATCTGCATTGCGAAAGTGCAATGCCACCGATGAGTGTTGCGTCTAGCTGTGATGCATGTGTCTTGCAAGGGAATTAAACTTGCTTTGACTTGTCCCTTACGCATCCGGGGACTTTCAAAATGTCAAATGACTAAAATTACGTCATCTGACTAAAGCCAAGCCTCTCTGCATTGCCAAACAGCAATGCCAGGTACGAGTGTTGCGTCTGTGATGCGTGTGTCTTGCAAGGGAATTAAACTTGCTTTGACTTGTCCCTTACACATCCGGGGACTTTCAAAATGTCACATGACTAAAATTGCGTCATCTGACTAAAGCCCAGCCTCGACTGCATTGCGAAAGTGCAATGCCACCAACGAGTGTTGCGTCTGTGATGCGTGTGTCTTGCAAGGGAATTAAACTTGCCACTTATGCATCCGGGGACTTTCAAAATTTCACATGACTAAAGCTTCGCCACCTGACTAAAGCCAGCCTCGTCTGCATTGCAACACTGTAGTGCGTGCGAGATGAGCATCATATCTGTGTATTATGATACGTCTGTTTGAGTGTGTTTAGATCACCAGAGGGGCTCAAAAATTGGGGATGCGGTTAATACATGGGTGCGGTTTATAGAACGTTAATTACGGTATAGTTTTTTAGCCTAGAAAATGCAAGCAACAAATTCTGATGCTACCTGCATAGATCTAACAAAATTATCAGGAGAGTTTATGAAACCTGAACAATACTTTAATCAAATGAGAGATTTGTTAACCTGGCTCTACATTTTCTATGGAAGCCAGAAGAAATCTTGTCAAATCGTCGGTACTGGATTTGCATCTGCTCAAGTGCTGACCTGCGCGGTATACTGGAAAAGTCGCCCTCTACTGTTGAAATCGTATTTGTGATATGGAGAATTGGGATAACGTACCTTGACATAATAATGCTTCTCCTTGCTACTGAATTCGGCATTTGGTCCCATACTGCCACCAGAAGCATAGCTCTGCGCACACAGCCTCATAAGACGGCCCATGTTACAATTCAGAAGAGCCACGTTGGTGGTGTCAGACACCTCTTCAAAGGACTTCACACCAGTTTCGAAACAACGGTAGCTCTCCTTCCACAGCTCTTGCTCGAACGTGCTGGGCATTGAGTCTGAATGAGAGTATTGGTATTGTAGATGTCTGTTTGTACATTACATTAATCTTGTACCATTCCCTAATGTTACTTCATGATATAAATGTTTTCTAGATATATCATGTAAACATATGAAAGAACTCCTTTAATCACAAGCAATTTTTATATTCTATTTTATTTTCTGTATTATTCGGTAACCTTAATAATAATAATATTCTGCATTTATACAGCACCTAATACATCTCTCTCAGACGTTATCACCCTGGTCATTGTATTCAGGCTTGCCTACACACAATGTGTGCACCTTCTCCACTCCCTTAAGGCTCATTCAGGTATCAAGCAGCAAACCCCAGTGAAAAACCATTTACAATTTTTTTTTTTTACCACACCTCTAATGATAATGAGATATGTATCAACGCGTCAATATCAGTTCCTGTCCAAATAAAAGAGAGCTTTGCCAAAATATGCGCAGATAAACTTGTGACATCATATTTTGCACAATCTTTATATGAATTTGATCGTTCTACACCTTTCTACCATCAGCAGCCCCCAAAAGATTATTTTTGCCTTGTGGTGTTTTTTTTTCTTTGAAATTCCATTTATCATCTAATTAAAAAGAAAAAAAATTGGGGGTTTATCATGTGGGTTTACCATTTCATATGTGAACAAGCCTTTACAATGAAGATTTTGTTGGTAAGTTTTGCTAACAACCCAATGAGGACCTGTGGAAGAAGTTATACTTCAGGGCCCCCATTTCATAAAACTTATTAGTAACAACTGCCACATTTCTATGATGAATTTGCTCTCAGCCAATCAGATGCAAGGATTTCAGTAGCTTATACAGTTACTGCAACTTGTTAATGATAACAAGTTTTATGAAACAGGGCCCTGTTTATTATTAGCACTTTATTTTGAACAAGTTTAACCCTATGTCGAAATTTTGAGACTACTTCTGAACCGCAGCAGATATGAAGTTATCCTTTTGTGACTTTCTTCTTTGAAGTCTTGCGCAACTTTTGGTACTAAAATTGTAAAGATCGGACTGAGCATTAGAAGGTCACATGACAATTATGGGTCAAAGGTCATCCAAAAATAGTGACTTTTCCATACGTGTGTGTGTTATGGAATGGACATGTTATAAAATTTGTGAAAAACAATCCATTTCCCCCATACAATAGTATATTTGCATTGTCTTTGTGGTTGTCATTTCAAATACTGTATAAGCTGAAATTTTCGCTAATTTCGCGATGATATCCTCGCCAAAATTTCCACTCAGTAAAATGCCTATATACTTGTATAGAAATATCTTTCAAAACGTTAAAATAATAACTCGCTAATATGTCAAACTTGTCTCAAATCGTTAAAATATCTGTTCGCTAAAGTATTAGCTTATACAGTATCATTTTCAAAATAATACAAAACATAAAAATTTTTTAAAAATAGAATGCAAAAGAAATTAAAACAAAAGAATACATAAGAAATTCAAACACATGTGTGTATGACAATATATGCAAATTTCATGCATGCTTAATTGCTTATGTAAATATGTAAAATAGACAAAACCATAATAAACAATGTAAATACCTAAATGTCAAACCCATCTGTCTATGATTCATTTGAGTCATTATGAAACTTTTTACTGTTTTTCTTTGCAAAATAATAAAATAGCAAAAATTACCATACTTCAGTGATTAATATGCGCATGATTTGCATATTTTACATTTTCTCGTTTAAATGAAAACATGAATGCGTTGCTAATACTTCAATGTACCTCCATGCAAAATTTCGCGTCAATCGGTCTCCGAGATCTTGGGGGGGGGGGGGTCATATTCCCCAGTAAAAACTTGGTCTGAAATAGCCCAGTTAAAATAGGGTTAACCCCAGCCTCAGTCTGTAAAGGTATAAACATGGAGTTAGAAAGGGAAAACAAATTGAAAAGGACATTTGATGAAAAAGATTTTTTTTTCTCTATTTGAAATTGGCATTTACATTCTTTTTTTCAGAAGTTTTTGATTATGTCTTTCATTACCATGTTTTTTCCGACTTCATTCTCACCTTTGACAGAAGCTAGGTTAGCTGCAGTATTCATGAAGAAGACACCAAGTTCATTACAAGCGTTGCCCAGCTTCTGGCCAATACTCCTCCTGAAAGCTTTCTCCTTCTTCACCCTATCATCCAAGCAAGCCTTATAACACTTGATGCTGTATTCCAAACAGTCTTCTGTCTCTGCCTGAAATTCAGTGGCCCACTCAAACTCTAAGCAAGGACCAGACAAGAATAAATTACCTCTAGGTCAAAGAAAACTACTAAAGGCTTGTTCAGATACGAGGCAAGAAATCCCCGCAAGAAATCCCCGCAAGAAATCCCCGCAACATTTCTAGTGTTGAGATATGGCATGTCAAACCAACGCGTATTAACGCGTCAACTCTAAGATAAAAGAAGGTTTTGTTAAAAGTTGCGCAGAGATGTATGCAAGTCATTTTTTGCAAGTCCAAGTCAAGTCTCAAGTCCTTTGTTGCAAGTCAAAGTCAAGTCACAAGTATTTTGGCCATAGGCCAAGTCAACTCAAGTCACAAGTCATCACAGGTCAAGTCAAGTCACAAGTCATCACAGGTCAAGTCAAGTCAAAGTTATCATCAAAAGCCGTGGAACGTTTTTGAAAGTGGGGGGCTGCATGTAAAAACCCCAAAAATCACTTCTGGGTTTTGGTACAGAGGCCCATGTGTCTACTCAAAAAAGTGGGGAAGGGGGCTGCAGCCCCCCCCCCCCCCCCAGCATCGGCGTAAATCCACTTTGAGGTACGGGGGGGATGATCGATTTTTTGCCGATTTTTTTTTCTGTCGAACTCACACTTAGTATAAACACACGCCCTCACCCACCTGCAAAGACCCCCTTACACACATTTTGATTTTTATTTTGCAAGCGAGCGAAGCCAGCGAACCAAAAATTAACACTTTTTTTTGTTTTCAATCGCATTTTCAAATAGAAATTCCATAATATGATGAGCAAGTGAGCCAAAAATAACAATTTTTCTGGTTTTCAATCACATTTTCAAACAAATTTTCTAAAATATGAGCGAGCGAGCCAAAAATAAGCGCTTTTCTGGTTTTAAATCGCATTTTCAAATAGAAATTCTAAAATATGATGGTTGTTTATGACAGATTATTAAAAATTTTATGAAAGGAGAATGAAACCCAGGCATCAGTGTGCTCTTAATAAATGGAGATGACCAAGAAGAGTAAACAGTGAAAATTTGAGCAAAATCGGACAATCTGTTTAACAGTTATGAAGTTTGAAAGTTTCAGTAAATCCCTATTAGTGGGATCCTTGAGTTGGCAACTTTGCCAGCATCTGTGATGTCATCGTGGACAACTCTCCATTCATTTTGTACATAAATTTAAAAAAAAATGATTTATATGAAATTTCAAGTCAGGAATCAACATAATTCTTTCCAAAATGCTTGCAGAATTGATATAGCCATGTCATACTCAAACAATAAATCTAACAAATTTCTGTTTTTCTTGAAAATGAAGAAAATGTTAAATTCTGTGTACAACATGAATGGAGAGTTGTCCAAGATGACATCACAGATGCTGGCAAAGTTGCCAACTCCAGGATCCCCATGATAAGAATTTACTTAAACTTTCAAAGTTCATAACTCTTAACTCTAACAGATTGTCCAATTTTGCTCAAACTTTCACAGTTAACTCTTTTTGTTCTTCTTCATTAACTGGAAGCACACTGATGTTTGGGTTGCATTCTCCTTTAAATGATTAATTCAAATATCATTTTTTCTTTAAAAAGTGGGGGGATATTTGTACACGCCATCCCCCCTCTCAAAAAAGTGGAGGGATATATCCCCCCATCCCCCCCCCCCCCCCGGAATTTACGCCAATGCCCCCCAGCCCTCCAAAGGACAACAAAAAAAGGGACAGAAACAGGGCATGTCATTTCCACAGATTATATCTTTAAAAGAATTATGATTTATGACAACAAAATACACAGCTTAATTCACCTTAACATAGGAAGATTTCCTTCTTCATAGTACAGTTAATATTCCTTTGAAGAAAAGTTGAACAGTGAACTAAAAGATATCTTCATAATAATGTAGATTTCGTTATCTGTTTGGAGCATAATCCTATTAAGAGAACATGGCTCTTATCCAACAATCCATATTTTTCTTATTTAATGGTTAAATTCAATAATAATATAATAATAATATTGGATATTTATATGGCGCACGTATCCACCAGACAAGGTGCTCAAGGCGCTCTCAATATTACCCCGGCTAAGCTAGGCTACCAATTTCAGTGCTCAGAGCTTTCAAGGAATTCCTTCAAGCCGGTACCCATTTACACCTGGGTCGAGTGTGGCAAATGTAGATTTGAGTCTTGCCAAAAGACATAAGTGCTGCAGCAGGGTTAAAAAAAATTACAACAGACACATGCAGATATTACCCATACACGGGTGTGGTCCTATAGAGTTTACTTTCAAAAAGTTACAAAAGCTGCACTAATCAACATGTAGGTTTCTCTAAAGTTTTGTTTTTTAAGAACTACCATGACTAACAAGGATAGAGAAGTACTAGCAACTGATAGAAGCCATCCATAATTATGTTCTATTTCTCGTCAGTTAATGTTCACCTTTGATAGAAATCTGCACGCAATTTCACACTGAATACCTACAAACTAATGTACAGTCATTGTTGGTTAGTCAAGGTAAGGACTTCAGTAAAAAATAAATGGTCTTACAAAGCCAATTAGAGCAACAGTGAGACTGTGGTCTTCTAAGAATCTAGTAAGGTTTCAAGCTAAAAATGATCATATTTGTTTTTTCCATCAATAAATGAGAACTGATATGCAAAGGAAGAAGCCATTACCAAAGTTAGACATTACAAAAGGCAAGGAAGAAGCCACGATTTCTATGCAAAACAACAAAAGTTGTTTTAGACATTACCCCAAGCATGTCACAAGATGAAATCAACACTCCAAAAGTGTATCAGGAAAGTTATATCCAAAAACTTTTACCTAATGTCATTACCCAAAGGTATCCCCCTAGGGTAAAAATACTTTTTTTTCCCCCATGACAGCTTTTCTCTGAAAAAAATAACTCCCATGGAAAACTTTACAGGAGCCATTTCAAGGGAGCTAAGTTAAAATTTCAATTGCTGATATCCCAATTTTCTCCTTGAGAATATGAGTAATTGAGTATCAATAGGATGCATTATTTTGTTGTTTCAAGAAATATTGCCTATCATTTCACATTTATGTATTATGTTTTACAATATCTAAATGTGTTTTTGTACAGGGCCCTAAAGAATTAACCACTGACCAGGTTATGCAGGTAAATAAGACAAATAAAATAAAAAGAAAAGAAAAGAAAAGATAATTCTGCTGCTCCTAGATCATGATTTGTGAATTTATTGCTTATTTTTGGAGCTGAAGCAAGGGCAACTCTGAAGAAAATGGTCGCCCCAAAGAATTAGGTTTCAAGAACTTTAGGGAGCTATTTGAGCTCCGCTGAGGGTGAATCGCCTGGTATTTTTTACCCTAGATCCCCCCATCAAATATAATAAACTTTTTACAAAAATACTCTCAAATGAATATATTTACTGCTTGTAAACAGTGGGCAATTCCACATCGGAAAAACAGTCACCTTACTTCACATAAATAGTAAAAACAATCACTTTGATAGCCCTGAATAGCCAAATCTTTGAATTAAAAAAAGCTGAAACAATAAAGAATTCCACAATCTTAGTCTGTGTTGGTATAATGCATGTTTGATTTTAAAAGATTTTAAAAGTTCAAAATTGGCGCTTTTTTCTGGTAATTCCGTTACCAAGGTGTCATACCACAATATCATGAATGTAAGAATAAAATTGTTGGAATGAAAGAGCTCACATGAAAGAATTGGCATACGTTCAGAGTATCAAATGGTGAGAAGGGAGGCAGAGTACAAAAGACGCACAGAAAGTCTAAAAATGTTGGTAACGGAATTACATCCTTACCATGGTATTGCCCCACTACCGATAATAAGGGCAAACTTTACTGGGGAAATTATCCTTGGGGATGGGATGGCTGATGTCCCAGATGATAGTTGTCTGACGCTGGATGTCTGAAGGGCAAAGGTCATACATTGTATACTATGCCTGAGTGGATTCAATTTGAAAACCGGTGCTCGATCGTCGCTATCGGGCTCCTGCCCTGTTTTGGCTAAGCTGGCACATCATTGAAATAAACTTTAAATAAGAAAATGACAGTGTCAAAAGACTTTGAAATTTAACAGAATTAAGACCTATATTTCTTTAGAATAGCATTAATTCAAACTATCTTTATGTTTCAAACCTTAAATCAATGAAACGGAACAATGGAAGTAAGATTAGCTTACAGGATTTCTTGCGTTTTTATCATGTCTACGACATCGTTTGGTATCTGGAGGCTGCCATACTTGTTTGCAATAAACAATATGTATGCTTGTTCGCCGCAAGATGGTGGTATATCGCTGGCTATATCAGAGCCATAGTGATCTTTGGCGATATATCCAGCGATATAGTGCCATCTTGCAGCGAGCAAGCATACATATTGTTTATTGCAAACAAAAATGGCGGCCTCCACATACTGAGCGACGTCGTAGACACGAATAAAAACGCAAGAAATCCTGCAAGTTAATCTTACTTCCATTGTTCCATTTCATTGATTTAATGTTTGAAACATAATATCGTGTGAAATAATGCTATTCTAAAGAATTACAGATAGGTCTTAAACCAGTTAAATTTCAAAGTCTTTTGACACCGAGCCCTGGTTTACAAAAAACCGAAATGACTCAGGCCTATTGTTTACCCAGATGTTGTGTGTCCGGACAGGTTGTGTATCCACACAGTCGATTTAAAACAGCCATTTAAAGAAGTTACAAATGCAACCAGTATTTCTTACATTTTCTAACACTTGTGTTAGATAATATTATATAGAATAAATACTGATGACGATTAATGCTATTTGATGAATAGTTTTGTTGAATCCAAGACAAAAGAGAAAGCTTCATTTCCGTGTCTGGACACACGATAACGATAACTGTCCTATTAAAACAGGTAGCCATTCTAACAGAATTGTGCAGGAGTAGTAGTCCAGGGGCCCACTGCATGAAAACA
Source organism: Echinometra lucunter (assembly GCA_029962745.1). NCBI lineage: Eukaryota > Metazoa > Echinodermata > Echinoidea > Camarodonta > Echinometridae > Echinometra > Echinometra lucunter. Next base: position 11,921,111 of record CM057161.1, on the reverse strand, counting down.
TACGTTAGATCGCAACTCCTAAAAATCAAACGCAAGTCCTTGATGCGCACTTCTGATTGGCTGAAAATAAAGTTGCATTTGACTTTCCCCGAGTTGTGTTCAAATGCAAGTTTTATGCAACAGGCCCCAGGAAGCACATGTACATCTACTGCATATACATACAGTGGTCCTTCTGCAAATCTACAAAAAGAATTGTAGCAGCAGTCCTTACCGTTCGATGTTTGTTGGATGATAGCAGCCTCCATGATGAAGGTATCCGTCTCTGAGAGGTTCTGGTAGTCTTCATGGTGAAGATGTTGGTTGCTAGGGTCATGAGTCAAAAGGAGATGGGAGTCACCACACATCATCAGAACGTTGTACACATTAGTCTCTCCGCTGTGGATCGACCTGCAGGCATCTTAATCCATGAATGAAACAGAAAGACAGAAAAAAGGATTACTCCTCTTGATTGAAAAATAGAATTTAGATGTAATTAAAGAATCCCAACCCCTCCCCTGTTGATGTCTCACATCCGTTCTTTTTCATGTGCTGTTTCTGGGCCCCCGTTTCATACAACTTGTTTTCAATAACAAGTTGCAATAACTCTTATAAGCTACTGAAATCCTTGCATCTGATTGGCTGAGAGCAAATTTGTCATAGAGATGTGGCAGTTGTTACTGATAACAAGTTTTATGAAACAGGGCCCTCATCATATATAAGGAAAACTGGTGTATCACAAAATATTGAAAAAGGTCAGTGAGAATTATAAAACTTGCAAAGAAAGGGAGATAAATAAAAGAGAGAAAAGGAGAGAAAGAGAGAAACAGAAAGGGAATTTCATGGCTAAAAGGAAAGAGAAACACAAAGAGACACAGACAGTAAGTGCGAGTATCCTGGGAGGGTGAGGACTACAGAAATAAGAGTAAGAGAGGAAGAGCTAGCTTTTCAAAAATTAAAATGAGAAACACATGTTCCTATAACACATCAGCATCGACACAAATTTATCAACACCAGATCTTGTGGAGATGTCATGGAAAAAAAAAAAAGAGAGCCCTTGCTCTTAAAGGGGGTACCCAATGCTGAAACAATATTAGCTCATTTAAGAGCATGATTTTATAAGCAGAAAATCATCCGCCTAAAGTTTTTTAAAAAGTCATGTTGCCAAGGAAACCCCCAAATGTGATAAGATTTCAGGATATTTTTGACCCCTCAGCTGTGACCCAGTTTCAACTGGGTACCCACTTTTACGTCAAAATGACGTCAAAGTGGGTACCTTGTCGCGCAATGCTAGCAAAATGCACGCAAAGTATAATACATATTGACATTGTACAGTCCAGCGCGCAGCACAACTGCAATGCGCGAAGCTGGGTACCCACTTTTACGTCATACCTCATACTCAAATTTTTTTGTCAACTCTTGATTTTTTATGAGAAAATTAGCCAAAATGCACTGATTTTGATAGAAAATCATCAAATTTTTAATGTTATTCTTCTTAGAATTCTATTCTCGATCATATATCCAAAAAAATTTTTACCATTGTGTAATCACTTTAATCAAAGGGTCATGAGTGCGATTCCAACTGATGCCTGGCTCCTTATGTCTTTCAGGAAACATATAATCCACCTTTGCTGCACTCTACCCAGTTATATAAATGGGTACCTGGGACTGCTGGGGTAATAATAATGCTACTGCTAATTCACTGTAAGTGCCTTGAGCACCCATTAGGGTGGATATGCTGCACAGTTTGAATATCTTCATTATTCTTATTACTTACTCAGGCATTTGACAGCCAGCTGTGCCATAAGAAGCGCCCGGCCATGTTTATGTTCCTCCCATGCCAGCCCAGTCAGTACGCAGTATGCCTGGTAAGCCTTCTCCAGGAGGAGCAATCCCGAGGTCTCCTGCCATGAGTCTGGAGGAAATGGTTTCTCCTTTGCCACTGCCTTGCTTCTGTCCGGTGACGAGACGGTCTCCACCAAGTCACTGCACTGTTCTGCGTCTCCGGCTCCACCCTTTTCCTGCAGTAGCACACTTGGGGTGTCTGATGATAATGTTTCACTAGAACTAACTTTATTCCTTGCTTTTGTCTCATCTGCAGATTGAGGTGCTTGTTTAAATTCTCCTGCTACTTCCCCTATCTCACCTCCTGCTTTCCCTCCTGCAACGTCCACCTCTAAATTCTCCAAGGACCTCCCTGCATCCTTTCTCGCCACATCTCTTTGCACCAATTCATCTCCATCCTTCACACCCTGTGCACCATCTCCTTCTACAAAAGGGCTACCATGAACCAAGTCCTGGGTTCCAACTGCTCCACGAACTGAACCCCCATCCCTTTTCTCTTTTCCTGAGTAACTCCTTGATTCTTGGTGATCTGTTGACTGTGGTTTATCACGGAGAGGGATTGCTTTACTGGTAGGCAAGGGAGTCCTTTTGGGTGTGGAAGGAGGCAGGGGAAGGGGTATAGCTCCATGAGACGGCGATGATGCTGGCGATGGGTGTGTACTGGTCACAGTCTCAGGGATACTATTCTTGATCGCTTTCAAACCCTGACAAAAAGAAGAGCATGGAAGTGGTATACATGGCTTTATACCGGTAATACTACTTGCCTCCTGTAAATATACAACGCATGCTTTTAGGAAGTGGCAACAACTCATACTTCTTAACCATTTCTAAAGTATTTCTGTGATTCATCAGAATCAAATTCAAACACAATTAGCCATACAAAAAAACATGAAGAAATTATCCTCCAATATAGTAACATTAAAGTTGTAACCTTTTTCAAATATTGCAAAGTACTGGTACATGTACAAAATTGCTATCAAAAGGTCCAAAACTGATTCACTTTCATTAAAAATTACAAGTTCTATTCAGTTGGGTTTTAGTAAAAAAAAAAAATCAAATCAAATGCATGACAGAATGACAAAGTAACAGAACAGTACAGTCTGGCATTTTCAATAAACAGACAATAAAATTTAGAAGACAAAGTTAATTCTACTCACATTGGCAACATATTCTAAAATCTGCTTGGCCTTTTCCTCTTTTGATGCATTCAGTGACTTAACCTTCGACCTCTTGCCATATCTGTCCTTGCACTTCCAGGTCTTGCTGGTGGGGACAGTCAGGGTCTTGATACTGATTGGAGGAAGGACGATCTCTGGTCTCTTGCCCTCATCGTCATCATCGACTTCGTCATTGGTTTCATCCTCAGCATCACTGCTAGTCGTCGAGCTCCCTGCATATTCAAAAGTGAAAGGCTTGACAACATTCACGAAGGTGCCAGGGTCCATTGGATAAGGCTCTGGACTATGAAGCACATGGGTAAGGGTTTGAATCACGGCCATTGCACTGACATCTGTCAACAAGACCCTAACCTAAATTTGCCACTCTCCACCCAGGTAAAGTAAATGGGTATCAGACAGGAAGAAATCCATGATATGCTTGAACATCTTCCCACAGTAGCTTGGCAGAAGCCTGGATAATAATATTGTACAGTCAACAAGAAGAGGAGTATTAATATCAATACTCATTACCAGTAGGCTAATCTGGTGACATTATTATAATCATTATTATAAGATGCTCCAATATGACCAAAGCTTCTTTATCTAACTCTGGGATTATGGTGCTCATGACCAAGGAATTTTTTTTTTTTCTTACCAGATACTAATCGAGGTCAAACAGTTTAGAGAGTGGCAAAATAGATACCTGGAGGGTGTTTCACAAAGAGTTAAAATTGATCTTAAAATCGATCCGATCAGTTTTAATATCTTCAAATTGGTATGATGAAACAGGATATCTGGAATTAATTTTAAAGCTGTACAAAAGCATATTACATTAATCCCTACTTAAAATAAATCCTAAATCTAAAATCGATCCGATCAGTTTTAAGTAACTTACAAGTTATATGATGAAACAGCATATCAGGAATCAGTTTTAAGCTGTAAAAAGGCATATTACATCCATCCCCGATCAAAAATCAATCCAAATCTAAAATCGATTTAATCTTTGTGAAACACCCCCTGGCTAACCAAAGGACATTAGTGCTGTGCTGGGGCTCAGTCCACAACTTTACAAGTCTAGTTGGGCATTTAAAACCACTCAATACAACACTCTTTAATTTGCAAGCAAAGCCTACTCTATCATGGAATACAGCCCAAGGGGGTTTTTCATAAAGCTATGCACAAAGTTAACCCATTCGTGACAGGAATTATTTAAAGCCTAATTTGATCAGCTTTTATTCTTCAAATTGGCAACACCAACATTTTTATTTTATTGCTACATTTTTCTTATAAAATGTCATGTATCTGAAATGAATATAAATTGACAAATTATGAGAAGTCAAAAAGTTGCCAATTTGCAGGGGAAAACAGTGATTTTAAACTTTCTATCACATTGCCAATTTAAGGATTTTAATGCTTATTTTCCTTTTAAAAATTTTCAGCATCAAACAACGAATATTGACGCAACCAAAATGGGCACAGTTTGTGTAGAATTTTTTGCTCTTTCTACTCATGTATTTGGTATGATTTTTAGGGCTTTGCATCAAAATATATTAGGCCAAACCACAAAATGTGGACCTCTATCACGAATGGGTTAAGCATTACTTTAAGATTGACTGGAATATATAAAAGCCAAATGTGATTCTCAATCATATTTAATTGCATAAGCTTAAGTTGAAATATCAATGTAGATTAACTTTATTATTATCAACAAAAAATTTTTAAAGTGAATTATAGTTTTAGCCAACAATTTAATTGAGATTATGAGAAATACAGCCACACTTTGTTAAAACATGAGGAAAAACTCTGGTATTCCATTTGGCCGTTCATAGTTTAAGTCATTCTTAAAGTCATGCATAACTTTATGCACAGCTTTGTGAAACACCCCCTGATCTAAATGCTCAAAGCTGTAGACTAGCTCTTACATATCATAACTGTATGATATCTTCCACAGCGGTTTGACGTAACAATGATTATATTGGTTTGCCCTTGCTTACGACCTTATATTATTTCAAAACACGCCGTTATCTCTCTCCATGTGTATCGCAGCGTAATTGGCAAATATTGGGCTTGTGAAATTACAGATTAATGTTTGCACAAGTCATTCAGGCAGCAAAACCTGATGGGAACCAGGAAATTACTCCAGCTTTGCATAAAAATACAGAATGTTTGCATGAGGGAAAATTTATTTCAATCTGTGGGGAGTTGATGGAGGACACAGTGCAATGCTTAAGAATTGTTGGTTGTAAAAGTAAAGTCCACAATAAGGGAGGATTTCATCAAGTGTCTTGTCAGTGATTTTTACTGATAACTGTTATAAGCTACTGAAATCCTTGCATCTGATTGGCTGAGAGCAAATTTGTTAGTAAAAATCAATGACAAGACACTTGATGAAACACTCCCCCCCCCCCCCCAGAAAAAATGATTTTAACAACAATAATAATCTGTTCTTGTTCAGTCAGGGTCAGGTACAGTATAGAGATGATGTACTTCAGGAAGTCCTTTAATGAAGAAAATTGAGCACACAGCAATTATCATGAAAGCATGTGCTTTGCAATCATAACCTTCATCCATTTCATATCATGCCAGACAATTCATAAGGAAGCAAGGCCAATAACATGGGAGCCCATTAAAACAAGCATTTTAGTAGTCCATTTCATGTAAACGTGACTCCGACCAATTTTTTTTTTCCATTATCTTTTCATGCCGAGTCTGAGGCATTGTCCTTTCTCATGTTTCCCCTTCATAACCTTCTTTTGTTTCAATTATGCAACAAAACTAAAAAGGCAGTCGGGCAAATGATACGAAACCCCCTATGAAAAAATAAGAATACTTATTGTCCATTTTGGTGAATAAGAAATTGACCTTCCCCTTTTTTCAATACCATTCCATGTTGAGTCAGAACCATCGTCATCTCTTGTGTTGCCATGACGACTCTGTCTGGATTCTTCCATGAACATCTGGCAGAGGAGGAAGTTGGCTTCAGCCACAATCTGTGAAAACAAGGACAGACCACAACGATAGACGTGCCTACTAAATATATTCAAATATATACATTGTTCTCTCCTGAACCCTTTGTTACCTACTATTCAGTTCAGCAGTAATTATGCATAATGAATCTGAATAGATGGAATCCAGTTTGCATAAATTAGTTATTGCTGTCAGGCAAGCCTCTGGCAAGCTTCCTAATAAATAGTTGTCAAGGGAAACTTCTGTTCCACAACTATGCATAAAGTAATACGGTAAACAAGGTCTACTCAATTTGATATGCTTCAGTGTTACACATTATACAGGTATAGAATGTCACTCTGACATTTCAATACACTTTCTATTTATTTATGGTGTTTGAATATTGAAACCAAAACTCTTCTATGCTGCTGTGGGCAGCGAAACCCACCATGAAAATGTGTATGTTGATAAATATTTTGGGATTGTTAAAGGTTACATTCTTTTTGCAGAATTTGAAAATGTTACCCTCACTATCAACTTCATTCCCATGGGAGATTTAAAAACAAGCATAATGATTTAACACTCGAATGTGCATTTCAGACAATTGTTCAGAAACTTGGTGGCAGAGAAGAAAAAGGAAAAGAAAAATAATTTAAAAAAAAACAGAAAAGGACAAGGCAAGAGAATATTACCATTATCTTACCTCTAGATGTTGATCCCTACACGGGGCCAGTAATGCAAGACACTTATTCAGTAAGTACACAATAATATGCTTGTTCCTATAATAAAAGCAAAGTAAAACAAAAGAAAGAGAATGAATTAATGATTGTGGAGCAACTCCCGCTGAATGGGGAGTGGAGGACAAATGGCAGCTAAGATAAACAATTAACAGCCAGCACAAACTATTAAGATACAAGATTTAGCAACATCCCTATCTCTGTCCCCTTCCCCCAACGAATTTCATTTTGACTGTATTTCCTATGGTGTTTACATTACAGGCGGGGTTCCCGAGAGCCTTTCTGATTAAGGGGGTAGGTTGTTCAGGAGATAAATATCCCAGTGATTCGGAAATGGAGATGAAGGATTAGATAAGGTAACTCCACAACCGGATAGGTTGGTAAGGTATCCTTTGATGTCGGAGACAAACCAGCTTCATGCTGTCAAAGATACAGAACTAAGGTAAGGGCTGTGCCATAATTTAACTCTAGATTCTAGAGTTGGGACTACGGTCACGTGGATCTAGGATTTACATAGGAAATTCGCCTTCCAAAGGAAAATAACTATGTAGCAATTGTAACCACAGCATATGGCATGTGTCATACATGTACAACCAACAGGTGCAGTCTCTTCCTTACTTTTCTGATATCTCAGCAGCCTGGGCCATATTGTGAGCGACACGATAAAGCAGCATGGCTACAGGAACGACAAAGGGGTTGTCCCAAGGGCAGTCCGGGTGCTCGGTCATCAGGCTGCTCAGGTCATACAGTTTGACCACATCATCATTCTTGCCTGAATGGACAGATAAATTAGATGAATGAATGGATGAATGGACAGATGAAAGGATGGTAAAGGATAGAATGACAGAAGGATGAAAAGACAAATGGATGGATGGAAGGATGAATGCAAATGTGGGTGGATGGAGCAACGGATGGAAGTATCAGTGGTGCAAATATTGATGGAAGGTGGGGAAAATGAATGGATAATGGATGAGTAGATAGGAGGATGAAAACATATAGGTAGATGGATGGGTGGATTGATGGATGGATGGGACATTGAAAAGAAAGATGAATGGATTGAAATGAAGGAAGGAAAGATTATTAGTATGAGTACATTGATAGGAAGACATATCAAAACACTGTGAGCTGTTATCCACTACAAATGACCAATTAGATTATTTCAAAATATATTTTTCTCTCACTGACATTCTGAAAAACTGTTTGTTACAGAAATGTTTAATCAAGAGATGTAGGGGCCACAGGCCCCGTTTTTGGTGAACCACTTTTTCTTTTTTTTCCTGCTTATCCACGATGGGCCACAGTGCCTGCACAGACTTCTGCCTCCCCCACCCCCTTTGAAAAATCTTGGATATGCTGCTGATTATTATCATCATCATCACCATCATCATCATCATCATCATTATCAATTATTATTCTCATTCTCATTCTCATTCTCATTCATTCTCATTCTCACTCTCATTCTCATTCATTCTCATTCTCATTCTCATTCATTCTCATTCTCATTCTCATTCTCATTCTCATTCTCATTCTCATTCTCATTCATTCTCATTCTCATTCTCATTCTCATTCTCATTCTCATTCTCATTCTCACTCTCACTCTCATTCTCATTCTCATTCTCACTCTCACTCTCATTCTCATTCATTCTCATTCTCATTCATTCTCATTCTCATTCATTCTCATTCTCATTCATTCTTATTCTCATTCTCATTCTCATTCTCATTCATTCTCATTCTCATTCTCACTCTCACTCTCACTCTCACTCTCATTCTCACTCTCACTCTCACTCTCACTCTCATTCTCATTCATTCTCATTCTCATTCATTCTCATTCTCATTCTCATTCTCATTCTCATTCATTCTCATTCTCATTCTCATTCTCATTCATTCTCATTCTCATTCTCACTCTCACTCTCATTCTCATTCTCATTCTCATTCTCATTCTCATTCTCATTCCCATTCTCATTCATTCTCATTCTCATTCATTCTCATTCTCATTCTCATTCTCATTCTCATTCTCATTCTCACTCTCACTCTCATTCTCATTCTCATTCTCACTCTCACTCTCATTCTCATTCTCATTCTCATTCTCATTCTCATTCCCATTCTCATTCATTCTCATTCTCATTCATTCTCATTCTCATTCTCATTCTCATTCTCATTCTCACTCTCACTCTCATTCATTCTCAGTCTCAGTCTCAGTCTCATTCTCATTCTCATTCTCATTCTCATTCTCATTCTCATTCTCATTCTCATTCTCACTCTCACTCTCACTCTCATTCTCATTCTCACTCTCACTCTCACTCTCATTCATTCTCAGTCTCAGTCTCAGTCTCATTCTCATTCTCATTCTCATTCTCATTCTCATTCTCATTCTCATTCTCATTCTCATTCTCACTCTCATTCTCATTCTCATTCTCACTCTCACTCTCACTCTCACTCTCACTCTCATTCATTCATTCTCATTCTCATTCTCATTCTCATTCTCATTCTCACTCTCACTCTCACTCTCATTCATTCATTCTCATTCTCATTCTCATTCTCATTCTCATTCTCACTCTCACTCTCACTCTCACTCTCATTCTCATTCATTCTCATTCTCATTCTCATTCTCATTCATTCTCATTCTCATTCTCATTCTCATTCTCATTCTCATTCTCATTCTCATTCTCATTCTCATTCTCATTCTCATTCTCACTCTCACTCTCACACTCATTCATTCATTCTCATTCTCATTCTCATTCTCATTCTCATTCTCACTCTCACTCTCACTCTCATTCTCACTCTCATTCTCATTCATTCTCATTCTCATTCTCATTCTCATTCTCATTCTCATTCATTCTCATTCTCATTCTCATTCTCATTCTCATTCTCATTCTCATTCTCATTCTCATTCTCATTCTCATTCTCATTCTCATTCATCATCATTATTATTAATTATTATTACTAGGTACTGGGTCTAAAGTTGGCCATACACACTTTACCTTTGAAGAGCCAGTAGGTGTGGCCTTCCTTGGTGCATCTACTGTTGATGAAAGAGAGGATGTTCTGAGCAATATACTTCATCACCTGAAGGACAACATCAAATTCATAAATATCATTTTACCATTAATTTATTTACTTATTTCTGATATTTGGAAAGTTGGCACATTCTAATCAAAACCGATGATCTTCCATGAGGCCTTATTTTGTTATGATTTTCAATAAAATCCTAAATAAAAAAATGAAAAAAATAATCCTGAATAAGTATAAACTCATACATGTAGCAGCAACAACAACAACAAAATAGGAGAAAATAAATACCTATACAAGTGCTTTGATATCCTCATAATAAATATTGTTCGTTTTTGAAAATATTTTTACACATTTCATATCTTAATGTATCAATATATTTATTTCCAGTAATTGACATAGTATCAATTGAAATATGGGAGGAGTTTCAAATAAAAGAGTGGAATCCAGATTTTTTTTTTGGGGGGGAGGGGGTGCAGGCTGAGGGGTTCCATTTATTGTTGGCAGGAGTCCACACTAACTAGAGGGTGAATACGCATGAGACTCCGGCAAAAATTTTAAATTTTAGGGTCCAAAGTTAAATTTTGGGTGCCCCTGTGTTTCAGGTGCCTGCTAGTGCCATGCCCTACATGCTGGAATGATAACGGTCTAATTCTCAATGTCCAAGAGTTGCCAACTTTGCTGTAAATTTGTTTCATTTTCATCATCCCTTAATCATCGGACCATTTCCCTATTAAAGACATTGGTTAACATTGTTATGATTTTAAAAAATCTTGTTTTGTTACTTGAAAATGGGACAAACATAAGGGTTACAGTGTAAAAATACCAGTCTTAAAGTTTCAAAGTATAATATCCACAGGAAGTATTTTTAAATATCAAAAATGTGAACCAATGTTTGAAAACTATACAAGGGTCGGTTGCACAGAATAGACATAAGGAGTGCGCATGCGCGTATGACTCACCTTACCGTACTGTGTGCATTGGCGTATCACGCGGCGGGAGGCACATAACGGCATTTTCAAATTCAAGCAAAGTGGTCCTCTTAGTGATTGTCTCGTGAGACGAAGGATAATAAAATCGCTGTTTGCGTCTAACTTACACTTTTTCATTCCAAATTATGGTTGGTTTCAGGGTTTTTGAGTACAAATACAAGTACTCATACACATGTTTCATCTTAGTTTGAGAACTTTTTAAATCAGTTACTCACAAAGTTAGCCAATGCCTTTAAATTGTTCATCCCCTTTAAAAGTGAATTTGTTTCATGACATCACCTTCAAAAAGAAATAATGCTTCCTATGTTATCAGTGGGCTTTACATCGCATAATCATTTTTTTCATTTTAAGTGTGTATCTTCATACAAGTTTTTACTTCTTTTATTACTCACATACTTCATTTAATGATTTACTGAAAAAGAACTTGCAAACACAAGGAAGTAAAAACATCAACCCCAGGATACAGCCTGTAAACCAGGACAATACAAGGTGAAAATTAAGAAATATTCAAACATTCACAAAACAATATATATACTGACAAGAGAAAATACAAAGAGCATAAGAATATGGTCGCATATAGACAGATTCAGAATATAATAATTAATGGAGGTATAATGTTTAAGTCACATCGGGGGTTCAGAAAAGATTATATGAGGGAAATTGGAGTACAGGCTGTGAAGGACACTATATCGAACGAGTGAAAGTATAAAATTCAGTGTTCAGAAATGATTGCCATTAAATCCTCTGATTTCTTCTTTTGTTTATCAAATTGAATACATCTCAATGAAATATCTGTGAAGACAATACATCAAAACAATAGTTACATGCAAATTGGAAATGTAATAATATATGCCAGAAGAGAACGGCAACACATTCTGAAAAAACACAGGAAGCACACAGGAAGAACCTTAGCCATGTAATCGGTCAGTAATGAAGTCATTGCTGACGTGGTTAACGACTCAAGAACTGAGGATAAACATGCTCTTGCCAAGATGTAAGAACGATTTTTTGTTGTCGTGTTTACGTAGCTTCGCATGACTGAGGGAAGCCTCTCAATGTTGAGAGTCTCATAGAAAGCACTTCATCAATTCCAATATCTTGGAAAAGGGTTCCATGCCACGTCTTGAATCACAGTCGGTGTTCCATAACTCACCTTGGAACGTGACTGAAACCCTATGATTACATGTCAATGCACGAGGATTTAACGTAGAGTGACCCTTAACCCATGGAGCACGAAGCCCAAGATAACTCTGGCTGAAGTCTATGGAAAATGTGTGTTATACCAAAATCAAATCGTGTCCAATGGGTTAAGTATGATCATAATTCATAATTATCAGCATAATTTGTATATTACCTTATATATCTTATTCATTCAAAGTTTTCTTTAAGCAGGGTGACCTCTTCAGTTCAGAAAATGATTTCAATGAGGGCCCTGTAATTTCAAATCCAAATTCAAATTCGGATGTATACATTTTCAACAGAGAGAAAGCGGGTACTTGGACCCCGTCTTATAAAACTTGTTATCAGTAACAACTGCCACATTCCTATGACAAATTTGCTCTCAGCCAATCAGATGCAAGGATTTAGGTAGCTTATAACAATTATTGCAACTTGTTATTGATAACAAGTTTTATGAAATGGGGCCCAGCTCAGGTTCTCTGCACCAAGAAAACATTTTTGTAAAATCTTCAACTGGTTCTTCAATAGTGGCAAAAGGTGCACAGGCATCCTAGGAGATATGGCCCATCAGAAATATCCAGTCAGAAATTAGAATTAAAAATAGAAGTTCAGATAGTTCTTAATGCTATAAACGTATACTTAATACACTATCACTCACCACAGGTTAAAGAATACACAGCTCAAAATGTTTACTCACTTGCATTGCTCTCTTGCAAGAGAACATTATTATTTACATATATATTTGTCTCTACAATGCTTTGGAAGACGATATAAATTACATTACACCAGGGACAAAAATATGATAGGAGGGGTACATCCAACAGTTTCCATCCTTGGGCAAAATTGGTCACTTGTACATACATGTATGTGCATGGCCTGCAACAATTTTGTCAGGGACACGAGGATGGCTTATATTTCCCAAACATGTAAACACGTGTACACATGTACAGTTTACATAACAAAGAAATACATGTATATTCATGAGAGAAAGTGTCTAAGAAATGAAATGATCACGGTCAACAAACAACTCACTACAAACGGGCTTCCGCCCACATCGTAAGTAAGTGCCGACGTTCTGTAACCGACCTTCACCACATCTGGATGTGAATCATAAATGCTTTTCAAATGGAGTTGCACAAAAGTTTACAAGATCATAAATTGCCAAATCAGTGCAAAAAGGCCCCTGAATGTATTGTGGACAGAAAAGCCATTAAACAAATATGACAGATTTTTATGCTCTTCAGATGGATATCTAGTTGTGACACTGTTTTTGTTTTAGTTACTGTTACCTTCCATCTGGATAGGTTTTTTTTTCTTTGATCTTTGGGAGAACTACTTTCACATCACTTAAGGGTGTTTCTAGGCTGATGCGAAAAATTGCATCTTAAAATGCTTTTATGACCATGAAATAAGGCCCAAAGCAAACCACACAGTAGAAGTTAATTGTCAGCAATGCTATGTCAATTTTTGTCAACCTTCACAGACTTTAAATATTTGTGTGCACCCCCGCAGGATGAATGGGGATTCGGAGAAATGTATTTCACAGGAAGGCCCCTATCAAAGAAATATTATTCTCAGCAAAATTGTAATGCAATACATTTCCATTATCAGACTCAAAGCGAAGTTCTGACAGTCACTTGGTGGCTCAAATCATCAAATGACTACCTGAAAGAAGGGAATAACATAGAGAGATGATCCAGTGCTCACCTTTGCAGGACACAGGTCTTCAGTCTAGATACACGTATGAGCACGTTTACAGTAGTACACAATATGCATGCCTGAAGAAACCCCTTAATAAGGCAGAGATTCCAACCCCAAGCACCTCTTAAGCGGGAGATTCTCCCGCCAAGACCCCCTAGCAAACGGGAAACTCTGACTCAATGTGCGCGTAGCCCACATCACCAGTGCAAACCACGAAATTCCTTGCGGCCGGAGACCACTTTTGGGGTTATAGAAGCTCTCTGGTGCTATCTTAAGCTTATTTTTTTAACATATGATAACACTAAATGAGGTAAAATCCAATGATTCATATTCATTTTTTTTTCAAAAAGGTGGTTGGGCGGGAGAAAAAAAGGAGAAACACAGCTAGGGCAGGAGAAATTCAAACTCAAGCAGGAGATTCTGTGAAAATGGACTCAAAGCGGGAGATCTCCCGCCGAAAACAGGAGAATTGGAGTCTCTCATAAGGCTATTAAAGTTACTGAAATTTAACAAGCAATTACTGTAGCTTGGAATATAAAAAACACAGCTCTTCAATCTACATGTAGAATCAAAGATCATCTTTTGTTTTTTTAAAGCATGTGACTGTAAAGTAGCACGCATAAATGAGGAAACCCCTTAATAAGACTCATGAAGAGTCATTGAAAGTCAACAAGCAATTACTGTAGCCTGGAATATGATAACAAACTAAAGACACAGCTCTTCGGTCTAGAAACAAAGATGATCTCTCTAATAAAAAAAAGGGGATACGTACAGTTGTACGCAAGACTGAGGAAACCCCTTAAGGTTACTTAAGAGTCATTAAAATTCAACAAGCAATTACCGGTACTGTAACTTGGAATATGACAACAAAAGCATCCTCCTATACAATTATCATCATCATCATCATCATTGTTATCTCCTCCTCCTCCTCCTCATCGTTTAAAGATTTACTTGAATTCTTATCATGTGAAAGAAACTCTCTCCAAGCAACTGTTGTGGGAAAATTTTCAGTTAATAGACTTCAGGCATATAAATTGCAGAGTACACGGATATCTCCTCAGCCCTATTTGTGACATGATTTTGTTATTTAGAATTTGTAATAGCTTGTTCTTTAAAAATTGTAATAGTTTGTTTATTTTCGTTTCTTATTCCACATACATGTAGTCATGAGTGGCCCACCGGAACTCTCAGTGAGATTCTCCTGCTTAGTGCATTAATGATTCCACAAATGTCTAGTGAGGCTATTTTTCACTTTTGCATTGTATACAAAAAATGAATAAATAAAATGTAAAATGAATATCAAGTGTGCATGAAAAAATGTGTCCTGGGCCCTGTAACACAAAGCTTAGCGATTGATCGTACCGATAAATTTCTGCGATTGATTGCACATGGTGGTCAATGCAATCAATCGCAAGAATCAATCGCAAGAATCAATCGTACGATCAATTGTTAAGCTTTGTGTTATGGGGCCCAGAGCAATACTTTGGAATCCTCATGTTGATAAGAATTAATCAAATTTCCCCAGAAAGGTGCATGTACTGCACACAGAAATGAGTATATGGGACCGCACACAAATGTACGTGGCATGAATCTTCGGCCCAAATGCTTCAGCTATTTCTTGTCATATTTCTAATATGAGAGCATTTGAAAAGTCATCCTTTTTAGGGAACCCTTCTAATATAATATTCTTCCAAAATGACACAAAGAGAATGAGAAAGCTCATATATCATTATTTAACCTTTCCCAGCACTCAAGCTTCTCTTTGAATTTGATATCCATCTTTCCAAAGCTGTGGGAGTGGCAAAGGCCTTCTTACTCATACATGTACAATAATTCATGTCTTCTGAATGACCACTGCTTGAGATATGTGATGATAGTTACTTACATCAAATATGTTCTCATTAAGAGGATAATGATAAAACATTTTGAATAGAAAAATAAGACATCTTCATTGTGTATCTGTGCTTGCTGTTTATCAAATGAATTCTCAAATATGATGATATTGGAGCAAATAAACGAAATGTACATCAATCACAACATTTGGGAACCAATTAGCACTTCCTCCGATAATTTAATAAGATCTATCAAAATCACCTTTAGTGCTATCAACGACAGGAAAACAAGCTGTTAGATGTAGACCAACAGTCATTGCTTAACTTTAGATGGACACGATCTGGCCGTATGGCAGAGGAAAAACCTTTCAGCAATGGATTCACTTAGAATTCAAGTGATTCTAGTTGTGAATATGACTTTGTAGCTGAAAACCTTCAACTCCTCGTACATCTTAAAGACTTGATCACATGTGCATTGTGCAACGGAAAACCCATATACCAAACACATCCAAGAGTTAAGTAATGATGACAGTGTCTATCTGATAGCTTTAGTAGAACTTGAATCGGGCAAAATATGACTTCAAACAATAATAATAATATACATACATACATACATAATGGTATTTATATAGCATCTTTCCATAAAACAGGCTCAAGGCACTTTGCAGTAAGAAAAAACTCAAAAATTCAAAATCCAATCACATAGAAAACAAACGAGTCTTACGATAAAATGAGATTTGTAAGGTGCCAAATCCACTTGATAATCAAATGATCAAGGCGCAACTTGTGTCAAAGACGGAATCACGTATCACGTAACGAAACAGACAAGGGTGAAAAAGGAGAGGATATGACATGAAACGAAAAGAAAATTAATTACATGCCAAATTCCACTGATAATTTTGAAGATTTTTTTTTTGGGTGGGGACACTTCAGCTGAATTGCTATTTTCAATCCATCAAGGGAGAGTGTTCCACATCGAATGCCCAGCAGGGGCAAAGGCTCTCGCTCCCCCACTTTGTTTTAAGCTTAGGAATAACAAGTTAACTAGAGTTTTGAGAACGTAGCAATCATCTACATGGAATTTAATCATTCATCAAGCCAATGTTGTACTGAGGAGCAGAGCCATGTAGACAGTGAAATAATAGCACAAATATTTTGAAAACATCACACTCTTTTAAGGGTAGCAATGAGGTGATTTGAGAACTGGGCACGGTTCATAAAACTTGTTATCAGTAACAAATGCCACATTTCTATGACAAATTTGCTCTCAGCCAATCAGATGCAAGGATTTCAGCAGCTTGTAACAGTTATTGCAACTTGTTATTGATAGCAAGTTTTATAAAACGGGGCCCTGGTGTGGCTGTGTTAGTTGGAGAGGGTAACTGCACCAGCAGCGCATTCTGTACTTTTTGTAATTTTGCAAGCTGGATGTCAGACAAACTGAACAATATGGCATTTCCAAAACGAAAACAAGATGGAATAAGAGTATGGATAATCTTCTCAGTGGCACTGCCAGTAAGATATTCACTTATCTGAGCACTGGAGTAAACTTAAATGATTATCATAATATAGCATGAAAATAAAATAAAATGAAGGGAATAGAGAATCGCCGTCAGAACTTGTGAAAAACTGAATGGGAAAAATCCTACTGTCATATTCCTTTCAAAAAATCCTACTGACTAGGATAAAATCCTAAGAGTTGACAGCTTTGTAATAATAATTAATAACTTATACAGAACTCCTTGGACTTTCCCGATAACTCAATAAAGGGCAAGGCTGGGGTTTTCTGGGGGGGGGGGGGGGGGGGTGGAGGAGGGGGAAGGAAGGGTAGGAGGTGGGGCATCACAGCAAAATGTTGTGTGGCTTCTGGATTATACCAGTAAATGGAAACAATGGATAGAGCAAGAAGAAAGGTATGGTTGTAAGGTTTGAAAAAATAGAACAAATAGACAAAGAAAGGACATAAGTGAAGTCATAAGGATTCAATCGATCTTACCTTCTGCGAAAACTGAGCATTTTCCAGCTTTGGAATGTCTTCCGTTTTGATGAGTTCATATTTCTGTACGAAGCCATCGAGATGATAGCACATGACCAGTTCTGGTACGTTGCACATGAGGTTATCCAACCAATAGTCTAAGCCAGTAAGAACATTGATTGGACTCTGGGTATCTCTGAAGGGACAAATGGAACACAATTTCACTACCGACTGGATATAGATTATAGAGTTAAATACATTTTACATTCAAATACTGTAAACATGGTATATTTCGTGGTGTGGAAATTTTCGCGAATTTCACGCACCCTGACACTTGCGCAAAATATTTTGTTCATTATGCCCGTGAATACAGTTATCCTTTCTGTCTGCGAAAATTAAAAATGCGCAATTGTGTTTAACTCAGTCCAGCGCGAAAATTTCAATATTACAGTATGCTTCCATAAATGAAAAGAAACAAAGTGCTATAAGAATAAAGTTAAAACCTAGGATAATCTTACAGCACTTCATGTAGTTTGGTTTTCATGCTAAATTACTTACAATACTTTACAATTCTATTTACTTCAAGTACTTTTATTAATAGTATCAGTTAATATATTCATCGGATTTAGTAAATAATTAAATAGTATACAATACTATTCATTTGAAGTACTTTTCATCATACATGCAACAAACTTTTCAATCAAAAGTAAAAAATGAATTACTATTTCCATGCAAGGCAATTAAATAAGCTATGAATTTGATTACATAAAATAACTGAAATGATGTTTGAATTGAAGTGGAACTCCAAGAATATGAAGCTATAGACTGAAATGGTCGCATAAAATACCACAAACAAGGCAGCTTGAAAGCATCAAGGAAAACTTCACAATAAAATGATTTGCACATGTTTGACAAGGATGAGTACAGGAGAACTATTGATCATCATAAGTGAGAAGATCAGAACAAACCAGTGTAAAAAATACTTTTTTTCCCACGAAAACGTTTCTCTGAAAAAATTAGCTCCCATGGACAACTTTACAGGAGCTATTTCTAAATCCGAAGTGAGCTATGGTGATTTGAATTGATGATATCCCAATTTTCTCCTTGCGAGTATGTGTTACTAAGTATCAGTATTAATCATTTATATGTAGGATTATGTGGTTTCAAGAAATGTTGCTCCTAGCTCACAACTCGCGATTTTTATTGTTTATTTTTGGAGCTGGGGAGAGGGCAACTCTAAAGAAAATGGTTGCTCGAAATAATTTGGTTTTAGGGGTTTTAGGAGGCTATTTGAGCTCTGCTGAGGGCAAAATCACCCATGGCCCCAAGTATTTTTTACCCTGGAAAAACCTGAGATGAAACACTGAAAAATAAAGACAGCTTCAAAGGGAAGATGTAGTTCCAAGAGGAGGGAAAAAAATCATTTGTCAGCTTTCTCAGTCTTTTGATGTCACTTTGGAAGAATATCCCTGTAAAGGATTGCTCTTCACATTTGAAATATGACAAGAAAGAGCTGAAGTGTTCAGCCCTAACATTTTTGTGTAGTCCCATAAACTGACTTTTCCAGGTATATGACAAGAAAGAGCTTGAGTGTTCAGCCCAAACATTTTTGTGTAGTCTCATAAACCGCCTTTTAACTGTGCCACTTACATGTATAATGCTGAGACCATGTCACCTCCAAATAAAAGAGAATTTTGCTGAAAGCTGTGCAGGCGTCATGTTTTGCTCCAACTTAACAAGAATTGGATTGGTCCACACCATATCAAGACAACTCCCCCGGGGGCTGGGGGAGTTGTCCTTATGGGGTTGTCATCCGGGAAAGGTGTCCTCCGGGGAGAGTTGCCCTCAGGGGAGCTGTCCTCCAGAGGAGAGTTGTCAGGGGGAATCATATGGGGTGAGTTGTCCTCCCGGGGGAGTTGTCCTAGAACCGGTCCACACACCGTTTTGCTACCACGACGCAAAAAAAAAAAATATGCCTCTTGACTCTGCATTTTTTATGTTTTTTACCACCTCAAACCCCATTCATATGTGCACTAAAAATGCGGGGGGGGGGGGGGGGAGGTTCTGCTTCATATATGAACAAGCCTTTAGTCTGGATTCAAACATGGAGTACAATTTGTATGTTTTTATGAATAGGTTACAGTACCTTAATCGCAGACTGACTGCAGGGTATGTAGTTCCACCAAAGATGGGGAGATCTGTACCTATCAACATCCGAATGTCTTCAAACTGCCAGATGACTTGACGAGCGAACTGACTCACGTCGTTCTACAATGAAAAAAGGTGAAATCACCTTTATTAGCTTTAGAGAGCATTTAAATTTACCGCAAAAGACATAGCTTTTGGTCTACTCTGAATAGGGTTTCTAACGAAACCTTGTACTTAAAGTGATCACACAATGGTTAAAGAAATTTTGATATATGATCGAGAATAGAATTCTAAGAAAAATAACATTAGAAATTTGATGATTTTCAATCGAAATCAATGCATTTTGACTAATTTTCTCATAAAAATTCAAGAGTTGACCACAAAATTTGAGTATGAGGTATGACGTAAAAGTAGGTACCCAGCTACGCGCATTGCAGTTGTGCTGTGTGCTAGACTGTACAATATGTATTATACCTTGCACGCATTTTGCTAGCATTGCACGACAAGGTACCCACTTTGACGTCATTTTGACATAAAAATTGGTACCAATGTGAAACTGGGTCACAGCTGAGGGGTCAAAAATATCCTGAAATCTTACATTTTGAGGTTTCCGTGGCAACATGACTTTTAAAAAAACTTTAGGCAGATGATTTTCTGCTAATAAAATCATGCTCTTTTAAATGAACATTGTTTTAGCATTAGGTACCCCCTTTAAAGAAAGGTCAACTGTGGGTGGCCCATGTAGGCGTACAATGCTCAACAAAGACAAATTATCTTTCATTGAAAATAATTAGCTTTGCCTACTAAATGTTATTTTCGATTTCATGATATCAGCTTCTTAATTTGTCAGCATCTCACATAAATACTGGTGGAATAAAAATGAATCATCGTTATTATGTATTTCAGTACCATTCAACTTGGTCTAACACAAGAATTCATCTGCAATTTACCACTTTGGTAAGTGGTAACACCCAACAAACCGTTGACTACTGAATTCTTTCGTTCCCAAAGGCTTGATACCTGGGACACCCGGTGGCAGTAGGCAATGGGTTAATTCTCCTTACTGCAAATATAATATTCAACAGTAGAGGGCAATATTTCCCACACACAGCGTAGACAAAGGCACGTCCGGTTTCCATGCAAACATAATGGGTTGAGTCTTCACAAGTCCCATAAAAATTATAGTGTTTGAGCCGAGAAAATGCAAGCAACAAATTATGATGATACCTGCATAGATCTATTAAAATTATCAGGAGAGTTTATGAAACCTGAACAATGTTTTTTTTGTCAAATGAGGGATTTGTTAACCTTTTCTATGAAAGTCAGAAGAAATCTTGTCAAATTGTCGGTACTGGATTTATATCTGCGCATGTGCTGACCTGCGCGGTATGCAGGAAATGTCGCCCTCTACTACCGAATTTCATATATGCGGTAGGGAGAATTGGTAAACAGGCACTATTCCTATTAGCATGGTACAAGAGTACTAAGAAATGTAGTATGCCCATGCAACAATGGGCTTTTTATAGGGTTGTTCTTAGGGATAGGTTGCAAGCTGTTAACAGCTTTAAAGCATATCTCAAGACATTTCTGTTTAGGAATAATTTCCAATGTCAACTGGCAACTTCAGGAAGTTTGTTGAGCATATCTCATTTCACGCTTCTCTATATTTTTCTTCTTTTCTCTCTACTGCAGCGCATAGAGACATATTTGTGATATGCGCTAAATAAATATGGTACATTATCATTGTTATTACTGGATTTTAGGTAAAGTTTAATACAATAAATAACTTCGATGACAGCCATTACTGAGTCTCCAATTATAGATCCTTTAATTAAGATCATCATCATCATGAACTAAATTTACAGTGTACATGAGTTGCTTACATAGTCAGGAAGCCTGACATCACGTGTACTTACGTTCAATCAATTTAAGTTAGGAACATTAAAGGAATGAGAGTAGAATATATAAACAACAAAAAACTGTAGAATATGCCACAGAATGTTTAATAGGGGATAAACTATGAGGGATAAACAATAAAGAAAAGAAAATGATCTTCATCAAAGGATCAAAAATCAAAAACTTAACAATGGCTCTCAGCAGAGTTTCATTTCTTGTAATATACTAATGCTGAACTATTCACAGTACATCGATTTTCGCGCTATTTTCGATGAGCGCTAATTCAAGAACTCGCAAAAATATTAGCTCAATATCATGTGCATTGAAATAACAAATCAAATCTTGCAATTTTGCGAGTGAGTAATTGTGCAGCGTGATTTAAGAATGCACGAATATGTTCTTTGGTCGCTCAGCACGAAAATTTGATCAGCGAAAATAACAGCATTTACAATATGTTCACATCATCAGTGGTAATAAAGGCAAGGATTTGAGTTGGGGTTATGACAGGATGGTCTAAAGACAAGGAATTCAATTGATGTCAGATAATGATCATGAAGCAATTGTTGCAGGACAATACAGTGTACAATATCCTTTCAGAATCAGACTACCAACACTCATACCTCTTCTGGCGGAGGGAGCTGTTGTATGGCTTTGGCTAATTTCGGGCTCTGGTCTTCTTCCTTTTCTTTGATATCGTACTCACTTCCCAAGCTAAAATCATCAAAGAAACAAAAATAAGGCTATCTAATATTAAAGTATAATGAATAACAACCAGCAAATGTCATACCAACAACTGTACTGACCTCATGTATTATCTGACAATACATGTATGACAATATGATAATTCCAAAACATAATTTTGAAACCTATCCTACACAAATATCATACAGGCTTAAAGTTATATTCAATAAATGTCATAAATCATAAACTTACAGAGTAAAAATTATCTTGACATCAACAACAACAACAAAAGCATTTGTACAGCTAGTTCAAATGAAATAACCCCCCCCCCCCCCCAAAAAAAAAAGACTTTTTTTCCTGTATTCTAAGGGGTAATGGTTTAAAGGAGAATGCAACCAAGGCATCAGTGTGCTCTTCATGAATAAAAATGACAAAAAAGAATAAACAGTGGAAGTTCGAGGAAAATAGGACAATCTGTTCGAGAGCTACATGTATGAACTTTAAAAGTTTAAGTAAATCCTTATTATGAGGATCCTTGAAATGGCAACTTTGCCAGCATCTGTGATGTCATCGTGGACAACTCACCATTTATTTTGCACATAATTTTTCAAAAAAATTGATTAATATGAAATTTCAAGTCAAGAATCAGTATAATTCTTCCTAAAATGCTTGCAGAATTGATATAGCCATGTCATACTTAAATAATAAATCTTGAAAATGAAGAAAATGTTAAATTCTGCGTGCAAAATAAATGGAGAGTTGTCCACGATGACATTACAGATGCTGGCAAAGTTGCCAATTCAAGGATACTCATAATAAGGATTTACTTAAACTTTTCTCAGTCTTTTACTGTTTACTCTTCTTGTTCTTCTTCATTCACTGGAAGCACACTGATGTCTGGGTTGCATTCTCCTTTATGGAGTTTGAAAAAACTAAAGGATAACATAAGACCACACTATTGGGGTGCGCACAATAGTGAATGGCTGTTCGATCCCGTATATGCCGTATATTCATGCCCAAGCATGCGCGACTCGTCTACCTCACTAGGCGCTTTTATGTTCATTTAGAGCATATTTGAACTCGCAAGATCTCTTTACATGTGTAATATTTAACGCTCATATTTTGAATGTACAGTGACACTGAATGCATAACAAAGCAGAATGTCGTGACAAAAATTTCTCAGTTCAAAACCTAAATCTTATCAATGTAAACTTGATATTTCTCATCCAACATGTTAACCTCATGAATCTCAGGAATGTGAAGCCTGAATAGTTTTACTGTAATTTCCCCTTTTGAAATACAGTCAAACCTGCTTTAGCGACCACCTGTATAGAAAGACCACCCGTCTATAAAGACCACAGTTTTTGTTTCCCTTGAATAGATTTTCCAATTGAAACATGTATTAAAGGAATCTGTCCATAAAGACCACTTGCTCATAAAGACCACTTTTCTTGTCTCCCTTGGGTGGTCTTTATACACAGGTTTCACTGTACCAGTACATGTACATGTAACAGTAAAGTTTTAGATCACAGAAATGTATTTCTAAGCAGGAAGTCTATTTTTGCCTCAGGGTTTCTGGAAGGGTATAGGAAATAGAATCCCACTTTTTTGGAGAGCAAGAAGATAATCATTTTTATTTTTACCAGATCTAATACCCTAATGGCTTCTTTATTCTTATAATCCCTCCCAGTCATCCTCTAACAAAAATAGACATACATCCGGAAGGTAACAAGCAAGAAACTAATAATCTACTTAAAATTAGATTTTTTTTTTTTTAAGCAGCATTGGTACTTGAGGGGTTATTCCAGGATAAGGGGGAACTTTTGCAGCATTTTTTGTTCCTGAAAAATGTCTGTCATGTATTATTCAACATCCAAGTGATGATGTGTTTACTATTTATCTAAAAGAATATCCCAAGCGAAAGAAAACAGGAAACTGTGATTGTTTAAAAACGAATATGGGGGAAGTTTATCAGATGCTTTAATAATTTTTTATTAATCAAGCGACAATTTGGTCACCAGTAGTAGTAAGGCACTTTGAGTGTTATACATTGATAAATAGAGTGCTATTTCTGACTAAATCACATTTTATTTGTTTCATCTTGATCCAATTTCATTTGGCATTCCAAAAACTTTTGAAGAGATATAGAGATTATTTTATTCATAATTAACTTTAGATATGTAATTGCACATTGAAAATGGGAAGAAATCCATCCAAGGATTTAGGGCCCCATTTCATAAAACTTATTCATCAATAACAAGTTGCAATAACTGTTATAAGCTACTGAAATCCTTGCATCTGATTGGCTGAGAGCAAATTCGTCATAGAAATGTGGCAGTTGTTACTGATAACAAGTTTTATGAAATGGGGAATAGATCTTCTTTTATCTAACTGAGCTGAAGTAGGAAGCTGGTGGAATAATGTACTTCAGATTTATTCATCAAGCGAAGAATGGCACTTTCTTCATACTTCAAAAGAGTGCACTGCTGACGCACACAAGGCATTTAATCTGAAGTGGTTCTTTAAAGTGTACCAATCACTTCAAAATATAATTTGTGTACAGCTGGTACACATTTACACTATGTAGTAGTGGTGACAAAAAAGAAAATTGTTGCCAATGTGAGGGATAGCTCTTTGATTTAGTTTTAAGGAAACTCTTTACTGCCATCTTTGCAGAAAAAGTACCATGGGTACCATGGTATTTTGATGAAATTACCATCAAAACCATGAAGTACTATGCAAGTACCATTAAATCACCATGGTTTGATGGTAATTTTGTCAAATTACCATGGTACCCATAGTACTTTTTTTATGGGATGGGCTAAGAGAACATTATGCGTCTTTAGTACATCTTCATTTTCAAGTGCCTCTCTTCTATAATTTTATTATAGATTCTTAACCATTCTTGTGGGTAAAATATTTTTAAAAAAATAAATAAACAAACAACAGATAACAACCCTGAAGGTTGTGATTTTGGAGACAAACATTTCATCACGTATTTGTCATTATTTGTTATTTTCATCTTATCAATGCCTCCGTGTGAATCACTAAAGGCGCTTTCGGATATGATGCGACTTTGTGCCACCACTTTGTGTGCACACATTTTTTGTGTTCAGATATAGACCTGTACACAAAAAATTTATGCACACATAGTGGCAACACAAAGTCGCGTCATATCTGAACGCACCTTTATACTATCGTAGGATCGAGATAATCTATTGGCTCATGTCTCCTTACCTGTGAAAAAGGAACTTTGAGAGTAGATTTGAAGTCTGCCTGTTCTCCGAGGTTTTGTGTTGGCTGTGAAACTTGTTCTCACCCTCATCCTGAACCAGTCTGATGAAAACATCTTTCAGCCACTTCTTCTCTGACTGAACATTCATCAAAGGAAAAACAGAGTTTTATGTGAAAGGATCATTCGTTAATGAATTAACTAAAGGCTTCTGAACATGAAAAGGTATTTTTTTTCTAATACATCCAACAGGCACTCACATTCATGAAATCATGCCCGGGTTGGGCACTAGTATAAGGACCCTATTCCTTTTTGCTCTTCCCTTACACTCTCATTATGTTTTCTTGGATATATGTTGTTTTGAAGGTATAACGTTTTGTCTGTATTCCTTTGAATGTCTTTTCTTGTATTTATGAATGTGATTACAGTAAATGTTGTGTATTTTTAATGACTAAGTGAAAAATAAATGAACTTGAACTGGAACTTAAAACCACTTTTTAAAAAGGGTGGGAGGGAAGCTTTAATTGTGCTGTGATTCATAATTTGTAACTTTTAATACACACCGTAAAGAAAAATTAGAGTGATTTGATTGTAGCTAATCACTGAACTCTCTAGGTTGGCACCTCAGCATGGAACACATCCATATTTTCATGTGAAAATTGGCAGTGGTAAAGAATATGTGCAGATACTTTCTGGCATCACTCCTTCCCACTTAAATGCCATTCATTTTGTATGCGAACAAAGGACATGGGGTTTTTTTACACAGTGTACTGTAGCAAGTCTGAAAGAGCCTTATAAATGGATCGATCATCAAATGGTTGTACAACACATGCTCTGAAAGGAATTTCTTCATGGGTAATTTCAAATCAAATTTTGAAGTTCAACCCTGGTCCTAACATTACACCGAGCCGTGAATAAACTTAGACTTAACCCTCACCCTAAAACTAACCCTAACACTAAAACTAACACAAACCTACTGTAACCTTAACCCCAAGCTTAGACCTAACCCTAGCCTTATTTCTAGCCCTAACCCTCACCCTAAAACTAACCCTTAAACTAACTCACAACCTACTGTAAACTTAACCCTAAGCCAAGACCTAGTCCTGACCCTAAAACTAACCCTACCCCAAAACTCACTCACAACCTACTGCAATCTTAACCTTAAGCTAAGACCTAACCCTGACCATCTTCCCAGCTCTAACACTAACCCTAACCCCAAAACGAACTCGTAACCTAATGCAACCTTAACCCTAACCCTATGGCTTTGATGAAAGCAAGCCCAAACAATTTGTTGACAGGGCAAAGGCCATTATCACCTATCAAGGAGGTATGTGTAGCATAGTGATGATCCTTTTCTTTGTTACATCTGCCCAGACACAAACCCCTGCCTCCCCCCCCCCCCACTCAGGTGGTCAACTGTACCGCATGCACGTTCCCGATTTTTTGGGAAAAGGGATATATTTTAGGGGCTCAGTTCGGGAAAAATTTACAAAAAATCATTGAAATAGGGGGTCTTTTAGCATTTTTTCCCGAAATATTTTTAATTAAGGGTAGTTTTCAAATCTTTCCCGAATAGGGTTAGTTTCAAACCCCCGAACAATTCTGAAATGGGGGTAGTGCGGCTTCTTGGTGTTTTGGGGAGGGGGGTAATTTTGCTGGCTTCCCTTCCAAAAGCCCATGATAGGGGGTCAAAATCCTAACCCATTTCCATCCTTACATGGGGTATCTCTAAGAATCTGGAACAAGCATAAGTGTATGGTTGACCGCCTGAGTGGGGGGGGGGGGGACGAAACAGAACCCTTTCATTCCAATTTAACATATAATATACAGGACACAAACTGGAATGTTTTGACTAACGATGATAGACATTCCCCGTCCTTAACTCGTTTCTAACTCAAATTTAAAATGAATATGCTAAACATTTACTGTCTCAAAAAAACAAAAGGTGCCCTTTTTGCTCTTTGTATATACAAAAAAAGCAAAAGAAAGTGAATATCATGTACAAATATCAGCTGTTCCTGTGTTTTTCCTATGTTATGTCTTTTCTATTGTTGTTGTAGATGGGTTTTTTGGGTTGTTTTTTGTTGGATTTCATAATGTCCTGTTGTTTGTCTTCTCTGTCTTGCTCTCATACATACTGTTTTTGTCTTTTGTTTATTTTATATTGTTTTAGTGTAGCTTCTTGTTTGTTTTGCTTAAATTAGTTACTTTGTCTCATGTTTATGTTTGTTTACACTCTAGCCATTCATTAAGACAATTGTTTACATACAAGCACATGTACACCGTATTTCACGTATACATGTATCAGTATTTGCGATAGCAAATGAAGTATAGTTATTCTGGCTCACTGGCCACAAGCTCCATGCTTTTTGAATTGTTGCCTTCCATGATACATGTATTTTGAAGCAAATATGATATTCTGTATGTATTTTGTTTTTTGGTTAATAAATGTCAATTTGAAGTAAACTGAACTGAAAAT
Organism: Echinometra lucunter; assembly: GCA_029962745.1. Classification (NCBI taxonomy): domain Eukaryota; kingdom Metazoa; phylum Echinodermata; class Echinoidea; order Camarodonta; family Echinometridae; genus Echinometra; species Echinometra lucunter. Next base: position 11,893,326 of record CM057161.1, on the reverse strand, counting down.
CATTCATAAAAGGAAAAGAAAAACGATGACGCAAACAGAACATTTATTTCATACGTGAAGCAGAATGTTATGAACAGATCACGTTTTAAAAGCGTGCCGGGGGGGGGTAAATAACTGTCAATTTGAACTGAACTGAACTGAACAGAACCTTTATTTCATACGTGAAGCAGAACCTTATGAACGGATCACGTTTTAAAAAGCATGCCTCGCACATGGATACAAATGGATGCACAAACAACAGAAGTACATTTCAACAAAGACGCATTCCAATTTTCGGCCTTTCTTTGACTACACAATTTATTTTCAGTTTGCATATCATCCGAATCATTACTAATTGTATTATTTCTTCTACAATGAAATCTCACAATAAAAAAAATACAAGGAAATCAACGGATTCATGGAGTCCTTATACCATGCAAACAACAATTTAGATGGATCATTAATCAAAGAAAAGCATGGTCACATGGAAGGATCTGTTTTTGCATCGACTCCAAAGTAAATGACAAAAACATGAGGTTTTGTAACATTAATGGCCTTGAACTGAACAACATTTTAGCCTTATTCCAAGGCTTCAGGAAATTTTCCCCCGAGGGATGAAATTATGCTGGGTCAAGTATGAAATAAGATTAGTTAAATCTATTCATCCCCAGCCCTGCATCCAAACACAGCTGGTAATGGTCAGAGCTGGACATCCAAATATACCGTATTTTTAAGAGGAGGAAATGAAAAAACTCCCACAGTCTGGAAGATAAGCTACTAATGCGAGTTAAGCTACATAATATCCTTCACATCATAAAGAATTATGACCAGGGTACCCTGCACTTTGCAACCAAGAAAGTAACAATATCTTTGGTGCTACAAAGGAGAAGTCATAAACACGAACACATCACTTCTTCATCATATAATGATAAATTGATCTTCCAAGCCTTTTCTTGATTTAAAAAAAAAAAGTGCTATTATATTACAGTAATCACTCTGAGGTATGTACATAAGTAAAACATTTATTTTCCATTGGCTCTACCTTCCTCTCTCTGTCTCTCACTCTCTCTCTCTCTCTCTCTCTCTCTCTCTCTCTCTCTCTCTCTCTCTCTTCCATACCTTGCTTGAGTCTCTCTTTCTTCCATATTCCAACTCTCTTCCTCACCCGCGTAGCCAGGGGGGCGATGGGGGCTAGATATAATTATCCAAAATAAATGTCCGACCCATCAGTAAGCACAGGTACAACAGCGCCCCCATGTCTATGCATGAGTTACCTAGGTATGCCCGAATAAACGGTGCTATGTACTGCTATTGGTAAGGATTGCATCTATGAAAGGGCTGGGCAAGCGCTAGCTTGGAACTGAGCTGAAGCATGTGGGTTTTTTTTTCTTTTACTCATCTTCCTTTCTAAGTTTTGATTACAGATATGTATATAAATAGTTCAAAATATACTTGATATTATATGTAAATTGAAAGAGATAAAGAAAGAGAGAGAAAGAATACTGAAGTGAATTCTTTATTTATAATGTCATTGGCAACAATAGTAAAATATGACTGACTGCCGATACCATACAATGAAAGAAGAAGAAGATCAAGAATATCGTGTGAACAGGGGTTCGCCTTCCTGTGAGGCACCCATTTGATGCTTACAGAGATCAAGTTTATCATATAAAGAACAGTTGTTTATCTGTGGGTGATTTGTACAGCAGCATAAGCTGAAAAATTGCGCACTTTGGTCTATGACCACTAAGTTTGGAAAATTTGTAAAGTAGCCTGCACCAACCAACATGCGATACGGAAGCACTTCCTGAAACGGTCCAACTTTGACAAAATCCTGAATCTGTATTTGGGTCCATGATTCAGGGGCAATGATGTCATGGGGGGGGGGGGTGGGGCACTCAGTAGTACTCAGTTAAATTTCAAACAAAATTTGACATCATTTTCCTTTCACTTTGCCTTTTCCTAGCTTCCCCCCCCCGTCATCCCCACTTTATCTATTCTATTCCATTTTTCTTCATCATCCATAAATTGGGGGCTGGATTTTTAGGGCCTTGCTTAAGATTCGCACATTTTCTTAAGCCAAACTTAATATATGATATTGAAGTGTTTCTTCTCCACAACATATTTTTGATAAAGATGATGAAAGCATACATTCTTCAAGATACGAAAGAATATGTGAAGTTCTATGTACGAAACATATTGAGAGTTGTCCATAAATTATTATTTTATTCTATCTTAGCCTTAGAGAGGCTGTATATGCATCTAGGGCTAAGCTGAAAGGCCTTTCAATTTACATCAATGAAAATCTAACACGGAAGCGATCTCAGCTGTTCTGGCAAGTGAAGAAGGGAAACCTCCCACAAGTCCACAAAGTCTGGATTCAAGACAGAAGGGTAACAGCGATAAATAAGAGTGGGAAAAGAGTTGCTCTTTCAAGTGTAAAGGACCTCAGAAAACTTGATCAATTGAAAGAATGAGACAACAATATCAATCAAATTCACTGAACTGTAAAACTCGGTCTGCTTGAGCACACAGGCATTCCTGTTTACTATTTGCTTTTAAATTGCACTATTAAATGTACGATTTGTTTTTAATAAGGTTAATTACTAGTACCTGGTTATTATTCTATTGAATATTTGTATAAAATTACATTCATTACTTACACGTAATACTTTTCACTTGTTTTGAAATGTGACAATTTACATTTTATTGTTACTGTTGCTGTTGCTATTTTGCACATATTCGGGTTTTTTTTATATATTTGATAATTAAAATGATAAATGTATATAAATTGCTTAGAGTGGTGGAAGTAAAATCTCAACCTAATTTCAACATAAGATTTAATGATTAAATACCCATGTTCAATTTGTAATAAATCTGTTAAAATAAATCAAAAGGCTTTGTTATGCACAGTATGTTCACAGTGGGTGCATATAGTTTGTGGAGGGGTCTCAAGAGAGACCTATGATTCAGATGAACTGTTTGAAAATTGGCAGTGCCCGAAATGTATTCTGCAAAGTGTATTACCTTTTTGGAATGATCCTGATCTATCTACTGAAGTCATGTATAACTGTAATAATATTTCTGTCGACGCAAATGATGATAGGTCAACCGAAACTAATGATTTTGCTCTAAAAGATATTAAAGGTATAAAATTAGCTCATCTTAATGTCAGAAGCATTGTTAATAAAGTTGCTGATTTACAATGTTGGCTGAATAATAACCCTTATGATCTACTAGGAGTGTCAGAAACATGGTTAACAAAAGAACATTCTGATAGCTTGATTTCTGTTAAAGGTTATAAGTTTGAGAGGAGGGATAGATGTACTCATGGAGGTGGAGTGGGATGTTTTATATCAGAAAATTTATCATATATAAGGAGATTGGATCTTGAATCTGTTGCCTTAGAAATAATTTGGTTGGAGTTGCAACGTAGCAATAGTAGCTCATTATTTATTGGTATATTGTATAGAAAACCGGATAATCATTTAGATTTTTTGACAGTCTTGAAAGTAATCTTGAGAAATTGTATACAGTTACAAACAACGTCATCCTTCTTGGTGATTTTAACTGTAATATGCAAACCGTAAATAATCTTTCTAGAAAAGTTTCCAGTCTCCTTACTACAATGCAAATGACACAGGTTATATCTGAACCCACTAGAATTTCACCACATAGCCAGTCAGTAATCGATTTGGTATGTATTTCTGATGCACTTGTTGACAATATTATTAAGTCAGGAGTGCAGTCAGCTGGACTTAGTGATCACTCTGTGATTTTTACTGCAATTAAAGGGAAACATCAATCCCTTTCTCCCAAAATAACTAAATGTCGTTCGTTCAAGTATACTTTGAGAAATTTAAAGATGATGTAAGGAAAGTTGATTGGCATGAGTTTTATTCCTGTGGGACTGATGTTGAAAAATTGTGGCACTACTTTAAAAACACACTCCTGGACATTTGTGACAGGCATGCCCCCGTGATATCAGTGCGGCAAAAACAAAGAGGGCTACCTTGGATAAATGATGATTATTTGGTGTTAGCACGCGAAAGGGATTATTATCGAAAGCAATTTAGAAAAACAAGATTAATTTATTGGTGGAATAAATTTCAGTCTTCCCGTAACAGAGCTAATAACTTGATTAAAAATTTGAAAAAGAAGTATTATCAAGACAAATTTAAGGACTGCGAAAATGACATAAAAAAGAACTGGAACATTTTATCGAAGCTTATACCTAAGAAAAATAAAACCACAATCATGATGGTAAATTAACAATTGATAATGATCAAATACCTAACAATGAAATAGCTCACGTTCTAAACAAAGCCTTTAATGAAGTCGGCTCAAGGTTGCAAGCCCCTTCGGGTAATTTCTTGAAAGATTTATTAAACAATTTACAAACTCTGTTTATTCCAGATTGTGAATTTAAATTTTGTGCAATCAAAAAGGAGTATGTTTTGAAAGAACTATTACATATTGATTGTTCGAAAGCGGTCGGAGTAGATGGCATTCACCCTAAGTTTCTTAAGCTGGCAGCAGAGAGTATAGCTGGCCCTTTAACCCATTTATTTAATGCAACTTTACAAACTAGTGTTATTCCAGAAGATTTCAAAACAGCAAGAATTACTCCTGTACATAAGGGAGGATCTTTTGATATTGACAATTATAGACCAATTTCTGTGCTTCCAGTCCTGTCCAAAATACTAGAGAGAGCAATACATGATCAATTGTATAAGTACATGTACTTAAATGTAAATGATCTACTTGCAAATTGTCAGTCTGGCTTCAGACCTTCTTATTCCACTGCCACTTGTCTAACTGAGATTACAGACTTTTTGTATGATAAAATGGACCAAAAACATGTTACTTTGTGGTATTTTCTTGGACCTACGCAAAGCTTTTGATGTTATTCCTCACAATTTTATACTTGCAAAACTTAAGTACTATGGTATTACTGGCAATGAATACAACTGGATGGAATCGTATTTAACAGACAGAAGGCAATTTGTAATGATTAACAATTGTCGCAGTGAATTTTTGAAGATAAAATCAGGTGTCCCACAAGGATCTATACTGGGTCCATTGATATTTTGTATTTTCATTAATGACATGTGTAATTTGAAATTGCATGTACATTCTAAAATGTCTCTTTATGCTGATGATACCGCCATTTTTAATCACGGTGAATCAATTAAGGAGGTACAAAAGTATTTGCAAGATGATTTTGATTCAATAAGTAAATGGTTAGACTTAAATAATATGCATTTACACCCGCAAAAAACAAAAGCCATGGTATTTGGTCAAAAGAAAAAGTTGAGGGGTGCTTATTTGTCAGTGAAATTCAGGAACATACAATTAGAAAATATAAAAAAGATTAAATACTTAGGTGTCATGCTCGATCCGGGCTTGACTTGGTGTGAACATATTACTAATATCGTTTGTAAAATATCTCGGGCAATAGGTTGTATAAGGCGGATTAAGCACTTACTGTCCTTCGATATCATGAAGAAGCTGTACTTTTCTATGATTTTACCTTACATTGATTACTGTAGTACATCTTGGGGAAGCAGTGCAAAAATACATTTAGATAAGATACAAAAACTTCAAAATAAATATGCCAGAATGCTTTTGAAAAAAGATTATAATACATCACAAATTTCTTTGTTGCAGTCACTGAAGTGGCAATCAGTAGATCAGCGAATAAAATATCAGTATTGTGTTCTTGTATATAAGATAATGAATAATTTAGTTCCAAATTATTTAAAACCTTTAGTATGTAAACGGCCCGTGAAATACAGGACACGGTTTTCTTTGCGATGCCCCCTTCAGCTTCCCAAAGCTAGAATTGAATATAAAAGAAAATCTTTCACATATGTCGGACCCAAATTATTTAATGCACTTCCTTCAAATTTACAAGCTTGTACCTCCTTGTTAGTTTTTAAAAAATTATGCAAAGCCTTTCATACGAATTGATAAAGAGCGAAATAATATTCCATTGATTTACAATGCTATGTACTTGAATGTTTAAATTGTCACTTCCCACTCTATATTTTGGTGTTAATTGTTTCTGATGTTAAATATTTTGTATTTTGTATTTTTGACGTTGATTGTTTTTTGATGATATATTTTATAGTTATCTTGACATGTATTTTAAACTGCAGGGCACCTTTGTAAAGCAGTTTTAAGAACTGAACAGGCCTACCCTGCAGTATAGAATAAATAAAACAAAATAAATAAATAAATAATAATAATAAATTATATCACCAATAGCCATCATGGAATTTTCAAAAACAGATAATTTCACACAGGCATATCTTTCTTATTCAGTGTCCAGTTTTGTTCAAATTTTCTTGATCTGTTTTATTCTATCTTAGCCTTGAATTAAAAACTACTTCACTTGAGGGAGTGAGTTTCTTCTAAATTATGTTGTTTCAAAAAACTATTCCTACTACAGTGCGTCCCAAAAAAAACTTTACACTTTTGAAATGGCCGCCAAATGAAAAATACATGATCCTGGAAGAAAAACGTTTATATGTATGGATAGCTCATGGACTCAACTTTCATATGAGACCAAAAAGGCCGAAAATAATTCATGCTTGGGTGAGCACTGCTCACTTTTGTAAAGGGTATGAAAATTAGGTTGCGCAGGAATTGCGCCTTCCAATTTGTGAGAGGTAAGTCCTTTGGAGGTTACAAAATTGAGGATGATATGATAAATTTATGATCAGTTGCAGTCAGTTTATGTTTGCTGAGTGAATCTTATGGTTTATTAAATCAAAATTTTATGCATGAGTGAACAGGAATTGCATTCATTATTGTAGCATTGTACCTTTCCCTGGTAGACTCAGTGGTGTGTTCATGGGAGTCAGGATTGGGTGAATGGTACATGGTGCAGGGGAGGTGAGATGTAAGGTAGGACTTTGTTGGGTAGATGGGATAAGGGTTAGAGGACATGCATGCTCTCCCCCCCCCCCCTCCCTCTCTCTCCCCCTCCCTCCCTCTCTCTCTCCCCCTCCCTCTCTCTCTCCCTCTCTCTCTCTCTCTCTCTCTCTTCCTGGGTGTGCTTGTGCATATCTTGACAATTCACATCCGTTGGTCTCCTCTCCAAAACATCCCGACCACATTCCCTTATCCCGAATTCTACCTGCATTTCCAAAATTGGACTGGGACTGGTGTCACCCATTAACACCTGAAGTCAATCGCATTCTATCGGTCAGTCAATCAATACCGTAAGTTAGACAATCAATATTTAGGTATCATTCAACTAATCAATGTATCAGTCAATGAATTAATCAATCAAGCATTCAATCCCCATTCAGCTGATTCAATCAATGAATTATTCAATAAATCAATCATAATTAATCAATAACTCAGTCAGTCACTCAGTCAAAATTTATCCAACCAACCAGTCATTTTAGCAGTTGAGTTTTGGGCAAGAAAAACGGTACAGTGTAACACAAATTGGTAAAATGAACATGTCAGTCTTTGTTTTCAGTTGATTTTCATTCATTTCAATTTTACAAAAAACTGTTTCATCCATCTTGTATGAGAGAAAATGGGGAAATAAATGATAATGGAAACTGAAAATCAAAGTTTGCTAGTTCAGTGGTCCACATGTCCACCTCCTCCTTCAATGCAAAATCTTGCTCTCTTCATAAGGGATAAGGGAAGGTGGTTTGGATATTTTGAAGTGGAGACCAAAGAATGTCAAGATATGCACTAGCACACAGGAAGCAAGAGAGAGAGAGAGAGAGAGAGAGAGGGGGGGGGGCATACTGTCCTCTTGACCCTTATCCCATCTACCTAACAAAGTCTTACCCTATCTCACCTCCGGCCTGCAACATGTACCATCACCCAATCCTGACTCCCATGAACACACCACTGAGTTTACCAGGGAAAGGTACAATGCTACAATAATGAATGCAATTCCTGTTCACTCATGCATAAAATTTTGATTTAATAAACCATAAAACTCACTCAGCAAACCTTAACTGATTGCAACTGATCATGAATTCATCATATCACCCTCAATTCTGTAACCTCCAAAGGACTCATCTCTCACAAATTGAAAGGTGCAATTCCTGCGCAACCTAATTTTCATACTCTTTACAAAAGTGAGCAGTGCTCACTCAAGCATGAATTATTTTCAGCCTTTTTGGTCTCATATGAAAGTTGAGTCCATGAGCTATCCATACATATAAACCTTTTTCTTCCATAATCTTGTATTTTTCATTTGGCGGCCATTTCAAAAGTGTAAAGTTTTTTTTGGGACGCACTGTATAGGCGCTTTCACACCTACCCGATCAGGAAAAATACCTGGCATTTTCAGATCGGGTATTCTACCCCGATCAGAAAATACCAGGTATTTTGCCAGTGTGAAACCAAATTACGCATAATATCCCCGTAAGCAAATACCCGTAAATTAGTAGGTACTTTCTCAAAATTACGAGTACTTTCTCCAAGGTCGCAGGGATTTTTGTAATGTGAAAGCAAATCACGAGAACTTCTATTCCACCAAGCACTGGCGCACGAACCATGTACTGTACTGGGTGTACGTATTGGACGTCTTTATCGTTTGTGTACCGCACAGTCTGGATTTGAGATTTGTATTGTCTATTTCTAGCTACGTCGTTGTTTTTGTAAAGTTTTGTTCCCCTTTTTTCATTTATGATTTATTCTGATATATCGATGCGGTAGTATGTCATCATCTGATCATCGCTGATAGCCATGTGGAGGAAGGAGGAGGTGTACATGGCAGTGGCCTCCTCCAGCCAAAGAAATAGGACTATCTACGATATGCTGGCTGCAAGACTTGCCAGCCTAGCTCGGGTTTGAGAGGATACCTCTTGAAATAAAAATAAACTGAAAGTTCTAAAGAGAGATTATCAGACTGCAAGTGTACATCGATATGTAGAGACGTATCGATGATCGCATCGAGCTAACTAGCTAGCGCTATCATAGCAAGAGCTGAGCTAGCTGAGCGAATTTAAAAGCGCGAGCCTCATCTGCAAAATAAATCGGTGCATGCTCGTAACTTCGAGAACTTACCCCAAAGAGGTTTTGTTCTCAGGTAGATGTGAAAGCGCGAAACAATTATCGGGTATTTTGGGGCCTTAACAAGTTCTCATAATTTACGGGTATTTTTCCTGATCGGGTAGGTGTGAAATGCCTTATGTAACTACACACAGTACTGCATCCTTAGTACCCTCATTACTAATGCCCCCCCCCCCCAACAAAAAAGGAGGAAGTGCTCTTATTGTTTAGGGTTAACATGACCTAAACAAACAATGGGGTAGGGTTCAAATATCTAGGTGAGCAAGTTGATAATGTGGTCAGGTTTTATAACTGCGCTTTTCTAAAAAAAACACCCCGAGGTTAGTTTTGAAAAGTGCTTTCATAAAATTCAATGAGTGTATGGTGTTGGTGTCTTTAGACAAAGTGCATAATTCTCATATTACTATTATCCTTTAGATGCTTGGCGTCACAGCTGGGAACTGGGAAAGATTGAATTTCATCACTGTGACCCCCAGGTCTCTCCAACCGGTGTAACTGATTGGGATTTGCAGGTACACCACTACACCGGTGTTTTCCCCTATTCTTCTTCGAATAGTGCACAGGGTTCCTAACGATGAAAGCATACGTTCTTCAAGGTACAAAAGAATATGTGAAATTCTATGTACGAAACATATTGAGAGTTGTCCATAAATTATATCACCAATAGCCATGGAATTTTCAAAAACAGATAATTTAACATAGGCATAACTTTCTTATTCAGTGTCCAATTTTGTTCAAATTTTCTTGATCTGTTTCATTCCATCTTAGCCTTGAATTAAAAACAACTTGACTTGAGGGAGTGAGTTTCCTCTAAATTATGTTGTTTCAAAAAACTATTCCTACTATGTAACTACACACACCCTTACCCTTGTTACTAATGCCCCCCCCCCAAAAAAAAAAAAAGAGGAAGTGCTCTTATTGTTTAGGGTTAACATGACCTAAACAAACAATGGGGTAGGGTTCAAATATCTAGGTGAGCAAGTTGATAATGTGGTCAGGTTTTATAACTGCGCTTTTCTAAAAAAAAATACCCCGAGGTTAGTTTTGAAAAGTGCTTTCATAGAATTTAATGAGTGTATGGTGTTGGTGGCTTTAGACAAAGCGCATAATTCTCATATTACTATTATCCTTTAGATGCTTGGCGTCACTTACAGCTGGGAACTAGGGAAGATTGAATTTTATCACTGTGACCCTCAGGTCTCTCCAACCGGTGTAACTGATTGGGATTTGCAGGTACACCACTACACCGAGGTTTTCCCCTATTCTTCTTCGAATAGTGCACAGGGTTCCTAACATACATAGGAGGTGACTCTCTTCTGCACAGGGCCTCTTATTAATGTCTTATCCAAAAGATATAGTCTTTTCACTGTAGCATAGTCAGCCATGTATTAAACAAGGGAAGGGCAGGTAACACACAACGTAGGCTTCAGTCATCTGCCCAGGGTGGACTTGAACTATAACATTTGGTTTGACAGGCAGATGCTTTTCAGACTGAGCTAATTCCTCCTTCCAAAACTTGGGAGTTTTGCCAATATGCTACTTGTAGAAATCAAGTTTGTGGTCTGCAAAGGGCTCTTCTCACCTGTAAGGCATCCTCTAGATGCTTGTAGAGATCATTTTATGTGAATAGGGCTTTCCTTAGGGTGAGGCATCATTTAGATGCTTGTTGAGACCATTTTATGTGAATAGTGCTCTCCTTATTAAAATACCTATGAGGCATCCGTAAGATGATTGTAGAGATCATACATACATGTATATTATTTGTAGAAACCATATCTATGACGTGAATAGGGCTCTCTTTACTAGTGAGGCATCCTTTCGATGCTTGTCATGTTTATAATGTTAAGAGGGCTCTCCTTACCTCTGAGACATCTTTTAAATTCTTGTACAGATTATTTTCATGATGTGAATAGGGCTCTCCTTACTTGTGAGTGTGAGTTATCCTTTAGATTCTGTACCAATGAAGCAGTTGGATGCAAGCGATGGCCTCCAAACCTATAGCTACCCTTATATGTTTGTATCGATCAAGTTTGCAGTGTGAAACAGTGATCTCTCTAACCAAAAGCTCACTTATAGTAGACCGGGGGGTGTTTCACAAAGAGTTAAGTGTGACTTAAAGTCATGCTTAAGTGCCAAAGCGCATATGGTATTTAAACAAGTAATCTCATTGATGACTACCCAGTAGCACGTGTCCTCTGAGCATGATCTGACCAACGCAGTGATGTGTTACATACCGCACACAACTAGGAATTTAAGAGCAATTTTAAGTCACACTTAAAGGCATTAGTTAACATTGTTATAATTATCAAAAAAACTCAATTTGCTACTTGAAAATGGGATAAACGTAAGGGTTATAGTGTAAAAATACCAATCTGAAAGTTTCAAAGTATAATATCCACAGGAAGTATTTTCAAACATTAGAAATGTGAACCAATGTTTGAAAAATATATAAAGGTCAGTTATACAGACTAGACGTAAGGAGTGCGCATGTGCGCATGGCTCACCGGACCATACTATGTGTACTGGCGTATCAAGCGAAGTGAGGCAGATAAATTTTTTTTTCAACTCGAGCGAAACGGTTCCCTTACATGTATTTATTGTCTCTGAGACCAAAAATGATAAAATCGCGGTTTGCGTCTTACTAACAGTTTTTCATTCCAAATTATGGTTGGTTTCAGGGTTTTTTAGTACAAATACAAGGTACTCATACACGTTTCATCTTAGTTTGAGAATTTTTTAAATCTGCTGCTCACAAAGTTAGCCAATGCCTTTAACTCTTTGTGAAACAGCGCCCAGGGTTTGCTCAATAAGTGGAAAGCATCCACTGTATAGATCAAGTTTAGTGTTCTGTGTCAACAATGGTCTTCCTACCTGTGAGGCATCCCTTAGATGCTTGTAGAGATCCAGCTTGTCCAGAAGAAGAGTTTTACCAATGCGATGAACTGCTAAGCTGACCTGCTCATTGCTGAAGGGGATCTTCAGCAACCTTTTTATATTCTGAGTAAAACAAAAAATTAAATAGGTGGAAAATCAATTCTAAAAACTTTTTCATATCTTACTTTTTTCAACTACAATCTGCAATGCATAAATAAATTGGAACCATGAGCGAAAATAAACAGAGGTAAATATGTGACAAAGCATATAACAGAAGAAAAAGATAATGCTCACAGATTAAGGGGGAACGAATGAAAGGCAACATTTGAGAATAGATGGAAAAATAAAATAAGTTTTTTTTTTAAAAAGTAAACATAGAGGGGAGAGGAAGAGAGGGAGAGAGAGAGAGAGAGAGAGAGAAAGAGGGGGAATACAGGAAATGGAGAGAAACAGAGACAGCAAGGGAGGATGGAGGGACAGATAAGAAGAGTTTAAACAAGTAAGGAAGTTTACTGTTGCTTTTCTACCACAAAATTAACCTTTGCGGTAAAAACAAATATGACTTTAAAAAACAGAATTTCTCATAAAAACTGACCAATTCTACCAAATGAACAGTTAAGTCCATTTTTGCATGCCTCAGAGATGAAGAGAGAGAGAGAGAGAGAGAGAGAGAGAAGAGAGAGAGAGAAAGAGGGGGAATACCAGAAATGGAGAGAAAGAGAGACAGCAAGGGAGGATGGAGGATGGCTAAGAAGAGTTAGTTTACTGTTGCTTTTCTACCACAAAATTAACCTTTGCAGTAAAAACAAATATGACTCTAAAAAACAGAATTTCTCATAAAAACTGACCAATTCTACCAAATGAACAGTTAAGTCCATTTTGCATGCCTCAGAGATGAAGAGAGAGAGAGAAGAGAGAGAGAGAGAGAAAGAGGGAGAATACAAGAAATGGAGAGAAACAGAGACAGCAAGGAAGGATGGAGGATGGCTAAGAAGAGTTAGTTTATTGTTGCTTTTCTACCACAAAAATCAATCTTTGAGGTAAAAGCAAATAGAACTTTAAAAAACAAAATGTCTTAATAAAAACTGACCAATTCTACCAAATGAACAGTTAAGTTCATTTTTGCATGCCTCAAAGATGGAGAGAGAGAGAGAGAGAGAGAGGAGCTAATAAACAAGATCATAAAAATATCTTTATGTAAGCCATCTCTATGCAAAAAAAAAAATAAATAATCGTCACAAAAAGACAAAATTATACAGTGCAAAACACATCTTAATCCATTCTCAATGTAAAGATTCCAATTTCCCTAACATCTTTTCCACAGATGTCAAATCCACTTATAGAATGAAATTTACTAGGAGGAAACTTTAACACAAAAATAGAAAATGATAATTTAATTGGCGATATATATTCCCTTTTGTTTATCATCATAACAAATACAAATGCTTTGTTCTCAAGAGCTATTTCTGGATTTGTTATTTGCTAGGGAGACATTTCCTCAATGCATTTTCCTATTTTCGACAGAGCTCTTTTGGAAGTCTCCAGAGCTAAACCACTTTCTGCTTCGAGGTATTTTTGTCACCATGTGTACGTTCATATTTGGAGTAACAAAAGAAAATGGCAGTGGCGCTGCGCAGCGTGCACTTCAAACACAAAAGAAACATCATTTCCATACCGCATCCACAATTAGATTGCAAACGCGAAACCAGGTCATAGAATTTTTCATCAAAACAAGTGGCTCTTGAGAGCAAACACTTGCCAGTAGGCAATACCAAATCACTTCCATCTTCGCCCTGAGCAGATGGTTTAGTGATGTAAGCTTTCTCATTTAATATTCAACCTATAAAATGCAGTTCCCATATTCATTAAATATTGAAATCTTCATATTGTGCCAGTTTGGCTTCATATTCTGAGCTCTCTCTCCATTAACTGCGACCCAATTCTGCTGACATAAGTCTGTTTGTTTGTTTTCTTCTCCATCTTCATATCCTGCAAAGCTGGTAATCTGAGGCAGAGTGTGATGCTTTAGCATGATATTTTTCAGCTTTTTATTTCATTTTTGTTCCCATTCTTGAATATATATGTATCTTCATATTTTCTCTACTTCCAAACTATACCATTTTATCTTACACAAGTTGTATAAAAATTCATTTCTGATATAACTGAACATGAATTCATTTTACTTGGAAGCATTCAGATAAATCCAAAATACATATGTAAGTCTGCACTGTGAATTAAAAAATGGAAGTCTTGCATGCTATTTTGGTATTAAACAAATCTCACACAATATCAAGCAAATCCAAAATGAGCGAGAATGGTGAACTAAAAATAAAGAAATTTGCAATGTATTACAAGTACCGGTACATATCATAACAGTAGGTTTCTGCATTTTGGTCAAATTCATGCAACTTCTGCATATATACTGAATTTTATTTCTGACATAACAGACTCTGTGCATACATATAGCAAGAATAAAAACAAAAATAGCAGCAACACCCTCCACTCATGATTACATACACACACACACACACAACATCAACCAGTGGAAAAAGGGCTTTTACTTTTTTTTAACACCAGACCACTCAAAGAATATCAAATTTGATGAAGGGATGGAGTATCTTCAATGGGCCAAAATGCATTCAAGAAACATTAGGGGCGTTCACACACAAGGCAAAAAGTAAGATTCAAAAATCGATTTTCTAATCGCGATTAGAATTTCAATTTTATTTCTTGTGTGGACAGAATAATCTCACTAATAATAACCAGATTCTAATCGCAATTCAACTCGCAGGTAGAAGTGCGATTTTTCAGAATAATCGCAATTAATTGCTGTGCGTTGTGTGTGTGAACGGAATCGCGATTAGAAAATCGGTTTTATCTATACCATCATTCTTTGCGCTTGTGTGATCAATGCACTATGCACGCAGTGTATGCGTATGCTGTGTATGCGTATGCAGTGTATGTGTATGCAGTGTATGGAGTGTACATGTATGTCACGTAAAGGATGCATGCACTACATATGCATGAGCATGTACACACTGCACGCTATCTTGGCGCTGTTGATCTCTTATAGTAAACAAATGTTTTGTATAACACTAGTAGTACATTATTATTTAGTATCTAATTCCTGAGTTTGTTGCTGTACTTTCTGTAGCCCTTTTACTGTTGATGTGCATTTTCCCCCGTCCAGATGGTGTATAACAGAAGTTAAAGCGGGGAAGTTTGTGGGCTCTTCTGCCTGTTTCCGTTACTTCCTCATGTCTGTATGAATGGTCAAAAACAAAATCGAAATTTGAATCGCGATTAGAATCACAATCAAAATTTTGATTTTTCCTTGCTTGTGAATGGTAGCAGTAAAACTGAAATTTGGATCACAATTTGAATCACGATTCAAATTTCAATTCCTCTTGTGTGTGAATGCGCCTATTGAATCTAATAAAAAGAGAGTGCTTTTTTATATTTTGGACAAGTCAGTCTCCACTTACCTCCGAGGCTGAAATAACATCAACGTCGTCCATAATATCTGCATCCGCCATTCCGAAACTAAAGTGTTAGAAAAAACATACACAAATAAGAGTAATATAAGAATCTGTTACATGAATGACCTTTGCATCTCCTTGAAAAGATAGAAAATGGAGTGAATATCATATACATGTAGCTTTTGTAAAGCAGTTGGATTTGAGAGCAGTCAGTGAATAAAACAAAGAAAATCCTTGGACAGCAGACCTTTGATGAAAATTTAAGGTTGAAGAAGTTGCCATATATAATAATACACTACCTAAGATAGGATACTTTATTGCAACCAAAAGCACGAGGTATGCATAATTTCTTATACTAATAGCCTGTTCAGACAATCAGACAATAATGAAGTTACACGAGACTCGTATAAAGAAACTTTGTATGAAGAATTATAATAAGACGATAAGGCGATTTGGTGTCAAGTGCACACTCACCATTCCCTCCCCTTTCTTTAACAATAGACCTATTTAATAGAATATTTGAAAATTATCAGGAAGGACTTCATAAATAATTAAATGAGGAGATAACTAAATTGAATATCATGCCCAGTCCCTTCCCGAGAAAGAAAAAAGAAAAAAAAAAGGAAAAAAATTTCATGAGCACTGCTCGAAAAATGAGGAAACAGATTGATCCACAAGATTTCCCACTGATTCATTGCCATATGCTGTTGCCATGCCATTACCATGGCAACAGTTTCCGACATATTCAAAAAATATGTCTTGTACATCTTCAGCCCCAAACCAAAGTGTGTGCCAAATTTCATCAGCACTGCTCAAAAAATGATGAAGTAGTTTGATCTGCAAGATTTCCCACTGATTTATTGCCATAATATGCGATTGCCATGCCGTTACCATGGCAATGCAGTTCCTGCCCCATTGAAAAAATATGTCTTGCACATCTTCAGCCCAAGACCATTGTGTGTATGGAATTACATGAGCATTGCTCGAAAAATGAGGAAGTAGTTCAATCTGCAAGATTTGCTACGGACCGCCTACCCACCCGTTCGCCTGACCGCCCCCTTCAAAATTCATTTGGCAGGGATACCCCTTGTGCAGTCACTGTGTAATGTACAATGATGCAGTTGTTTACATCCCTGTCCCAGTATTTAAATTGTTTTTTGCCTCTTATTTGTTTGATATTACATTTCAGGAGGGAAAAAATTCACACAATCTCACTTTTGCTAGTATCTTGCCATTTATCATCTACTGGTAAGTAAAGAAGTCTGAAAAAAGTTTTTGAGGGCTTATCAAAACTATATATGAGCTTTAAAAAAAAAAAAATCATTGTTAAAGAAAAACGAAACCCTGGGGACAAGTCAACTTTAATGAAAAGAGAGGATATGTTGAAGGAGCAAGTCAAAAAAGTTGAATCAAAATCGGTTACAAAATAAGAAAGTTATGAAAGTTTGAAAAGTCTTGATTGACTTTCTATGGCAATCCTCAAAATGACAATATAATCACTTCAAAATGGCAGGTTTTTGTGGACAACTGTCCTTATGTTTTGTACTAATAAATCAGATTTTCTCCATTATCTCCAAAAATGCTGCTTGCTTCTTTATGAACTCGACATATGCTGTGTCAAATACACTTTCCCATGATGTATCTTGAGCTAAGAAAGAGACAAGCTGCACCTTGAGAGATACATGTAATGGAGAAAATATGAAATGTTGTGTACAAAACATATAGAGAGTTACCCACAAAAAAAATCTGCCATTCTGATATGATACTGCTTATTTGAGGATCACCACAGAATAAATCAAACTTTTCAAACTTTCATATCTTTCTCATTTCATAACCAATTTTGATTCAACTTTTATTTAATTGATTTTCTCTATTCTCTCTTTTTATTAAAATTGACTTGTCTCCAGTGTTTACTTTTCCTTTAATTGTTATCATGCAAGCCAAGCCCCAAGTGCAAACAAAAGAGTTAAAATAGCAGAAAATGCAAACCCTGGAAATTGCCCATGCAAATACTTACACATGAGACAACATTCACACAGAAAGAACAACATGGCCTTGGCACAGACCTTAATAGTGCATGGAAGCAATTAACACATTTTCTTTCCGGATCATTTAGCATGATGTAATCTATTTACATTTACATCAACATGTGGTTATTATTGTAACAGTTTTGTCGGAATGAGTTTAAAAAGACTTTAAATTATTACAAAGAAGCCTAGGCTATGTTGACCTTGGTCTCACAGAGCATTCATGCACAGCATTACACCGACAAACTTGGCTTGTCTTCTGTGTTATTCATCTTTATCTTACAAAGGACCGGTATCTCTGGACTATTAGCCAAGGCTGACTGCAGTCTCATGTATCATCTGTTTGGAGCCAGAAAGGCATTAAGTCTGTATAAAATCATATGAGCTAATGCCCTTCCGGCCGTGAACAGATGACATTTTCACATGATGATGTGTTTGTAAAAATTCACTTTGATCACATATGCTTGTTCCGCTAATTTCCTAAGGGCAGTAATTTTGAAAATCACTGAGCCACTTCAGTGAACACACTGTGCAGATTGACTAAAAAAAAGGACCAATGTTATCTCAGCAACATTAGCCAAGGTTGACTGCAATCTTACAGTCATATTCATGTGATTGTGTGTTTGCAATAATTCCCTTTGATCACATTTTTGTTTGTCCTGCTCACTTGCTAAGGGCAGTAGTTTCAAGAACCACTGAGCTGCTTCAGCGAACACTGCGCGAATTGACTTGCATCTAAAATCACAGCCTCTCATGCGATTATTAGCAATAGCAGTAGCACGCTCAAAATATGATTCAAATAACTGATTTCCTGAAGAATTTTGTAAACGAACATATATGGAAAATATGTTGCAAGGCCTTTGATTGAAGTTAACTGATATAAAAAATACACATGATCAGAAGTCACTAAAATTCTAAATACCAAAAAGTATATCAAACAGTTTGAATACCTGTAAAGTAATTTATATGTCATACATACCTTATTGATTAATTTTTTCCTAAATATTCTAAAATAAAATCACTTAGTTTTGTTGTACTGCAATATGTAATTCTCATTATTTTACTCTTTTGTGGGAGGGATATTTTAGACAAGAAGCGCAGGAAAACTGGAAAACATTATTTACCCCTTAACCCATCGTAAGATCTCCATACAGTTACCTTCCAAGGTCCAAGCTTAGAAGTATCGTCCAGGCTGGAATGCAAGCTTTAAAAGTTGGGTATGTAGAGAGATTTACTAAATCTACTTCATTAGACTGAATTTTTTCACAACAAAAATAAACAAAATATGAATTATAACAGGACTAACTTAATTAAACTATTTACATGAGATTTTAAAGTGATCTTTATAAAGTTTTAGAAGTAAAAATACATGAAACAATGTTTGCCCCCTCATTTGACGGTATCAAGCACAACCCAGGAAATCCTTAAAATTTCTGTGCCCTCAAAGTGCCTACTGGTTGCGCAGTTTTAAAATAAACATACGTGTGACAGGTAAGACAATTTGTACTGCAATCTACACACCAGTAATGTACATGAAGTCTCTATTATATCTATCCCTCTGCACCTCAGAATAGTTAACAAGATCGATTGTGTATTAAAAATGCTGTATTATTATCATTAATATTTTCATTGGGCCCTATCTGTTCCCCTCAGTTAATTCTAGCTGCTTGTCAGAAAAGGCACAACAAAGAATCCCAAACAAAATAGTGGTGACCTTCCCTTCCTCACCTTTTTTCTGCTTGTCACAGATTTTTCTGCTTTGTGACCCCCCCCCCCCCACAACCTCCATCCTATAGCAAGAGAATTCTTGGTGCATCCTTGTACATGTTTATGTGATCCAATATTTTCCACAGCAATTTTCATTGCTGGTACACACAACTTTAAGTGTTGCATAACATATCATGGGCCATACAACATGATTTATTCATCATAAATGCTTTGGGCAAATTCATATCTAATTTAGATATCAAACTGAAAATAGAAGGTTTGGATAAACATAGAAGGGTTGCAATCTAGAAAGGACTGTTTGAGCAAAACAGAACTTGCAGAAAAGGCAGAATAAAAAAATTTTATGCAGAAAAAAATAATCACTATCTACACACAGATCCAAAATTTACATGATAACTAACACAGATAAATCATTTCAGCGATTCAGTATTACTGAAATTTCCTTTTTTCCTGTATAAGAAAATCACTACAATTTACATTATATTCAACACAGAAAAGTAATTTCAGAGACTTAATAACAGCATTAAATCATTCATCATAATCATAAATTCTCAAAGTCAAAGTCAAAGTCAAAGTAGAGTCTAAGCTGCAATGATCATCGGTTGAACAGTTCAGTTGTTCCATGCTGATTGTGACAATCTGTACTCACCTGATATGGATTAGATTTTGTTCTAGAACTGGATAAAAAAAATTCTTTAATAGTCAATAGTATCTAAAACACCACTGATGTTGTTGGACAATATTTTGTGGTCCCTAAGCAAAGCATGGGTCAAAGGTCAAATATCTAAATTGATATACCACATAAAGTGGCATATAACACATTTTTACTTTTAACATGTTTACTTGTCTATTGTAGATTATGGCATAGTAATCTCTGAGATTTAATAGAATACAAACAGATTTATAGAATTCCCCCATTTTTCTTCCCTTGCATCCTGTAAGATATTTACATGCTTTCTTCATCAATAGTAATTAGTAGTGACCTCTCTTCAATGATCAGTAAAATCATAAGGTGTTTATCAATATAACTTTATTACTTTATTTCATTATCATTATCTTTGTTATCACTAGTATCATTATTTACTACTATTGTTGTCGTTATTATTATCATTATTGTTGTTCTTATTATCATCATCAATGTTATTTGTATCATTATTGTTATCATTATTATCATCATTACAATTATTATCATTATCATTATTATTATTATTATTATTCACCATCATCATCACTATAATTACAATTATAATTATTATTACGGTACTACTACTACTATTGTTACAACTGTCATCATTATTTATGTTAATAATCAAGATCAACTTTAACAGAACCAATCCCCTTTAATAAATTCCATTACCTTGACCAATTCTATTCAATTTAATTTTGGTTTATCAATATAAGAAGTACAATGCAGTAGTCCAAGGACTAACATTGAAATATTCACATAAAAAGAGCATCGGCAGTCATTTTACTTATAAAATGAAAATTGGAACTGGAAATCCTTTACACTGCCACACAAAACCTTGTTGGATAAAAATATGTTATGGAACTTGTATTTCTTAGTTTATTTATATATTTGTTTGATGCAACTCATCTTTGATAATCTAATACAGCTGGATTGAGCGCACAGGCATTTGCGCATGCTTCTGCTAGCTCTCCAAAAGAGCTCCTGTTTGCTTGTCACTTAGATATTTGATTTAATTCTACTGATACCATCTACTTTGTAATAGTGCCTGGAAACTACTAGACAAGTTTCAGCCAGTATAGTGTTGATCTAAGTCATATTTTGATGTATCATTTTTGATGTAGTTGGATTCTACTGTACTCAGTATGCCATGTTCTTCATATGTATACATATATATATATATATATATATATATATATATGTGTGTGTGTGTGTGTGTGTGTATATGTGTAAGTAGCATTATCTATTGTATTGTGTCTGTTTGCAACCACTCTAAGAAACCTAATCTTAACACAGAGTTTAATGATCTTATACCTGTTAGTAATCTGACATATTTATTTAAGCTTGTAGCAAGTGCCGCTACTCAGCAGATTCTGAATCACCTTAATTGTAATTCCCTACTGCCAGCCAATCAGTCAGCTTATCGACAATTCCACAGCACTGAAACCACATTGTTAAGAATAAAGAGTGACTTGCTGATGGCCATGGATAAGCAGAAAGTTACTATCTTATTACTTTTAGATTTAAGTAGTTCATTTGATACAACAGACCATTCTTGCTTATTCAAAACAGTGAAGAACTGCTGTGGCATTGACGGTGTTGCCCTCCAGTGGATTGAGTCTTATTTGACAGACAGACATCAGAAGATAAAAAGTAATGATACTGTCTCTGATGCATTTCCAGTACCCTATGGGTTCCTGCAAGGTTCCCGCTTGGGCCCACTGCTCTTTACTCTGTAAAGAGGTAATCTCATTGCAAACGTCCAAATCAAATTCCCTGAAATATCATGCCACTGCGGTGCAGATGACACACAGATTTACCTGTCATATAGGCCTGATGCTCTTGCTCCAGAGCATTTCAACTATAGAAGCTTGTGTTGACTATGTACGCAGGTGGATGTTGGAAAATAAGCTCACGTTAAACGACCATAAAACTGAACTATTGTTTTAATATAGGCACCCAAAAACAAGTATCCAAACTTGAATTCATTAGGGTATCAGTAGGAAATTCATTATAAAACCATCTGTCAGTGCTAGAAACCTTGGAGTGCATCTTGATAAACACCTGAATATAGAAGATCACATTACAAATGTGTGCAAATCAACTTACTGCATGATATATAATCTCTTGATATCTTGATAGTATGAAAGCAGTTGTCCACGCCTGTATCACTAGCAAGTTAGATTACTGCAATGGATTACATGTACTCAACAGGAGCTCTTGCAGCGCAGCAGAATATATTTGTATAGTTTTTGCGCTTTATAAATGTTACATTATTATCATTACTACAATAACTGTTACCAAAATACAGCATTACCAGCTCTAACAAAGCTACCACAGGCTTTAAGGCAGTTACCACAATTGTTGATGCAATTTTTATTAATATCAAAAATATCACGTGAAGTTATCTTAATGTAATTATTCCCATAACCTATCACTCACTTGTTGGCTGGCATCCTTTTGTCTCCGGAGACAATGAAGTTGCACATATATATGGACAGTCCAGTCTGATTTGTTATACACTGTACGTTACTTGCATCTTTTGCTGTGGCTCACTGATAGACCATTATATATCATACTGCATTCTAAACAAGGCTATAGCAATAATGTGTCTTGCCATGTTTGTGTGCAATCATTCTTGCAGGTAAATTGTAACACTTGACCTTTGACCCCCACATAGCATGGAGGTCCCTATAGAGCATCTACCATTCCAATTTGGTAACAAACAGGCAAATAGTTGCAAAGTTATTCAAGTTTCATAAGCATCACAGACGCCGCTTTAAGGATCCCTTTGTCTCAATCCACCTCGGTGGCTCAACTGACATGCACTGACATACCCAGACACGTCAGGTCTCATGCATTAGGCGTGAGACTCCCGCATTGGGGGCTCTTGCTCATCCCCCCATATCTCTTTCTCACGCCTACATCACAGCCTATCCCCATATCTATATTATACACAACGCCTGGTGATCTCACGGTTCCCTGCCTAAAATCTCACGCATTGCTGGTCTTTGACCTTGGCGTCTTTGCATACCGGTAATTTTACATGTATGTAATTATTAAACTTTCAGAGCAACTATTACCATGATGTAATCTGCTTAAACACAGCATTCACCACCAATGAGACCAAAGGAGTTAATGGAACTATTACTATGATATCATTCAATTCAACTATTACCTTAAGTCATGCAACTTATACCTGGGTAATTATATTTACCATAACATATCATTTCAATGTAACTATTACCTTGATATATCAGCTGGTTCACCTCGAATCCACGAATTAGGTACCTGTATGGTAGGGCCATTGCGGAGCCAGTTAGGAGGGGGCTGATGAAGGTTGGTATTCAGCTTTAAACGAGAATAGGGAAACAATCTCTCCATCCTGCGAGGAAATCGCACTTGGGTACTGGACTTCACCACCTGAAGAGGAATAAATGAAACAAAACCAAAAAATGTATCTAAGTACACATCCGGGGGGGGGGGGGGGGGGGGGGGGGGGTGGCAAGGCACCTACAAAGTGGTACTAGCTCAGTCTACATGTAGTTGTAGTTGTACTGTACCTTAGCTGCCCTAAGATCCTAAAAGCATTTAATCAAGTGATTACTTCCTATCAGGTACACTGTTAAAGCACCTGGGTCAAGCATGACCCAGGTGTTTTGAAATTTGTTGAACATTGTGAGCGCCTGCAAAAGGCACCTGGCTAGAATGCTCCCTAGGGAGTGGAGAAGGTGCATACATTGTGTGCAGGCAAGCCTGAATCCGATAATAATATTTCTGTAAAGCGCTTAGACACATCAGAGAGATGTATTAGGTGCTATAAAAATCCAGATTATTATTGTTATTACAAAGCACACAGCGTAGCGACCGTACTGAGCGATGAAATCGAACGTCACAGCCGTAATCAAGGGTTCCCTCTGTCCGATGTGATTAAAATTCAGCTGAGATGCAATATATGTTGGTGATTATTTTGTGAAAGTTTGTCGCAGATTGGCTCATTACAACTGGAGATATGCCCATGGATACAAAAGTGCACTTTTAATACTTAATAGTAGGGAGTTCGGTGAATAGCCACTTTCTGAATTCGTATCTGTTATGCACGTAAAACATGTAGTTGAAAACTCGCTGATAAAAACAATCAAGTTTGATTTTTTACCTTTTTAAAGATATCCACTTGTAGCTAAGATGTTATTTGTTCTTTTGATGTCAATTACCTGAATAGAATTTCACGAAAAATTGGAAATTAACAGCGTAACAATCCTGGTACTCTGGAGCACTACCCAGGCGTGGTTGCACTGGAGGACGCCATTTTGATTATTTTTACCATCATCCTCTGAACTTTGATATCACTTCCGGGTTATAAACTTTCATAGGGACCCCCTATGAATGAATCGCTTCAACTACTGAGACTCTGAGCTTTCATCTCGTACCAAGATTGCTTGATTTCGCCAAGATTTTGACTTTGTTAGTACCACAGAAGAGTAAGTGTCAATTTTGGGTATATTTTTCATACTTTTCGAGGTAAAAAAACTGAAATTAATCAATGAAGGAGGGTAAATAACCACCCAAAAACCCATATTTTCAGAAACTGAAGTTTTTGGAATCCAATGGTATATAATGCTAGTGTATTCATAATCGCGCATGGAGTCGCATTCTACTTGAAATTAAGTTGACAAATCAGGAAGGCAAAACTTTTGGTGATTTTGATCAGGGATTCAGATCACTCACAAACGATGTTATTGTTAATGTTTGTTATCATTTTCTGTAAATTTGTAGTTTTGTAGAGTTAAATCAGTAGAATTTTAACAGTTTAATAGATGTTAATCTGTTACTGTTGGACTATATATTTATTTTTTATTTTATTATTTAATCTAACTTATACAATTTAATAATTTATTATAATATATATAATTTATATATATCTCTTGTCTAGTTTACATCATGTAATACATGTTATGATTTTGTTAAACATTTGACAATGATTATACAATATACACCTAGATCTATAATTTTTATTATTTTTTATGAACATCGTCTACAGGGGGGGGGGGAGGCAGGAGGGGGCATGCCCCCCATCGGCTGGATAAAAACTGATGAAGTGATTAAAGGGTATATATATATATATATATATATATATATATAACTTTTTAATAATATATATATATTTTTTTCTAATCACACGACACTTTTTTCATGCAGTGCCCTCCCCCCCCCCCCCCTCCCCCCATGGCCATAGCTGCATTGACCAGGGCCATGGTATACCATGCACTGATAAAAATTATTATAATCATCATAATAACCATAACTTAATTTATTATAATTGGCTTACTATCCCATGCACATGGGTCACACGTAAGCCCATTAGTTTTAGCTTGTAATTTTGTCTGCTCATTCGTTATAATTATGAACACCTTAATTCACCCTTAAATTCAATTTTGGATGCCAAACTACTGAGATATATTTTTAAAGACTGTTAAGTTTTTTGTTTTGTTTTTTCACTGCACACACAAAAAAAATAAAATAAAGCATACCATTTTTCACTGTATATTGCAAATATCTAACCTAAATTCCTTTCCTCTACTTTGTTTTACATTCCATTTGATTATAATTCTAAAACAAGACACTCAAAACAGGGATCTGTGAAATTCACTTGCACTCTGCAACATAGCCATCGTCATGACCCATAAAGGGGCAAATACGCCGTCCGCTTTCAAGGCTCTGGTAAATCCGTTTTTGCATTCAAACAGAAGGAATATATTGCACCTTGTTGTTTCGCAGCGTTTCAAGCCATCCCCACTCAAAACACAATTTCTGTCAACAATCCTTTCAGAAAAAAATGCAACCACAGAGAAGGGTGTCATGACAGAGTTTTTGAACTGTGTTGAAGTAGCACTGGCCGACGCACATCTTGTTTTTGAAGAAGAGACATCTGTCAAGGAGTTTTTCAAAGAATCCTCTTTGTATGTTGACATGTTACTGATTAGTTTTGGTGATAAGAAAGGCACAAGAGAGTACCAAGACTTTGAAGTGGTATTGACAAATTTATGTGGTGAAAGTGAATACTAGTAGGGGCAAAATGAAAAATAAAGAAGTACTGGAACTTGTCAAGTCAAAGGGTTATGCCCAATCAGTAAACATACTGATGTCTTCACATGAAATCTCATCTCAACAAAGAGCCACAACAGCTGCTTATAGGAAAAAATTGGATAATTTAAAGAAAAGTTATCAAAAACTTCTGAAAAACAAGGGCCGTGATGGAATGACACAGCTTAACAAACTGTTAGAGTGTGAATTTATCTATCCAAAAAAATCTTCTCAAACAGCTCCAGCAACGGCAGCAACACCAGCGGTACAAACACCAACATCACCACAGACAAGGTCCAGAAAATTACATAAAAGTAAAACGCTGCCCCATACACAACTAAAACGAACTAATCCCTTGTTAAAACAGACGATACAACACAAAAATGCAGAACTTAAAAGACTTAGATCAAGGCTTCATTATTATGAAAACAAACCGTCTAAGCTCCAGAAAAAACTCAAGAAATGCAGCAAGACAGCAAAGGAAAGGAAGGATAAAGGATACAGCAAACTGTGGCAGAAATGGAAGTTGAAAAGAAAGATCTGCAAGAAGAAAACTTGTGGCTTAGAGAAATGGCTCATGATTTTCTTCCAATAAAGGATAGCAGTGGTCACTTTTCAGCAGAATTTAAAGAGTGTGTGTTCTCACTCCTGAATCATAATGTACCATTTAGCCAGGTTGGCCCAGTTGTTACGTCAGTACTCAACTTAGCACGGCTGAAAACGGATGAAATGCCCAGCAAGAGCACTATACATGAATGGAATCTGATGAGGCTCGTAATGGCCCAACAACAGTTAGCAGAAGAGTTACCAAGGGAAAAGAATCTTGGTCTGCTGAGTGATGAAACGTCAAAGTACGGAGAAAAGTATGAGGGGTACCACGAAAGCACTAGTGAAGGAAGACTGAGGGTCCTTGGAGTAAGAGACATTGCATCTAAAGCAGGACATGATGTCCTAAACACATTGAAGGACATACTTGAAGATATTCAAGAAGTTTCTTCTGGTGCAGAAGACACAGCTAAAAAGGTTCTGCTAAACATCTCATCTACCATGTCAGATAGGGCAAGCACCCAACTGAAATTCAATGAGTTGTTAGAAGAATACCGCAAAGAAATTCTACCGCAGACTGTGGAGAATTACGACCTGCTTTCAGAGAATGAGAAGTTATCATTGGGAAAGTTGTGTAACTTCTTTTGCGGTCTACATGCTCTTGTGCATTTGGCGGAGGTATCAGCAGCATCACTTCTTGAAACTCAACAAGGATTGTTTACTGAAGAAGCCCTATCTTTGACAAATCATTTAGCAAGTCATCAGAATCTGGCACAGTGAGACTCGTCAGAACAGCCTGCAAAGCAATATCTCGAGGGGGTGACGAGAAGTCGGGATGCCATGGTAGATTCTTAGACTATGCAAGACCCTGGTTGAAGAGTCATGGATTTCACAAACTGCCCATTGAGCAGTTCCGTGGAAATAGATTTAACATTCTCTTCAAAAATGCAGCAGGTGTATTCTTTCTACGTGAACAATTGATGTCTTTCCTTCAGAGTAACACAGACAATAAGCTGCTCAAAGCTGTTCTCCATGACCTCAAAGTGGACGAGTACTTAGCAGGATGCAAGGCACTAGGGTTGGTGTCATATCTAGTCACCATGCCATTATGGAGCTCTATAGAGGATACAGAGATTGATGTGATGGACATTGGTGGGCGATATCAAACCATCATTGACTTCATTCAAGAAGCTAGTGAACATGCCAGAGACTTCATGGAAGGGTCTTTGAGACTTCCATTTGCTGAACAACATTCAATGGATAGTGACCCAATCTTCAAAGCACTTATCAGTGAAACAGAGTTTGATGATAAAATTGAAGTTGTACTGTCTACTATGTTGGTAGCTATGGCAAAACTTCTACAGAGAATTTTCTCTGATCACCTTGAGGGTGGAAGGTGGCATGATGTAAGCCCAGAGGAACGAGAAAAGGTCAAAGGACTACCCAAGCACAATAAATTCTCTGAAAGTGTGTTTGGTCATCTTGATAGGCTACTGAAGGAAAAACCAAACATAACAACAATTGCAACAGAGGCCTACATAATGTTCTCGCACAACAAGACACTTTCCTGGTTGCAGGGAAAGACTAATGCAGAAAAGGCACAACTCTTCTCGAAGTCACGCAGAGGTTTGACTAAACTCCAAAAAGCTTTCAAAGACAGACAAAAAGAGATACAGAACAGACGTAGAGCTGCAATAGAAGAGAAGATGAGACTTGCTGAGGAAGCAAAGCTAAAACTTATCAAGAAAAAAAGAGAAGTTAACTGAAGACATTGTCTATTGGGGCCTGTGGCAATCAGAGCAGTGTGTCGATGACTCTCTAAGGTTACTCAAGACTAAAGCAGACAAGTTGAAGGCTGTGAAGGCTCAACTGAATTTTCGGCAAGAAATCCTTCAACACAAACCATTGGGTAGTGATCTGAAAGATGTTTATGCCTTTTCCAAGGTGGATGAAAATGGTTGTGAACTATGACTATGAAAAACTTGCTGGAAACTTGAACAGTTTAATCAGGCATTCTTTTAGTATGGAAACAGTTCCAGAAAGTGGACCCAGTGATGGCAGTACACCAATGTTGGTGGGAAAGAGAATCAGTCATAGGTTTGTGTCTGACGGAAAGGAGGAAGTCCACATTGGGAAAGTCATCTCACAGGTTAGATCTTGATTAAGTTGATGGTGTTATAAATCATTCGTGCCATTATACATCAGCATGATTAGTCAGTACTTGCTGCAATTGACATATTCATATATGTTAAGCTTTTGTTTCAAGTGTCGACAGTTACATGCTTTTTAACACAGCTACTCTCAGTTTTAAATTTTGATGCAGTTTCCTTTGTAAATTTGTGTCTGCGTTCGCCGACGTGCAACGCTGCTTCGCCTAGCGCCTGTGGCCGAGACCAGCGGGTGTAGGTGAACTCCCGATGTCGGAGGTCGCGTTATTGAAATGGAAATTAATCAAGCGGTGAAATCAACAAGAAGGTAGGATCCCGTATCAATCAAAAGTCGATATTTTGAGTTTGAAAAATAAATTTCAGGTTCTTATATCACAGTTTGATCGACTGGTCCACTGGCGAACTTGGAAGGTAGTTTGCAGGGTTAACCGGGCATGAGAAAGTGTGATTTGGAGGCATAATATTTCAAGCTGACATCGGTCTACACAGGGGCCTATGGCAGCAATCTATAGCTATCGTGTAATATCAGAATAAAATCACGATAGCTATCCTAGTAAGTGGACTAGAGTCTAGATCTAATGTTAGATCTAGATAGATCTAGTTTTTGCTCTAATTTTGATGAGATTTTTTTTTTGCACACTTATTCTTTAGAATATCAGAAATAATATGAAATTAAGTTTTAGTGGAATGTTAAAGAAATTCTTGTTAAATTTTTGCTCAAGTCTTAGGTGCGCAGACACAGCCACGCAGTAGACATGGTACTGTTAGACCTACGATCATGACGATAAATCATACGAATGGGACTACATTACGAACTTTATTGAATGATCCATCAAACATATTCTGAGAAAATAATAGTTACCAGTGCATCTCCTCCCTGTGCTTCTCCATCAATGGGTCGATCATCAGTATCTCTATCTGAATCACCTTCCATGTTCTCAATTAATGTACATAGTTTACGATCTAAAGACTGAGTAATCAAACAGATTTTTGTGAAAATACCGGAATCCAAAATAATAGACTTAGATCTATGCAGTTAGTGTGTGTTGTTCAGCTTTATTTATTATCATTAGCAAAGAACCCCTCTCCATTTAACCATAAACAGCTAGCCACCAGTACCAAGTTATAGTTAAGGCCTAATCAGAACGATTTATAATGCTGCAAATAACCAAATTTTGTTTATTTTATTTTATTTATTAAAATTATGATCCTTTCCAATAAAATAATTACATTTAGCGGATGGACATGAAGTCCAAACGCCCCTGGAAATCTTTGGAGGATTCGAGACAAAATTCCAGTTTGTTTATGTGGCGATTTCAACGCCTGGTGTGGTGAACTGTCCGACTATGTTGATGTTAGTGACAACTCTGAAACTAATTTTAATGTTGATTATTTGCAATCCCTCCCCATCCTGGAAAATTTAAATAGCATTGTTAATCTAGATGCCCTGGGCATTGAAACTAACAGAAAGTGTATGCAAAAGAAAACAAACAGGTATGGTCATAGACTCATTGAATTATGTAAAAACAATAATCTTTTTATTGCTAACGGTAGATTAAGAGGTGACTGTGATGGTAAATTTACCTGTAAAAACTCAAGTATTGTTGATTATTTTATTTGTCCCCTGAAATAATATGCAGACTCGCCACCTTTGAAATACTGGATTTTGAACCGCTATTTTCTGATGCACACAACCTGGTTCATGCAGTGTTTAAACTTAAATGTAAGGAGCATGATGTTATTAATTCTGATAATGCTGATGGTGAAGGTGTTTCTGATATTGGCATCACGTCAAATAAAATTACCCGACCTAAATTGAAACCCGAACATAGAATTAAAATAATTGAAAATCTCAATGCTGAAGCTACCCTTCTCATAGAACAACATCTTAATTCCTTTCTTGAAAATTTATCAGTAGTGGATGATAATGCTATTAATGAAGTTACTAATTCTATCAATAATCTCCTACTGAATTCAGCTAAAATTTCCAACTGCTATTCACATAATGCCAGAATTGAGCATTTTAAGCAACCCTGGTTTAATCATTCTTGCAATAAATTGAGGAAAAAATATCGCAATGCCAGAAATACCTTCATCAGATCAAAGTCTGAATATAATAAACTCAAAATGAATCGCTTATGTAAAAAATATAAAAAACAACTTAAGACTTGCCGTAATTCTTATTATAATGAGCTCAATAATAAACTGCGTAATCTAAAATGTAGTAAGCCCAATGAATACTGGAATATTCTTAAAGACAAGGCATATAACCTTAAACCATCATTAGAAGCCAGCTTTATAGACCTTGTTAATTCTTTTAAGGAACTTAATCAATCTTCAGGTAACACTAACCCTCCAGAGTTTTGTGGTCTTGAAAATCCTATCAATAATGATTTTACTCTCAATGAAGTAAAGAACGCAATTAAAAAGTTAAAAAGGAATAAAGCTTGTGGTATTGATGGTATAGTGAATGAATTTATTATAGATACTTCTGATGTTATTTCCCCAATACTCACTAAATTATTTAATATTGTGTTAAATACTGGTGTAGTACCTGACATATGGGGCATCGGGGTCATAACCCCAGTTTATAAAAACAATGGACCTGCAGATGACCCTGGTAACTACAGGGGTATTTCAATCCTTAGCTGTATTGGTAAATTGTTTACTTCCCTCTTAAATGACAGGTTAACCACATTTATTGATGATTATGGCATTTTAAAGGAAAATCAAGCTGGATTCAGACACAAGTATTCAACCATTGATCATTTATTTTCATTAAAATGTATTATTGATGTGTATACAAGATACATGAATAAAAAACTGTTTTGTGCCTTTGTTGATTTTAAGAAGGCTTTTGATTCGATAAGTAGAAACAAACTTTGGCACAAACTAATCAGCAATGGCATCAATGGTAAAATCTTGATCACTATTTCAAACCTGTATAAAAAAGCAAAATCGTGTGTCAAACATCCAAGTGGTTTTATTTCTGATATTTTCCCGAGTCAGGTTGGAGTAAGACAGGGAGATAACCTCTCTCCACTCCTCTTTGCTCTTTATTTGAATGATATGGAAACAGAACTGTTCAGTAAATATAATGGCCTCACTGCTCTTTCAGACTTAATTGAAAATGAAGTTGATTTTGATGATATTGTAATTTATTTAAAATTAAATACGTTGTTATATGCTACTATTATTATGGCTGAAAGTAAAGATGATCTCCAGACTGCTCTAAATGCATTTGAAACCTATTGTACTGACTGGGATCTCACAGTAAATGTTAAGAAAACAAAAGTCATGGTCTTTTCAAAGGGTAGAATTAGGAAAATACCAGAATTCACTTTCCGAAATGAAAAAATTGAGGTTGTTTTTGAATACAAGTATTTGGGTATTATATTTAATTATAATGGAAATTTTAGTAAAGCAAAAAAATATCTCTATGACCAGGCAACTAGGGCTATGTATGCTCTCATAAGTAAATCTAGAAACTTAAACCTCTCTATTGATATTCAGTTAAATTTATTTGATTCTCTTGTTGTACCAATTCTTTTGTATGGCTGTGAAATTTTGGGTCATGAAAATAATTCTCTGATTGAAAAACTCCACTTAAGATATTGTAAATCTATTCTACGAGTTAAAAAATCTACCCCTAACTGTGTGGTATATGGAGAGCTTGGTAGGTTCCCATTAGACATTTATATTAAAAGTAGAGTAGTTTCTTGTTGGTATAGACTAGTTACTAGCGATTTATGTAGGACATCTAGTATTATTTATAAGCTTTTGTATTCTCTTAGTGCTGATAACAAATTTCATTCTAACTGGCTTTTGTTTGTGAAGCATGTTCTTGATTGTAATGGATATTCCTTTGCTTGGCTGAACCAAAGAATTGACTTTATATCTAGTTTTAAGAAACGCTTACTTCAAAGACTAAAAGATCAATTTTGTCAAGGATGGTCTTCAGATATTAATAGCTCCAGTTCATGCTCGAACTATCGTATCTTCAAAACTACCCATAAACTAGAGAACTACTTGATAACTCTTCCCCCCTCTCTTTTCTATTATTTATGCAAATTTAGAACTGGCAATTCCAGAATACCAATTGTGACTGGTAGATATGACAATACTGAAAGGATAAATAGAGTATGTACTTTGTGCAACTCCGGAATAGGAGACGAGTTCCACTACATTTTTATTTGTAGTAAGTTTGAACAAGAAAGAAACTCACTTCTTGGTACTCATTTTATAAATTATTACAATATTCACAAAATGTATTCTCTCTTTAATTCTACGGAAATACCAATCATTAAAAACCTGGCTGTCTTCACCAAATTGGTGATAAATGCATTTAAATAACTTAATAAGTACATGTGTATAACCGTGATATTACACATATGGTTTTGAATGAAGTTTCCAACTTTATTTGTTAAGTAGATCATTATGTAAAAAAAAAAAAAAAAAAAAAAAAAGAAAAAAAAAAAAAAAAAAAAAAAAAGCTGTCTAGTTTGATGGAATAGCACTCAGTTTTATAGTTATCACTCTTTATGTATCTTGCCATGTTTATTATCGTTTATACTTCACTTGTCATGCTGCTGTGAATGACCCCTGAGCCCACCCACACATGACCTCTCCACTATGACTACTCATTGCTTGATTCCACATCGACCCCATGCTCCAGTGTGGAAGGTATGAGTGGGCTGCCTCAGAGGTTATGTTATTTCATTTGTTGTATCCTTGTACACCCCTTCGGGGTTTTATTTGAAGGATCGTTAATAAATTTGAAACTTGAAACTTGAGATTGCGGGATCCGGATTCGAGGAAGAGTGAGGTATTTCCAGGGCATGCTTGGAACAATGCATTGACGTCCTTATGTGTATGTGTGTGTGTGTGGGAGGGGGGGGGGGCTGCTACCCCCTCCCCCGAAAAAAGGGAAAGATAATGGGTTGGGAGGTTGTAATTACAGTTTTTATCTCTTGAACATTATCACTGCATTGAATTTTCTACAATATCTAGCATGTCTAGCTGATTGGACCCTTCGATTCTGTTATTCTTCATTTTCCTGGACCTTTTTTTTCTTCTTCTTCTTCTTTTTTTTTCTTCTTTTTTTGCTGGCTTGCTTTTTAACAACTGTACCCCTCCTAATTTTTTGTTTGTAGGTAGCGTAGCCCCCCCCCCAAAAAAAAAAAACATATATAGGCCTATACTATATATTTGGCTCATTACGCCACTGGCACAATAAATAATTGCAGGCCTAATGTTCTTACACGACTATAGCCTATCTTTGAAATAAACATTCAAAACAATGAGGATATTTATTTTATACGATCGTAATGTGGAGTGAATGCACAACTTGCCGTCCCAAAAACACATATAGGGCAGAATATCTTGTTACCCTTGTTTATTTCTTTTCTTACTTAAAACATAATTACTTTAAAATATATATATTTATATTTCTCAGCTGACGACCTTATTAATGATTACGGTAAATATCTTTAACAGACTGACTAAAACTTAGAATGCCTTTTAAACCTCAAAAAAGGTTTACAAATCAAAGTTATAAGCGGGAAGTACTTGCTCGGAATTCGTCGAATATGGATGTAAAATGTTATTACTTTCCAGATCAATTTTCTCTCTGTCTTTCACTGGCCAGATTTTGACCACGACAGAAGAAGAGGGGATGAAAATCATTCTTGCCACTTATAGAATGAAGGAATATGCACCAAAAGTTTACAGGCTCAAATCATTTTTTGAAAAGATTTTTTTTTTAAGTATAGGCATCTTTGTCTTTGAGGAGGGATGTGGAAATTGGTTTTAATTATGATGTAGCGGAATTTCAACCACTGAAGGGGCACTGGTATGAGATCAGCGGGGGTGGGGGATTCTTACTCAGTGCTTCCACTTTCGAGGAATTTTCCTTGTTTTAGCGAATTCTAAGGAATTTTTGACGTCAGAAGGAAGGATTTTTAAAAATTCAAGGAATTACAAGGAAAACTGAAAAAAAATCAAGGAATATCTTGGAATATTTAAGAAGTATAATTCAAGGAAGTTGATTAAATTTCAAGGAAAATATTTAAAAAATAAAACAATGATAATAAATCTGAAAAATGTGCAATTTCTCACGCAATAAAAGACTGGATGTCAGACTAGCAAAACCAGCGTACGCGTACACATCATACACTGCGATACACATGCCTCAGGATTAATACTATTCCAAGTTTATTTAGGGGTACATGCATCGTATCTCTGTGGTTACGCCATACAACCTTTCGCGTATCAGGACAACTCCCCCGGAGGACAACTCCCCCGGGGATGACTCCCACCTGACAACTCCCCCGGAGTATAAGTCCCCCGGAGGACATCTCCCCCGGAGGACAACTCCCCCGGAGGACAACTCCCCCCGAGGACAACTCACCCGGAGAACAACTCCCCCGGAGGACAACTCTCCCGGAGGACATCTCTCCCCCCCCCCCCCCCTTAAGGACAAAATTACGGATGAAAATTTATTTTTATGACAACGCCTTGCTCGTGAGGAACTGTAAAAGAAATCTTTCTCTTTTTCAATCAAACTTAACTAATTAATTCAGTATTTTTTACATTAAAACTCTCCCGGAGGAGAACAGCTTCTCGGGTATGACAAACGGGGATGGGCGAGGGGTAGAGGGTTGTTACTCGTTTAATAAGGTTTACGGTGATTTGTCGCTCTAATTGCTAACTTTTTGGAGAAATTTCCACCCTTTTGCTCCCAATTTTGCGCCAAAGTACACATTTAAGAAAAAAATTCTAGTAATGGGTACGCTTTTCCGCCCAAGGGTGTTGGGTTTGGCAGCTTCAGCGGCACACTCCCATCGGAACCAAACCTGATCATCAGAAGAGAGAAAAGAAAGGAATAAAATGAAGAAAGGAAAGTGAGGAACCTAAGTAGGAAGCTACAAAAGTAGAGAATCAAGTATCTAGTCATAGTCTTCAGGAAAAGGGGGAGATGGGCCACAATCAAGCTTAAATCACTTCGCTCGATCAGCATCCGTGATTGGGTGCCGTTCTTTCTTTTCTTTTTTTAAATGTAAATGCACAATTTTCAGGCAAGATATCATATTTAAAAAATCTTACTTTTTAGGGGAGGGGTCAACCACCCCCTCCCGAGATCCGGTATCCGCCCCTTAGTTAAACTCACTGACCATAAATGAAAATAAAACCTTAACGGAATTTTGTACTGAATGCATATATTCTTCATTTCATTTTTGACTTGTGCTTCTACGTATTTAGCGTCCAGCGAGCATGTACGAGTATCATAGAATTGTTTGCGCTGAAACCACGTGAAAACATTAATTATAAAGTACCTCATTCAAGAGTAAAAGATAAACAAAAAGGAAAAGTCAAAAGTTTGATTTTAAAAATCCCTACGAGATTTTGTTTTTTTAAGTATTTATTTTCTTGAAAAAAAAAAACATTAATAAAACAAGTGAAATCATTTCAAACATTATGTCAGAGATACAAATATTTATGTTACGCTATCATCATCATTGAATGTAACATCATAGAGAAGAACTGTTTTATACTTATCCAAAAACAGGCATTTCACACCAGGACGATTTGTGTGTGTGTGGGTGTGTGTCGAGGCCTTAATTCAACCTTTATTATCCTTTATATTTTCTAAATAGTTTCAACTTTTCTACAGACAGTTTTCTGCTCTGACACGTCCTTCAAAAAATGTATACCAAAAAAAAAAAAAAAAATCGTGTTTTTCTTTTGATTATTCACTAGTGACGGGTGCACTGTGAGTATTTGAGCCAGGCACTATTTTGCCTAAACCCGAGAGAGATTTCACAAGAAATAAAGCAATGTTTGCTTTTCATTTCTATAAACATGATAAAGCTACAGGCGGGAGATAACTAACTCCTATCACGATTTAGATTGTTCGCTCCAATTCTGCCAGGTAGCAATTTAAACTTTCTTAATTTTCTATGTAGCTTGACTCGAAAAGATTTTAAAAACCGGCTTCGTCATTCAGTAACATTTTCAAGTGTTTGCTCTTGCACAGCTTTGCATTTATGTATACATGTAATACACTGACAAATTCTTTTGAAAACACTTTTTAAACATTTTTCAGTAACAGAACTTAAATAAATACATGAAATACATTTACGGGATAAAAACAGAATTCCGTTAAGGTTTTATTTTCATTTATAGTCAGTGAGTTTAACAAAGGGGCGGATATCGGATCTCGGGGGGGGGATAGTTGACCCCTCCACTAAAAAGTAAAACTTTTTATATCTTGCCTAAAATTGTGCATTTAGGAAAAAAAAAAAAAGAACGGGACCCAATCACGGCTGCTGATCGAGCAAAGTGATTATGGCCTATCTCCCCCTTTTCCTGAAGACTACGACTAGATACACCATTCTCTACTTTTGTAGCGTCCTACTTAGGTTCCTCACCTTCCTTTCTTCATTTTTAATCCTTTCTGATGATCAAATTTTGGTTCCGATGGGAGTGTGCCGCTGAAGCTGCTAAACCCAACACCCTTGGGCTGAAAAGCGTACCCATTACTAGAGTTTTTATTTTCTTGAATGTGTACTTTGGCGATAAAATGGGAGCAAAAGGGTGGAAATTTTTCAAAAAAGTTAGCAATCAGAGCGACAAATTACCGTATACCTTATTAAACTAATAACAAACCTCTACCCATCTCCTACCCCCGTTTGTTATCCTCGAGGAGCTGCTCTCCTCTGGGAAAATTGTAAAAAAATACTTGATCAATTACTTAAGTTTGATTTATAAAAGAAAGAAAGAAAGAAAGTTTTTACGGCTCCTCACGTGCCAGGCGTGGTCATAAAAATCAATTTTCCTCCGGTCATTAATCTTGTCCTCAAAGGGGGGGGGGGGAGAGATGTCCTCCGGGGGAGTTGTCAGATGGGAGTCGTTCCCGGGGAAGTTGTCCTGCTGGGGATTTGTCCTCCGGGGGAGTTGTCCTCAGGGGGAGTTGCCCTCGGGAGAGTTGTCATCCGGGGGAGATGTTCTCCGGTGGAGTTGTCCTCCAGGGGGGTTGTCCTCCGGGGGACTCGTCCTCCGGGGGAGATGTCCTTCGGGGGAGTTGTCCTCCGGGGGAGTTGTCCTCCGGGGGAGCTGTCCTCCGGGGGAGCTGTCCTCTGGGGGAGTTGTCAGGTGGGAGTTGTCCCCGGGGGAGTTGTCCTCCGGGGGAATTGTCCTAGAACCATTCTTTTGTACTGGGCTACTTTTCTTAAAGTCACCAGTTTTCCGCGATACGGAAAACGGAAAAAATCACGGAATTCGTGAAGAACACGGAATTCACGGAATTTCATGGAAAACGCGATTGTTCAGGCCAAAAAATTTGAATTATTAAAAATACAGTGAAAATCATGAATATCAAAGCAAAATCAAATAAAACAAAACCGTGCATCAGTGGGGGAAAATCTGCCGGTCAAAACTTGTTCGCAGTGTTTAGCATGTGTTCGCCAAGCTTTATCTGCATACTGCAGCGCGTGTATATAATGGAAATTTACGTTTTTCTATAAGATTTTCATTATTTACAATTGCTTTATCATATTATGTTTTGTACATGTCACCAAAGAACAAGGAATTTGAAGTTTAGAACACCGAAGAACACGGAATTTGCATTTTAGAAAACGGAAAACTGGGGACTTTTTATGCATACTGGCCGCCGGGCACGCTCGCGCAATGTTGGTGAGCTGTGTAAAGTGAACGTTTAGGTTTAAAAGTGGGGGGGGGGGGGGGGGAGGGGGGGGATATATCCCCACCCACCCCCCCCCCCCCTCCCCGGGATTTACGCCAATGCTATGAGCACAGAGAAGAACCAGAACTACTACTTAGTTCTGGTTCTTCTCTGTGCTCATAGCATTGGCGTAAATCCCGGGGGGGATGGGGGATTATCCCCCCCCTCCCCACTTTTAAAGGAAGAAATGATATTCGAATTAATCGGTTAGTAAAACTTTTAATAATCTGTCATAAACAACCGTCTTATTTTAGAATTTCTATTTGAAAATGCGATTAAAAACCAGAAAAGTGGTAATTTCTTGGGTCGCTCGCTCTTCATGTTTCACAATTTCTATTTGAAAATGTGATTACAAACCGGAAAAGTGGTTATTTTTGGCTCGCTCGCTTCGCTCGCTCGCAAAATAAAAATCAAAACATGTGTAAGGGGGTCTGTGCGGGTGAATGAGGGTGTGTGTTTATACTTAAGTGTGAGTTCGACAGAAATAAAAATCGGCAAAGAAGTCGATTATCCCTCTCCCCAAAGTGGATTTACGCCGGTGGCTCATATCATAGAGCAGCTAAGCGCTCTTGATCTGCAGTATTCTACATGCTCAGTGAAACAACGCAAGCTTGTACCACTGACGTATATAGACAATTTGGCTCAAAACATCAATTCAAGGAATTTTGTCCAAATCTAAGGAATTTTTGGAGCTCAGAAAAGGAATTTCAATTTCAAGTTGTGGAAGCACTGTTCTTACTCGTGAAATTAAACACGAGTTTATAACTTCACATGGCCATGACGGGGGTCCAGGGGAGCTAGTCCTTAGTTCCCCTTCACGGTTTTCTCCAGCTTTTCCCTACCATTTTCTCACTATTTTTTCTTGTCTCCTTTATTTTTATTTTCATTGTGTAACACAATAAAAAAATACTTTCGAAAAATTATCTTAAGGCAACTTCAAACTTCAGTAGCCCTGTCTATCACCTTTAGAAATGTGGGGACTTTACAATGGCTTGTATACGTAATCCGAACATGATTTGTAGGGCAGTACAATAGGCTTTCCAAAATGCACTATCTAGAGTTGCTTTTTTTCAAGGGTAGTTTTTATCGTGTTTTGTTAACAATAGCAAGTTTTTCGACATGCATGCAGAGGTGCACGGAGCAAAATGACCTATTGACCCTCTTAGATGACCTCAAATCTTTAAGAAACCCAAACAATGAAATATAATCCTGTAGGGAATTTTATGTGCTTTAATTTGATACCAAATACATTAAATTTGACTGTTTCTGACAAATGTTATAGGCTGTTTAATAATAGAAATTCATAAAATTTATGAATTTCTATTATTTTCATTGAGTGTTGCCATGGAAACGGCTCTTGAGGCCACACTCACCACTAAGAAAAAAACCAAGTGGATTCTGATCGCTGGTTGCCAAAACTATTCAGGAAACATCACTTCAAATTGTCCCTAAGGGGCGGGGGGTGGGTTCACTATGCTGGCCCATGGACTAAAAGCTAATGTTCATTATCATCGTCGATGCCTTGACGTGCATGGGGCCAGACAAAGTTCGATGGATTATATTGACAGACACCTGGGGAGCGTTTCATGAAGAGTTTTGTCAGTGATTTTCACTGACAACTGTTATAAGCTACTGAAAATCCTCGCATCTGATTGGCTGAGAGCAAATTAGTCAGTAAAAATCACCGACAAGACTCTCCATGAAACGCTCCCCTCGTATCATCTCCAAACACGTAACATTGCGTAACTGTGCTAAGAAACTATAATACGAAAAGAAGTTAACACTGTGTTCTAAATACTATTTGCTTAGTATCAAGGGCCAAATAGCACATGGATGTACATGAGGATCAATAATTAAACTTGCCTGGCCAGGCCACGTGAGCGATCCGACTTCATTTTTGTTCGTGTAATTCTATCTTCCTCTAAGCAATGCAGGGCTTTGCATTTATAATACTCTAATTTATTTGTTAATGATTATACCAACATGCAGCCAGATTCTTGCAGTGTAGGCCTGATATTTTACTTCAACTTTAACTCAAACTCTCAATTATTGCATAAGACGAGCTCCTTTGCCCTGAAAGCATAACCATAATATAATTTTTAGCTTTAAATCATTGCAGTTTGTGAAAATATTGGTTATTGTCTATCACAGTAAATTTTTGTCTCCGTATATTGACCTGCCTTGGGTTCGTAAAGGGTCTTTTGACCGGGTTATTATGTCAACAATATCTTTTATTTGAAGTAAAGACTGATAAAATAACATGGCATTTAAAAGAACAAAACCCAGAGAGAAAGATAATAGTAACTGAGGTTATTGTACGTTTTCTTATCTTGATTCGATTTTCTTCAACAGAACTGATGTTTCAATACAACTACCCGGGGGGGGGGGGGGGGCGAAGCGGCAGCGCCCCCCCCCCCCATCCCCCTATTGGCAGAGCAAAACAATGGAGAGAGAGAGAGAGGAGAGAGAGAGAGAGAGAGAAGAAGAAGAAAGGAACAGAAGAAAAAAAAGAGAAAAAAAGAAAAAAGAAAGGAAAAAAGAGGGAAAAACACCCGCACACACACACGCACGCACGTACACACACCCACACACACACAAGTCTACATCACTCTACTCCCGAGGACAACTATTGTCTTCTGTCCTCGCAAGGCTGACGGAATAAACCTCAAATCCTTTGACAACCGAGGACTATTGTTCTCAGGAATTTTCTTTGTTCACTGTCCTCGCTTGCAAAGCTATACAAACCCACACCCACACGCACACCCATACACACACACACACACACACACACACACGCCCACATACACACACACACACACACACGCACACACACACACACATATATATATATATATATATATACCCATATACATATATGATTGTGAAGATACCCAACTTCAACATTTCGACGGCGTCTCGGATAGAATGATATGCAAGTGAGTAGACATGCAACTAATGTTGCCTGGTGATCGCACCTCCTGTAGGTAGCGTGAAACTCGGAGTAGCACAAAGTACAGATGAACCTCATGTCAATTGCGTGATTTGAATTTATTATATATATATATATATATATATACATATATATAATATACATATATATAGTATCCTTTTCATGAGGCTGTGTTTTCAGAACAATTTATGAAAAGAGAAATCTGATCGAGTTTTGCGCTCACAATATCTGTTTCAGGACAATTTATATATAAAAACAAAATCTATTCATACTTCGCGCTCGCAATAATCAATGCTTGACGAGATTATATTATTCGTTTCATAGAAAACCTTTAAAATGCAATAAGGGCTAGAATAATGGTCGGTAACTAACACATCATGGTAATTACACGAAAGGGGGGGGGGGCTGCCTGAAAAGGGAGCTATGAAAGTTTTAAATGAGTCGGTATAAAGTCGATACCAAAATACTTAAACACGTCTATTTCTATTTATCGGCCAAATCGGGAAAAGGGTGAGAAGTTACGATCATATTGGGTCGAACTGGACCAGATCCTTATCTTTCATTGAGTAATTGGGTTTTAAAATCAGTCACTTTTAGATATTCCTTCTTTAACTAATGTGCGTTGTACATTATAATTCAAAAGGCCCCTATGTATAATATTCTTATTATACGACAATTTTTATTCTTTGGGTATGAACAGAAGGATGAAAATGATATAAACTCACCAATAATACAGTTTTATCAGGCAACGATGTTTAAATGCGTTCTCTCACAGGAAACTATATACTAATGATGAACTGAATAATTTAGCTTGGATGATCAAGTGCTCTACGAGTCGATACGGAAAATACGAAAATATTCCAGACAATAGCTGAAATTATTATACTCTTAATTTGGATGCATTTTCTTATCAGACCATGCAAGAGGTGTATAGACCGGACGGTGAATTTATGGCGGAGGTATATAGGCCTACTATAGGGAAATTTTCGATATCCACCATCCAAATGACTCCAGCATGGTATAACAGGAAAAAATCTAAAACTGAAAAAAATGGGAGTTACTGCAACTGCATGTTGCAATAGGCTATATAGTCATATAACATTGACGAACCCTATTTTGTTATTATATTGGCGTTGCTTGCGTGTGATCCGCGACCAGACTAATTCCTTTGTTGTTGTTGCTGTTGTTGTTGTTATTGTTGTTGTTGCTACTGCTGCTGCTGCTGCTGCTGCAAATTTATATTTTTCAGGAACATACACTGACTGAACAAAAAATCATCACAATCACTTTATTGTTAGTCTTCGATCGGAAATCTGTCTGAGCCGATTCACATTTGAATACAATAGTCACATCATAATAGTGTTGATATGTATCGTCTGCCA
Source organism: Echinometra lucunter (assembly GCA_029962745.1). NCBI lineage: Eukaryota > Metazoa > Echinodermata > Echinoidea > Camarodonta > Echinometridae > Echinometra > Echinometra lucunter. The sequence continues at coordinate 11,850,628 of CM057161.1, read as the reverse complement.
AACGCGCTTCAAAATGTGCCGTGTCTCAGCATGAGTGACAACTAATGTAAAAATAATAATAATAATAATAATAATAATAATGAAATGTTGGTTCTGAGTAATCATTTGGGTCTGAAGTTATCGTTAAAAAACAAACATACAAACAAATGAATAAGAATATGTTTAAAAGTTAGTACTTGTGTTTGATTTTATAAGAAATGAACACATTTTACTTTTTTTGAAAGATTATCATGTTTCACTAGATAGTGAAAAACAATCATGACATTTCATTTCAGTTCATTTCAATTCAAAACAACATTTATTTTTTCCAATCATTTTCAAACACTAAATTTTTACAAAGTACTCTGAACACGATAAAAAAATTGCTTTCGAAAAATCAACTAGCCCTGTCTATCACCTTTAGAAATGTGCGGACTTTACAATGGCTTATTACGTAATCCGAACATGATTTGTATGGGCGTGGGCAGTATAGGCTTTAGAAATTGCAGTTGAGTTGATTTTTCGAAATTAGTTTTTATCGTGTTTCAGAAAATACGTACAAAATAACCATAGTACTTTGACGACATCATTGAAAGATACGTCACCGCTATCACCCTTTCTCTCATTTTTAATTATCTGAAGTACTGACGACAGCAGACCGATATCGTTATCTCTATAAAGAAGGCATGATAATAGGGCCAAGCGCAAACGTATGAGGAGAGGGTGGAAAGGGGTGTCAGGCCCACGGGGGCAGCTTCAGACTCGAAGGGTCCAAAAGAGCTATGAAATAAGTTCTCTGATGAAAAGGGGGAAATTGATTTGTTTGTTTGTTTGTTGTTCGTTTTTTTTGACATGCACATCTTGGAATATAAAGAAGTGAATACTTAGGTAATTATAGTATTTTCATAACATTTATATTATGTAGGTGTTGGAAAAGAGCAGAAAAAGTCGTAAGCTCAGTAGGAAAATAGTTATTTCCGTTTGTTAGACCGGTTTACTAATGTATTAAAAGTTGCACGTTTCTCTCCAGAACCCTTGGTTGCCGACTACTCAGTTCACCAGTTATCTGGCATCTGAATTGATGGAATCCACTTTGCACCCTTTGCATACATTAGTTGTTGTTATGTCGGGAAATTTCTTAGCTATCAAGGAAAACGATTGTTCAACAACTATATGCATAAAATGATTAAAGCGGTTTATTAGGAAATCATAATGTGGCGAGCTGACAGGTTACGATAATCGGGACTGATAACCATTACATCATCATTTGAGAAAGTATCCGAGCGCGAATGATTGCTAGGATATGACGTGTGACGTGTGATATAATGACGTGTAATTCATCCCCTGGCGCACATTAGACTTAAAGGCCTATTAACCACGGGGGGGGGGGGGGGGGCAGATATGTTCATAATGGACTTATTATGGCTAAAGACTTATGGGACCGCTTAACTCCGAGGTCCCAAAACACCTTCATTAAAATGAATGAGCCAGTGCCGTGCATATATAAGTTGTAATTTTAAACCCATATCAAAGAACTCCTGTATTTTTTTCCTTTTTTTTTTGGGGGGGGGGTATGGAAATATATTATAAATAATATAATATATATGGAAATATAAAGAAATATAACGAAAATGTCGCCCTTGACCACCTGAATCACGTATTTTTAAAGTGTGTTTTAGCGTGTATAAAATTTTTGTTTATGCTGTTTGTGTGACGTTTACTTCGTTTCTAAAAAAAAAACAAAAAAAAAAAAACACGCACACACACACACACACACACAAATAAAATAAAATAAAATAAATAAAAACAAGAAAGAAATTCACTGAAACTGATTTTTATTAAGTTTCGTATTCACATATACGGTAAGTCATTATTTCTATCATTTCAAGCTTCTCGCATCCTCGGTTTTGCATTCCCTTGATGACCACATGCAATAATTGACGTCAGTATTTTCATAGAATCGCTAGCCTCGATGCACGCTATAGTAAACAGAAGCAGGAAGACAGACAGATATAGCCGGATAGATAAATGGATAGAGAGAGAGAGAGAGAGAGAGGGGGGGGGGGACACAGAAAGACAGACAGGTAGGGTATGCATGTATAGACAGACAGATGGATAGATGAATAAATTAAGTGAATAAAATGAAAAGACTTATACAGTATAATTATAAAGAAGAAACCGAAATTTTAGAAGAGAACAGCTTCCTGACAGAAAAAAGAAATTTCAATAATTTTTGTAGGAACCGCCGGGGCGGCGCCAGGGTATTTTGATAATGGGGGGGGGGGGCAAGAGGACTCATAGGTGAGTTTATTTATTTATAATAGTGCATGTCCCTTCCATCTCTTCCTCCATACTCTCTTTTCTTCTTCTCTTTTTTGATAAGTTTTTTGTTATCACTTGAGGATCATAAGGGCGGTTGCCCCCCCCCCGTAACTCCACCCCTGTATAGGAATGATGTTCTGGAAAGAGGTTTACCTAAAGAGTGTTGAGCATGCTAGCATGTTCGTGATGATGTTTAGGCATCTAGAGAATATGTTATTCACTCCGTTTTTACATTATTTAACAGTTTCCATCATTACAGCTATTTAAAAAGAATGACATAAAAGCGGAAATGTAAAGAAATTGCCATTGAGGATGATACCAGGTTTAAAAAAAACTCTGAAATATAAACAATGTTTTCTTACAGGCCTCATGAGGCCTCAATTATGAAAATATTATTTCCGGTCACAATGATATACACTGTTCTTAACGATGATGCACGAGTAAGTTGAATTCTGAATTAAAAAGATGCAATGTGCTGCCCTGACCTTTGCTTCTTGACATTCTGAACAAGGTCGCATGAATCCGACCCGCTATACGGTGACAAGACTAGATTGATTGTTCCATGTGCATATTTCCCAGTGTTGGGTCCGAGACAGTCTCAGACGAGACAGAGACCGAGACCGAGACAATGATCCCCGAGACAGAGACCGAGACAGAGACACTTGTGTCCAGAACAGCCGAGACCAAGACCGAGGCCGAGACATTAGCGTCCGAGACCGAGACGAGACACGAGATACACAATAACTGTCTCAAGACACCCAACGCTTAAATGCTTGAGTATAATACGGGAGGGGGGGGGGGGGCTTACAGGTGTGCGACTTTTGCCATTTTTGTAACATAGACGTTGGGCGCCCGGCCGTCAATTCTGAATTTTGTTTACTTCTAGTTTTTTCTGCGTATGTATTTTGGTATGTATTTTCTAATTGTTAAATAAAAATTAAAAAACACTACAAACTGTATTTCAAGGTATCCAACTCTGAATCTCTACTCTCTTTCGGGTTCTTTTTACTTTCAGAATGAAAACAATGTGATTTTATTCTACAGATTGAAGTAAAGCAGTGTGATTAACTCGTCAAAATTGAGCTCTTTTTCAGTGTCTCGCCGATGTCTCGGCCTCCGAGACACGAGACATTTCCCTTCGAGACAGAGACCGAGACCAAGACATTAGCGTTCGAGACCGAGACGAGACACGAGACACACAATCACTGTCTCGAGACATGTTTCAAGACACCCAACACTGATATTTCCAAATAAAAGATTAAATAAAAACATTACCACTTTGTAAAAAAGAAGAAGAAGGAGAAGAAGAATCAAAAGAGAAGAAAAGGAGAAAGAGAAGAAAAAAAGGAGTAGAAAAAGAAGAGAAAGGAGAAGAAAACGAAAAGAAAAGGAAACAAGAATAAAAGGCTATAACCATTTTGGGAAAAAAGAAAGAAGAAAAAACCATCACCACTTCGCTAAATTTAATAGTAAGTATACAACCGTAAACTTCACAACTGAGGACTATCTAAGTTCATTCAGAACTAATCTGTTTTCAGAAATTCTATTTTCTAAATGGCACTTCCAGTAAAAGCCAGGTTGCGACTACATAGTGAACTACTAGTATGTTCCGTTTTCAAGCACTCTGAATGAAAAATAATTAAGAAAGAAAGAAGAATAAAGGAGACCATAATGACGAAGCTCCCTCCATTCATATCGCACGAGCTCACTCTCTTTTCAGTCTCTCATACTGCTCACTATTATAGGCGGGATCACTGTATGTCCGCTCGTTCTTCCAAGATTGTTTATATCGAATCTACAGGTCATAGTGGAGGTGCCGTGGTCCAGTGGTTTAAGGCGCTCAGTGACTGGAGACGCGAGGGTCGGGGATTCGACCCACAGCACAGCACTCATGCCCTTGAGCAAGGCATTTTATCTACATTGCTCTTTTATCGTACATCAAATAAATGAAGTGCTATAAGCATATTGATACAATATGTGCATGTATATATATATATATATATATATATATAGTAAGCAGGATTCGTTCCAAGCGTTAATCAGTGATGCATCTTCGAAGTCATTTCCAAAAGTTAGGGTCAAGGAGATATGGGATAAGTATATATATCAAGACTTGTGTTATCTTGTATGTGTATGCACTCCAAATTATATCACCCATTACTACTTACATGTAGCTTTGAAATCCATTCCAAATCAGAGTGGCGAGAGTGCAGCGAGAAAAATCAATCTATCATATTATCATAAGCGTCACTCGTAAGCCAACAGTATACCACTACTATGTCACCTGCACAAAACCAATAGGTACCCAAATCTCTCTCTCTCTCTCTCTCTCTCAAAAAAATAAAGAAGTGCACTTGATAAAAATGTGTACAGTGCCATATACATGAATATATATATTTTCACATCACAATCAAGCTTAGCAAAATACAACTCTGTAGTCTTTATATATATAAAACCCTAAAAAATTGGGCATTTTCTTCACTCCTAGTATCACACCTGACTGAAGAAAGAGCTCATCACTGCCCAACATTGATTATTTCAAACATCATAATATGCTATATATTTACAATATGATAATAATAACATCGAATACAGACAATGATAGAACCGGAGAAATGAGACTCAAAGCAGTCACCAAAATAATTGGGGGAAGATGAAGAATAGTTGCAATTTTATACTCGTAGTTCTTCGTTCTGGCTGGAATCAGGGGCCCGTTTCATAAAACTTGTTATCAATAACAACCTGCAATAACTGTTATAAGCTACTGAAATCCTTGCATCTGACTGGCCTAGAGCAAATTTGTCACAGAAATGTGGCAGATGTTACTGATAATAAGTTTTATGAAACAGAGCCCAGGGTTCTGTCTACCAAGATAATGAGTACTCTTTATGAAGAACATTTGAATACAAGTAAACAGTCATTCTACAAGGGGGAGGGGGGAGAGACAGGCAGTTTTCAATTGTAACAAACATATAAAGAAGAAAAATTTCATTTCAGGATATAATTTTGACAAGAAATTCATCAATAACATACCGAAGCTCTCAAATTTAAAAACAGAAGATATTCTTGATGCATACATTGTGTAAAATACATGAGTACGAGGTCCCTGAAAACAAGAGAATGACAATATGAACACAATTTATTTTCCAACTTTAAATATTCCAAAATTCAAATCAAATTAACCAATATTCAGGATTATATAGAAGGGGGGAAAAGGCAGTGCTTTATACATCCCAGTTCTATCAACATCTGAACCTAGCCACACACACATAATCTCTTGGTTTAAGTCCACTTTTAAAATATCTAATATTTACACCAACCAAGAGATTGATATAATTTCCACCTTAATGCTTAAAAGTATAACTATACAATGCCCAGTCTCCTCTAGCACTATTTTCATATTTTTGTTTCATTAAACATCTGTTCTTAGGAATCTATCTTCAAAGGCTCTTTTCCAAGATGTAAAGTTAATGTTTACAGGACAATCTCAAGTCATTCCTAAGAATAAAACATCTCTAAATACGTAATTTACACACAGATTTGAAGCACTACTTGTATGTTAAGTGAAAGTCTCAGTATCAGATCGACCCTGCTCCTCTATGAAAGAGTGAAATCCCACAAATTCCAAAGAAGCGTTTAAACCCTTTGGGAGGATTTTCCAAACATTCTCTTGCACAATACACATGGAGACATGATTGACAAAGGTGTTGCATTAAACACTGTTTACACAACTCCAAATATACTAATCTAAACAAGGCACAGAATACAAGTGTGAACAGTTTTTTTTTTTGTTTTGTTTTTTTGCTTACAAGTCAGTCATAAGTAAAAGTTTGAAAAAAAGAAAAGGTTCATGTCTAATACCGATGCTTTAAACCGGTTGGACTAAAGTATCTCATTACTTTACTTATCAAGTAACTATCAAAAATGCGGTAAAATAGCACAGCCATACACTACATGCTATTTATTAGTATATTTTATAACAAGCTTGCTCATGTTAAAAATACAGTTAATTTTCATGATTTTGAGCTATCTCTTCTTGTAAACCATAATTATAAAAAGAATAATTCTTCCCTTTTCTTACATGTACCCCCCCCCCCCCCCTTCAAAAAAAAAAAATCAATTTACAGTGCAATGGAACTTCAATATGAGACACAAATAAGTTGATAAAAGAAGTTCCCCTCACAAAGCACTATGTTCTCTCTTTACATTTGTGGCACATGAAATGAAAATGCTTTTGTAATTGGATGCAACTAGGCGTAGCTAATGCTCACATTACAAATGTACATTGACAATGACATCTACGGGAGACTACGTATGGTTGTCTACAATACAAGAAAGTCACATGCAGAGAAGCATGTTTCTAAAGACCATGAGGTTATACATCCATGACTCTATTTTTGAACAGACTTCTTCCACAAGGAGTACAACTATGTACATCATGCATAGCTTATTGTACACAGTGTATGCAATGAAGACTGCCTTTCTATGCCATTAACTTCAACATTCTCTAGACCAACATTCCCCATTTTAATGTAAATTAATGAAAATTCATTTGTAAATTCTTGGTAGTGATGCTCCTTAAAACTACATTAACTCAAACATGGAAAAAACTCTTTGGCTACACAGTAACTGCTTCCCCTGTATCCCTAGATGACATCTTTTGTTAAAAGGAATCCATTGAGCATTTGGGAAACCATCCCAAAGAGGATTACCGTTGAGAGAATGGCACAAAGTGCACTTAGTCCAAGACACATGGTGACCTACACCACAGACAAAATCCGTTTACGACATCCTTTCTCTGAGGTCGTTCATGTGAGGGTACCTACTTATCTCCAGATCATTCTGCCCTCATTAGAAATTACCCTGGTATACTTGTATAGGGCAGTGGTGAAGCGATGAACAAGTCAGCGATTATACAAGTATCCTACCATACCAACTTCATGCAAATGGATGGATAATATCATAATATGCAAAGTTTTTTTGCAAACTGTTTTTTCTTTTTCTGTTCTCATCTGTACACAATTCTATTTCATGGCCATTTCCTTCATACAGAGAATATCTTTGACAAAACCACCAAATTAATATTTCATTGCAAGCAAATCAAAACAAAACAAACATTTCATGGCTATTTCCTTTTTACAGAGAGTATCTCTGGCAGAACAATCAATTTAATATTTAACTGCAAGGGAAACAAAACAAAAAAAACCCCCAAAATTAAATCATCTGTTCCTTGTGCAATGACAGACGATACATGATTAAAGTGTGTGCACAAAATTTCACATATTCATGATCACTTTACTGGATTCACAAATTGTGAATTACAGTGTAATACTCATTTGAAGTCTTCGTGACATACAAAAACAAAAGTCCAGCCACAAAACTACTTTTCACAACAATGCACAAACATGTGTATCATTCATGTACATGTACATGTACATGGTTGCTAGTATATTGTGAAAGAGAAGATATTATATGGAAAGAATGTGCAGCACTATTCTTTTTTTTTTTTTCCTCAAAATCATCAAAAAGCAGATAAAACTCTCTTTATTTCATCCTATGCACAATCTAATGTAATAGAATATCCACCGAAACATCTGTACATATCTATGCCTGGTGTACGTACTGATAATGTACACATGTCGGTAACCAGTTTCTTTAAAGATAGGATGAAAATAAAATAGCTTGAATGGGATCAAACAAAACGGAGAGTGCGAAAATTTTGAGACTATGCACTTTGATCTACATTTACCAGTTGTCAAATGGTACGATGTGAAAATGGACATGTGACCTCCCTCAATCAGATTATTTCCCAATTGACATTGGCGATTTGCCAAATAGGGAAGAGGATATAGGTTTAAAAACAAAAACAAAAAAAGAGAGAAGATCGAGGGAGGTATGCAAATATTTAAAGTTTTAAATTCCAAGTTCAGAGCAACGAACAGGAAAAATACCAAAATCCACCCCCCCCCCCTAAAAAAAAAAAATATCAACAAACAAAGCTCAAGTGGATTTTATAAGGGATAATTCTCCCACTACCAATATACGTAGAAGAAAAAGGGGGACATTTTTATCATTATAAAGGTATTGTCATGCAAAATCGAGTAGAGATAAAATTTTTAATTGGACAGTATTTGTGCGAATGGACCAAAACAAGGGTACACAATCAACCTATAAAGTCTATATCACTGTGAGTAAATAGATAGCCAACAGATAAAATAGAGCTCTGGTAATATAACAATGTCCTTCATACAGTTGTGAATGATAAAAGAACCATTACTCCTCTTTTCTCCTCCAAATGGTATCAAAATTTGAGAAGCATATCGTACAAAATAAAAATAAGATCTCTAATAAAAAAGAATCTGATATGATTGATCATCTTTCAGAAGGCTGGTTATGAAATTGTCTAGTGACAATTACTTCACACACTGCATTGGAGTAATAATACCAGCATTAATCCTAAAGATGAAAGATGATGAGACAATAAACTGTCTGCCTTAGTGTCTGGCCTTCCCCCTAGAAAAATTTGAATTCGACAATTTACAGCTAGCGACAGCAGTGAGAGAATAAAATCATCTGAAATAGTAAAGCTATGTACATTTATGAGGCAAACAGCACGGTAGTACAACAAATCAATAATAATCACATTTCACAACTGATAAATTTACATGATTTACAGCAATATACATGCATTTATCAACACTGGATCTCCTTTAAAATCTTTCTGAGGTAGGCATGATCTATCCAGATCAAATCCATGATAATCATCCTGTAAATTCTTGTCGACACAGTGTTCAACTGTACTATCAAACCACAGGACAACAACCTTAACGCAAAATGGGAATAACTTGTGTCAACCAATTTGGACATTTGACCAGAGTGGTAGTGACATTACAGATATGATCAAAAAATGGAGGAGTGAAAGGCAACAACTGCCAACATTCTTAACAATTTTACAAATAGCAAGTGCATCTCATACAACATATATATCTTTGAGGACACAAAATGATACATAAATTCCATTAATTACAGCTTCATTTGTCTCAACCGGAATTAGACAGAAAGTTATCAATTTTCAAGAAAACGATAGGTTCATCAGATCCTGGTGAAATTCGGAAATGGAAGCCGCATCTCTACCTCGATTTTTCAAAGACAGGATGCATTTTGAAATATGATCCATAAGAATCAAGCCTACTACTCTGTACGGTTCTTTTACTGTCATGTCGAGCCAGAAGAATAAATGACATCAACATCCTATCTGTCATAAGGAAAATAAACAGAAAGGGGGCATTTTCTTTACAATGTTTTTTTTACAAGTCTTGCTTTGACTGATAAGAGATGAGATCTTATTTGGGGGAAATCAGGGGCTAATCCATCTTCATGGCATTGAGACGCTTTTCATAGCTGGCAATGATCTTCTTGAGCGTTGAATTTTCCTTCTTTAGTTCCATTACGTCATCCTTGAGGGCGCCATTCTCCTTCTCTAGGTAAGCCGCTCGGATGACTATCTGATTCTCCTTGATGCGCCTGGCATCTCGCGATCGCTTTGCGGCAATGTTGTTCTTCCTTCGCCTCTCCCAGTACTTGTCATCTTTCTGCTCATCGGGCACATAGATCTTCCGCGACTTCTTGATCATGGGCTGGGGCTTGAGCTCCTCCTCGGTAAAATTGCACTGCTTGGGGTCAAAGGTCTCCTGGCCTGGTGCAGTGGCGAGGGCAACATCTGTTTCCGTCAGCTTAAAGGGGACGTTGATGTGCACTGGACTTGGTTCTCGAACTGGGCTCATGTCTGGTGGGATGGTCACTAATGTAACAAAATAAACAAAATAATGATAATAATGAAATATACTTGAATTCTTTTATAATTGGAAAGCATTCATGTAGTTGTGATATTTTTTCAACTTAGATTTGATATCATAGTCAAGGTGAGAGGTCAATCTTTCAACTTTTATTTTGTCTTAGTGTGCATACAGTGTAGTTAATTAGTGCCTTAGCAAAGGATGCTAAAAGGAAAACCACGATGGAAAACAAAGCTCAGTAAGATATTTCTTATATTGAATATATTATTTTAAAATAATAAAAGAGAGAAAAAAACGATTACGAAGTAGGATAGCAAACTGGTACTTACCCTCAGGAGTGATTGAGTCTGGACTGTGTGGTGGGGGGCTTGGGGTAGGTGATGGGATATTCAAGGCCGCTTTCAACGATAAATTAGTACCGGTATCCTTGCAGGGAGGATTCTCAGTGACAGGGGATGCACCAGTAGGGATAACGTTCTCCGGGGGTTTCTCCTGGCTACTGGGCTTGCTGTCTGAGACTGAGATTCCGTTCTCCGAGAGGAATTCATCCAGGTCCATGTACTCCAGCTTCAGGTCATCGTAAGGTGTCTTCTCCCAAAGGGCTGGGCCAAGGAAGGCAGAGGCCACATCCTCTGCTCCATAATCTCCATCAAGGAGTCCAGCCTCTTTGTCCTTCTTTCCATCCTTGTCTGTTGAGAAGAGCACAGCATAAAATAAATGTGATAATTAGTCCAAATACATCATGTATGGAAGCAATTTCAAAAGGGCAGGTTCTACAACTTTTTCTACATGCATACTTACATCAGAGCTGCCAACCCCAAATGGAAAAAAATCCTATCCTGTACTTCCTTTTTTCCTATTTTCATGCCTAAAATCATATTTTTGCATGAAAATTTTAAAAATACAAAAATGTGATTCCCCTTTCACTCTCTATGATATCCTAAAGAAAATACAATATTAATAATATGTATGACTTACTTAACTATTTTGATCCTATCTCTTCTACATTGTACTTCTTTTATTGAAAATGAGCTACAGTACAAAATACACAGGTAGAGTACACCGAGCATTGGGATAAACTTAAATGTTGATAAAATAACATGAAAATAAGATGAAATAAATGTAATAAAGAATCAATGTCAGAACTTTCAAAAATCATATTTTCATTGGAAAAATCTTATTGTCATATTCTCTCCAAAAAATGCTACAAAATAGGATAAAATTCTACTACTTGGCAGCTCTGTTACATGTACATGTACATACATATTGATATCTATATGGCACCTACATGTATCCATAAAACATGCTCAAGGCGCTTTAAGCCCCCATTCCACTATCACGATCTGGATCTCTCCCGATCTATCAAATCGGCGGAGAGCAGCAAAAGCGTACAGGGGTCATTTTTAATGGGTAGCATCGTGGCGGCAGCTTTGTGAGAATGCAGAAGAATCGGGTAGTTGTTGAGATCGGCAAGAAATTTTGAACATGTTCCAAACTTTATCCCGATCAAAACTGATCGTAAAGCAAGCGGAAAGAACGTAAATACAGCGTAAACACAGCGGAGTGAATGCAGTAAGGTCTTTCTCAGCGTTGTGACAGTGGCACCAAAGCGGGACGTAAACTGCACACTGCTGTGGTCCCGTTGCTGTCCCCGATCTACCCCGATCTAATGATGACCTTCCAGATGTAACCGCTGTCACTACGCGCTCCCCTCTCTTACTGTAATTAACCCATTCGTGACAGGAATTATTGAAAGCCTAATTTGATCAGCTTTTATTCTTCAAATTGGCAACACCAACATTTTTATTTTAGTGCTACATTTTTCTTATAAAACGTCATGTATCTGAAATGAATATAACTTGACAGAAATTATGATGAGAAGTCAAAAAATTGCCAATTTGCAGGGGAAAACGGTGATTTTAAACTTTCTATCACATTGCCAATTTAAGGATTTTAATGCTTATTTTCCTTTAAAAAAATTTCAGCATCAAACAACGAATATTGATGCAACCAAAATGGGCACAGTTTGTGTAGAATTTTTTGCTCTTTCTGCTCATGTATTTCGTATGATTTTTAGAGCTTTGCATCAAAAGATATTAGGCCAAACCACAAAATGTGGACCTCGGTCACGAATGGGTTAAGGCAGGTTCCTACAACGCTCTCACTACGTTTTGTTCCCTCTTTAACAACATTCCACTTTAGCAACGCTGTTTCCCTTTTAGTTATGCTGTTGCTGCGCGTATTCAGACTAATACAAGCTCACGATGCCCCTCTCATCACTAGATCACATCGGCTGAATCATTCACGATTTCCGTCGCCATCCTAAAAACAACTAGATGAATCCTCGACCGTACGCGGTCGACATTTATGCCTCCGCCATTGCCAGGTCAGAAATATATGGCACATTCATGGTGATTTTTTTTTAATTTTCATGTATACAATGACATCTTTGATCTTTGACCTTGTGACCCCTAATCTAATGACACCATCATGAGACCTTCCATATGCATACATGAGCCAAGTTTGAAGTCGAACCGTCACCGAATTGTTAAGTTATCGCAAGAACAATCAATGTTCATGTATGTAATGATATAATTGACCTTTGAGCCTGAGACCCAAAAATCTAATCAGATCATTGCCCCCCCCCCCATATACATACATGAACCAAGTTTGAAGTTGTTCAGTCAAATTGTTTTCGAGTTATCGCGAGAATGAACCATTTCTACGTACATAATGACCCCCATGACATTTGACCTTTGACCTTGAGACCCAAAAATCTAATCAGATCATTAAACCTCCCATATGCATACATGAACCAAGTCTGAAGCTGATCCGTCAAATGGCTGTTGAGTTATCTCGAGAACGAACCATTTCTATGTACATAATGACCTCTATGACATTTGACCTTGAGAGTTGAGACCCCAAAATCTAATCAGATCATTGTCCCTCCATATGCATAAACGAGCCAAGTTTGAAGTTGACCCGTTAAATGGTTCTTAAGTTATCACGAGAACGAAAACGGGACGGACGGACGGACGGACGGCCCAAAAACATAATGCCTCCGGCAACTACCTACGGTGGGCGGAGGCATAAAAATCATTTGTGCAAAGAAAAAAAATTGCTGAGTATTGGAGTATCGGTCAATTTCTACCCGATCTTCCCTGATCTGAAAAAAATTGCCAAATTGTAGCTAGAGTGGCACAGTGGAATGGGGGCTTTACAGTAAGAAAAAAAAATGTAACAAAGTAATTATTTTGGTCTCCAAGTGCATAAAAATAAAAAATACAATGAAATATAAAACAAATGAGTCTTAAGATTTCTTTTGAAAGATTCAATTGGAGGACAGGAACAAATATTCTCCCTGGAGCTTAATTGACTGTTTAAGCTTTCCAGAGAAATCATGAGATAAATAATGATTATATTCTGGAAGTAACATATTTTTATGGAATAATTGTCTATAGCCTCTGCATGCTTGAACATCGAGTGAAGGCTTGCTCACACAAGAGTGACAGAACACAGTAAACTTTTATCTAAAAAGAAAAATGAAATGAATAGCATACATGTGCAAGAAAAACAAAAACAAAAACAGCTCCGCACAACCAAAGACAGTCTTAAGTGGTACCAGGAAAATTTCCCTGGTGGTACTCACATACCTGTGTTATACGTAACATAAAGCAAAGTGAATTGCAAACTTGTAAAGTGCATGCTTGCGGCATGTCATAAGACCCTACAAAGTTTACTGTATCATTGTGCAAAGTTATACTTTTGATGGTTTTATGGTGAGAATTCTGGTAACTGTCATATGATTTATGAATGGCACATAATTTAGAATCATCTTGAACTTTTTTTCAGCTAGAATGGACCACAACTACGTAAGCAACAAAAGCCTCTGTTTACTTGTCATCAACAGGGACCATTTGTCATCTAATTGCTCTCAAAAGCATAGTAAACAGAATACTAATCAGTACTTTCACCTAACAGGGTAATGGTGTAAGGCCTCACAATAAAATCACGAGTAGAGACAGATTTCACTTTTAACTGATGACCATGCACTTAGAGGGGTTAGCTTAAATGTAAACAAAGCTTCAGGGAGAATGAAACCCTGGGGAAAAATCAGTTTTAATGAAAAGAAACGATAGAGAGCTAAGCAGTTTTTAAAAAGTTCCATCAAAAATGGTTAATCTAATCAGATCATTAAACCTCCCATATGCATACATGAACCAAGTCTGAAGCTGATCCGTCAAATGGCTGTTGAGTTATCTCGAGAACGAACCATTTCTATGTACATAATGACCTCTATGACATTTGACCTTGAGAGTTGAGACCCCAAAATCTAATCAGATCATTGTCCCTCCATATGCATAAACGAGCCAAGTTTGAAGTTGACCCGTTAAATGGTTCTTAAGTTATCACGAGAACGAAAACGGGACGGACGGACGGACGGACGGCCCAAAAACATAATGCCTCCGGCAACTACCTACGGTGGGCGGAGGCATAAAAATCATTTGTGCAAAGAAAAAAAATTGCTGAGTATTGGAGTATCGGTCAATTTCTACCCGATCTTCCCTGATCTGAAAAAAATTGCCAAATTGTAGCTAGAGTGGCACAGTGGAATGGGGGCTTTACAGTAAGAAAAAAAAATGTAACAAAGTAATTATTTTGGTCTCCAAGTGCATAAAAATAAAAAATACAATGAAATATAAAACAAATGAGTCTTAAGATTTCTTTTGAAAGATTCAATTGGAGGACAGGAACAAATATTCTCCCTGGAGCTTAATTGACTGTTTAAGCTTTCCAGAGAAATCATGAGATAAATAATGATTATATTCTGGAAGTAACATATTTTTATGGAATAATTGTCTATAGCCTCTGCATGCTTGAACATCGAGTGAAGGCTTGCTCGCACAAGAGTGACAGAACACAGTAAACTTTTATCTAAAAAGAAAAATGAAATGAATAGCATACATGTGCAAGAAAAACAAAAACAAAAACAGCTCCGCACAACCAAAGACAGTCTTAAGTGGTACCAGGAAAATTTCCCTGGTGGTACTCACATACCTGTGTTATACGTAACATAAAGCAAAGTGAATTGCAAACTTGTAAAGTGCATGCTTGCGGCATGTCATAAGACCCTACAAAGTTTACTGTATCATTGTGCAAAGTTATACTTTTGATGGTTTTATGGTGAGAATTCTGGTAACTGTCATATGATTTATGAATGGCACATAATTTAGAATCATCTTGAACTTTTTTTCAGCTAGAATGGACCACAACTACGTAAGCAACAAAAGCCTCTGTTTACTTGTCATCAACAGGGACCATTTGTCATCTAATTGCTCTCAAAAGCATAGTAAACAGAATACTAATCAGTACTTTCACCTAACAGGGTAATGGTGTAAGGCCTCACAATAAAATCACGAGTAGAGACAGATTTCACTTTTAACTGATGACCATGCACTTAGAGGGGTTAGCTTAAATGTAAACAAAGCTTCAGGGAGAATGAAACCCTGGGGAAAAATCAGTTTTAATGAAAAGAAACGATAGAGAGCTAAGCAGTTTTTAAAAAGTTCCATCAAAAATGGTTACGAAATGAGAAAAATATGAAAGTTTGAGAAATCTCCTTTTACTTTCTATGGGGATCCTCATATTGGCTATGTTGCTTCAAAATGGTAGGTAACTTTAAAAGGACAACTCTCAATGTGTAGTTTTGTACACAAAATTTCATATTTTCTCCATTATCTCTGGAGGTGCAGCTTGTCTCCTTACCTCAAGATATATCATGGGAAAATATATTTGACACAACATCTGTTGAGTTCACAAAGATACTACTCACAAAGATACAAGCACTATCTTTAAAGATATTTAGAGAAAATATGAAATTTTGTGTAAAAGCATAATGAGTCTAAGTTGTCTTTTTGAAGCAACATACACTGTAGCCAATTTGAGGATTGCCATAAAAAGTAAATTGAGACTTTTAAAACTTTCATAACTTTCTCATTTCATAGCCATTTTTGATGGATTTTTGTTTTTAATGCTTCTTCTATCCTCTTTTCATCAGAATCGATTTTTCCCCAGGGTTTCATTCTCCTTTAAGCACTTCCCACTGCAATTTTTGTCAATTTTCATTCTAGAACTAAATATATGGTATATTTTTGCCCCAATCTAATTTAAGTAACCTTTGAGCATTACACTCTGAAAGTAATTCTGAACCATTTATCATGCAGCAGACCTTCACAGGTTACAATGTACATGTAGGTTCAACCCACACAGGGGAGCATTGGTATGGTGAGCTATGCAAACTTATGTGGGCTGCCAACCTCTACAGTTTAATCAACAAATTCTTGGAAAATAATTCTTTGTTTTTGACCCCCTATGATGATAACATATTTCCATCCCATTCCTTCAATTGGATCTTAATTATCTTGATCGAGTGAAATTCTCAGGGTTTTTAAATTTTTATTTTGATAACCGCTCTAGCTCCCATCTCGCGAATGAGTTGGGGAACATGACTACCTGCCATAATTGCCCGCATTTCCCCTGTACAGGCGTAATTGGTGCAATGATATCTAATATAATCACGCATTCGTGTAAGTAGGTTTAACCAGCAAAGAAAAAAAAAATCAATAAACAAAAACATGCTGAAAAACACATTCTAGAAAAAAAAAAAAAAAACAACATAAATATAACCTCACTGTACTTTGTTCCGAGTCTAAGTTGAAGTTAAACATTCGTAACGCACAATGTACGAGTACTGTAAGTGTATGTAAACATTGCAGCAAAATCATACATTCATTACCCGTATTGGGTAATCAAAAATACTGAATATTAACCCATAGATCTATATCCATAACCCCGGAAAATGATAAAATTCTTGGCCTAATGATTAGAACCTAACAGTTAGAGGGATAAAGTTCTGAATTAGCCCTGAGAATGAAATTATGAGGCCTGACACTCTATCATGTTCTTCACTTTTAATTTTCATCCCTGAAAAAAATCTGGTGAAAAAAAATAATGCCTGGGGCTGGGCTCAAATGGAAAGCATGATCCACTGGAATGAGATATTGATTAAGTTTTATGGGCAAAAATCAAATTATCCAGGGAAATTCATGATGACATATTTCTAAGCAGCACTATCTACATGCATACTGTCGGCATTGTAACTGCACGGCGCTCTATTCACTTCACATACTATACTATACATGTACATGCCAACATGTCATAATATTATAGGACACGGAGCCACACGTTTTCGAAAACGTGACTGCACTCAGCTCAGCTCGCATGTTTATACACGCAAGGTCAATATGCACGCAATGCCATGCAAACGATCGACGCAGTGTTCTTGCTAGTGCAAGCTGTGCGCAATACGTAGATCATATCAATGCATGATCGCTGACGACTTTGACCCAATACGAAAAAAGGTTCCCATATTGTCAAAACGAATTTGTTTCATTCACGATGCAAAAGGAGGCCAATTGTTTGATGAACAGAAACTTCAAACTTGAGTGAAAAATGAATGAGTAAATTGGAATAAGAAACGATGAGAATCAGAGCTAAACTGAACATTTTAGCAGGGTGTAAGGGGCTGAAAATTTTTGTTGACAACATGACAACACGAACACACCCCTCAGAGATATGCATAGGCGCCATAGGCTAGCTCAAGAAATTTTCGTTTCTTACCCTCGTTGTTGTTGCCGGTCGGGGGCTGCAAAAAACTTGGGTTTTCCAACAAAGATTTCAGCGTTATTCCACGAATGTCGCTAAGACGCTCCTCCATTCCATCCATGAAATCCATGGTATCCGAATAGAAATTCGTAAAGTATTTCGAAGCGAGAAATTAGGATAGATAACCTGGCCTGGCCGACTTCTCTGCTAGATGTAGTCGAACTTCGTAAACAACAAAATTGATCTGAGCTAAATCTAGCTAGCTAGCTGCATATGCATGCGATATGCTAGCGATAGCGCTAGCGCATGCGCGCGCGAGCACCGTAGCTAGTATGCATATGCATGGGATTGTACGAAAAAAGAATAAAATATAAAACCGTTGTAAAAGGCTCATGCACTCGCAAAACCATAAAAACCTATGGTTTCAGGCCGTCCCCTGGACCCCGCCTGTTTTGGAGTGTCAGCCCCCCCCCCCCCACTCCAAAAAACGTTCCGCAGCCCCTGCTGGAGGTGCACGCTTCCCTGATAAAAGTATAATATGCATTTAAGAGGGTAGACTACACCTCTCTAAACACCACAGTATTTCTGAGCAATAGGCCTAACTCGTTTAAAAATAATAAATCTGCAGGTTTAGATGAATTCAGTCCAAGGGTAATTAAAAGTGCGATTCGATATATAGTGTGTCCCAGAAAAAAAAAAAACGAAACCGACATGTATCGATGTTTATTTATATCTTAATCAGCATTTATGATTAACAACTAATACATATTTGTAAGGCTTAGACCCTCCTCTTTCAGTAGATACCACATTATGATACATACTTCACGCATGAGTGAATTAGAACAATATGAAGAAGGGCTACCAAAAAGTCCTTTGCACAACCATTCCTCAAATTCAAAGAGACAGATGTGAAAATATTCCCGTTACTGTGATATGAAAATACTTCTTCTGAATAGTTCATTTTCTGCTTTTTCATATGACTCCTCAATGGATGAAAATGAGTCGGGGATGAGGGATGACTAAGCTCTGTGATGCTTGCATTTCTATGATTTATTACATGGATCCGTTTGCATTCGCTGCCTGTCCTAGCAGTGAACAAAGAAGACAAAAGACTTCATGCATGGTTGATCATCAAGAAAATGGAGTGGTGAGTACAAGTTGAACTTCACAAAAATGATAACAGTTGATTAATAATGAAGTATAATGTTTTCATTAAGATGATTCACCTTGCAGTTAACAAGAGATTGATCAACGAGTGTTTCTAGTAACAAAATGGGGACGTTCTGAGCTCGAGAGTCTTCAGCAAGTTGCTGATGTTGCTGTCTGTCTAGCAGTGTCATGTCTGGTTCAATTTATGAATAGCTTTTATGGAAAGAAATCTTTAAGCGTTTTACCTATGCAGTGGTGTTTGACTAAATAAATTTATTAGATGAACAAACGACTATAACAACAATACACAAACACGCATAAAGAGCTAGGAGCGAGTGGAAGTGTGAGGGGGTGAATGGTTTGGAGTTCCGAGTGTAAGGATGGGTTGGGGATGAGGAGGAGGGTGGGAGGGACCGGGGGGTGGGGGTGGTCACTCTCCACATGGCCTGCTATACGCACCCGCGTCCAGAAAAAGCGTCGAAAAGGGTCCCGCTTCAGGCACTCAGGCGTCGTCGACGTCTTTGGCAAAAAGGGTTGCTTTTCAGCACCATTCGCTGGTAAATCGCCTCTTAGAGTAGCCTTTTCTCACTCTTCACTCCATTTAGGGTTTTGGTTATGCAGATGCCATTTAGGGGTGCAAATTTAAGTAGATCTACGCAATTTATGATTGCAAATTTGGGCAAATTTGAGCAGACCTATACGCCATTAACAGTGGCGGCACCAAGGGGGGGGGGCATGGGGGCATTTGCCCCCCCCCCCCACTCAGAAGCTTTGCCCCCCCAGTTGCCCCCCCCAGAAATTTTGAGGACTGAAAAGAAAAATTATACAGTAATTTGTAAATAAGTAGATGTTGTCATAAGCATCATATTCAAGCTGTGAAGTGCTCTAAAATACCATTTTCCGCTCTTCAAAACTTGAAAATTTTCTCACTCAGTCGCTGTTGGCTTCCTCGCACACTATTAGTTTGTAATGTAAATGTTCACTTCATGATCTAGTTTTGATCAATATCTTTACTTCATTAAGCATTACCTGATTTTACAAAGATTTCTCTCTATATCAAGTGTAACAGAAAAAATAATTATTGGGGCCACTAAAAGCATTGGCGTAAATCCCGGGGGGGGGGATATATCCCCCTACTTTTTGGAGAGGGGGGATATATGGCGTGTACAAATATCCCCCCTCACTTTTTAAGGAGGAAAATATATTTTGATTTATCAGTTAGTAAAAATTTTGCATATCTATCATAAACGACCATCATATTTTAAAATTGCTATTTGAAAATGCAATTGAAAACCAGAAAAAAGTGCTTAATTTTGGATCGCTCGCTCGTCACATTTTATAATTTCTTTTCTAAAATGCGATTAAAAATAAGAAAAGTGGCCATTTTTGGCTCGCTCGCTTTGCTCGCTCATCATATTTTAGAACATTTATTCGAAAATGGAATTAAAAACCAAATAAGCGTGTTTTTTTCGTTTGCTCGCTTCGCTCGCTCGCAAAATTGATAATAAAATGTGCGTAAGAGGAAAAATAAAATCATCCAAATATTCAATTATCCCCCCCCCCTCCCACTCCTCAAAGTGGATTTATGCCAGCGACTAAAACTCGCGCTTCACGCTCGATTTTTCCATACACACACAAAAAAAATTTGACTGCCCCTGCCCCTGCCCCCAACATTTTCTTTTGCCCTCCATTTGGCCCCTCCCATTCAACAATCCTGGTGCCGCCACTGGCCATTAACAAGTTCCAGCATTTATAGAGAGTTATAAAGTTATGAATTACAGAGCGCACCAGATGATGGTAGACGGGTTGATGTCGTCATTTGTAGATCTGGTAGATCACGCAAGCAGATTTCCTATAAGACTAAGCTGTGCTATGAATTCTCAGTTTTAACTGTATACTCCCTGACACTAGTCCTCTTCATCGTTCAGCCTATTTGAGTGTAGGAAGCCTGACCAAGAAGATACAAGTTTAATTAATGTATGTATTTTTCAACACAGTAACAGGTATGGATTCCATTTTTTGAAGTTTTGATAAAATTGGTTAAACGACTGGTAAGTGAAGCATCAGTCAGTCAAGGAAAGCAACATTTTCGACTTGCATTCATTAAGGCTAAAAGATGGCTATTCAGAGTGGCTAAGAGAAGTGTCCTTGAGAGTAATCATGTCGACCTTATAATATACTTTCAATAACTTCAAAAATGGAATTATTCCTGTTGTATTTAACATCGATTTAACATCACATCAGTCATCAGTATGGTATCAAATTAATTGATTTCAATGTTTACGCCACTTAGGGTATCGAATTAGGGGATTTCTCTGTTCACGCCACTTAGGGTGGCTTTTCTCATGGGTTACGCCAATTAGGGTTGCAAATTTGGTTAATTTAGTTACGCCATTTAGGGTGCATTTCTGAGGTTGTCGGACACGGGTGGGTAGCAGGTCATGCAACATGCAATTTATCGGTTATGCAGTATTGTTTCACTAAAATCTATCCATCAGATGAACAAACGACCATAATAAATACACACACACCATCACACATACATAACGAGGGAGGGAGTGGGAGCTTGGGGGATTGTCAAGTTTGGGTTCCGGGAGAGATTGGGGATGGGGGGTGGGGCGGGGTGGTGATGGGCAATGAGGATGAGGAGGGTGGGATAGAAGGAGCCTCTACATGAAAGTTTTTAGATCACGTGTGACCACCTCCGCATCCATTCATGCTAATAATTGGTTCGAACAATTGGTGAGAAGTTAAGAAACAAATGACTTTTAAAATCAAGGAAATGCAATCAATTTTTCAATTTAAGTTATCTCTGTCATCCCTGGTCCATTTTTCCCGATTGGGGTGTCAAACGAAAGGGCAGAAAATGAACTTTTATAGGGATGTGATTATCTCTTTGAAAAGATGGAAGAACAGAGCCATATAGGTTAATGGCTCTGAAATGGGCTATCCATCCGTTTATTTATTCTATTATTGTATGTCATAGATTTTGGTATATGCATGTGTTATTCTTTTTTGTACGATTTTCGGAAATAAAAACAAACAAACAAGGTCAAAGGTCATTTTATTTCAAACGTTAAAGTTTACCTGCTAGACTCTCTTATGACACATAACTTGACAACTGTTGGTCCAATGGCAACCAAACTTGGGTGATAGATGCACTAGGGGTAACATCATGTTGCGGTGCTGTCGGAGGTCACATGGTGAGGTCAAAGGTCATTTGAGGTCAAATGATAGAGCTTACTTGCAAGACTCTCTTATATGACAAATAATTTTGCAACCGTTGCTCCCTTTTGAACTAAACTTGGGTCATAGATGTACTTGGAGGACCTTCATGTTATAGTGTTATCGGAGGTCACATGGTAAGGTCAAAGGTCATTTTATTTCAAACGTTAAAGTTTACCTGCAAGACTCTCTTATGACACATAACTTGGCACATGTTGGTCCAATAGCAACCAAATTTGAGTGATAGATGCACTAGGGGTACATTCATGCTATTGTGCTTTCAGGTCACATGGTAAGGTTAAAGGTCATTTTAGGTCAAACATGAAAGTTTACCTGCAAGACTTTCTTATGACATCAAACTTGGTTAGGGATGTACTTGGGGAAACTTTCGTGTTATTTAGTCACGGGTGGGCGAGACAAAATCTTGATATTGGCTTGTTTAAAATGCTCGAGCGCGTATCGTATATACCAGGACTTATGAATTTCTTGATAAACACATTATTTACAAAAATCAATTTGGATTCTGTCAACATTTTTCTACAGCTATATGGCACTATCTAAACTCACAAATGACATAATTGACTCCTTCGAAAAAAAAATCAGTACTCAATTTGAATTTCATAGACTTATAGAAAGCCTTCGATACTATAAATCACTCGATCCTATAAATATATTAAAAAAAAAAAAACACTTTATCTATATGGAATCCGACGTGGTACAACACACGATTGGTATGTTAGTTATCTTAGTAATCGCCTCCAGTGCACCAAATTTGACTCGGTCGTTTGAGTAATATTACATGCAGTGTACCTCAAGGGGCATTGCTTGGTCCTTTAATTTTTATTCCAAGTTTATATAAATGACATCTTAAAATCGGCAGCAGCATTAACTTTAGTTCTCTCTGCTGACGACACTGATATTTTATGTAGCGGATATAATCTTACTTCATTGTGCAATAACGTTAATCAACAGCTAACCCTTGTATGCCAGTGGTTTAAAGCAAAAAGAAATTGTCTGTCAATAATTAAAGAAGTGTAATTATATGATCTTTCATAATAATAAAAACATTGATTATGACAGCATTTCTATACCATTATGGGGTCCGCCCACTTGACCGAAGGCCCGCGAGGCCGACTTTTCTCGTATCGTATTTTCCTTCAGCACAAATAATGCGCTATCGGTATATGAAATGATTATGTCTCCTATAGCATGTTTAGTCCTCGTTGCCCCTTGATAATAATTATTAAACTTCCTTCTGGCACAGGAATTTCTCAGAGCGGTGTGATATTATAGATTACAATTTGCTATTTTCGGCCTCGCGGGCCTTCGGTGAAGTGGGTTGTCACCATAATTATCTTGACAACGTACCTAGGGTTGAGTTTTTTAGGTGTAACACATTGATAGTTCTCTGTCTTGAAAAAAAAATATATTCTCGAAACAAAAAGCAAAGTCTCTGAAAACATTGGCGTCATTTCTAGACTCCGTCACATATTTACCTAACAACATCCTCCGTATGCTCTACAGCTCTGTAATCCTACCATACCTTCCATATCGCAACCTTGCCTGGGGGAACTCTCTCACCTCCAATCACCCTACAAAAGAAAATTATTCGTATAATTACAGGTACTGCCTCCCGTGGCCATGTCGACCATTTTTAAAACAATTTAATATACTAAACCTTACCGATATCAGTAAACAAAGCTCATTTATGTACAGATCCACTAACAACTATTACCTGAGGAATTTTGTAACTTTTTTCAACTTAATTCAAGTATTCATAAATACGAAACCAGACATGCAAATCATGTTATTATATTCTGAATTGGCCTGTGACTGTTCCTTCTATATATTTTTTTAAAATGCTATTCTTTGAATGGTTATTATGACATGCATGCTCATAATTATTTTTTGTTTCTTTGCTTTGTTTCATGTTCCGTTTTTTATATTATGTCATGTTATGTTGTGTAAATTGAGAATGATCCTGAATGTATGGATTTCAATCAATAAATTTTGAATTGAACTGAACTGGATTGAATTACATGATGAATTCTATGTCTCGGACCACAACTCCAGCTAGTGGAGAAACTTTGAATGCTTTCTGCTGTCGATAGTCACCTGACACATGTATTGACGTATAATTGTCATGTGACTGATCACGTGATATTTTGGTTACTGGATTGTGTCTGAATAGACTCGACTCTGCATTCAGATTTCAGATCGAAAAAACTGTTGGAAATTGTTCTTACTTGCATTCCTCCTCCTAGCATTGCTACTTTCCTTAATAATAATGGCTTCTCAAGTAAGCAATTTTAATTTATTTAGACTGATATTATAATCGTTGTAATGACAAGTTTAACTTTTATTCTCGTTGCATGTTTTCACGATCGACACAACTCACATTCACAAGCCTCGGTCATGACATGTCGGTGAGGCTCGGCTTTCAATTTTCATAGCTTTTAATTGGGTGTGGCCCTGGGCTGGGGGGGGGGGGCTTTGAAATGTTTGAAGTGGTGGCATTTCGGGAAAGAGTCTCCCTCATTAACCATTCGCCTTTATTGTGCAAATGCATATGCAACTTTGCAAGTCCTGATGTGTGAGTTTTTCATTATCGACTCGCATTTCTTTTTTCCTTTCAACTTCTACAGAAATACGAATTCAATGTCGAGATGACATGCAGTGGGTGTTCCTCTGCTGTTGAAAGAGTTCTTGGTCGTCTTCAAGGTGAGATCAACATGAAATATACTACAGACATGACCAAATTTTTTATCTAATTACAGTCATGACTAGCTATAGGATAGCTATCGTGATTTTATTCTGATATTACACGATAGCTATAGATTGCTGACATAGGCCCCTGTGTAGACAGATGTGACCTTGAAATATTATGCCTCCAAATCACACTTTCTCATGCCCGGTTAACCCTGCAAACTACCTTCCAAGTTCGCCAGTGGACCAGTCGATCAAACTGTGATATAAGAACCTTAAATTTATTTTTCAAACTCAAAATATCGACTTTTGATTGATACGGGATCCTACCTTCTTGTTGATTTCGCCGCTTGATTAATTTCCATTTCAATAGCGCGACCTCCGACATCGTGAGTTCACCTACACCCGCTGGTCTCGGCCACAGGCGCTAGGCAAAGCAGCGTTGCACTCTCGCACGCACTCTGCGTTCGAGGACACATGCGAACAGGCACAGCATGGGTGTGCTAATGGTGAGGATTTTGCTCTGTGTGGGACAGTGTCAGGAGGGAAATGGAAAGAGACCTCGGTATTAAAAACAGGATTAAAAGTAGACAGATTCTGGACTTGGGGTATCACAGCTTTTGTAAAGAGTAGAATTAATTTTTGGTAATCTTCCCTCACCTATTCAGTTTCTCCATGTATGCTGCATCAATGTTTGAAAGTTTACCTTTAAAATCAGATGTAATGGAGATATATATGGAGGTTAGGAAATTTCCCACTCTTCATTCTTTTTGTCAGTTTTGAGAAAATAGGCACATATTATTTGCGCGTATGATTTAATTTGAAAGAAGAAAAAATAAGAGTAGGAAATTGTGGTCGAGAGATCTGTCAATATGAAACCAACAGACCGTTTATATTTAAAGGTCATATTAGACATTGTCTACTTCATAATTTCAGGTGTAGAGAAAACAGAGATCAACTTAGAAGGCAAGAAGGTCTATGTGCAGACATCTTTACCTAGTGACGTGGTTCTGGAGGCCCTCAAGAAAACTGGAAAGGCAACAACTTTTGTTGGAACATGCTGAATGCATTTCAGTGTGAGGATTTCTTTTGAGATTTATGAAGGGTCATGGTGTAGTGGTCCATTCACTTAAGTCTCAGTCAAAGGGATGAGGGTTTGAATCTGGGCCTGGCACCACTATGAACATGACAGACAAAGAAAGCGGACAAAATAAACAACTTCTATTCTACCTTTCACAATGGTTCTGGTAGTCAAAAGAACATCCCTTCACTGCAATTGTCTAAAATATGTGGAACAGGTGTCACATGCATATTCACCTGGAACTACATGGTTAAACATAATAGCTGTGAAGGGATGTTCTTTTGACTACCAGAACCATTGTGAAGGGTAGAATGAGAGGTTGTTTATTTTGTCCGCTTTCTTTGTCTGCCATGTTCATAGTGCACTAACGTCTTGTGGCAAGACTTTAATCCATGTTTGCCACTCTCCACCCGGGTCTAATAAGTGGGTACCCAGCAGGAAGAAATTCATTCTGTAGTGCCTTATCATGGTAGCTCAGTTACAGCCCAGGAAATAATATGATACTTTGTAAAGTGCAGTAGAGTATATTTGTATAGTAGCTGCACTTCATCAATGGACCATTATCATTATTATTTTATCATTGATATGAAGATGTCAGAAAAATGGCTCTTACTAGAAATCAACACCCTAGCCTCAAGTCAAGTATTTTTTAAATCAAAGCTTAGACAGAATAAAACAGGTCAGTGAAAATTTGAACGAAATCAGACATGGAATAAGAAAGTTATGCCTATATGAAATTATCTGTTTTTGACACTTCTCTAGCCATTGGTGATATAATTAAGTAGACAACTCTCAATATATTTTGTACACAGAATTTCACATGTTCTTTATCTTTAAGATCTCATGTTTCCATTGTCCCCATTTCAAATATATTGTGGAGAAAACATTCCTACCATATATATTGTGAGTTTGGCATAACAAAATGTGCAAACATTAAGCAAAATGAAAATGTTTAATTATGTGTATACAAAACATATTAAAGGCATTGGCTAACTTTGTGAGTAGCTGATTTAAAAAATTCTCAAACTAAGATGAAACATGTGTATGAGTACTTGTATTTGTACTCAAAAACCCTGAAACCAACTATAATTTGGAATGAAAAAGTGTAAGTTAGACGCAAACGGCAATTTTATTATCCTTCGTCTAACGAGACAATCAGTAAGAGGACTACTTTGCTTGAGTTTGAAAATGCCGTTATGTGCCTCCCGCCGCGTCATACGCCAATACACACAGTACGGTAAGGTGAGTCATACGCGCATGCGCACTCCTTATGTCTGTTCTGTGCAACCGACCCTCGTATATTTTTCAAACATTGGTTCACATTTTTGATATTTAAAAATATTTCCTGTGGATATTATACTTTGAAACTTTTAGACTGGTATTTTTACACTATAACCCTTATGTTTATCCCATTTTCAAGTAACAAAACAAGATTTTTTTAAATCATAACAATGTTAACCAATGCCTTTAAGAATTGTCCACAAAATGATGTCATTAATAGCAATGATAGTGTCAAAAAATGTCATACAGAAACTTTCATTTAGCCATAACTTTCTTATTCCGTGTCCAAACTCATTCAGATTTTGGCTGATCTGTTTTATTCAGTCTTAACTTTGATTTAAAAATTACTTGACTTGAGGGTGTAGGTATTTGTCAGAAAGAGAGGAAATGACTTTTCAGCATTTATTTGCAGGAAGATGTATATGTATACAACCCAGTTGCTTTGTCCATTGTTGTAAGTTTGTTCCATTCAATAGCGGAAAACAGATCCTAATCAGTTACATGCATATACCGTGCAAGTCTGTACTGCACTTTAAAATCAGGCATGCTGTCTTATCTCTCGTATACTCTGTCATTGTGTGAATTTATTTCTCTATTTCTGTGCAGTAGACTTTTTCACAGTTTTTTTTTTTCATTATAGGAAGTGAATTATCACCATGGATTCTAAAATGCCATTTTTATTTTGTTCTTTCTATTTTGCAGATGTTTCCAGAGAGCTTAGAATGCTTCAGTCCTGCCCATGTGATCTACTTGCTACAATGAAACATTTCATTATCTTGATGTATATTATTCTTTTTGTAAAAAAAAAATAAAATGTACGTAAATTGGATGGTACATGCTGTTCCTTAGATTGTAGAATATTGTAGAAAAGATAGTTCTTTGACTGGATGTACTTTCTTGATCTATTTTAACAATTAGTTTGCTAGACTACTAAATTCTTAAAGATGTAATTTAAGCAGGGCTCTTACAGACATGTTTCAAATCAAATATGATATATTACCTTTGATTTTTGACCTTCGATATTACCCAAAGACCCAAAATGAGTTTTGTATCCATTTAACAAAATATGTCAGTAAAGACAAATTCATGCTGCAATCACAGATGTCAAAGCACGAATTCCACATTGTTTTTTTTTTGTTTTTTTGTTTTGTTTTTGTTTTGTTGCTGTTGTTTGACTTTCCATTGCCCTCAGTTGTTGATGTTCCTTTCCAATCAGGATATGGCATAAGCAAGCAGTTCAATGAATTCATTCATAGTCTGTTAATTTTGAAGATTCTTATTATTTTTTATTATTATCACCCTTGCCAACATACATGTAGTACTTTGGCTTGTTATGAAAACCCAGAAAAGGGAATGAAAAGCCCAAGGGCTTTTTTATCATATTATTTCAGGTTGTGTAAATATTGATAATCAATCAACACTATCACAATTCATTCTCAGACTTATTTGACATGTTTCATGTTCTAAAGATCATGTTCAAGTTTTGGTTTTGAGAAGAACAGATAATTATCTGGACCATTTTGTCAAGTGAGTTATGTGACACTGCATTTCAGCATTATGATTTTTGCTTCTATGTATATTGTTTTAGAATAGCTTGCAATATTTGTGTGGGAAATATTGACATATTTGTGTTATAGTAGAGGGTAATAGGGTTCATTTTTTTTTAAATTCCTGTAATGCATGTTTTATAATGCATATTTTGCAAATGAACTAAATGTAGGTGAGCATTTGATCTCATATTATGCTTATTAGCTTGTTTCTGTTATGTTTTGTCTTTTTTTTTCAATTTGTAAGTGCTTGCAGTAGATGTAACTTAAAAAACAAGAATTTGTCGATTTTCTTCTCTTTTATTACATCATAGCCATATTTTGCTTTCAGTAATGTTCAGTGATTTTGAAATGGTGTACGTATATTTATTTGTCATAGCAATATTTCATGCTATTCTTTAGAGGCTCAATAAGATACATTCCTTCAATTTCATGATACTTTGTCCTCATAATTATGATTACATGTACATGTATCATATATCCTCCTCCACTATTTCTAATCCCACTCCTGCTACCATGCCAGTTAAGGAGACACTTCAGCCATGATAGTGACTTAAGTTATCTTACTTTACTAACCCATAGCAGTACAGAGCTTTCTTGAGGTCTAAATTAATCATCTTCAATCCTCAAATTGGCAACACAAATCATTTTTTTCCATGTTTACATAGCTTGAAAAAAATAAATATGGATATAACATAAACCAAAATGAAATATAATTGTAAAATTGAATCAGAAATTGCTCACTTGAACACAGAAATAGTGATTATATATTATTCACAGCATTGCCAATTTAAAGAGTTTAATGATGAGTTACATTTGAACTGCTCTAATTCGAGAACGCCACACCATACAGTGATGGGAATGGGCTAAAATTTTGTCAGTGCATTTTTTCTCTTTCTGCCCATGTATGATATGTACTGCCCAACATTCTGGACCAACAGATACTGCCAAAGCGTCTCTTGAAGGTGACACTGTACCTCTATGGGCTAATTAAGGCTGTGGCTGGTTCATAATATGGCACCAGAAAGAGCAGACAAAGTGAGAACAATGACTGGGCATGATTCTGCCACAAGATGGTGGTATAACACTATGGTGGTCTAATAAGTATCAGAACCAGTCTGAATGTTAGTAATTTAACTTTTTTGTTTTCCTGTTTCAAATAAATTTTCTGCTTGCATGAAGTATCATCAGTTTAACCCATCTGTTGTGATGCGTTTTATGTACCATAAGTTGAAATGTAATCACCATCTTGGATATTTCTACAAAAATAGGGTTGCTAATACAATAGTGAATATGTATAAATATTGCTGAATGGGTATATGTGATGACATTATACATGTGTATCTGTTTATATTCAACATGTTTTCAGTGTAACATGTACAGCTACAGTGCGCCAACACAAGAAAAAAATGTCTATCCATCTGCCAAAGAGAGAACCATGTATAGTGTCATTTTAAGCTTTGAGAATAATAAAGATGATAACTGAAATTTTCAAATAGAAAACTTTACAGTAGGTGGCTATAAAAAGCTCTTCTGGTTTCCATGCAGCTTATTTGTCTTTGGTTGAATACCTTGACACTAAACTTCTTACCTTTATGTGATCGCAGTATATTATATTAATGATCTTGACTAAGTTTGCATAAGGGAATGCCTCTCATCCTGTATGTTATGTTACTATAGTGAAACCTGTATATTTATAAAGAATGCCAAAGGGAGACAGAGTGGTCTTTTTAAGCAGTTGGTGTTTAGATACAGGTTTCTTTAATGCTTGTTTCAATGAAAAAAAAAATCTGGGAAAATTTTTCAAGGGAAACAAAATTTGTCTTTATGAACAGGTGGTATTTCTATACAAGTGGTTGCTAATGGACTGTATTATTGTTTGGGAGGGATATTACTGCCATTCTGGCTTTCAGTATACAGGGTCAATCTTAGTGGCATAAAGATGGATGAATGATTTTTTTTTCTGGTATCATACAGCGCTCTTAGTATATAGGAACTTCACGCATGCATAGGATTTTATATTTTTCATACAAATTCTGTTGAATATCAAGTGAATAGGGAATAAAAATGTACACTGGCAACCAGATAATGTGATGTTTTTTATTGTAATTTATTCTATCTTAGATTAAGGGAGAGTGATATAACAGGTTCTGTAATTTCACTATTTCTTTTCGCACTTGTTGAACTCGGGGACTTCGGGGGGGGGGAGGAGGGGGGGGAGGGCGACCGCCCCGTTGATTTTTCAAGTGATTAAAAAAGAGGGTTTGCTGGGATATCCCTATTTGTTCATTTACAATATATACATAAACTCACATATGGGTCATCTTGCCTACCCCCCCCCCCCACATCAAAATACCCTGGCACTGCCCCTGGTTGAACCTTTTGTCAGAAATAGCCACATTTTAACGGTTCTTCCAGTTGAGAAGCTTTTGTTGGATAGAGATAGAATACTGACAAGGACTTTGAATGTAGGAGAAAGAGTGATAGAAAACGCGCGCATATGCATTGTATCATTCTGGGAAAGGAGGGACAATCGCACATTGGCACTGTTCATTGCATGTAGCATTGACAGAAACATGTTCTCAGAGACAAAGAAATGAGAGAATGAAATACTGCCAAAATGAAAAATAATGGCAAACATTTTTGGGTGCATGGTGAAATTATTGACCCAGACTTGGAATATATCTTAAAATAACTGATGCGTTTAAAGTAAGAAAAAAAAAATAATCGAGAGCCGTCAAAAGGATAATATTTTATACATATTTACACGCGTTTGTTTGTTGCTTTGGGCTTTGGGGTTGCTTTGAGCACTGCACAAGGAGCACCAAAAAATTTGGTTGTCTGTGATGATTTAGCGCGAATGAACCAACAGCTGGCGCTAGAGCTTTCCCAAAAATAGCCGCCCCAGCAAGTCCACCAAAATGGCGACGCCCACAGAAGAACTTGGTCTCCTATCAAAATGCGCATCTGCTGAGATTGAGAAGGTAAGAACTGACCCTTTACCTTTTATGTTATTTTCACGATTTTTTCCCGCAATAGTCCTAGATGCACGATGGTCATGTACTTTATTATATTCATGTGGAAAAAATCTGGCCCTGGCTCTGCAAGCTGCATTGAGATGGAGACATGGAGAGGAGGTAAGTTGGAAGATTCCGCCGGTCCTGCCGGGGGTAGGGAACAGTGCGGGTTGGTGTTGTATCCGCGGGCAAAACTGGACAGGGATTCAGAGGTTTGTAATTGTGTGATGGGGGAACCTAAGGCTATGCACTTTGTTTTCAGCAGCTAAAAGTCACAAAAAATCATTGGCTTGTGCAAATTTCATTTCTAGATCTATATCTTGATTCTATCTACATATTCGAAAGTTGATTTGTGGAGAAAATTACAATGGGTGAAAATATTTCCAGGTCAATATCGATGCCGGTGTCAGATTTTATTCTGAAAAATGAAGGGGTCCTAAAGCTACGCACATGCAGTAAATGAATGCAAATTTCTTTATTGAAACTGACTGTGTGTATCGCATGTGTATTTGATGACTGTGATGTTGCTTCTAAGCTTAGGGTTTGTTTGATAAGAGTGGCAAAAAAAATTAATGTTATTGATATTGGTAAGGTCAAAGATTTTAGAAAAAAAAAATGTTTGGCTTCATCAAAGACTGTGGAAAGGGTCAAACAAATTGTCATTAAATCATATGTTACTAATGTTTTATAAGATATATTTATATCCAGAAATTGTAAAACACAATACTATAAGTCTAGTGGGCAAATATCTTTTATTGATACGAAATACATAGAATATAACAATTCAAAACAAAAGGAAATTGAAGAAATGCACATTGAGAATGGTCCCCTTTGGAAAATTTTTTACTGCATCCTTTGATATTGATCGGTAATGTTACCCACTATTTCCACATTGTTTGATGTTATTCTTGTATTCTTTCCATTTGTAATTACTGTAAATTGATTGTATGTTTATAATTGTTTTGATCATGTACATATGAATTATCTGATCATTAAAAAAAGTTTTGAAAGATTAAAAACTGGAAATATCTTTATTCATTTTGCTTGTTTGTTTGTTTGTTTTACTGCAGCTTCTGCATCAAGTTGCAGACAGTTTAGCTGGTCATCATCGCCCAAGATATCAGGATTATGGAAAGGTCTGGAGCTTGGATGAATGGTTTCAGGTTATGCAGGGTTGTGAGACTTATCTCAAGATGGCTGTGAAGAAGGATTCTACCAAAGATGAGGTGTGTGCAATGTGGCGAGTGACTTGAACACCAAGAAAAGAGTGTAAAGATAATTTTTTTGAAAGAAGTGGAAATGTCTTCATGGTTGTGGATATGATAACATGTTAACCAGGGTTAAGATATGTAGTTTCCTTGGTTTAGGAATTCAGTAGTTTATCACACAGGTTTGAAGTTCTAGATCCCCAGAAAATGGATTTTATTGTGCTTTCTTTCAGATAGATAGAATGTAAAGTCCTCTTTTTTTTTCTGCAGAACAATATTATCCTTTGGAATATTCTGTTCATCAGATTATCTGTTCCATTCCTCTATTCTTCATGTACATGTACATGTACATTTTTATTATCTCAACAAGATATTTTCTTTAGCCTATTTTAATTTGTGATAATTTTATCTCTTGATTGTTCAGATGAAAGCTGCTTTAAGTGGCCTGTCAGAGGATGTACAGGAAAAGCTGATGGAGTGTGTGTCGATACGGAGGGATGATCTCAAGCAAGCCCTGATTGGGAACACAGCTACCATCTCACAGTCACATCTCACAGACTTTGACTGGAAATTAAAAGTTAGTGTGAAACCGTTCCCATTCTGTTTCTTGATTGTATTGAAGAGTTATATATGATAGTAAATTTTGGAACTTTTTTATTTTTTCAATTTAATTCAATTCAAAGAAACATATATTTTCTTCCACTTGACTTGCAGGAGTTAATCATTTTTTTTTTCAATTGTGTACAGTTTATACATCGTAACATAATATCCTAAATAACATAAATCAAGGAAGAAAGCGAGGTCCCTAAAAGCAAGTGCTTGTGACAGGCTTGCCTGAACAACTTAGCACAAATATTAAAATATACAGGAGAGTAGAGGGGAGAGAGTTTAGAGTAACGAGAAAAGAAGACGCAGAAGTAGTAGAAGAAGAAGAAGACTGCAACAGTAACACTTGTATTTTGTAGCAAGGCAAGATTGTGATTTAAATTACTGTTTACAGTATATTTACTATGTTTTCAAGTAATCAAACAATGGTGAGAAGGTTTACTCCCAGCCAGCAGTTTTTATTGTATGCATGAGAATCTAATGAGAAAAAAAATGCATTTTAGGAGGCTCCATTTTGTTTTCACTTCATGGAAGCTTCCGAGAGTTTCAAAGGCAAAGCGCCCTGTCCCCCCTTTTCACTGGTTCTTATTTCAATCCTTGAAGATTTTATTTTGTGAAAAATGCATATGATGTCTTCTTTTGACATTGATATTCTTTATAGTTTTACATATTAAAAATGTGAATGTTAATGACTCTTATCATTGGTAATGCTAATCTCTTTACTGTTGTCGCATTTTATCAATCTCATAATTGAATTTTTTTTCCTCATCATGTTTCTGTTCCTCTGTTATCTGTTGATATTGTGCTCTTTAGGATGTTTATCAATTTATGGACATTCATACTTCTCCTTCTTATACAGCTTGCAATGTCAAGTGATAAAATCTCATCGGTTCAGGAACCTCTTGTCAACCTAGATCTCAGTTTGATGGAGGATGGAACAAATAAACTCGTTTCATTAGAACTGAACAAAGAAGAACTGAAAAAGCTGGTGTCATCTCTAGAGACTGCTAATCGGGTTAGTATTTAGTCATCTTTCATTTGATATTAGGGTATAAAACATTCATGTCTGTTTACTAAAATATAGATTGTCATTGACTTTAGCCATAAGTAGAAAGACATCAATAATTAGAAATTATGCACTAAACAGAAATGACAAGAATGATAATTTCAGCACTTGGCCACCATATGAAATATCTTTTTCCACATATTTTTGGTGCACATGGTGCAAATGGGTCTATCCTTAATGTAAGCGCGCACGAAATTTACAAAATAATCACGTCTGAGAAGTTAAGACTAGAAATAAATCCGGGTATGAATGAATAAAGTGCACCGTCAATTTCGTCAACTGCTCGTGGCACAGTGGTTAAAGCCATTGTCAGAGCTCGATATATTACTAGTCATGCTAGTCAAGGGTTCGAATCCCCATGATGCTGATAATTTTTTTGTCGTTATGAAATTGATGACAATGGCGTTTATTCCGTTGACGAAATAGTTAAAGTATGATAGATATTCTGCGATCAAGTGCCTACCATTCCGTGCCTGCTTACACTAAGGATCGACCTGCAAATGGCCCCCAAATTTCTACACTATACTGAATACAACATCATACAAACCCTGAATATTTAAGTCCGATTTCCCACCATGAGAAATGAGGAAAGACCTACACAGTTCTCACTACCAGTGGACCACAAGATGGGCCCTAAAATATTTTTGAAAATTAGGTAAATTATGAAATGTGTCTGATGTAACATGACAGAACTGGAATGAAGCTACTGATATACTGTTTTATTTTGAATATGTTCTCAAATATTTCTTTATGAAATGGCTGGTAAATAGTGTAATAGTCCAGCTGTTGTAGTCAACTCAAATATGCTCTTGTGACCTTCAGTAGTGTTTGACGGCCAGCTTGATGATGAAGGATTAGAGATGCTTAATTAGTTATCGATCATGATTGCATACATCGCTTAATGTTATGATTTACCATCATTTCAATGTATTGTTTATTTGGTTTTCCTGCTATCATTTTAGTCACTTTGCCGCCATATTTCATGTATTCTCTTCTCTTCCTTCTTCTTCTTCTTGTATATCCTTCTTTACTTTCTGTAAACTTTTTTCTCTATATTCTCTGTCTCCTAGCTTCTTCTTCTTCTTCTTTTCTTCTTCTTCTTCTTCTTCTTCTTCTTCTTCTTTTCTTCTTCTTCTTTTTTTCTTCTTCTTCTTCTTCTTTTCTTCTTCTTCTTTTTCTGATCATTTCTTCTTCTTCGTCTTCTTCTTTTGTTCCTGTTTTCTCCTTCACTTCCTTTTTCTAACTCTTCTCTTTTCTTTCCTATTGTAAATACTTTTACCATGTTCCTTACCCAGTTGAATATTTATGTATATGATACTTTATATTGATTTGTACATGTTATTACTGATATTACTTTTTACTGATATGTTTGTAAATATTGTATGTATTGCTTTTATCCCAGGGCACTGGAGGACAGCAGTTTTGATATTAAACTGATGAGGCTACCCTGAATAAATAAAACTGAAAATAAATAAAATAAATAATCATTTCTTTTCCCCCCTTTTTGTCCTAGGCTGTGCTGCAGCTGAAGACGTGAGACCTTTGATTCTTTGTCGCATCACGGATGACATTCCATCAGACTTAAAGCATTGTAGAGACTTCTTATTTTTGTACTTTTCATGGCCTTACATGGTTGGACCTGCGTGGAGAGTTACAGTTGCAATAACCTACGTGACACAAAGATTTCAACTTGGGATGCCTGAGGAAATATGACTTGTGAAATGATCAGCTTAAGGATTTCAGTAAGAGATGAAGAAGTATTGTTGCAGTGACTTGCCATATTAAGAGGAGGAAGTCCCACATATTTGTCATTATTGTCCTCAAAGTGCAGATGGACTATATTTCCATTTCACTAAATGGTTATTTTGAAACTAATGTTTGGTAAAACCTTTGAAGGGGACACTGCTCAGTGGTGAATGTTTACATATAAGTAAAATTATAAGAAATAAATACAAATATGGTGAGTTATACCATGCATTTTTTTCAAAAGATTATTGCAGTCAAGGAGTTTTAAGAGCTGGAGTCCCAACTGGCAACAAATTATTTCAAGCAGCTGTCCTTTTCTAGGTTGCACAATAGACTCTACAGGTGTGCTGTTGCCTTTGATGTCCGGGATTCGATGCTGCCAACATTATGGGAAAGCTTGAGTAGTGATTTTGTCACAAATAAGATATCGTTAATATTTCACTTTATATTTGAATTTACAGAGAGAAAATTGAACAGATGATAAAGTATGAATACAAAAGCCTAATTGTGTCCAGAAATCTGCGTATGTTGCATAATAGCAGTTTTAATTTGTGAAAAATAGTAAAATTTTACAATTCTAAAACCCGCAATTTGACACTTTTCCGATTACTTGTGGAAAATGAAAATGGAATTTGTTAAATTACAGTTATTTATGATGTTACATGTCAGAATAGTGCCCACACATGCCCAGTTGAGTAATTTTGATTCATATTTCACGAAATTTTGCACCATTTCTTTTCGCTTGCCTCCTGTAAAGGTAAGCACTGTGTACTGCTCGTATTATCAGACGAGTAGTAGCGAAAAGTGATTATCATTACAAAAGCATATTTCCCTTTGAAAATGGCCCGTAAGTTTGAAGCCAGGCAGGAATCTTTTGTCTACGCATCAGCAAGGAAGGTCCAGTTAAGCACATGCCTGACATATTTTTGCCTAGCGGCATCGAACATGGTTCAAAGGGAATGAGTTAGATGTGACTCCAGCTCTGGAAACTCCTTGGTGCAATTAATTGATTGCCTGTAAATGTACCTAATAGGTAATTGAAATGAATATTACATTGATAATACATTTAGTATGAAATGTTTGTTGTTATTTTATTTTGAAGAGAAATATCATGAGAAGTACTCCCGACCTAATTATTCAAAATCACATAATGCTAACTTGGTCTTCAGCTATGACTTTCATTTGGTTGTTTTTTAACAATGTGAGCAATGATATTGATAATAATTAGATAAATCTATATAGTGCATTTACTATATAAATATACTCTACTGCGCTGTGATGTAACAGAGCTCCCAGTAATGCTACTGCTTAAACATACACTAAAAACTACCGGTAATCCAAAACTTCTGAAAAAGGTGAGTCTTCAACAAACCTTTGAAAACAGTAACAGATGGGTCTTTCTTATTTCCAGTGGCAGTTTATTCCAAAATTTTGGAGCAGCACAAATGAAGGCATGATCTCCAAGAGTTACTTTTGTTTTTAGAGAGTTAACTTTAGAAGCAGCAACAATGATCTTTAGTTCTTAAAAATGATAAATTTACTTTATATATTCTAAAAAGTTTTTTAAAAACCCAGAGATTTAGTCAAAATAATGTAAGCACATATCATTAAAGTGACAAGTATATGTTATGATATTATGTTCAGCTGTGATGTTTTTGTTGCCCCTTTGATTTCAACCAGTCTGATTTTATTTTCATTCCTTAATTTATCTGCAAAATAGTATTTTTTTACACTTACTTTGGCATATGCATATACCCAGTACAATGATAAACATGA
Source organism: Echinometra lucunter (assembly GCA_029962745.1). Classification (NCBI taxonomy): domain Eukaryota; kingdom Metazoa; phylum Echinodermata; class Echinoidea; order Camarodonta; family Echinometridae; genus Echinometra; species Echinometra lucunter. The sequence goes on along the minus strand of CM057161.1, from coordinate 11,812,458 downwards.
ATGTTGATAGGACAGCCCAGTAAAGTATGCAAATGGTATAACATTCATGTATGTGATAGTATGAAAATAAATGTGCATCAGGATACATTATAATGATTGAGAGAGAGGGGGGGGGGAATGAGAGGGAGAGAGCATGGCCATATGCACATAGAGGGGCAGGGGGGCAGTTGCCCCTCTGGAAAGTTTCAAAACCCCACTCTTTTCTATTTTTTTCCTGACCTTTTTATTGAGAATTTCCCCGAATTCCACCCAAAATGTCCACCAGATCGTTCAATTTCACTTCTACAAATGCAAAAGATCGCTTGCGTGTTCCCTCAAATATTAAATGTATTTTTGCCCCCCCCCCCCTAGGAAAAAATTCCCGCGTACGGCCTTGGGAGAGAGAGAGAGACAGAGAAGTAGAATAAGAAGGGGCATCATAAAAGGAATTCAATCTATTCTGTTGGACCATTTGATCAGGGGTGGATCCAGGATTTTGTAAAGAAGGGGCCCAAAGTTTTTTCAGGTGTCTATTTTGCCCGAAAAATTTGCTTGCAAGCAAAAGAAAAAGGTCCTTGGCTTTTTCAGGTGTCTCCTTTACCTCCCCCCCCCCAAAAAAAAAAGCACTGACAAGCAAAAAAAAAAAAAAAATGAGTCATCAGCTATTTCAAGTGTCTAAGTCACGGAAGGGGTGGGGGTGCTCAGGCCAGGCCCCTAAATCCATGCATGCATGCCATCTTGAAATAATATTCTGCAATGTTTGAATGTATGCTAGATGAATAAAATACATAGAGGGACTGAAAAAGGAACATACAGAGAGAGGTAGAGAGAGAGGGGGTGAGAGGTGACTGAAATTATTTCTAAAAAAGAGAGAGGACTTCATATGTGTGGGGCGGGGTGTGGGGGTGGGGTGGGATGTCTCTGTGTGCTACATCACTTTCAGAGACCAAAGTTGAACCAGTTAATTTGTTATGAAAGTTTGTTTGGCTTTGCATGACTAAAAATGCCCTTAGGCAACTTATATGATATGGACCGAAAGTGGGCTTCTTAAAATGTCTGAAATTTTCAATCGTCACACCCCGCATTTCTGTGGTGATGTGGAGCCAGCCCGCCCACACTGCATGCGAGTGATTCATTCCTGCCATTCATTCTGTTTGGTAGTCTTTTCTTCCACTCCTCATTACGCTAATAACAAGGATTGTGCTCATGCAAGCTGAATGCATAACGTGTACTCTGCTGCCCGTTCTTTTTATTTTTTTGTTTTGTAATAGTATTTATTAAATCAATTCAGTTCAAATCATACAATGGTACATTGCAAATGTTACATCAAACAAAACACAGTTTATAAAGACAAATAATTATTCATAATACAAAAAATATTGTACAGAAATCATATTATTTGACATATTCATATTACAGGCGATTAATTTATTCATAAAACAAAAAATCAGCCAATCATAACCAATAAAAATTGACAAAACCAAAAAAGCTATATCCCATTGCATAATGATTAATGAAACTGAATGAAGTTATGATATAAAAAGAAAGGATCGAGTGTTTCCACTCTCCACGCACCCACATACACCCAAACATCCCCCCCCCCCCCCATACAGACATACCCACACAAAGCAAAACAACAACAACAACAAACAAGCACACAAAAACAAAGACAAACAAAACACCAAAAAAAAAAAAAAAAAGGAAAGAAAGGGGGAGGGAGAAAAGAAAAGAAAAGGTCAGTTCACAATGGCACCGATCGGCCACCCCCGCACGTGTGCAAACCGGGCGAAAGCCATCCCTTTCTCATCCTTCTTATAAGTTTAAATAGCATTAATTGCTTTTAGATGTTCCCACTTTTTATAGTGTTGTGTTAATGTTTTTCTCTCGACTGCAATCTTTTTTTTCTTCTTCTTTACTTTTAATAATCTTTACTTGTACCTCTTCAGCAGTTGGTAATTTATGATTCCCCCTTCCGTGATATATTAAAAATTTAATAAGTAAAATGATATGATTTATTAGTTGTCTATTTTCTGCTGACTCTTCTAATCCAACATGGATATCCTTCCAGTGTAAGTCTTTAAGAATCGGAAAATTTAATATATTGCTACATGATTTCCATAATATTTTAACCATTTCACATTCATAAAATATATGTCTGTAAGTTTCCTCATTTTTACTGCAAAATGAACATTCATTACTCGGTATGAGTTTAAACCTATATAGATGGTGATTTACAAAGATAATATTATATAATAATTTAAATTGGAATTCTCTTAACTTATTATCTAATGTGCAGAATCTGGGACGATAAAAAACCTTTTCAATTTCTTTTTCAGACATGTTATATGATGATTCTAGATTATAAAAACTGACCGGAGTGTCGGCGATCTTTTTAATACATGCTCTATACAATTGTTTTGAACTAACCGACTCAAATTGGAAAACATTCTTAAAGAAAATAAATTCAATTTTCAAACCATCAACTGAAGTATCCTTTCTTAATTCAACTTTCCATTCTGAAGGAGTATGGGCGAAAATTTCATTAATTACTGTTATTTCCTCTTCATCTAGACCCATAGATCTGAAATATGTATCTGATTTAAGTTCACCTTCTTCATCAACAATATGGTGCAGTTTATATGTATTTTTTAAGAATATATTTTCATGAAAATAAGATTTTCCTTCGCTATGAATATACCTGTTATTGAAAAAAATTTCATTTCTTTTATTGCTTGTGTCCTTTTTAATGAACACGTTTATATCAAACCAAATACTTAACATTTCCTGGTAGTACTTTGGTAGTTTTATACTGATCAAATCAGGTGTAAAATTACAATAAAAAATTAAAGTACCACCTGAGGATCTCAGCAAAAATTTGAAATATTTTGTCCATTTCACTTTTTGGTCACCATTTACAAGTCTTTTGACCCACATTACTCTCTGTACCATAACAAAAAGTTTAAAGTTAAGCATTTTTAGCCCCCCTTGTTTATAATCCAAATATAATGTATTTCTCTTTATTTTATCCTTTCCTCTCCATAAGAAATCGAAACATATTTCTTCAATTTCCTTAAAAGCCCACTCAGGCACTGGGGTTAAAGTGCTCACATAAATTAATTTAGAAAATGCATATGTTTTGAGCAGGTGGACCTTTCCTAACAAAGTTAGATCTCTTTGTTTCCACCAATTTAATAACTTTTTAATTTTACTTAATATTTCTTTATAATTCATTTCTTCAGCAACATGAGGATTTAAAGAGAAGGTAATACCTAAAATTTTAACCATATCCACTTGTTTACCAAAGGGGAAAGAGTGTGTAAGGCTAACAGAGGGTCCTAGAGGCAAAATGAAAGTTTTATTTGTATTAAATCTAAGTCCAGATATCTTTCTGAAATTCTCAAGAATAACTTCTAATCTATGTATTGAACTTAGATCTTCTACAAATATAGTCATATCATCAGCATAGAGTATTTGTTTAATTTCCGTTTCACCAAATCGAATACCCTTGACCAAACTATCATTACGAATACAATGAGCTAGACATTCTATACAAAGTATAAAAAGGTAAGGGGAAAGGGGGTCCCCTTGTCTTAGCCCGCGTTCGATTTTGAAATACCCGGTTGATTTCCCCCCATTGAATACACAGCTCTGTGAGTTGGTGTAAAGAATATTAACCCAATTACTAAAAATCGGTCCAAAACCAAAAGATTTAAGTACCTTTTGAAGAAAAGAATATGAAATTGAATCAAATGCCTTTTCAAAATCGATTGCTACCAAGTATCCTGGTTGATTAAAATTTGATGTATGAAAAATCATATCGTTTATTATTCTTACAGCATCACCAATATTCCTGCCATTTAGGTAACCTACTTGATCGACAGACACTATATAATTCAAAATGGTTTTAATTCTTTTAGAAAATATTTTAGTGAGGATTTTATAATCAACATTAAGTAAGGAAATCGGTCGATAGTTGCTAATTAACATCGGGTCCTTACCTTCCTTATGTATAATGGTAATAATTGCCTGTTTTGAGAAGGTGACAATTCTTTATATTTATGGCATCATTAAAAGCATTTAAGACTAAGTCACCTATTACCTGCCAAAATGTGATATAAAACTCTACATTTAATCCGTCATTTCCTGGGGATTTATTTAATTGCATTTCTTTTAAAACTTCAATACAATCGCCTTGGCTTATTTTCCCTTCGCAATGATTTTTTTGATTTTCGCTTAGATTAGGTAAGTTACTAGGGAAAAAACTGTTATCATCAAATCCCACCTCACTTTTAGAATATAAAGTAGAATAAAAAACTCTGATTTCTTTTAAAATACTAGTTTCGTCATTAATGACATTTCCATTTACTTTAAGTTCTTTAATAAAACCTTTCCTACCATTGAAACCTATCAGTTGTTTAAAATATGCTGTTTCTCTTTCTCCACTTTCAAACCATGGGGCTCGAGATCTGATTTTAATACCCTCATTTAAATATGCATAAATTGTTTTTAGCTCATTCCTTTTTCTTGCCAAAACATCGATTAAATCATTATTTTTGTTCAGTGGTGTTTGCTGTGGCTGTACTTCTTCTTCTAATTTTACAATTTCCTTTTCTAATCTGTCAACCTTCTCCTTTCTTTCTTTAGCTTTTTTCTTGGAGTACTTTCTTGTAAAATTTCGAATTTCCATTTTTACATAATCCCATAGTATTCTACTGTCAGTAATCTCTTCAGACAGCCGAAGTTTTAGACGAATTATTTCTTCTTTCATTTTTTTAACGTATTCCTCATCGTGGCATAGGCTATTATTGAATTTCCAATATCCTGTTTTTATCACAGGATTAGTGATAGCAAAATTAATATTCAATTCTATTGCAGAATGGTCAGGAGACAAAGAAGGTACTATTTCACAGTCCGATACCTTTTCGGTAAAAATATCTGAGATGACCCAATAATCTAATCTGCTCTGCATATAAGGATTTTGTTGATGATATGTATATTGACTCTTATTGACATTTCTAAATCGCCATATATCTGTTGCCTTATAATTATTTAAAAATTTGTCAAAATCAATGCTGAGCCTAGATCGTCTTTTATAAATATTACTTCCTTTATAATCTAAATATACATCCCTTATCATGTTAAAGTCCCCTCCTATAATAAAAGGTTTATCTTTAAATTCTTTCCTTTCCAAAATCCGAGAAATATTGTTCAAAAAATCTATTTGTTCCTGTTCTTTGCTTCCGACAGGAAAATAAACATTCCCAAGTACTACCTGCTGATTTTGCAACAGTCCGATTATAAAAATATATCTGCCATTTGAATCAATTATTGTGTGTTTTATTTTTATATCAACTCCTCTAACAAAAAGTATCATGACACCTTTACCATGGCTTGTACCATGGCTATAAATACAAGTCCCCTCCCACATTGAGTTCCAGTTATTAACAATTTCTTGAGTACTAAATGTTTCCTGTAAAAAGATTACATGACCCTTTTTTTCCTTACACCATTTGAAAATACTTTGTCGCTTATTTCTCTCTCGAATTCCCCTTACATTTAAGGATATGAAATTACAAACTGGATTTTTAATCATCAAAATAGTCTAGAAAGATACCACGTTTATAGGATATGAAATGGATGGCCCCCGCCACCGAACTACCCCACCCGAAGGCGACCATGATCCAAGTGCCACTACAAACTGTCCCTAGGGAGAGAAAGAAAGAAAAGAAAGAACATGCACCAAAACGTAAACGCGACCCAAACGAAAACTGATCACTAAAAGACGTGTCTAACCCTAACATATTAGACACTCTAAGTTGTGTAAGCGCCCACTCCTCCCTATACCTTTACTCCCGATGCTTAAAGTTATTTACCATAACGCTTAAGTAAAATACCTAATTTATCCCAATAAACAAAAGGCATTATGTAACAGAATGAAAAGGGAATCGATTACTTTCTGAAAAAAAACAACAACCTCTTCCACCTATTTAAACATCCAAAATCATTTAAAGAGGAAAGCTTTCAAAATGTCAATACCATTGGAGCTGTTTCTTACACTCCCAGTGTAGAACAATGAGTATTTTATAGATCCTTTAAAAAAAAAAAGAAAAAAAAAATCCGATTCAATATTATTGTCTTAATTTTCTCCCTGGAAAACACAGAGGAAAAAAAAAAAAAAAAAAAAAAAAAAAAAACCTCTATCATCTAAAGAGAACTTTACACAGCCGTTCATGTTCAGGCCATTTGTTCTTGCCATTCGCTGCATTGATTTCATGAAAGAAAGAAGAAAAAAAAAAAAAAACCCCACCAAACAGAGACCCACCAATTACCGAGGAGAAAGGACCTTAGACGGAATAATAGCTCCAAAAATCCAACTTGAAATCATCAGAAGAAAAGAAAGAGGAAATGCACTATCAATTTGTCCTCTTTTAAAGGATAATATGCATTACAAAACATCTTTATCCCGACTTTATTTGTCCCCAGATCACAGACTGCAACACAATATCTCAAATTCCTCTCTCTATCTATTCCTCTTCTTATTTTTCAAACTAGCATTTTGGCGCCATCATACAGATACCAAAACATAAGTGGATGTTTGACCTCCTAATTTTGACTTCATGTCCAAAGACATGAATGAAGCACTGTACTAAATACCATAGAGTCATCCCGCTTTACATTCAGTTCAATGAACAATATCTCGAGATAATGTACCTTGCTTGAGGTTACTAAGCAAGAATAATTCTTCCAAAAAGTGCCTTGCATACCAACGGACCAATTCATATGGAAATCAGTAAAACTTTTACAAAATTTCTAGAACCAGTTGAGCAATGAAACATAATGACATGATTTTTTTCAATGAAATTGTTTCAGCTTTACACTTTAGAACCGTAAATTCCTTATCGGAATATTTGCATATCAGTATTCAAAAAGTAACATGTGTACACAATAAATATTCTTGTTGAGTATTTGCAATAGATGTGCACAATAAAAATTTTCGGTTCTCCGGAGAAAGGAGAATGATGAACTATCCCCATTGAACGTGATACATTGTCTGATTATATCATTCCTTTATCATTGAAAAAGTAACCCCGCCCAGTTATAAAGCTTTAAAAGGCACACCACTTACATTCAATGCAACTAACATGTCTCAAGACAATTAAATTACATCGAGTTAAGATTGATTCCCACCAAAACTGTCTTGCATACCATTCAACGGACCAATTAAACTGAAGCCAGTGAAACGTTTACAACATTTCTATAACTGAATGAACAGTGAAGCATAATAACATTGGTTTTTTGTATAGAATAGTTTCAGCTTTAGGCTATAAAGCAATAGATATCTTATTGGAATATTTGCACTTCAGTATTTAAGAGTACACAATAAATATTCTTGATTGGGTATTGCAATACACACAATAAGTCTAACTATTTCGTTCATTTGTTAAACGTTTACATTCCATGCAAGTAACATGTCTCAGGACATGCAAATTACTTCTAAGTTATGCCAAGATTGATTCTTACGAAAACTGCCTTGCATATCAATTGACAAATTCAAATTAAGTCACTGAACGTCAGAACAATGAAACCTAGTGCTATGCATGTAATAGGCGTCCCAACAATAATTTTTTGCGTCCCAAGTATTTAAGTTGTTAACAGTTTGTTACCTTCCACATGAAAATAGGAAGAATTTTGGCCTTCTTTTACTAGATCACAATCTGACCATTTAAAAAAGACACCAACACTATGCATTATTTAGACCATAGCACAGACATTTGAATTACCTGTATTCTAATTACACCCTCCATAAAAAAAACTTCGAAAATTCCACTCCAATTCAAATATTTGCATATCAAAGATAGGGCTTATTCTGATCATGTAAGGTCCTGAAAAAAGGGGGCATGTGACATGTCAACCCTCTCAAACATTTCTAGTGTATTCTCTGTATATACCCCTTTGGCATGTTCATGCCAAGCTTAAATAACAAATGAAAATTTCCTTTATATATTTTAGTAATTAGTATTAGCGTAAATACTTTTTAAAAAAAAAATAGCGAATGTTTTCGTGTTTTCTTGTAATACTGAAAAAAATCTCTTATCCATATATGACATTCTCTCCATATGAATTGAAATATTGATTTATGGATGATATGGAAGTCAAACAACATTATCTTGAATATCACAAATACACTTCCTTTGATTATAAAAAACAACAGCAAAGAATTCTGCATAAAAGCGCGGTAGTACCTCAATATCCCACAAACTCAATTCAATTTCTTTCTACTTCTTCCATCGGCAATTCTTAAGTGCAAAATAATATTCACTGCATACTGATAACACTCTTCTTATTTGTTTTACCTATTTCGTTAATCTATCTGATATTCAATTTCCCAGGTCTCTCCTCGGAAAGAGATAGAAAAAAATAATATTTCCGGGTGGAAGAAAATCCCAGAGAATAATGTCTCTTAAGTTGGAATGTACAAGTAAATTAAGTATAACAGTACATGCTCATTAAAAAGTAAATAAGGTATTCTAAAATTTTCCTTTTTCCATGCAATTCAAGTCACTAAAAAAGCTGTCCTTAGTATTCTAACCTTTGTAATGTATGGTAATACCTTATTTTCAATACCACTTGATTTTTTTTTCCATCCAAAATTACAGCTTTCCAGAAGTAATAAACTTCTAAAGCGCATTCTGTTTTTTTTTTTTCATACAAAATAAACAAAGATACTATAAAATCTATTTCAAAATTTTGCATCATATACCCTGGCATATCTTGTAATTAATCAATGACACAATTTATTCAGCATCAAGATCCTGCCAGTTTATAGAATCTACTCTCTCATTTTTTTTTCCAGCTATCAAACATTCTTCTTTTTTTTTTAATTGTTATTTTTTCCATAAAAGGCACGATAACGTAATTGCATTGAAACGAGAATATCTTAAATGTGGCTACGTTGATCGAAAGGAAGTTGATAGAGGAGGGGCTGAACTTCATCGAAAATTACACCTTTTTCTACTCAAGGACCGAAACAAAAACACTCACAATGCACGGTGGAAATGATACCAGATCCAGTGTGAAAATATTTGCCAATATTTTCATATCTTTCGTGGGAGCTGGAGTGCTTGGATTGCCATACGCATTCAAGGAGGTAAGTTTGCGTTTGTTGGAGTTGACAACACGGGCTGATGCATGACGACTGTACTGTTGACGGGTAGCCGCTGGGCTAGGCCCTTCTCATTGAATCGGCCGTGATATGTCGACATGCAGTACGTTGCACCTGCCTTGGCCTCCGTGCTAGTCCGCTTATTTCTGCAGTTCTTTAAATGCTGATAGTGATAGACCTTCTAGAGACATAAAAAACCGGCAAACCCAGAGAATAGGGGACCGGAACGCGTGCATGCCATTCGTACAGTGCAGAGATCGGCAGAGACAGACGAGACGAGAGTCGGGGTATACTGTATGACAAGTCCATAGATCTAATCGAGTTCAAAATGACTTTAAAATATGTTTTGATCAAGTAATTATGTTCTAATATATTACATTGTCCACTCGGCTTTCAGCTTTTTGGTTATGTGATGAAAATCATTTTGATTTTAACCAGAAATATTCTCAAACTCACAAATGTTTCATCGCTGAATATGTGCAGATCGTCCCCGTCGCCGCTGCCACTCATCCTGTGTACTCGGTCAATGAATTGACCTTGTCCCACGAAAGTGACAATTCTGTACCGAAACTACATAGCATGCTTTTCTATTGCTTACTCGACGGCACGACCTATGAGTCTTACAAGTGTCAGGTTTCATCTTAAAATTCACCATTTTCATAAAGGGGAAAATTGAGAGCCTCAGCCTCAGGACATGCAGGAACATTGCTGGTAAGTAAAATCAAAATTTTCTTCTCTATTTTAGAAGATCTAAGTCAATGTATTTCGCGTTCACGTCGGCAACTAGTTTCGCTATTCAAAACGCCATTTTGAACTACGGGTGGCCGCTGCCACTGGGCTGCATTTGATTTGATTGCACACAAATGAATATGCGCGCACGTTCCAGTCCCCTATTCTCCGGGTTTGCCAAAAACTTGTAAATTGTAGCTTGTCATGCTGGTCTTTGTACAGAATGAAATTACCCTCATCACTAAATTTTATCTCCAAAACGCATGCTAACACACACCGGCGTAAATCCACTTTGAGGAGTGGGGGGGATGATCGACTTTTTTGCCGATTTTTTTTTTTTCTGTCGGACTCGCACTTACAAGTATAAACACACACCCTTACCCACCCGCACAGACCCCCTTACACACATTTTAATTTCTATTCTGCAAGCTAGCAAAGCGAGCGAGCCAAAAATAACCACTTTTCTGGTTTTTAATCACATTTTCAAATAGAAAATATGATGAGCGAGCGAAGCAAGCGAGCCAAAAATAACCACTTTTCTGGTTTTCAATCGCATTTCCAAATAGAAATTCTAAAATATGGTTGTTTATGACAGATTATCAAAATTTTACTAACTGATTAATTCAAATATAGGTCCCGCGTAATTGAGGGACAGCACAAAATTTTGGAACAACTTAGGCTTATGATCTGCTGAATACACAGAAGATGGATGAATGCTGGTTATAATGTGCCTCTTCCCTCTTTTTGATTTTTATAACATTTATTTCCTCGAATGGGGTGGATAGCCCTTTCAACAGAAGTTGATTTCAAAGGGGTCCACAAATAAAAACATTAACAAATCAAAATTTACAGGAATAAAACTGAACATAATTATACAACAATTTTAGGGGGAATGGGGAGGCTGTTTTATTGAATAATAGCGGGGCCCTTGGAAAATCCACTGGATGGGTAAAGAAATACATAAAATTTTGTGATATTTGTGATATATTATTGACAAATTTGGCAATTTTTAAATTAAAGGTGAATAATTTGAATTAATGGTTCTTTTTTCTAATGACCTTTCCATACTTATATAATTTTTCCTGAAATAGCGTTGCTGTTGATCAATAATGTTTCATTATTATTATTGTTAGGCCTATGAATGATATCGGCCAACTCATGAAATATTGTTGTCATGTGTTCCTGATTTTACGTTAAGTTCTTTTTAGTATTTTTTTTTATAGTTAAAACCCGGAGTTAAAAGAATTATAGTTAAGTTCAGTGGTGGAATTTGGGGGCATTTCCGGTCTGTGCCCCTTCCCTTTTCAATGGAAAATATACATTTTACCACCTTTTTTAAATTGAGCCCCCTCCCATTGAAGTGATAGAGTTTTTAATTCAGTCTTTTATTCTATAGCTGTCAGACAATATTTTGGAGGGAGGAAATGGAATCCCCAAAACAAGCATTCTTATGTTTTGTTTTGTTTGTTTTGATTTTGCTTGTCAAGAATTTTTTGGAGGTTATCACAAATAGCAAGTTTATGAGATTCTATCAACCATTCATTTTACATACTCATTTCAAGATTTTGTTGATTGTGAATTTGGGACAAGTAGAGTATGTTATTGTTGGACTCTATACTAAAGGAACTCCAAATAAAAAACAAACATGTTTTTGCTTACAAAAGACAAGTAAACAGTTTAACAACAACTTGAAAATGCCAAATTTACATTCATATGGATCAACTATATCCATATATAGTGGTTGGATGTAGCTTTTAGGAAAATTAATGAAAAATGGGTAGGAGTAGATCTAAGTAATTCTTGACTTGTTTTAATCAATTTTTCATTACTTTACCATTATGCAGGCTGGCATCTGGGAAGGAATACTTATTATGCTGTTTGTGGCAATTGTCAGGTAATTTTTTTTTTACAGTAGACTTTTTTTTTTTAATTTCTATTTTTGTAAAAAAATATTTACTTCTTGAAAAGAAAAGAAAAAGTAAATATTTTTCAAACGCTAGTTTCACATTACATTTTTTGTAAATTAGTTTATTACTTTTCTTTATGGTGTACAGTTCTTTTGTTTAGGGTGACATCGACATATCAGAAGGTAAAGACATTAGATCTATGTCTGCACAACACTCCCTACAACACAAGAATACACCCAATGATTGTTTGTAATTACAGTGCAACAGAAGAAGGATTTTATTTTTATTTAGATCAAAGTGCTAGCACTACATGTACGTGTGCTGATGACTATTTATTATGTGTAGTATTGATGAGCAGGAAATCTGCCATATATAATATCATTTTAATCCATTCCTTGTATAGAGGTAGAGGGTTAAGCAAAATTGATTGGCTTTGTGTTAGATTTTTGTTCTAAAAAGTAGTGGGTAATCGTGGGTAATAATACCAAAGTAGAGAGGGGCAGAAATATTCGCTCAAGAAGCCACTATTTTTTTTTCCTTTTTGAAGCATGAAAGCCATGTTGCTATTGATCGACTGCAAGTACAAGCTAGAGGAGAGGAAGGAAGTGCGGAAACTCTTCAAGGTGTCGCCTCTTCCAAGGCATGATGCCGAGAAAGGAGACGGGGGAGGAGGTGGGGGAGACAAGGAGGAGACGGAGAACTTGATGAACGGAAACACGGAAGAAGGGGTAATGGGTGGAGAGCCAAATGGAGAGGTTCGTGTCATCTCCGGGACAAAGACATCCAAGACTGAGGTAAAAATGTCTCACCGCTTTCAATGCGTAAGTTCATTCGCTCTTCATTGCATCCTGACATCTGGTGTGCTTACGCTGAGGTGATGGCCACTAATTTCTATGCCTCCGCCCACCGTAGGTGGTTGCCGGAGGCATCATGTTTTCGGGTCGTCAGTCCGTCCGTCTGTCCGTCCGTCCCGTTTTCGTTCTCGCGATAACTTAAGAACCATTTGACGGATCAACTTCAAACTTGGCTCGTGTATGCATATGGGAGGGACAATGATCTGAGTAGATTTTGGAGTCTCAAGGTCAAAGTTCAAGGTCATAGAGGTAATAATACACATAAAAATGGCTCGTTCTCGCGATAACTTAAGAACCTTTTGACAGATTGGCTTCAAACTTGGCTCATGTATGCACATGGAAGGGACAATGATCTGATTAGATTTTGGGGTCACAAGGTCAAAGGTCCAAGGTCATAGAGGTCATTATGTACATAGAAATGGTTCGTTTTCACCATAACTCAACAACTATGTGACTGATCAACCTCAAACTTAGCACAGGTATGCATATGGGAGGGACAATGATCTGATGAGATTTTGGGGTCTCAAGGTCAAAGGTCAAAGGTCATAGAGGTCATTATGTACATAGAAATGGTCCGTTCTCGTGATAACTCAACAACCATTTGACGGAGCAGCTTCATACTTGGCACATGTATGCATATGGGAGGGACAATGATGTGATTAGATTTTTGAGTCTCAAGATTAAAGGTCAAAGGTCATAGAGGTCATTGTATACCTGAAAATTGCTTGTTCTTGCAATAACTTAACTCCGTGATGGTTCATCTCCAAACTTGGCTTATGTATGCATATGGAAGTCTCATAATTGTCTCATTAGATTTGGGGGTCACAAGGTCAAAGATGTCATTTTGTACATGAAAATAAAAAAATCAACATAAATGTGCCATATATTTCCGATCTGGCAACTGCGGAGGCATAGATTTCGACCGCGCGCGGTCGAGGATTCATCTAGTTTCAAAATGTGTCATATTACATCACATTGATCAGATAAATACATAAAATACTGTAATCAATTGAGCAGTGCATGATTAAGCTCTGGAAATCTCCACAAGAGCTCCAGAAACTTAAAAAAAGGAAGTTCATTGCGTAAATTCATTCGCTCTTCATTGCATCCTGACACTTGTGGGGTGTTGCAAGAAAGTTGCAACTGATTGTCACTGGCCAATCAAAATCATTGTTGCATGCATGTCTTCTTAAAAGGGCAGACCCTGAGCCAATCAGAATGGTTGTTTCAAAATTAGCAATTATTTGCAATTGATTGCAACTTTCTTGCAACACCCCATTGGTGTTCTTATTGGGGTGATGGCCACTAATTGTTCAAAATGTGTCATATTACATCACATTGACCAGCAAAAGCAAAAAAAAATTATTAATAATAATAATAATAATAAATACAACTTATATAGTGCCAGATCCACTCTGTGGAGTGCTCAAGGCGCTTTTTGAGAAATTAGGAATTGAACAGAAATGTTTTAAGATTGGTGATAGATGACTGAATGAAATACCGTAATCAATTGAGCAGTGCATGATTAAGCTCTGGAAATCTATACAAGAGCTGCAGAATGTTAAAAAAGGAATAACTCTGTGATATTAAAGGCATTGGTTAACATTGTTATGATTTTAAAAAATCTTGTTTTGTTACTTGAAAATAGGATAAACATAAGGGTTATAGTGTAAAAATACCAGTCTGAAAGTTTCAAAGTATAACATCCACAGGAAGTATTTTTAAATAATCAAAAATGTGAACCAATGTTTGAAAAATATACAAGGGTCGGTTGCACAGAATAGACATAAGGAGCGTGCATGCGCGTATGACTCACCTTACCGTGCTGTGTGTATTGGCGTATCACGCGGCGGGAGGCATTTTCAAATTCAAGCAAAGTGGTCCTCTTAGTGATTGTCTCGTGAGACGAAGGATAATAAAATTGCTGTTTGTGTCTAACTTACACTTTTTCATTCCAAATTATGGTTGGTTTCAGGGTTTTTGAGTACAAATACAAGTACTCATACACATGTTTCATCTTAGTTTGAGAATTTTTTAAATCAGCTACTCACAAAGTTAGCCAATGCCTTTAAGTCGAACCTGCTTTAGCGGCCACCTGCACTTAAAGACCACAATTTTTGTTTCCCTTGAATATTTTTACCCATTGAAACGTGGATTGAAGGAACCTGTCCATTAACACCATCTGCTCTGAAAGCAGGGAAAAAAATACACGGGGGCTCGGGGCGAATTCGCCCCCGAAATGCCAAAAAGAGCCCATGAAAACTAAAAAAGAGCCCCTGAAATTCTCATAGGCTCCAATGTTAACTGCAATTAAATGTAGAAAAATCGGGCGAGTGAGCTCAAAAAGTAGCCCCGGAAAAAAAAAAAAAAAATTCCCTGTCTGAAAGACCGCTTTTCTGCCATTATACAGGTTTCACTGTATATGGATAGTACATATATGAGAATTGTTACAAAAATTTTGCAGTTGTCAAAGGAAATATGAATGAAGGAAAATCCTGTGAACAAAATGAAAGAAGTTTATTAAAACTAATATCCATTTCATTTGACATACTAACTCCATTCACTTTTCATGGTTTTAGGTGATCTAAATTACTTTAACCCATGCATGACAGGAAGAAGTTGAAGCCTTTGATCAGCTTGTTTTCTTCAAATTGGCAATACCATTTTTTTGCTTTTATTGCTACATTTTAAAAAACAAATAGTCATGTATCTGAAATGAATGTAAATTGACAGGAAATATGTTTAAAAAGAAATTAAAAAGTTGCCAAATTGTGTGGAAAACAGTGATCTTTAAATTTCCATCATGTTGCCAATTTAAGCACTTTAGTGAAAATTTTACTTTTGGAAATGTCAGCATCAAAAGACAAGTACTAAAGCAACCAAAACTTTATTGTTTTTTTTTTTATTTGGTGTGCTCTTTTAGGGCTCTGTGTCAAAAGTTATAGGGTCAAATGCTAAACCACACATTGTGAACCCTCTCTCATCCATGGGTTATGTGAATCTCATTTGCTATCCACACTCCGTATATGTACATACTCCTTTATCTTGGTTCTCCGATGGGAAACTGTATATGAGACCTCATGTCACATGGGCGGCAAGCACTTTTCAAATCAAGCTATTTAAGATCACAGAAGACTTAAGAATTTAGGTAAACATGCTATAATTCAAATAAGCCATTTCACAACAAGTGCATTCCTAACTGTCATTTGAGTAACCACTGATTTTGAATTAAGGTCCATCTCGTCATGCTCCTCCATTAGTTTTGTCATCCACCTGTAAATTTCAAGTGCACTTTTTGCACATACCAAATAATGATTACCAATATATAATTTTCTTAAAAACATGATCAAAATCACCTTTTAATCCTGTTGAACTAACAATTTAGTCTAAATACATGATCACATCAAGAAAAGCAGAAACTGAAACTAATTCCCTCATTGTAACTTTTTACAAATTTTAGAATGGCTGTGTGAATATGTGTTAAAAGATATTTCTTGGCTTACATTTTAATGAAGTGAGGTATGGATTACTTGGACTGAGTGCAGTCAATTTTGATGTCTTTTGTGAAAAAATTAGGTTATGAGCCTTAAAACAACTTTCTTTTATACTTATTTCTTGCAGGAAAATGAGCATTTGAAAGAATTGAATTATGGAGATCTTGGTAAGTACAGGGAAAGGAAGTCTTCTGTCTCTGATTTTGTTGCACATTAAATCTAGGCAGGGGTGTGAATCAGCTTCAGAGATATTTCTAGTTTTAAAATTGTAATATGAAAATCAGTCCTGGCGAGCTGACACCCATTATCTTAAATGTCGTAAAAATTGTCATTTTAATTGAAAGAAAACAAAATATCACCACACCTTAAGTCGCCCTCAAGTTTTGTCAGATTGTAATGAAGTTTCAGAAAATACAGAAAACTTGAAAATCATGTTTTTCACCTCATACCACCTACTTCAACTATTTATGCTGAAACTTGTATTTGGACTTATTGGTCTTTTTTTTTGCCAGAGAGTCATATTTGTGCCCATTTCTTGCACATATATAACATTAATTTTTTATATATCAGAGTATGAAGAAAAAATGCACCAGTGATTGACAGGGTTCATATGGGTCAGGGAATTTCTGGAAAGTCAGGGATTTGGAAATTCTATTTTCCAGAAGCAAAAAGTCAGGGAAAGTCAGGGAATTTGTCACTTTCTTCTGGAAAGTCATGGAAGATTATTTATTTAAGATATTTTTCATGTTAATAAGTTCGCTCCAGCCAGCCCTGCATTCATGGCACTCGGATCAGCATTGAAACTCTCTTTTAATCAGCGCGCTTTTTATGTAAGTTTTGCAGCACCTGCGATCAATGAGTCATGGAAATTTGCTTTTTTCTGCCCTGGAAAGTCATGGAAAGTCATGGAATTTTGAAAATGTATAAGTGTATGAAACCTGATTGATGACTGTTGTTGTTTCTCCTTTTACAGCTTACTATGCTGTAGGAACCAAGGGGAGGTTGATCGTCGAGATGTCCATTGTCATTTCTCAAACAGGTATGTAGCAAGTGATATTGGACCGATGCAAAACATTGGAAAAGAATCAATTTTATCAATCAAGCTTTTTTATTTAGACTCTGACTCACCGAATATTGAGTATCTGTGGGAGGATTTTGTGGCATCATATGGCACTTTATGAATTATTAAGATATTCTTCACACAAAAAATAGTCCTCTCTCTACATGTACAAGTAAGTACCTATGCATGTTGCATCTTTTCCTGGATTGGTTTGCCACAAATTAAATCAAATCATTCCATTTCCTGTCAATTTGGAGACAATTTCTATGATTTTGAATTTGTCCAGTGGAAAGTGAACTGAATCACTTTTCTTCAGTAGATAGATTGCCCATCTGAATTCGTAAGTGCTGAACTGTTCAGAATTCACTTTTAAAAGCAGCTGTAGATTATTTACAAGAGTATCCGTCTACTCAAATGTTTGATTTGCCAGTAGGGTAGCAGTATGAGTAAACATAGTCTCTCTGCGTGTGTTCGTATGGGTGATTACCTTGTAGCTGTTATGTATGCGTATTTGTACTCTCTGATGAAATGATTTTCTTCTGCTGCATAAACAAAAATCTTAAAGGCATTGGTTAACATTGTTATGATTTTAAAAAATCTTGTTTTGTTACTTGAAAATGGGATAAACATAAGGTTTATAGTGTAAAAATACCAGTCTGAAAGTTTCAAAGTATAATATCCACAGGAAGTATGTTTAAATATCAAAAATATGAACCAATGTTTGAAAAATATACGAGGGTCGGTTCCACAGAATAGACATAAGGAGTGCGCATGCGCGTATGACTCACCTTACCGTACTGTGTGTATTGGCGTATCACGCGGCGGGAAGGACATAACGGCATTTTCAAATTCAAGCAAAATGGTCCTCTTAGTGATTGTCTCGTGAGACGATGGATAATAAAATCGCCGTTTGCGTTTAACTTACACTTTTTCATTCCAAATTATGGTTGGTTTCAGGGGTTTTGAGTACAAATACAAGTACTCATGCACATGTTTCATCTTAGTTTGAGAATTTTTTAAATCAGCTACTCACAAAGTTAGCCAATGCCTTTAACACTTTGTATGCTTTGGACAGCAAAACTCACTCTTGACATTTAACTGTTTTTACTTGATGGAAAAGGTCAATTGCTAGTATAGCACTGCCTGATTTTAGGGTACAATATGACAAGAAATAAGTTTATTCATATTGTTGTTTGGCATTGTACATGTAGTTATAATTAGTGTATTTATGTCTTCCATGAAGTTCCATGAACACAATATTGTTTTTTACCATAATTCTAGGGAGGTTGTGCATTCCCCCCCCCCTTTTTTTTAATGTTTTGAACTAAGTTTAGTGTGTACTTTTAACTGAATTTCCTGTTTTTGTGACATGATTATGTCTTTGCCAATATATTCACTTAAAAAAAAAAAAAATTTCGATTTGTGTTTTGAACACACCTGTTAACAGATGGTGCAGTTTGGTAAACATTAATTGTATTCACTTTCATACACAGCAGCATGCTGCAATATGAAATGATTATGGATGCTAAAGTCTGCTGATTGATAAGAGATTCACTGTTGAAAAGGAATGCAAAATATTTCTCAGTATTTTGTTATGAGTAAGGAAGTCTCATGCATAAATCGTTTTTTATTAAGAAGATTTTTTTTAATAGATACATTATACATGTGTGCAAGTTTTGCCAAAGGAAATTATTTCCTATTTTGATCTTAAGTTTGTTTTTGTCATCTATGCAAATAAATACTGTAAAGTATGCTGTGATCTGATACCATCTGGTGCTACAAATGTTATTTCAAGAGAGAAATATTTTACTTAAAGTTCCTTTTTTTTGTAACTGCTGTGTATACATGTAACAGTTTGTTGATTTTTTTGTCACACAAAAGAGTACACAGGAGAACCCCCAACCTTTGAATTCATGCATGTAGGATAACAGGATCTATAGGATAATTGACCATTTTTCATTGTTTTGTTTCCATTTTTGACTAATTTGTAGGATTCTGTTGCAGTTATTTAATCTTCATCTCATCCAATCTTGCGGCCCTCTTTCAACATCTCAGCATGTACCATTATATCGTCTTCATGCTCCCGGGCTGCTGTGCATTATCACTCTTAAGACATCTCAATAAATTAGCACTATTCAGGTATGTGATATTCCCCATTGTACATTCTTTCATTTCATGTCACTCTCCCAGTGAACATTTTCATAGCTGTATTCATAATTAGTACATGTATATGTTCATGTATGTAGAATCTCTATTTTGTAGAAGCCTTTCTGGTGAAAATAATAGTTTTTTTTTCTTATGTAATGTCTGTGTATCTTCTTATTTAATGTTTTATAGTCTTTTAGACTGTAGAAGGCATGGCCTGTAAGATTTCAATAATTAGTACTCTTTAAATATTTAGATATAAGTGTTTTTTTGGTTTTGGGGTTTTTTTTTTGCCACAATATGTTTTGTTTGGTTTGTTCCCACATCTTTTTATTTAATGTTTTATAGTCTTTTAGACTATAGAAGGAATGGCCTGTAAGATTTCAATAATTAGTACTCTTTAAATATTTAGATATAAGTGTTTTTTTTTTGGGGGGGGGGGGGGGGGTTGGCCACAATATGTTTTGTTTTGTTTGTTCCCACATCCTTGTTGGACTTCTAATTGCACTACTATTACAAGCCTGCAGCCAACAAGCATTGCTTTTACCATGGAATCTGTCCCCATTTCCAGTTTCAGATAGTCTTTTATCTATAAGTTACTGCATGCAAACTCGTAGTGTTTATATATCTTCTGTCCTTATGTGAGTGTGTTTTTCTTTTTTTTTTGCCACAATATGTTTTGTTTTGTTTGTTCCCACATCCTTGTTGGACTTCTAATTGCACTACTATTACAAGCCTGCAGCCAACAAGCATTGCTTTTACCATGGAATCTGTCCCCATTTCCAGTTTCAGATAGTCTTTTATCTATAAGTTACTGCATGCAAACCCATAGTGTTTATATATCTTCTGTTCTTATATGAGTGTGTTTTTTTTTTTTTTTTTTTTTTTTGTGCCGCAATATGTTTTGTTTTGTTTGTTTCCACATCCTTGTTGGACTTCTAATTGCACTACTATTACAAGCCTGCAGCCAACAAGCATTGCTTTTACCATGTAATCTATCCCCATTTCCAGTTTCAGATAGTCTTTTATCTATAAGTTACTGCATGCAAACCCATAGTGTTTATATATCTTCTGTCCTTAGGTTTATATTAAAATACGGTTGTTCCGTCTTGTATTTCTTATGAACAAATCTGACAACTTTGTGACATGTGAAATATGAAAATAAGCCATACAGCAGTAGTTAGAACTAGAGAACCATTCCTTTTGGGAGAGGTACACATACATGTACTTCTGTTCATTATGGTGAGGTTGCTTATTCTGGTTTTATTATGAACTCTCCTAGCTTGGTGGTAGAGAGTTAACCCATAGCAGTACAGAGCTTTCTTGAGGTCTAAATTAATCATCTTCAGTCCTCAAATTGGCAATAGAATTTTTTTTTTCCACCTTTACATAGCTTGAAAAAAATAAATATGGATATAAAAACCAAAATGAAATATAATTGTAAAATTGAATCAGAAATTGCCAATTTGAACACAGAAATAGTGATCATATATTATTCACTGCATTGCCAATTTAAAGAGTTTAATGATTAGTTACACTTAACTGCTCTAATTCAGTAACGCCACACCATACAGCGATGGGAATGGGCTCAAATTTGTCAGTGCATATTTCTCTTTCTGCTCATGTATAATATGCACTGCCCAACATTCTGGACCAACAGATACTGCAAAAGTGTCTCCTAGAGGTGATACTGTACCTCTATGGGTTAACTTTGACATGGCAGTGACTGGAATGTGCCACTGTAAATGAATAGGTCAGAATGCAGGATAAGCTGATTATCGCCTTGTACACCCAGGCAGTTCTTTAAGGTTCTAAATCGTTCTTTTATTCCCATGCACAATACACTGTGATTCAAAAGTACCTCAGCAGACTCTGCATTTCTAATCCTCTTTTCTCAAAAGTGCAATGCTTGGATGAGACATTTTTTTTCCTTCAGTTAGAGATATGTAATTTTGATAACGTTGGTAGCCCGGCAGAAGGGAATTAGCACCCTTAACAAAAGGGAACAGAGAGACATGCGGCCAGATATTGAGATATTTAAGAAATCTATGAATAATTACTTCAAGAAATTTATACCAGATCTATTCTGGAATGTTCTTGAAGTAATTCTTCATAGATTTCTTAAAATATCTCAATATTTGACCGCACGTCTCTTTGTTTCCTTTTGCCGGTCAAGGGCGCTCGTTCCCTTCTGCCGGGCAACCTACATATTATGTAATATACTGTTATGAAGCTCCTCCTTTGATTCACACCTTCATTGTAATCGTAAGAATCGTGATGATAAATTATTGGTAAATGTTTGTTGCTTTAGAGGTACGGGGGCAGGGTCATGTCTGCTTGACAATTTCATCTTTTCTTATGTCTTACTTCTGATATTTCTGTCTCTACTTTCTTTCTTGTATGTTTTTCTTGTAGTTTGATGGCCGATTTTGCCAACGTCTTTGCATACTCCGTTGTGTTTTGGTTTGATTTTGAACACATACACAATGTACCGTAAGTACCAAGTTTCACATTTTTACAGAGCATACTTTTTCCCCCTATGTGTTCAACCATTAGGGTTTCAAGTTCAATCGGGAGTTTGTTAAATTGTACTTTTGAAATGCAATTGAAAGACGTTTGATGTATTGGTTAGAAGAAGATTATCATTTTATTGGTTTTGTCTTGAGTCTTTACTATGGACAATTCCTCACATTTGAAGTCTCGCAAAAACAAGAAATAAGCTTTTTACTTTGAGATGCAAAAGAGGTGAATGTAAATTTTGGTAAGCTAATAAGGCCTTGCTTGTAGTACTCCAAGATTATACAAATTTAATAAAAAGCACAGTTACAAAACACTTAAGAAAGTGTAGTAGAGCCTATAATGAAGAATTTAGTTTAAATATTTTTCTCTTATTCTTGTTTCACAGAATTCATCCAAAGACGATGTCATTAGAAGGTTTTCCTTTCTTTCTTGTTATAGCCTTCTACTGCTATGAGGTGTGTTTGACATATTTTATTTCAATTCCATTTCATCTGTGAACCCTTCTTGTAACAATAAACATTGTGTGCGAACGTTGTGATCTGAATCAGAGTTGTTTTTACATGTGAATTGTGAGCAATTCAGCCTTTAGCTGCCCATCACAAATTTAAATAAACTACAATGTATGACCAAAGAAGTAAATAAGTAAATTATTCATCTACTAAGAAATGTATCACCCTTTTCTCCTTAATATTACTGATTGATGTACTTAGGCATATTTGTCATCAACTGGTTGTGTTGTAACCTTGTCATATGGAGGTTTTTCTATCTATCATCTTTGTGGGGGTTTTTTTTTTGTTTGGAAAAGGAAGTTTCTATATTATCATGTTCTTTTCATCCAGTCATTTTTCTAATATCTGTATGTATATGTTTATTGGTATGTTTTTGGAAAAGAAATAGGTGTATCTCATCTGACGTATTCTTGTAATGTAATTTCATGCTTGAATAATGTTTTTCTTCTGTTCAGGGAGCCGGAATGATACTTGACTTGGAAAGTTCAGTAGCAATAGATAAAAGGGATACATTTCGATGGTAAGTAACTGTTGATCCCACAAATAAAATGTTATGTCTCTTATAATAACTAGGTTCTAATTGATTTGAAGCAATACCGAATACCTTTAAATCATGCCTAAATTGCCTGTTCTGATACTCTTCTACATGTGTATTTCTTATTAACATAATACTTAGATTTATTGTCACTCATCAGAGTTATCATCTTATCATTTTTAAGGTACGTTCAGATATGATGCGACTTTGTGCCACCGCATTTTTTGTGTACAGGCCTATGGGGTATGGGGCGACAGAATATGTTGCTGAGGCAGGACACATTTTGGTTTGCTGCCTGGCTGCAAAAATTTAATTTAGGGCAAAATTGTTGTAGTTTTGACAAAATTCTCTCATTTGAGAGTTGACGCATTAATGCGCGTTCATTAGCATAAGTGGCGGCACAAAGTCACTTCATATCTGAACCCACCTTAAAGGTTCTTTCAAATATGAAGAGCTGAGGGAAACCCCTGTGGCAAACCCCCTGCATTTTTGTCTCGCCTGCGTAGCGGAGCGAGACATAGGTATCACTATTTCCGGTGTCGGCGTCGTCGGCGTCGGCGTCGGCGTCGGCGTCGTCGTCAACAATTGTGTTGTACACCCAATAACTTTCTATAGCTTTAAGGTGGGATCACCAAATTCATACCAGAGGTCCATCTCTTGAAGGCGCAGGTCAAGTTCGAATATGAGTCGAATTTGAATAAGGTCAAAGGTCAAAGGTCAATGAACTTTCCATGACTGGCACTGTGCTATATTGTACACACAATAACTTTTATACCTTCGAGGTAGGATTGCCAAATTCATACAAGAGGTCCATCTCTTGAAGGTGCAGGTCAAGTTCGAATGTGAGTTGAATTTGATTAAGGTCAAAGGTCAAAGGTCAATGAACTTTCCATGACTGGCACTGTGCTGTGTTGTACACACAATAACTTTCTATAGCTTCGAGGTGGGATCACCAAATTTATACCAGAGGTACATCTCTTGAAGGCACAGGTCAAGTTTGAGTATGAGTTGAATTTGAATAAGGTCAGAGGTCAAAGGTCAATGAACTTTCCATGACTGGCACTGTGCTATGTTGTACACACAATAACTTTCTATACCTTCGAGGTAGGATTGCCAAATTCATATGAGAGGTCCATCTCTTGAAGGTGCAGGTCAAGTTCGAATGTGAGTTGAATTTGATTAAGGTCAAAGGTCAATGAACTTTTCATAACTGGCACTGTGCTATGTTGTACACCTAATAACTTTCTATAGCTTTGACGTGGAATCACCAAATTCATACCAGAGGTCCATCTCTTGAAGGCGCAGGTCAAGTTCGAATATGAGTCGAATTTGAATAAGGTCAAAGGTCAAAGGTCAATGAACTTTCCATGACTGGCACTGTGCTATATTGTACACACAATAACTTTTTATACCTTCGAGGTAGGATTGCCAAATTCATACAAGAGGTCCATCTCTTGAAGGTGCAGGTCAAGTTCGAATGTGAGTTGAATTTGATTAAGGTCAAAGGTCAAAGGTCAATGAACTTTCCATGACTGGCACTGTGCTGTGTTGTACACACAATAACTTTCTATAGCTTCGAGGTGGGATCACCAAATTTATACCAGAGGTACATCTCTTGAAGGCACAGGTCAAGTTTGAGTATGAGTTGAATTTGAATAAGGTCAGAGGTCAAAGGTCAATGAACTTTCCATGACTGGCACTGTGCTATGTTGTACACACAATAACTTTCTATACCTTCGAGGTAGGATTGCCAAATTCATATGAGAGGTCCATCTCTTGAAGGTGCAGGTCAAGTTCGAATGTGAGTTGAATTTGATTAAGGTCAAAGGTCAAAGGTCAATGAACTTTTCATAACTGGCACTGTGCTATGTTGTACACCTAATAACTTTCTATAGCTTTGACGTGGAATCACCAAATTCATACCATTTTTCAAACAATAAGTTTGCCATAACACCTTAATAATTAATTTAATTTTACAATTTTACTCACATTATTATCAGTTACATTCTTTTTCACTAACATTCATTTCCTTACTTGCATGGAAATAATTATAGCTTCATAGTATTAACAGCATTCTTAGTGTTATCTGATTTCCTAGGGATAAAGTAGGCCTATACCATTATTGCATATGTAAACTGTCAGAACCACAATTCACCCCCTAAACTGCTGACAGCCTCAGAAGTCATATAGCATAGTTTTGACATGCAGTCTCTTCATGACTGCAATATGCAGGCGAGACAACGCTTGGCGTTTGCCTTGTTTATAGTGTTCACATATGCCACAGTGACCCATGCCACTTACATGTATGATAATGATAATGAACGTGCATTGGCATGTTCACACTCATATTAAAGAACGTTTTGCAAATAATTGCGCAGACAAACTCATATGACATCATATTTTGTGCTAACTTTTTAAAAATTTGATTGGTCTACAGCTTTTTGCCGCCAGGTGGCAAAAAATGTGCCTCTTGCCTCAACATTTTTTTTTCTTTTCTGTGCTGCCTCATATTCCATTCATTTGTATACACACACAAAAAACTCAGGGGGGGGGGGGGGTTCGCTCCTTATCTGAACAAGCCTTAACAGGCAAAAATATGTCTTCAGCTGTAATTACCGAGCCTGATGGCATTTTTCATCATTTTCAGCAATTCTGTGACCATTTGTATTTCTTTGCAGGATATTTAAATTGGCCATTGCTTCAATGACAGCTTTATTCATTGGTTTTGGAGCATGTGGGTATTTGGTAAGTTGACAGAGATACAGTCAAACCTGCTTTAGCGACCACCTGTCTATGACAATCACCTGTCTATAAAGGCCACATTTTCTGTTTCCCTTGAATGCGGTTTCTTATTGGAGCATGTACTAGAAGAAACCTGTCCATAAAGACCACCTGCCTATATAGACCACTCTTCTTGTCTCCCTTGAGTGGTCTTTATACACAGGTTTCACTGTATCATGAATTATCCATTGAAGATATGTGCACTTTGCATGAGGAAACATCTGTGAGCTAATAAAAGCTTTTTTTCAGAATTTATATATGTTATATCTTATTTCCAGCACAGAACCTGATACACAAGCATTCATGATCTATAATACACCTCTGCAAATCATTTTTTTTTTTCAAATTAAATTGAAATTACAATATATTGCAGTAAAACTGAATGAATATGATATTTCATTTCATTAAATGGACTGGGAAGTAAACAAGAGAATGCTATGTACATGTATTAGTATTTGTTTCACCCAGTTAACATTTTGTTTTAAAGTTTGATCTGAAATCATTTGAAATGGTCAGGTCTACACACCATTTGAAAGCAAGGAGGCAAAAAAGATAACTTTTGTTTTAGTGTTTGTTTATATACCATTCACTTAAACATTAAAAAAACAGTGGATTACTGCAGGGATTTGCTCCTTTAAATGTTAATAAACCCTAGGCAGTGAACAGGTTTTGGTATGTTAAATTTCCCAAAGCATTAGTTAAATGATATTTGATGGGACATACATTTTCTTTTGTTCTTCATGTATTCTTTCCAGTCGTTTGGTCCTGAAACGATGAACATCATCACCCTCAACCTCCCTGATGGGGGATTCCCTCATGCAGTCCAGGCTTTACTCTCATTCTCCCTCTACTTCACCTATCCCGTTATGATGTTTCCAGTTATCAGAATCCTGGAGAAGAGGTTGCTAAATGATCCTAATAATGAGGTTATTAAAGGGGTAAGTCTTGGTCATCAATCTCTACCAGTGGATAAAGCAATGCCCTCTAAGTTTGATGCGACAGGTCCCTATATTTGGGCATGCAGCAAAACACCGCCGCTGTACTTTAATACAATTTTATGCTTTTTAGCATCAAATAATTCAGCATTGTGAAGTCTTTTCCACAAATTAACTGCAAAATCAGGCAAAACAAGTGTACCCGTACAAGTCATAAGGGTGATTAAATTTGACACTCAGTATGATATCTTTTTAAAATAAAAAATCAAATCATGTATCTTTCGCGTAGGAGTACACTGGAATCATACACAGCTGACGATGTCCCACATGGTCCCACATACTGTGTTTGAGTGTAGGGCTCCTAATTTTGATTGTGCAGCCACATCAACTGCTAGTAAAGAGCCATGCGTACGATGCTATATCCACGTGGTAGAGATCGATGGTCTTACATGTAGCTTGATATTTTGGTTGTATTTCCTCTCCAAACTTGAAAATTCCTGTTAGGAAGAATTTTTTTTTCTTTGAAATTTCTTTGAAACCTTGTTATTAGTTTTGAAAACGAATTGCATCTATAAAATGACTATGAAGATGTATGGGAAATTCAGGAGGGAATTTTAGTGACTTTGAGAGAGATGTGAAGCAGCTGAATGAATAAAAAATGGGATTCTGTCAACTTGGCAAGTGTAATCAATGAAGAATCAAAGAAAGTAAGCTAAAATTTTACTTTTGATAAGATTTCATTATTTCTTTGTGTTTGTTCTTGTTTCGTTTTTTTTTTAGATTCATATTCAGATTCAGATTCAGATTGATTTATTGGTCCATTAAGGAAATTCGTTTTGTTGGCATTACATTCAAATATACAACATCAGAAAATGATATACAAACAATACATAATACATACAAAGTTGCAATTTTACAGTAACATGGACGTATGGAGACGTGGCGTCAATTCAGAGAATGATATGAATATATGAATAAACTTACAATATTGATAAGATAAGAGGAATTCGAATTAATTTGTGAGATAGCAAAATAGATGTGATTCATTATACTTTCTTATGTTCTCTGTAGAATCTGCTGCGACTTGGCATGGTCCTGCTAACAGCCGTGGTGGTAGTGCTAATACCAAACTTTACTACCCTCATGGCACTTGTAGGGGCAACGTGCTGTACTCTTTTAGCTTTCATCCTACCAGGCCTTATCCACTGGAGGATATTCCAAGGGTAAGTCTGGAGTTTTAGAACTGACTTTAAGGCCTGAATTCACAAAAGAAGTTTGAAGCATGGGTTGGTTAAAGGGGTTTTTAAGCGTATGTGCACAGGAATCTAATCATTTGTGTATTTTCATTGAGTGCGCACATTGGCTAACTTTGTGAGCAGCTGATTTGAAAAATTCTCAAACTAAGATGAAGCATGTGTATGAGTACTTGTATTTGTACTACAAAAACCCTGAAACCAACCATAATTTGGAATGAAAAACTGTTAGTAAGACGCAAACCACAATTTTATTATTTTTGGTCTCAGAGACAATAAATAAGAGGACCGTTTTGCTTGAATTAAAAAAGACCGTTATCTGCCTTCCTCCGTGTGATACACCAATCTACACAGTAGGTCCGGTGAGCCATGCACGCATGGGCACTCCTTACGTCTAGTCTGTGCAACCGACCCTTGTACATTTTTCAAACATAGGTTCACATTTTTAATATTTAAAAATACTTCCTGTGGATATTATTCTTTGAAACTTTCAGACTGGTATTTTTACACTATAACCCTTATGTTTATCCCATTTTCAAGTAGCAAAATGAGTTTTTTAAAATCATAACAATGTTAACCAATGCCTTTAAACCTTACCCATGGTTTAAACCTCCTTAGTGAATTTGGGCCTGTTAGTCTAAGTAAGTAATTGTGCTAGTCTCAAAATTGTGAAACACATGTCATATAGTAGTAGCAACACACATTTTCATAATGGTATTTTTATATCAATATATCATTATTGAATAACAATAACTTTTCTCATTAAAAGGAGTTCTGTTAAAGGAGAATGCAACCCAAGCATCAGTGTGCTGTTAGTGAATAAAGATGATCAAGAAGAGAAAACAGTGAAAGTTTGAGCAAAATTGGACAATCTGTTCAAGAGTTATGAATTTTGAAAGTTTCAGTTAATCCCTATTATGGGGATCCTTGAGTTGGCAACTTTGCCAGCATCTGTGATTTCATCGTGGACAACTCTCAATTCATTTTGTACATAATTTTTCAAAAAAAATTGATATATATGAAATTTCAAGTCAGGAATCAACATTATTCTTCCAAAAATGCTTGCAGAATTGATATAGCCATGTCATACTCAAACAATAAATCAAAAGAATTCTTATTTTTCTTGAAAATAAAGAAAATGTTAAATTCTGTGTACATAATGAATGGAGAGTTGTCCATGATGACATCACAGATCCTAGCAATGTTGCCGGTTCAAGGATCCCATAATAAGGATTTACTTAAACTTTCAAAGTTCATAACTCTTGAAAGGATGGTCCAATTTTGCTCAAACTTCACTGTTTATTCTTCTTGTTCTTCTTTATTCACTGGAAGCCCATTGATGTCAAGGTTGCATTCTCCTTTAATGGTGCAGTAAGTATATCTCCAGATAATGCAGGCCTTCTCCTTGATTTTGTGATCAGCTTCAGTGCCTAGAAAAGATATCATTTATCAGAAGAGTTGTATTGTTCATAGGCTTGAGTTCAGTGTTACTTATGTCATGCAAATTTAGAAATGCAATTGATATCTAAGGTTGATGTGAGATTGTATGTTTTAAAGATTTTCATTGTAATTTTGATTTATTTCATTCAGGCTAATTAAATTCCAGTGATTACCGGTACTTTATATATTTCATTTGTTATGCAGATCCCGTTCATTTTCTGCCAAGCTCCTAGATGCTCTCCTCATATTCATGGGTCTTGTTGCGTAAGTTGTTGTCATTGGTGCATTGAAGAGTGAGAAATTACATTCCTGTTGTTATCAATTTTTGGAGGATGGGAACTGTGTCATCATAGAATAACAGATATGCTAACAATGAAGAAGCTTGATGGGAGGAATTTATGATTTGTAAACAAATTTTTCGGCATTACTCCCAGTGTTGCAGATCGTATGCTCGATCTGTAATGAAAATCACAAGTCAGAAAAAATTGGAACCAGCGGGATTCGAACCTGTCATCTGCTGCTTGCCGAGCAGCGACTTAACCACCAGGCTATTCTGGTTCACGGCTAAGTCGTGATGAATTGGAAACAAATACCCAAGATCCTCTTCTTTCTGACTCATTAATATGCAACGGTCCGCCATGGACAGTAGATAGTAAATGAAGAAGTTTGATGGGGGGAATTTATAATTTGTAAACAAATTTTTTTTTCTGACTTGTGATTTTCATCACAGATCGAGCATACGATCTTTAACACTGGGAGTAGTGCCGAAAAATTTGTTTGCAAAGATGTGCTAACATATTCAATCAGTGAAGTGTAAAAAATGCAGAATTACATCTTAGATCAGCTTTCTCTCAGCCCCTTTTCTTTCTTTCCTAACTCCCTCCAAACATCACATGATCAATCCTTTCCTTGTAACCAGGGGTACACCATGCCGTAGAATATTAATGGTGCGTCACGTATTTTGACCCCAAATCGATAGAATTTCCTCTGCTGAAAAAGAATCAAGTGCACGCACTTTAAAACAAAATTGAAGGAAAATTTTGACACCGTAACATTTAGGCTCAGTGTTTAACTGTGGAAACTTTATTTATGGCAATTTTGCGGAAAACATATGGCTCATTCTATGTTGATATAGCCTTGTATTGTTCTTTCTCTACTGTGCAGAACTGTCCTAGGGACAATCGATGCTCTCAAGAGACTGTTTCCCAGCTTAGATCCTAACCATACTGTGGTGGACACTGGCATATGAGGGCCATCGCAGTCATCCCACCCATTCAGCTGAGACCAAATACTAGTATAGTAAGGAGAATAGGTCGGCAAACTATTCTGATATATGAGGGGTAAAATTAAAACATCTTCACCAAACCCATAACCTTGACCAACACTGTATATTATCTTTAAGAGAACAAATTGTTTTGAACATTGGTAGCCGTATTCATGGAATTCCTTCCTAACTTTCACCTGTGGATGATGCATCCACTCGGTGTTTTAATAATCCGATAAAAGGTGATTATGGTGCAGATCTCACAGAAGAGCTATATAGTGGGCGAAGTCTGTTCTACATAATTCCAAAAAGAAATCGTCGCCTGGCTGGCAGAAGAGTGCTAGCATGTGCGTGTGCATGATTGTATACATCCCCCTGGCTGGCAGAAGGGCGTTAGCTTGAGCGCGTGCTACGTGAAAGGTACAGTGTGTGCATGCATTAACACCGTTCTGCCAGCCAGGTGACGAAATAAGCTAATGCAGTGCAGTTGTCCTGCACTTGCTCATAAATAAACACAGGGTAAATGTCTTTTAGGATGAAATTTGAAGACCAAAAGATGTTAACCAAGTTGCGGTCTGGGTTTGGTTGTGTTGTTCTCTCTGTGTTTTAACTTCAAATAATTAATTGGATTCATGTGAAGCTGGAAGCCAAAGTGTTGAAGCACTTTGTGATATTCACACAAATGTAACTTCCCTAAATGATGTTTGATATGACAATCGGCATGTCTTCCAAATGGTATTGTTTTCTTTGTAATGTCATTTGTTTAAGTTCATGATGGTTTTTTTTTTTGTAATCTTCATGACTTTAAAAAACCTTCCTGACAGCTCATTAGGTGCACTACTTAGTAAAAGAATGTAAATATCTCATATATATATTTTTAAAAAGCTGTGTTATATATTATTGTGGAAGATGAGCATATATTTATTATCAGATGCCACTATGTGTTATAGCATATTGGTACACCACATAGAATCACTGAATTTTGACATGTCATGACACATCTGTGCTGTTGTCTGTTCATAACATGTTCTTATTCTAAGATGTGTTTTATGATATGTTTTAGATATAAATCATATGATCCATCTATGTCAAGAATTCTATCTATCCATTTAGGGAATTCTAGTCAGATCAAAAAAAAAAATTTCAAGACCCTTCTTGATTAGAAGATATTTAAAACAAAGTGAATCATATCAAACATCTTTAAACATAAAATCCGTTTATAAATGTATGATTTAAGAAAGAGATTTTTCCTTCCAGATTGTAATGTGCAAAATGCAATGTGATACACATTGGTTAAAAGGGCCAGCAAATGGGAAATCATGGGGAAAACGAATTTGCAAAAGGCTTGTTTACTTGTACACTATAATCCGTCCGTTATGCGAGCCCGTCGGACTAATGCGATAAAAGTTCGGACAGCACGAAGTTTACCGAACTCAACCTAGTCATACACTTCGGGTTCTCACATTTCTCAACAACTCTAAGTGTTTAGACTCTTAACGGGTCTCATCATGTTCACTCGAAGAAACATCTTGTATAATGCTCCAACATTTCAAAATACAAAATATAGTTTACTTCTGGTTTGTTAGTCTAGCCATTAAACTCGATTGCCTTTCCCCGACACGTCGTCGCCGCGGATTACGTAACACCCCTTAGGCTCTCCCAGGGAGCTGGCCATGTAATTGTTTTTCCATATGACTACCTGTTTATTAGCTTTTTCACTGCGCGAAATTTGAAACACGGAGGGTAATAAATCAGTTGTTTAGAATGGATTATCCCTTTTCTTGAAACTCGAGCGGCCGACTGCATTCTCCCTCTCTCATCCGAGATCACCCTGGCCTTTCCCCATGATTTCTCAGTTTCTATCCCCTTTAATATGTTACAGAAAAAATCATCTGAAAAAATCTCCTTTTTTTTTTAAATTTATGAAATCAAAGTTTTTAACTTATATTTTTATATCAAAACCATGGACCTCCTCTGCTTACATGTATTAGATCCATGATTAAAGAGAAGTTGGAGCTCTAGGAAAAGTGCGTAATAAGGTTGCTGCCTTTCTTATTGAAGAAACGATTCCAGTGTTTGGCCCAAACACATCGAGGGTTTAGTGCAACAAAGGGCTATCTGTGTTTTGGGCCATTTTGAAAAAAAACTTTGCAGTGAAGTTATGTTGTAAACGCTGGTTTAATGCAGATGGCCATACCTACTTTGGGTGATACCCTGCTGTCGCAAAGTTTACTGTAGAAACCATTGATACCAATGGGTTCCTGGTCTCTTATTGATCATTTAGATATCAAAACCTCATTTTGACCGAAAAATGCAGATAGCCCTTTGTTGCACTAAACCCTCGATATGTGTGTAGTCCCATATACTCATTTCTGTGTGCAGTGCATGTCCTTTTCCACAAACATTGATTTCATATCATTGTGATGATTTCAAAACCTCAGAAACCACACCAATTTTTAGTTACTTCTTGGTCGACCATTCTCACATGCTTTTAATGGTTCTTTCACCTTGAATTCACATGATCAAGGAAGCGTTTCACGAAGAGGTTTGCCAGTTATTTTCACTGACAACTATTATAAGCTACTGAAAATCCTCGCATCTGATTAGCTGAGAGCAAATTACAGGGTTCATAATGGTCAGGGAATTTCTGGAAAGTCAGGGAATTGGAAATACTTTTTTCCAGAAGCAAAAAGTCAGGAAAAGTCAGGGAATTTTGTCAATTTCTTCTGGAAAGTCATGGAAAATCATTTATTCAAGATATTTTTCATGTTAATAAATTTGCACTCCAGCCAGCCCTGCATTCATGGCACTGAGATCAGCTTTGAAACTCTTTTTATCAGCGTGCTTTTTATGTAAGTTTTGCATCACATGTGATCGATGAGTTATGGAAGTTTGCATTTTTCTGCCCTGGAAAGTCATGGAATTTTGAAAATGTATAAGTGTATGAACCCTGAAATAGTGAAAATCACCGACAACACCCTTCATGAAAACGCTCCCCAGAACTTAAGTTTGTATTTAACCCATTCATGTCAGAGAGTCTACACCATAAACATAATAAATTTACTAGACGAAAAGCAGCACACGCGGATATCATTACGCAAATGCCATTAGGCCCCGCCTCTTTTGAATCATTTGAAGGGGCCAAAAAGCACCCGTTATCGCCATGATTTCGATAACACTGTTGCATTATTATTCATATCTATTGTGCGTATCAGTTTTATTGTGACAATTTGATTAAATGCGCATTTGTCGCGCATTTGTCGCGCATTTGTTGCGCGGTTATTGCGCATGCGGTAAGCCGATGGGATGTAATGTTTCATAACGTGTACAAACGCACACTACTCATTGGAAGCATTTTACAAAATGAATTATTCATTTTTGATCATGAATATTGATGGGTGCTTAGGTCAGCCTTCTAATTGATCTGGACCAAATGGCGGAGCTTTTGGGGCCTGGTCTACATCATGCAGAGCCCTAAATATTATATCAAATACAAGAGCAGAAAGAGCAAAAAAATATACACAAACTGTGCCCATTTTGCTTATGTCAATATTTGTTGTTTGATGCTGAAAATTTATTTAAAGGAAAATGTTAATAAGCATTAAATCCTGAAATTGGCAATGCGATGGAAAGTTTAGAATAACCATTTTCCCTGCGAATTTGCAACTGTTTGACTTCTCATTATACTTTCTGTCAATTTACCGGTATATTTATTATAGAACATGACGTTTTATAAGAAAAATGTAGCAAGAAAAGAATAGTGTTGGTGTTGCCAATTTAAAGAATAAAAGCTGATCAAATTAGGCTTTAAATTATTCCTGTCACGAATGGGCTAAAAGCATGGACCTACTGTGCTTAATGTAACAGATCCATGATGAAAGTGTGGATGAATATTATGTGTGAATAAAGATCTCTAAAGGCTGCAGTACTCGACAGATGAAGATACATTATCTTGGCATATATAGCAGTGCTCTGGTAATTTAGATATATTTATGTTGCATAATAAGCAGTAATATGATATTATATAAATGGCTGAAAATTGTGTACGATGTGTGTGGAATGAGATGCAATCATGCAGTTCTGTTGAACATGAAATACAGGTATCCTGTATGCAGAGGTATACATAGGTTTCTTTATTTCCGATATGCATTACGAGAGAATGAATTATTTTACTACATTTTAGTCCTCACATCATTGGACAGAATTGTGGTCATGTAGTAAAATGTGAAAATTTATGAGTTGAACTACATGTACATTAGTAGAGTATATATTTCCTTTTTCAGTTAACATTTTTTTGTTGTTTTTTTTATGCCTCCGCCCACCGTAGGTGGTTGCCGGAGGCATTATGTTTTCGGGTCGTCCGTCCGTCCGTCCGTCCTTCCTGTTTTCGTTCTCGCGATAACTTAAGAACCGTTTGACAGATCAACTTCAAACTTGGCTCGTGTATGCATATGGGAGGGACAATGATCTGATTAGATTTTGGAGTCTCAAGGTCATAGAGGTAATAATACACTTAAAAATGGCTCGTTCTCGCGATAACTTAAGAACCATTTGACAGATTGGTTTCAAACTGGGCTCATATATGCACATGGAAGGGACAATGATCTGATTAGATTTTGGGGTCACAAGGTCAAAGGTCAAAGGTCATAGAGGTCATTATGTACATAGAAATGGTTCGTTTTCACCATAACTCAACCATTTGACCGATCAACCTCAAACTTGGCTCATGTATGCATATGGAAAGGGCAATGCTCTCATTAGATTTAGGGGTCACAAGGTCAAAGATGTCATTGTATAAATGAAAATAAATCAACATGAAGTGCCATTTATTTGTGATTTGGTAATGGCGGAGGCATAAAGTTCGACCACGCGTGGTCGAAGATTCATCTAGTTTTGGTCTTTTTTGTAAATTGTTGCTTTGGGGTAGCCATATTGGACTAGTGTCTGTGATCGTAACATTTTTGAGTTCTGATAGTTTTGGTACACTTTAATTTGTAGATTTCTGTTTCCAGTAAGATTAAAATAAATTGTAAGGTTAGGTTATGTTGGAATGGTACTGCATGGAATGAAGTTCTTATAAATTGCATTTAAAAGAGGATTGGGAAAAAGATGCAAATTTTTTACATTTATGATGAAATTTAAGAGCTGTTGTTGAAATAGGAGTATTAAGGCGCTTTCACACATGATGCAACAGTGTGGTAACACGCTGTGTCACCATACTTTTTTGTGTACAAGCCTATTGGGTATAGGGCAACAAATAAATGTCGCTGAGGCAGGACACACTTTTGTTTGCTGCCTAGATACAAAAAAAATGTGCACCAATCAAATTTCTATAAAGTTAGCGCTAAAATTGTTGCCATGAGAATGCTTGCGCAAGTTTTGACAATATGCTCTCTTATTGAGAGTTGACGCGTTAATGCACGTTCATTAGCATATGCGGTGACACAAAGTCCCATCATGTGTGAAGACAAAACAGTGTGGCACCACAGTGTGGTACCACACTGTCGCATCATGTGTGAAAGCACCTTTATAGGAACTGCCATAATGATAACAAGCTCTGACTGTCTGATTCAAAGAAAGTATTGTTAGTGTGTGTGGAAAGTTGTAGCTAAAGTAAAGCAAGTATCCTCAGAAACTTCTTAAAGCACATGCCAGTCATTTTGCATGAATTTACTGTGGCAGATACTTGCATTATTTTGATCATGCAGTACTTCTTGGATACAAGACAAACATGTTCAAGAAATATCATCAGCCATCAGCCATCATCCATCATCGTCGTCGTCATCGTCATCATCACCATCACCATCACCATCACCATCACCATCACCATCATCATCATCATCATCATCATCATTCATAATGAGGGTTAATCGATGCATAGTTGTTTTATGTACGGTGGAAACTCAGTTTAACAAGGTCCTTGGGACCATCAAAATTACCTTGTTATAGCAGGAATCTTGTTATATCAGGTTTAAAAAAACAGAATATAAAGAGCTGGGACCGGAATATTACATTGTTATATCAGGAATATTGTTATCTCAGATCTCTTTGTACCGAGTTTCCACTGCATAATGCAATATGATTTTATATCTATGTAAATTTCATTTTGATAATTAAATATTCTTTTACCATGTATTTTTATCTTGTATGATTTTTTTTAATGTTTTATTCCACTGCTTTTCCAAAAAACAGCCTCTTCTGGCAGATGTAAGTTTCCAAGAATAAATAAAAGATATTTAATTGAAAAAAATGAACCATCATCATCATCATCATCATCATCATCATCATCATCATCATCATCATCACCACCACCATCACCACCATCATCACCATTACCATTAACATGACGGTATCTTTGTGCTCTGAAGATAGTATTATTGTCATCAAGTGCAATATGCTATTATAAGGTCAGTTTCTGGTACATTGATAACATACATGTAGGTCTTATACTAGTATAGCTTTCTTGTATTCTGTTGATAAATGTTTATTTATGGAGGGTTTGGAGAATCAGGAAATGCGGGTACTCGGGCAGCAATTCTATGGACGTGAAATGCATGCACAGCTTTCTCAATCTTAAGTTCTCTCTGAATTTCACATGCACATGGGAAGTACATTGTGTATATATAGTACATGTGCATGAAAATTCATAATTTTGAATTTCACCTCCTACATCCCTTAACTATTCTCATTCGAAAACAGCACAGTGCATTGCATTAAAAATGGATTTCTTATTTCAAGGAAATTTGTCTCTTTCTGCTTGAAAAATATGTATACCGGTATGTAATTTCTGGTGTGCTGGATCAGAGGATAATTTGGAGACACTACTGCTACCGTAGTGTTATAGCACCTGCAGCAAATGGACATGGATTGAAATGCATTTCTTTATTTATGTCCATTCATGGAAAGTGATTGTAAACTTCTTGTGTGTATTGTTGGACAAGTAATATGTCTGCTTCTGGAGTTTCCATACGAATGCACTTACGAATGCAAGGAGGTCAAGTGTATCAGTATTGTGTATATATGGGAATAGCTATATTCAATATTTTTGAGGGTTCAGTGCAACAAAGTGCTGTCTGCATTTTTGGAAGTTTTGATAAATCTTGAAATGAAGATTTGTTGCACTGACACACTGCAGTTTTAAAGCAGATAACCATATCTATTTTGGATGATACCCAGCTGCAGCAAAGTTTGCTGTAGAAACCATTATTGCCAATGGGTTACTGGATCATTTTGATTTTGAAATCATTTTGAAATCATTTTGACCAAAAATGCAGATAGCCCTTTGTTGCAATAGACCCTCGATTTGATGATTGTCATTGTTCAAGGACAAACTAATCTCAATGTCATGCTGATATCTCATTATGATATGTTTTCTAATCACCGATGTATGAATTTGAATAAAATTTCTTGATGAAATGCCACTAATTGTGAATCATTGTTATATGTAACCTTTTGGTCTGTATTCATGAAGGATAGAGAATAATCGTAGGTTAATCGTAGGTAATTTTACCTGACTGCTAAGAAAGCATGTGGGTACTCCCGGTTACAAGACCACTGCTCTACCATTGAGCCACAGCGCCTCCTCAAAGGATGTTTAGAACATTAGAGAGAATTCCCCCCCCCCCCCCCCTGGACTAAAAGAAGAGTAGATAATGGCTTAGAAGCGCATTACTGTCCATCCATTGGACATTGGGTCCTTGTGATAGAGAAGCTCGCTCAACATAGCAGCAGGGTTGGCCGGGACGATACATCCTCCAGCAGTGAATCAGCGAAAGCACAGGCGCACATCCTCCAGCAGTGAATCAGCGAAAGCACAGGCGCACACAGTTTCGAAGCTAAGAATTATTAATAAATGACTGACTAGACTATTTTACCTTAACAAGACTAGGCGTAAAGAGTCAATTCTGACTGAAACGCCGAAAATAAAACCAACAACAACAACCCATTGGATAAGAGGACATGCTCTTAATATGCTTATGGAGGTTTTCAACCATGGTTGAAATATAACCTCTTTTGTAAATTTGGGCCTCTATGATTGTTCTGTAACAGACGCTGATTTTTATGACTGAGAACATCCGAGAGAAGAAATATGAGGGGCATTAAAAGAAAAATCATAGAGACCCTTGAAAAGAAGAATATCAGATGCACTTCAATCATCATTTGTCTTAGCTACTTGTAGATTCAAGCATGATATAGGACTTTCAGACAAATAGGGACAGAGTAAAGGGACATATCAGATGAAAAACAAGACTTGGTTACTTTGATGAAAATAGGAATAATATACAAATATACCAAGCTGTGAGGAAGTATACATGTAGCAGAAATTATTCATCAGAGGAGGGACTGGCAATGACTTTTTTTCTGAGGGGTGGAGCCTCAAGGAAAAAAAATGGTCACTATTGAATTCACTCTGAAGATGTATAATTTCCACTGTACTTTCTAACTTAATGCTTGGCATGGTTGTTTTACATCTTTTCCTTACAACTAATTCTGCACCGATAGTTAGCCAACTGATCTGGAAGGAGCATCAGGGCAGACCGGTGACTTCACCGCTACTTCAGGCAGCAAGTTTATGAGCAGTCTGTATAGGCCTATGACTCGCTCAGCAGATTGTCTGCGCGCTTGAATTGAACCAAATCGTTGATGAGTAGTGAGCATGCGCAGTAGTGCCCAGGAAGAAACAGATAAATAAATAGGCATGTGCAGTGTTGCCCAGGATCAAAAATAGTGAAAACTACATGTATTTAGAGCTCATGAAATTATTTCTAACCATGCGAGCACCAACTGACCAATCACGTTTTCCCATGCTAGTGTGTGATGTAATTACTGTAATGGCATTATATTGCAAATAATGAACAAATACATGTACTAAGCTGAGTTTCAAAATAAAAGATAATCATTCTGGTTTTATTCACAATATTTGCACTGAATGGATTTCAATTACAAATACAATCTCACTTCATACATGGCACTTTACTATAAGTATACATACATTTTATACAATGAACAAAAATAAATACCAGGGTGCATGTACATACACAAAACAAGAATGTTACAACTTGAAAAGTCACTGTATTCGGAATATGAAAGGTACCAGCCTCTTGAAAGTTACGTAATATACAGTTTGATCGAGTCTTAGGTAGAACGGTGCTAGAAATTAATTAGATGTCAGTGTAGGGGAAAAAAAATTGAAAAGCAGTATTGTTCCCCTTTTCTCAGGAGAATATACTCAAGTTCAACTTCATTTCCATATTTCTGCACAAATGAAGCTGCATTGCAATTTATGCAATTTCACTCGACAGCCTGTCAATTTCAGTTGTCCAAATACCCAAGCATGAATTCATGTTTCGCATTCGACAAGAATTGCTGATCACTGGATAATTTCCTTCATTGACTCTCCAGAGGTTACAAAGAATACTTCAGCGGCTTTTCCTATCACGGAATCAACTGTCACACTAACTTGTTTCCATTTGGGCCCTTATGAACAGATTCTTGATGAATGAAAACAGTTCCTTTCAAAATGTACTCAGGACCATTGAACCACTGTTGAACTCCTACTAAACCGAAAAGTGCAACTTCACAAGGTTAAAAATCATCATTGCTGTTCCTTTTCCTGAAATAGAAAAACAAACAGAACATTAACAATCAGAGTAACCCGTAAAGCCCCTCTGGAAAATGAAGACTGCACCTGTACTCTATATTTCTAGTTGTCTGAAATCATAGCTAGATCATGAAAACAACTTAGTAGCGAGTGTCACTGTACCTCAACAATGCAGCTTTTTCCATCATCTAGTAAAATATTTCTGCTATCAGAAAATTCTTCAAATTTTTGAAGGACATACATGCATGAGTGCAAAAACATATCAAATCAGTATTTGGGAGAAAATATAATTATATAACAACATATAGAGAGAAAACAGCTTCATTACTTCAGTAAAACATTACCTATAAAGGGCAAATTCAGAGAAATAATGTTACATAAGTTTTCTGCATGAAGATTTGTCATGCATGGCAAGCGGTTCATGACCTCTTTTGACCCGTTACTGGCTTTCAGTGTAGTGCACTGTGCTATAATAAAGCAGTGAATATCTGTGCAATCCCTTCAGCCTGGTTAGTGGTGAAATGTTTCAAGGAGGGTAGCATTGTCATGAATAACACCGAGAATGTATTTACATTGCTCTTCAATTGGTTACCCTGCAGAGTGCTTAACTTGCTGAGCACGATTTGATTTCAGTATAACACACAACTTCCACAGGCCCTAGCCCGAGTTATCTCAGGCTGAGTATTCAACAGGGCCCCGTTTCATGAAACTTGTTATCAATAATAAGTTGTAATAAATGTTATAACCTACTGAAATCCTTGCATCTGATTGGCTGAGAGCAAATTTGTCACAGAAATGTGGCAGTTGTTACTGATAACAAGTTTTATGAAATGGGACCCAGGTCAAAAGAAAAATGTGACATTCTCTGGCTGGGAGCCTGTTGATGCTTATTTCCTCCTTACCAGAGTGTAAATTCCGTATTTCTTACAATTCAGTAGAGGAGATCTTTCCAATGCTTTTAGCCTGATTAGTAGTGGGTTGCTTGAAGGAGAAACAGTTTTCACCAGGAGTGTCATTTCCGACAGACATGGCACGGTAAAAATCATCACTATCATTATCATTATTACTATTTTCTGATAGGAAGTTGCAACTTCTGATGGCCTTTTATATATGGCTTTTAGCCCTTTATCTTCTAGAATTTAGTAGAAAATATTTTTGCAATCCTTTTTGCCTGATCCGCTGTTGGCTGTTTGAAGGAAAACGGTAGAGATGTCCGACTGGCAGTCTGTGACCTCTGATGACCTGCCGAACTAAGACGCTGAGCCATCTCTTGTGCTGCTTCAAACTTTGCACGATCTCTTGCACTCAGCTCCTAACAAAATAATAACGATACCGATATAAAAGAAATTTCTCAAAAATAGAACAAGTTCATTTCAGAAACAAAATATAAAAAGGTAATTTTATAATTCAAGAGGATCAGGACAAGATATATTGCATTAAATGGGCTGGGAGATGCATTTACATACATGTATGTAAAATATAAAGTCGATGAACATTCAGAATTTTTAGAATGAATTCATTG
This sequence comes from Echinometra lucunter, assembly GCA_029962745.1. Classification (NCBI taxonomy): domain Eukaryota; kingdom Metazoa; phylum Echinodermata; class Echinoidea; order Camarodonta; family Echinometridae; genus Echinometra; species Echinometra lucunter. Next base: position 11,770,767 of record CM057161.1, on the reverse strand, counting down.
TCAAACACAATGACATAGGACTTAGGATTACAGTCACACTTATCTGTTGTAAAAGTATACATCTTTTAGACACAGGAGTCAGGAAGGAAAAATATCCCTGTTTACCTTTGTTATCAATGAGAAAATTCCATGATAATAAATGGATTTCCAAATATGTAAAAAGTACAGCCATGCCAATATTCTTTAACAAGCTTGTATTACTTTGCAACCTAAAAGGAATTATACCATACATCAAAAACATGGACTAAAAAGAAGACTTACGTGGGAAGGCGGGCCAGACACAGTGTTGTATAGCGCCCTCATTGATGCCTCGAGATCAGAGGGTGGCAAGAAAAAGTCTGGCAGTGTACTACTCACATTCTTACCATGTCTGCGTGAAGATGCAGTTAAGGAAAAGACAGTAATCAGTGCATTCAAATCAAGACTGAAAAACTGAAAATCTGTTCACTGTTCATGTTCTGATATGCACAGAGCTGCCATCCTTCAGGAACAAAAATTAGTCCTTAGAAATTTAAAAAATCATATTTTTTACCAAGAATTTGTATTTTCTCAAGAATGAAATGCTGCAGCTTACCAGGGTCTGAGCAAGCAGATGCAGTGTAGAGGGAAGCTAGCTTCAACAGTTCCTCTATCAACCCACCCCTGAAACCCTAGGGAGATATTCACGAAGTTCCGCTGCGTGTTTGTACTTTTTGGATGCGTTTTCGTATTTCCATATTCCCTTCGTCTTCGTAACAAATACAAATTTTTCATAACGGTTGGCAGCTCTGTATGAAGCTAGCAATTATGTGCAAAGTTTGCTATCATTTTTTTAAAATCTATGGTTAACCCTTTATAGGCTACAGAGTGAAACTCAGGACTACCAAGTTGTTTGGTTTGTATGGTATAACACTGTATGTGTGCCTAGAGTCAACAATGGCAGCCTAGCACTCGTGCTCTTAGTCAACTAAAACTGGTATGGGTTAATAATGACTTCTGTTTCTATACCCAGAATGGAGTATCAAATTCTTCATATGATCAAATCATCTTCCAGAAATATAAAAGGTATCATATTTTATGAATGCTATGAAGGATACTACTCTTAGGAGGCACTGTGGCTCAGTGGTAGAGCAGTGGTCTTGTAACCGGGAGTACCCGGTTCAAAACCAAGTTGATGCGCTAATGCCCTCTGGTAAGATATTAATCTTCATTACCAAGTCCTTCGGAGGGACTAAAAGCTGTCGGTCCCCTGGTTGCTTACTAACAAGCATACATATGCTTTCTTAGCAGTCAGGTAAAATAACCAAACATTTAACCATTTATCCATTTAGTGTGATTTCGGAATGCAACGTCTTCACCATTTGAAAGGTTTGACATGGAACATCCCCATTGCACTCCTGGGCCCTGTTTCATCACACTTTTTATCCCTAACAAGTTACAATAACTGTTATAAGCTACTGAAATCCTTGCATCTGATTGGCTGAGAGCAAATTTGTCATAGAAATGTAGCAGCTGTTACTGATAACAAGTTTCATGAAACGGGGCTCATATTCTTTGTTTTTGCACTCCTTATTCTTCGATTTTAATACTTGAATATGAACAATATTTCTTACAGCAATTTTTGTCAAGTGGTTTTATTAGTTTTAACACATAAATGATACAATTTTATGCACAAATCTTAAGTGAACTATAATAATAAATATACATTAAAAAAGTGTTAACTCTGATAAAAGGACTGGAAAGGATACATTTTTGGTCTGACTGCTGCTGACCTCTCAGATTCTTCCAATTCCACTTGTCTCCTTTGAAGCTCAGCTTCTTGGGCATTCAATGTCAGCACGATCTCATCCTCCACAACATCATCATTATGACTACTTCTTCTTCCCCTCTCGTTGCTACTATCATCATCAGGTCCACTGTGGCTTGTACCAGTAGATGATTTTATAGTCCATGTTGCACCGGATACACTATTTGTATGGTCACTCTCAGTGTCTAGCTTGTGCAGGTCATCGGTTCCGAACCCTTGTAAGGGATCCCCTCGTTGAGCATAATCACTATCATCCATTTCCCTGTTCATGCCATCAAGGCCAGCTTGAGACACAGGGTCAATGCCCTGGTGAGGATGCAAGTGGTCCTGCTCTCCATCTCCTCTCATCCCACCAGGGAACACATCACTATTTTGGTTGGCATGGAAACCATCATTCCTTCCATCCCCGCTGCTTAAAGCCGGGTATTCCTCCATATCTGTTGTACCACTACCATCATGTGATTTGAACTCATCGTATCTATGGTGATTTCGCCCATCCTCATGATGTTGCTCATCCTCGGCATGTTGTTCACTGGTGTACCGATCACCAGGATAAGATGAGGATGGGACATGGTGGGGAGGACTGGTAGGAGGAGAGGCTGGAGGGCTTATGACATTGTCACTGATGCCATTACTGAATGCTGCTGATGATATGTCATTCAATGGCCTCACATAAACCATGCTGTCCTGATCATCTCTGCCAGTGCCATCCTCCTGAAACTGATACCCTCCACCACCATCATCATCTCTGAGAACATCCTTTCTCCTCATACTGCTATCATCATACTTTGGATCCAATGTTCCTCTTCCACTCCTGGTATCCTCTGTAAAATCTCCTCCACTATATCCATCTCTGTCAGGATGTTCATGTGATGCTCCATCGGAGGGATCCCCTTCGGTGCTCCAGTTACTAGTTCTTTCACTATCTTCCCCTCTCAAATCAGTTCTCTCTTCTCCATCACCAAGGATTGTCCCATGACCACTTTCATGATGAAGCTGTTGCTGGTGGTGGTGGTGGTGATGAAGATGATGATATTGCTGATTATTATTTTCATTTCCCTGAGGCATCATCCTGTGATCATCAGTCATCACATTCCCTCCTCCATAGTGCGCATCATGTCTATCCTGCTCCTGACCCTCCTCATCGTAATTCCTAACAGACATCCCTACATCGCTACTGTTGCCATGGTGATGAGATGCTTGCAGTGTAGCAGATGTTGCATTAGGTAATGATGATGACAAAGATGATGTTCCTCCCCCAGAAAGTTTGGTCTTGAGATGCTGGTGGAGTGCATCCAACTCCTCCATGTTTTTCCTAAAATAAGAAAACATAGATATAGAATATCATTATTCAATGTAAAAAGCATAATGATTTATACAGAAAAAATTGTGTAAAGTATCCTTAGCCTATATTGCCAAAATAGATATCATTTTTTAAAAAATATATTCTTATAATCTTTATAATGACCACCAAGCTCATCTTATATTTTCAACACATAATAGGAACTAATGAAAGATTCTCTAAACTTTCTCATTAAAATTCTTTTTCTTTTTTTTTAAGTCTTGGTAATAGACCAATTCATTAAATCCTTGCTCTGAAGGTTAAATTTGAATGAGGAAAACAAAATACCTGAAGTTTTCCAAGAGGTATGAGGATGATGGAGTTCTTTCTAACAGATGTGATTGGTAGTTACTCTGTTGTATTCCAACAGCTGGAAGATCCTGGATGGTTGTGTGGTGTGTTCCTTCCTCTACAGATCCGGCTTCAGTCTCCATTCTATGTAGACCTATGCATACCACAAAACAGTCAGTGCACAAAAAGAACTTTCAGTAAAAATGAGGACAATTTGTTGAATTTCAAAACAAACAAACAAACAAACAAATAAATAAATTAATTAATTAATTAACAAATAAAATCTGTTTACGAGTCACAAAGGTAATAACTCATACAATTTCACATTGAAACAATGCTCCCTAGCTACATGTATCAGCAGATGAAATAAACAAACAAAACAAAAAGGGAAATAAACAAATGCACAAGTGACATGACTCACTTCTTAGTCTCTCCTGTAGCTTGCCATGAAACTCCCTGACTCCTTCCAGATGTTGCTGGAAATGGTCTAGACTCCTGACAGCTGGATGTGTGGGGGGTAGACTACCACTACCACCAGGCTGGTTGGATGATGATGCTGGTGCTGATGATGAGTGGAGATAGTGAGGAGGAGGAAGGAGTGCCCGGCTGAACAGGTTTGAACTGTTGGGTGACCCCTAAAGGAGAGATGACGAAATTTGATCGATTATTCAATCGGAATACCGAGAGAAAAAGAACAGTTCATAAAGAAGCTCAAGGATACACCCTGTTTTAATACCTCTGTGAGGGACCAAGGCAATCATGAATTGTTGTAATGTCTTGCTGTTTTGGTCATAATTCCCTTTTTTGTGTGTGATAACTGCTTTCCCATGCATATTTTTTCAGTCCTTGCTTCAAAGTCCTTCAAAGTAATAATCATCAAAGTAATAATCATCAAATAATAATAATCATCATCATCATCATCATCATAATCAATTAATCATGACTAATACTACTACTACTACCAATATTTCTGTAAAGCGCTTAGACACATCTCAGAGAGATTTATTAGATGCTATATAAACGCAGAATATTATCACCACTACCAACAACAATAGCACTACTAATAAGAAAATAAATGAATAACAACAACAGCAATAATAATACAAAAATGTGATATATATTGTGCCAAATCCACTTTTTGGAGTATACAAGGTGCATAATAGACAAATAAACAACAGGAATAATACTGTGACAGACTTACCAGCATTGCTCTCTGTTTTGGTGAGTGCCTCAATGGTGACAGAGTTTCCTTGGGGGTGATTGAGATCTGAGCAAAAAAAAAATACAAATACAAATATAAAAATATTGATGCATGTAACTTTTGAATATAAAACATATTACAACCCATCCAGAGAATAGATCCCTGGGAGTAAAAGTCCCAACTGACATCACTTCTAACACTGTATCACTACGATCATCATCATAACTCTGTTTTGGCGAGTGCCTCAATGGTGACAGAGTTTCCCTATGGGTGATTGAGATCTGAGCAAAAAAAATGTACCGTGTCCATAGGACACGGATGCCCCCGCTTAGTGCGATCAGTAAGCATTTCTTAGTTCTTTGGTCTGAAAAGGAGATGTTAAGAGATGTTGAGCTCATTCTTCATCCTGCATTAAAATAAAAAATGAATTAAAGACAGATGCACATTTGTGTATTACAAAACCAATAAATCAACAAATCAGTCAGTTAAATACTTATTTACAATCAGCAACAAAAATCGACAATAGGTAGTAGTCATCCTAGAAAAGGCATAACCTGTAAATCAAAAATTAATTTGCATTATTAAAATTCAACAAACATTTCAGAACTTATCGACGAGAAACCGCATTTTTGACTGATTTGCACATATAATAAACTTTGACCTTTGACCTGCAGACTTCATTCAACCAAGTTACCTTTATTTGTCCTAGTGTCTGCCCAGAAAAGTCCATGATGTTGTACCACCCATCCAAAGATCGGATACCAGCTAGCAAGGGTCCCAGATCCACTGATGTGAAACCTAACACTCGATCACATGTTGAATCTATAACACAAGAACAAACAATGATTTCATTAGGCATAGGCTTATTAGAATTGGGTTCCTATGCACAACACAAAATGATACATCAAATTTGAAAAGAAAGTTAAAGAGAGCAGAGAAAATATACAGAACATTCATACTTTGCTCAAACCAGAAAGTCATAAAGGGGGTATCACAATGAGCAGTGAATGCTTGCAAACATTACCATTTTTTGATTCGTCAACTTTTGACGAATGTTGAAGAAAATCAGGTTTCGCTAGTTTTTAGCGACATTTTTGTGAAATACAGTAGGCAACTATTAGCAACTGTAAGCAAATGTTATTACAACCATTTGAAAGGCTTACAACAGTTTTGCAACTGTTTGCGGAAAAATAAATTTGCAAAACTCCCAAAGGAATTTTGAACATATTCAAAATTTATTTGTGTCAAAAATCCTTTGCAACAAGAAAAACTATTTGCGACAATTAAAACTGTTTACGAACTTTTTTTGCAACCTTTTACGAACCCTGATGAAGCCCAAAAGTCGCAACATTCCCGAGCGTTCGCCGCTCACTGTGAAACCCCTTTAAGATGCTACATGAATACACGTAACAATGTACTAAATGTGTGGACATCAAAAGAGATGCATTTTCACCTTGCTTGCTGGATAATTGGTGCCATATCTTGAAAATCAGACTCTGCGAACAGAAAAAACAGATGTACAGTTATGCAAAATATAATCAGGAAAATCTAGTATACAACAAATTAATCTTTGCTGGATAGAAAAACCAAAACAAAAAACAAAAAAACAAAAATAGATAGAGAGAGAAAGAGAGAGAGAAGGATAGGGACATAATTGACAAACTTAGCCCAAATTTTCATTTAAGTATTGAAGGTGGCGAAGTATTTTACTTAAGCCGAAAACTGAGTAAACTACTTAAACTTGCGGCTTAAGTATCAAATTGAATTTTTAAAATTTAACACGTAAAATCATCGACAGACTTCCAAACAGTGCATGTCCCCTGAGCATGATCTGACCAATGCGGTCATGCGTAATATACAGCATGCAAAAGGAATTTAAGTGTAATTCTAAGTCTAACTTAACTCTTTGTGAAACACCCCCAGAACTTGTAACCATAATAATGAGATTCTAGATGAAGCTTACCTGATTATCTAACAGCTGTGGGCTGATAGCCACATCTCTGGTATACCTCCAGTGAGGATTGTTAGAGGTAGGTATGGTAGGGGTGACGGCAGGGGAAGGACCCACAGCTGACTGGAAGGTCACATACGAGCAGGGGGCAATGGATCCAACCCTAGCAAAAGAAAAAGAAACAAAAACACAGGTAACACATGGCCTGAAATTTGGAAGTTACACTGAATATTTTCTCTGTGTGTGTCTTAGAAATTTTGCATGGTATAGCTATTCAAAGAAAATAAAAGAGAGCAGACTCAGATGGTACGGACATGTAAAGAGAAGCCAAGAAAATGACCTCATTCGTTGGGCAGCAGAACACAGTGGAGAGCGGAAGAGAATGAGAGGAAGACAGAGGAAGAGATGGATGGATTGTATTAAGGAGGATCAAGTAGATTTAGAGTTAGTAAATGACAGAGTTAAATGCAGGGCAGTGACAAGAAGACCCGACCCCTACCGAGGGGATTCACAGGATGTTGATGATGATGATGATGATGATGATGATGATGGTGATGGTGATGATGATGATGTTGAGCTATTCAATACAAGCCAACGCACACTATAATAATAGAACCAGTTCATTTGGAGAGCGCTTGTCACCTTCAGGATTAGGCACATACGGGACTAAGGAAAGGGAAGGCTTTATTTAATCACTAACACATTGGCATTTGTTGTTGTTTGCATTTTTCAGGTTGTCAATCAAAGAATGGAGATGGCCTCAAAAAAAGAGTAAAGATACAATTTTCCATTTTTTATGAAGTCTATTCCTACCTTGATGGGTCGGTGAAATCACCGAGATGCATGGCTCTCTCCACCACCACTGTCATCCATACTGGTTGGTTCTTCTCTCTTTCCACTTCCTTCGCTTCATCGCTATCCCTGATGATGTCATCCCTGGGCTGCGTTTCTTCATCCAAGATCTCTTCATCTAGAGCTCTCTCAGGCTGACCCTTCGAAATTTGAAGAAAACCCACAAATTCATACTTTTTGGGCGTGTTTTTGTATTTTCGTATTCCCTTTGGATTTTCGTAACAAAACATTTTTCATAACAGTAGGCAGCTCTGCTATATTCTTATCTTTCACATTTCATTCACATGGTGTAGTCACTACGAAAAATGATCTAGAGGACTACATATGTACCTTCTTCTAAATAACTATTAAAAAAAACCCCAGGGCCGGCATTCAATTCAATACTCAAGTCAGAAATATGAGTATCTTACTTAGCTTTTTACTTAGATAAAATACTTAACAAATTTTGGTATTCAGTTCAATATTTTGGCTAAGTATTTTACTCTAAATCTAAGACACCTACCTAGGAGACTTAAGCCAATTATTTTGGAGGCCTTGATTGGCAGGCATGGGTTTTTTTCATACATAGTAATCATGAGCTGCGCAGAATTATACCATAGTGTATTCGAGCGTATTTGATGTGACATGTTAATTGCGCATTAAAAATATGACGTCACAATACTTATTAAGAATTTTGGCTAAAATTTGGCTTACTAAAGTAAAATTCAAAGTAACGAAATGAATTTGACTTAAGCAAATTTCTTAGCCAAGTGAAATACTTAGTAAAAGTTTCACTTAATCCAAGTATTGAATTGAATACCGGCCCTGGTCAGTAATATATAACATCATGCACAGATAATATGAATACTTAATCCTTTTGCGGGTGGTATATGCAGTATAGCCAAGAATTATCTAGACACTGCACATTTATGAAACAATACAAGGAGAAAATGAACCATGCTTTAAGTCCAAAATTCTCAAATAATTCATCATAAAACCTGCTGAATTGTACATCAAATTAAAGAGAACATGATAGCCTTTGATCTGATAAAAGTTAAAATCATGACCATTCATGCATGAACAGATATGGTTCATTAAGCTCATTGATGCTCATTTCTGACCTTTCTTTGATCACTGAAGCGTGACTCTTAATGTATTGATGATCATGGCTTTTTTAGTCATTTTCCTGATAGATGACATGATATCCTGTTTTATTTGGTATACAATTCGTAGTGATCATTAGGTCACATGTGTATAATTCTTGACTACACTGTATCAATGCAAATTATCATTCATACTCTATAATTCTACCTTTTGAGTTGCTACTGCTGGCTTAGGTTCAGATGTGACTTTCATGGAAACATGAGCCCTGAGGCATGCCCCTCCCATATCAGAACAGCCCGGTTTGAAGAGTGGGAACACACCGCTGTTCATAACAAGATGAAAAATGACAGAAGAAATGTTATCCTGAACATCATTTAAAGTAAAAATATTGATGAACATTCTACTCTTACATTTTCAAAAATTTGGGGGGCTTGGTGATGATGAATAATTATGCAAGGAGTTGCACCAATAGTGTTATATGACATCAGGAATAAATTTTGCAAGACTGCATTTTCTAAAACTAAGTTAAGTGACGTCTCTCCTCACTGAATAGAATGCATCATCCTGCATAAGAAACACAAAAGAAATTATTTTGATGGCTGGAAACCAGTGCCTTTTTTAGGGAATCTAGATTGTCGACAAAGATATTTTGCTGGTTTTACCAACTTACATGAGGAAGCTTAAATACAGTGGACAGCAATTTGCAATTTAACCAAAATATAATAGAAAAACACATAAAATTGGTACTATGTATGAAACCCTTCAACATTCCTCATTAATTTCAGTATGAATTACGGATTTGGTATGATTTGACAGCCTTGTTGTACTGACCTAACCCGATGTCTCTTGACCCTCTGATGACACAGGGGTGAAAGGTCAATGTAGGCACAGCCAATCAGCTTGTCCCTATGTCTAGGCCTGGTCTTGCTTTCCTTATTGAGCTCCGAGTTGTAGCTCAGCCACAGCTGGACCTCCAACTGCTCCTCACGAAGGTACCTTTATGAACGGGTTGAATGAAAGGAAGGATGTTCAAATGAAATGCTAATTTTATTCATGGAAATAATAATAATAATAATAATCATAATAATCATAATAATCATAATAATCATAATAATCATAATAATCATAATAATCATAATAATCATAATAATCATAATAATAATAATAATAAAAATTATAATAATCATAATAATCATAATAATCATTATAATCATAATAATAATAATAATGATAAAAATAATAATAACAATAATAATAATAATAATGATAAGAATAATAATAATAATAATAATAATAATAATAATAATAATAATAATAATAATAATAATAATAATAATAATAATAATAATAACAATAATAATAACAATAACAATAAATAACAACAATAATAATAATAACAATAATAACAATAACAATAACAATAATAATAATAATAACAATAACAATACCAATAACAATAACAATAATAATGATAATGATAATAATAATAATAATAACAATAATAATAATAATAACAATAACAATAATAGTAATAATAATAATCATAATAATAATAACAATAATAATAATGATGATGATGATGATGATGATGAATGTGGCAGGGATGATGATGATTGTTTGTTTACTCAGGGTAGCCGCTTCAGGAGTATGTACTGTTCTCCCAGAGGGCCCTGCAAGCATATCATTAACCTGGCTTTAGAACGGCTACCGTAGCGCTCAGTGCATTCAAGAAATAAATCCTATTAGGTACTCACTTACTACACCTGGGTCGAGTGTGGCAAAAGTAGATCAATGTCTGGCCACAGGTGTTGTGGCAGGGATGCAAACCCTTGTGGTTCAAAGTCCAGAGACTTATCCACTGGACCATAACACCTTAATATAACATAAATTGTCATTCTTAGCACTTCGAAAGAAGTTGTATAATGGGGATATGATGATCAACTTGTACTAATGAAACAGCAACAAAGTAAATACAAGATAGGTAAAAGGGCAGAATATGAATAGGACAAGGAGGTTAAGATTCACTTTATCAACAGTACAGGATAAACAACAAAGAAAAAGAAAAAAACAATAGAAGGAAAGAAAATGAAGGGGGATGAAGAAGACTGGCAAGAAAAACAAAAACAGACCCCCCCCCCCCTAAAAAAAAGTATTACTCACCAAGCAAATGGTTGTGACTGATTTGCATGAAGGACATGGCAATGCTTCAGATCTGCACATAACTGACCTTGCCCAGTCTGATCTAGGTAACAGAGTTTGGAACACACAGCACCTGCATAAAAAAAATGTAGATATAATTACGAAAAGGTTTTTTTTTTTTCTAATGGGTTTGTGACCTCTGAAGTTACTAACCTTCCTAAGAAGGGCAAAAGGAAACCCAAAATCTCAAGGTACTCATATGCACCTTCCTGTAAAATTACATTGATTTTTCTGACATTTCATTTCATTTCAATTAGAGAAGACACTACAGGGGGTTTCACACAGGGCCTGCGTGGAGTTGTGTAGTGTGGCTTACCAAGTGAGGCTGCATACTCATGAAAAAAATGTTGCCACTTGCAGTAGATCAAAAAAGAAGGAAGCAAGTGATCACAAAAATAAAAAGAAATATGGATTTTTCATAGGAGTGGCTTAGGGTAGCGTACTATTGCGTAGGCATGGCATACAGTAGCGTAGTGCTGCGTAGACTTGCGTAAAAACTGCATTCCAGAGCTCTACGCCGCAAGTACGTGTTTAATTTTTTGCGTCCATCTCGCGTACCCCTTTGCATCCCTCAGTGTATTTTCACGTAGGCCAGCATAGACAAAGCATAGGGCAGCGTAAGCTCGGAGTAGTCGCTATGCAACACTATGCAACTCTACGTTGGCCCAGTGTGAAACCCTCTTTGCACTTAATGCATGTACTCAGAATCATTAGATACAAGATACCCTTATATAGCTAAAATAATCCTGTTGAAATTTTGAAAGCAAAGTGAACTGATCATCAAGCAGGGCTGCGTTTCTTGACACCATCATAAGTTCATGGACATCATGTTGAAATGCATGTTAATTCTACAACACACATTTCAATGGGATTTCCAAGAAGTTAGACTTATGACGGTTGCGAGAAACAGCCCCTAGACCTCTAAAAATGTTTAACAAACAATGAAATACTTACCTTTGTCATAGAACTTATATCGGATGTAAGCCTTGGTGTGAGGGTCAAGTTGAGTCTGGCCAGGTCTGAGTGATGACTGGATAGGGAACCATGCAGCATCTACATCAATGGTCACTTCACAGGTCAGCGAACTGGTCAGAGTTTGGCCTGGTAAAAAAAAATAAAAATCAGAGAATGAATTATGTTCAGATTGCTGGATCAATACAGTTTTTGCTGGTAGAGAAAATCAAACAATATTTGAGAATTCTTCCAAAGGATACTATTTTTCATGCAAAGTAAGAAGAAATTAAACAAACATTCAGTAATAAAAGTAAATTAATCGACAAAACTTCTGTGGTGTAATCTCAGTAGGACATACACAGAAAAGTATGAAAAGTGTAAAAAGAATATGTGCTATGTTCCAACCCTGGAAAACCTTAAATGCACAACCTTTTAAGAAGTTTCCTCATGTCAGAATTCCTAATGAACTTTAATAGAATTCAACACTGTAATATCAATGTGATTGACTTTAAATCTGCACCATAATTCATAATACTTAATGACTTTTTGGATGATTCCATGAACTCAGGGACTTGAAAACAAAATTCTGCAACTTTCATGGGCTTTCATGACAAGACATCCCATCATAACAATAACAATAATATATTACATTTACATAGCGCATTATGTGAATACTTCAATGCACTTTACAACGTTACTATTATTACCCCTGATCACTGGATTTCTAGGCCGCACACAAGTGTGCACCATCTCCACTCCTTAGGGAGCATTCCTACTATGCCCATCATAGTTACCCTGCAATCCATCATCCCAAATTTGTTCCACATCCTCCAGCACCAGCCTATCTGGGCTCCATCCAACCTTCCGTCCCGCATCGATGACCCTCTCACGATCACCCTGGTGTCCAAACTTGACTGCTAGCTCCACCCCTCCTGCCACCCTGTCCAGCAGCTTGGGGTGGGGCTGCGGCATGTTGTCAGGTGTGTCACTCAGCGGGTCATGCGGTGGTCGATCAAGGGGTGCAGTGTCCCATCCCATCGGGGGTAGACTGATGGGGAACCAGCCTTCAATACCTGCAGGAAAAGAAGAGAAAATCCAATTTAGGATGATGGGTATCAACACTGCAACTCTGATGTATCTCGCAAGGTCCTCTCCTATTTCATAACCTTCTCATTTTTCGTCTTTCCTGAAAATGTCACTGATTCTCATTTTCTACTTTTATCAAAACTGACTAAACATTCGGGTAGACTTCCTCTTTAAGCTACTGTTGCATCAGCTGTCCACATCTATTTAGAAAGGGTCCACCTCAAAGTAAAGGAAGGGGTGAATAGTTCTACTGATACAGGACGTATAAGATTATCTTGTACACCTTTATGTCAACATGTCTTTATCTTTTCTACAAAATAAAACAAAAGCGTATTTTTTTCTCTCAAATAAAAAACACCATTCCACTCAATGAAACAAATCAATTTACATGGAAGCACAATATAATGTACCTGTTCTATTTGCTAGCAGCTTTACAAGATGTATAGTAGCTGAACCGATCAGAACGTCTCCAGTCTCGGCTATGACCCGATGGCCCATTACACCAGCTCCTCCCCTGGGTAGCGTGTCTTCTAGGTGATGGGGTCTCTCACCATCACCTTCAAAATAAATGATTCAGATTGTTGGGCTGCAGGTGCATCGGGCTAAGAAACTTCAAAGATGGTTGCATCAAAAGAGCAGATGACCCACGAGGGAGGATAGCAAGAATAACCTGAATTCTTTCTTACATGTATTTCTTCTCTTTCATTCTACATATGAATTTTTTTCTTCCTGCTGTAGCATCTATCTTTTACTCACTTTGTCTGTTTTCATTCCTCTATTTTTCTCTCTGTTGCTGTCTAACTTCCTCTTTCTATGTTGTATGTATTTCTTTCTATGTATCTGTGTCTACCTTACCTGTCTCCATCTCTGCCTATCTCTCTGTCTTTCTGTCCCTCCCCTCACTCTCTCTTTCTCTCTCTCTCTTTCTCTCTCTCTCTCTCTCTCTCCCTCTCTCTCTCTCTCTCTCTCTCTCTAAATCACTTACATGCCACACTTTTTGTCTTTTTATTTATTACACTTTGGACTTCCCTTTCCCTTTCCAATCATCCTCTTAACACCTAGCCTATAATTGCGGCAGCCTGCTAGCTCTTTTCATTGCTCTTTCCAGCTCTCTCTCCTCGAAACGTGGAGAATATGTCTGTGATTGCGAGACTAGTCGACACAGCGGGCAGCTTGCTGCATGCCGCCTTTACTCACTCATGAGCATGTTGTTTTGGTTTATTTGTAGCCTTGAAACTTTTTCTTACAAATAAAAGGCTATAAAAGGCTATAAATAAACTAAAATAACGTGAGGACAAGTGAATAAAGGAGGCTTGTAGCAAGCTGCCTGCTATGACTAGTCTCGTAATCACAGACGTAATCTGTGCATTTTGAGAGCAGCAGAGGTAAAGAGCAAGAAAAAGCAAAGAAAACAGCTAGCAGGCCACCATGATTAAAGGCTACTTAACACCATACCTGATCTCAACCCAGGTACCTGGTGCCACACTTGCAGGATCAGATCAGCGGATTCTAAGGCCTCCGCCAGACTCGTTACATCACCATCATCCTCACCTCCCTCCCTGGGCGCAAGAAGGAGAGGGCATGGGAGCTCTACATGATGATTGTACTCCGGGCAGAAACTCCTGGCAATGGTTCGCGTCACACGCATCTCCTGATGATGAAAGAGCATACAAGGAAATAATGACAGAAGTCCTGGTATTGCCTCCGATTGCTTAAAGATGTCATCATCCTGTCATACGATCATCTTTCAGAAATATCTCATATTCCACCTTTTTGGCTTTATTTCTTTGGAACTGAGTCATTTCTCAATATGCTACTCTCAGATATCATCCAGATATCATCCAAAAGCTATTACTTACATACATATGGGCCCCATTTCATAAAAAAAAGTTGTTACAATAGCAACTCTTGCTGGAATAGCAACTTTCATTATAAAAGCCAATCAGGAAGCAGAATTCTCACTGTTGCCATGGTAGTTACCATTCCAGCAGGAGTTGCTATCATAGCAACTTTTTTATGAAACAGGGCTCAGATGTGACACATAATATTGATTAGAGACACAGGCAGGAACCATGTAGCACAAAATATGTAAATTCTAGCTAATCCAGTTGAAATTTTATGGGCCGTGTTTTACCATTGTAGATACATTAAAACAATCAGGAATGGAAATGCATGATCATGCATGATCTGAAATAACCAAACATTGCATCAAAATAATTCTAAAACTCATGTGAAGCAACAAGCAATCATGTTTGACCAACTAAGACGCTGATCCTACTTACATCCTTGGCCATGAATGATAGTTGGATCTTGATATAGGAGTTGACTCCCACCTGACTCGGATACTGCATCCCATTGTCATGGCGAGCTAAGGATGTTGCAGCAGCCTGGATAAACAGAGAACATCAATCTTAACCATTCACATATTGTTCCACATTTTAGGAAAAATGATAAAGAATTTTTTTTAATCATTATTTTTTTCTGTCTCAAATAACCCATTAAAGTCAGCAAAATCACTATGTAAAAATGATGAAGAAGTAAAAAAGAAAGAATAACTATAAATTACTGTTTCAACACATACTGGTATTTCTTGAAATTTTGATCATCAACGTAACAAACAATTATCACAACCCCAAATAAGGCCCTAACTGCCACTGACAAAAACACAGCTCTAATTGCCACATTTACGGGCATTCGGTAATATGCGATACATGCACTGCAGACAACTGTAAAGGGGATTGCATGAACAAAGCATGGAAGTAAACGAAGCATAGCATACAGATAACAAACCTTCAGGCCACAAGCCCTGTGGATGGTAAGTGCTAGGGATACATGAGGTCCCCCGCTAGTAGCACCCATATCCCTTGATGGATGGGTGTGGTGGCGGATGGCAGTCTGTCTGTAGCTCACGGTCACATCTAGCAGTCCACCATCATGAAGCTAGGAGGGAGTGAGAGAGATAAAGAAATTATTTATTTGAAAAAAATATGAAGTATGAAAAATATGAAAGAAAGAAAATTCTCAAGAAAAATGACATTCACTTGCTCTCGTTTAGAACACTGAAATCCCATGAAGGTACTGAAGAATTATTGCAATTCAAACTGAGGACACAATTTAGCAATTCATACTTGGTTAATATATTTGGTAGATAGCAGAATGAATATGAGAACAAAAAAAAACAAAACAAACAACAAAAACACACACACACACAAACAAAATCTATAACATACTTTTACAACAATCTCATTCACTTCAATATGACATACATTTGCTCTGTTGGAGAACATTGAAATCCTATGAAGGTCTTGAAGAATCATTGCAATTTAAACTGAGAAGGGCATAATGATGTATTTGGTAGACAGCAGAACAAATCAAAAAACAAAAAAAACAAAAAAAAAACACACATGCGCGCAAACAAAAATCCATAACATACTTTTACGGCAATCTCATTCACTTCAATATGAAAATATGAATATGGAACATGATGGACTGGATGTTGATTTCTTGCGAGTTGGCTTCTTGCAATGGTAAAAACATTATTTGTTTGTGACATGACACACATATATATATATATAAACACAGCAATACCTTAGGACCAGCATCCTCTGCTGCCCTCTGTTGATCATCTTGATGAGTTCTCAGTGGCAATGAGAAGGTCTGAACACTGGGTTCACCTCTCCGCTGCATGGTCACCATGGCACATAGCTTGGCTAAAGGTAGGGTAGCCTAGAAAAGGAAGGGAAACAGGAGAATAACTATATCAATATGGATATTCCTCCACGACCAAAAGCTGACTGGATTTTATGGAAACTGGAAGTATTCAGACTCAATTAACTTGATCGTCATCTTATTCTATACTACATAAATCAACATGTTCGTATTTTTTTACCTTGGCAATAACTTGATCTCTGACATTAGGGTAGTAGAACCTACACCAGACCTCAAATGGAATTCCTCCTGCATGTCCACCTACTCCTGCACAAGCTGTACGAAACAATATAATCAATAATGACAGAGATTACTAGGTTGGTCATGAATTCATTCATATCAAGAATTATTTGAAGCCTTATTTGCTTATTTGATCAGTTTTTCTTCTTCAAATTGGCAACACCAGTCAGCATTTTTTTTTTTCATTGCTTCATTTTTCTTATAAAAAGTCATATACCTGAAAGGAATATAAATGGAAAGTATGTTGACATGTTGAAAGTTGCCAATTTGCACAGAAATGAGTTTTTAAAATTTTTCATTACACTGCCAATTTAAGGATTTTAGTGCTTATTTTCCTTTAAAAATTCTGGCATCAAATGACAAATACTGACCCCATCAAAATGGCCACAGTATGTGTAGAATTTTTTGCTCTTTCTGCTCATGTATTTGGTATGTTTTTAGAGCTCTGCATCAAAAGTTATTCGGCCAAACAACACAATGGGACCCTCTGTCACGAATGAGTTACAAAACAATTCTATACTTCTATGTTTGCAGATACTGTACAAGCTGAAATTTTCGCGGTGGTTTTATTTTTGCGAATTTCGCGAAACAGTCACCTATCGCGAATTTAACACGCCAAAATATCCGCACGTATTTACCTCTCTCGGCGTCATCGGCACATTGTTGCCATTGCCATGCAAGTGCATGCGGAAAGTGCATGCAGCAATCCTTTGCTCTGTGTGTAGCACATAATAACTCACAGAGAAATTGTCACTCACCATAGGCACAAGTTAGCTCTGTACATGGTCACCTCCAAAACCCATTTAAGCCCAATTCTGCTACCAAACATGCGGAAACGGTGCCATTTTTCCAAAGTGTGTGGGGCTTTGGTGGGGCGGTAAGAAAAAGAGTCGCCGAAAACGCGCAATAAATCAAGAAATCAGGGGTCTTATGACGGCTTTTTTTTGTTCATCGCAAGCTAGTGGTATTGGCAAAAAATAATCAAAAAGCGAATCCTCCAGATCTGCCGATATGGCTCTTTCAAGTACAAATAAGTTTACTGCAAGTCCTACTCTTGCGCCCGCCAAATTAACAACTCGCGAAAATGTCCGAGAGATAGTGTACAGTGGGCTTTACCTGTGAGGAGTTCTCTCTGTACTGGAGTCCCTTGTACTAAGACTATCCGATGCCTACATACATCGTTGAATACTGGGTCAGGTACACATAGAGTGGTAGCAGTACGGTGAGGTCTGAGGGTTAGACTACCTGTATACATGAATTAACACACACACACACACAAAAAGATATGAGGCAATACTCATCATTATCATTAAATCTTCAAAAGAAATTTTATCATCAATTCAAATCATCTAGCACTTCTGAAACATAATATAGAGATATAGATAATGACAACTTACTGTCTTGGATCAGTCCTCCATATTCCTGCTGTTGCTGCAGTTGCTGTTGTTGATGAGGAAAATGATACTGAACAAAGCAGTCTGCTTCTCCCCATACGGAATCTTCTAGCTGAGGCAATCCTTGTATTCCTTCTATCACTACCTCAAAGATATGCTCAACTAAGGACAAGGAAAGAGAACGGAAAGATATGATAAATGCAAAAATTCAGAGATAAAATGACACTCAGAATACCACCCCAGAACATTTTCACTGTGTAAACAATGTTTAAGGCATACAGTACTTCTGCAAAATTGATTCTAAGGCTTGTTCAGATATGAGACGACAAATCTCTGCAACATTTTTAGTGTTCAGACAAACCACCCCACTTATGTTGATGAACGCGCATGAATGTGTCAACTCTCAAATAAAAGAGAGTTTTGTCAAAAGTTGTGCAGACAATCTCATGACAACATATTTTTGCGCTAACTTTTTAAGAATTTGATTGGTCCGCAGCTTTTTGGCACCAGGCGACAAAAAAAATGTTTCCTGCCTCAGCGACATTCTTCTTGCCACCTCATACCCCATTGACTTGTACACTAAAAATGTTGAGGGGATTTGTCTCCTCATATCTGAACAAGCCTAAATGACACTCTGACAAAGATTCATATTCAATGATGTTACACACAACTTATATCTGTTACCTGCTCCTGAATCTTGCACTTCATGGTCAGAAGACTGAACGTGAGCTCTGGAAAGAAAAATATGAAGGACACGAAGTCAATGATATATGTATTTAGATATTCAGTGTAACTGGAGAGGTAATATTACAGGCTCCCTGCCAATTGTTCAGTGAGTGGTCAGCGGTTTCTACAAATTCAAATGCAAGCCAGTGTGATAGAGTCGTAGGTAGAGGGCATTTGTAATCAGATGCACTAATACATAATTTAATTCTTTAAGATACACAATACCAAATAGATATATTGATGCCTACCTCTCTCCATATTGTATTGGTCTCTCTGGCACATCAGTCGCATCTCGTCTAATGGATTTCAATCTCTGCAACGCTGAAACCTAGCCAAATGATCACAAAATTGTAAAACAACGTTTTGTAACCATCTCTTTTATTCTGACAATCACAATCACTATGAACACGACGGACAAAGGAAGCGGACAAAATAAACAACCCCTCATTCTACCCTTCACAATGGTCCTGGTAGTCAAAAGAACATCCCTTCACTGCTATTGCCTAAAATATGTGGAACAGGTGTCACATACATATTCACCTGGAACTACATGATTAAACATAATAGCTGTGAAGGGATGTTCTTTTGACTACCAGAACCATTGTGAAGGGTAGAATGAGAGGTTGTTTATTTTGTCCGCTTTCTTTGTCCGTCATGTTCATAGTGAATGAGATATAACTGACCATCCTAGATAATAGAGTAATCATCACCCACAAAGGTTTCACCTCTCACCGCAATCATTTGCCATTGGGAAAAACCCTGACCAATTTATCATTCTTACCCTGACGTTAAAGGTAGGCAATCCCTTTTGCAGGCAAATTTTTTTTTTAAATAAGCCTTGAAACTTTGCACAAATCAACATCATGCCATACTTAAAAAGTGTATGAAATATTGGAGTCTCATGTTCTACAACTGTTTTTTTTTCTTCTTTTTTTTTAAATAAGAGCGAAAATCTTGTCATACATTGCATGTATCACGGTCACAGAGGGCACAATCATTTCTTTATTTGAAAATTAACAGAGAAAATCATTGAAACGTTTTGTCCTACCCATACCCCAAATCTCACTAATTGTAATTCAAAATTGTATTCTTATTACTTAATATTATGGTAAATAATTCTTCTGACGGTTCTTAGTCAATATTCACTTCAAAATGCTGATATATTCACAATTTTGGGGCCTGCAAAAGGGATAACCTACCTTTAATGAACCAACCCAAACTCTTCTGACATCATGTAATTGTTATTGTTTAAACTGGACTTAAGTAGCTGGCTGATTAAGGGTAGTATTCTAGGTTTTTATCATCATCTTTGAGTAGTAATTTTGCAACCATACTTGGTGAGAAATTTGAATCAGGAAATAACAATAATAATGATAATATTGGATATTTATATAGCACACATATCCACAAGATGCTCAGGGTGCTCCAATATTACCCAAGCTCAGCTAAGCTACAGATTTGAGTGCTTACAGCATTCGAGGAATCCTTCCTATCAGTACCCATTTACACCTGGGTGGAGAATGGCAAATGTACATTAATAACTTCCTTGCTGTGATGGTGTGAGAGCATTTGAGTTGTAAATCTGTGAATAACTGGCATCACCTTTAGAGTCTCAAAAAAGTGAATTTACAAAAGAAATAACCTCCAAGCAGTTTCGACTCCAAAGTGATCGTCCAGACTATATCTAATTCTCAACAGCAGGATGCCAGAAAAAGAAAGATGACTTCAAAATGAACGATATATACCAGCCTCAGAATTCTCCCCACCACAAATATGAGATTCAACAGTAGAGGTTGACATTTCCCGCATACTGTACAGGTCAGCATATGCGCAGATACAAATCCAGTACCAACGATTTGACAAGATTTCTTACGGTTTCCATGAAATATATGCAGCCAAGTTATCAAATTCCTTAGTTGACGAAAATATCATTCAGGTTTCATAAAAATGTCCTGATAATTTCATTAGATCTATGCAGATGCAGGTAGCACCAGAATTTGTTGCTTGCATTTTCTAGGCTCAAAAACTATAATTTTTATGGGACTTGTTAAGACTTGACCTATTATGTTTGCATGGAAACCGGAAGTGCCTTTGTACTGTGTGTGTGAAATATCGCTCTCTACTGTTGAATATCATATTTGCGGTAGGGAGAATACAGACTTGACTAAACATTCTGGAAAGCGTCATCACCTGTTGTTGGGATCCTAAAGCCAAGAGAATGGTCAGTTGTCCGCACCGCTGACCACTGAAAGGATCTGTGATGGGCACTTCATTGTCTACAGCCACTACAGGATACTGACAAATTAAGGAGAAAGAGTGTTAACAGTAAAGATTCATGCTTATGACAATGATCCAAACCATCAACTTTTTAATTCCAAAACGGGTTTAATCTGGTTTCTGGATAATAGCACTTTATTGAATAATCCCTCAGATATCATTTTTACACACCACAGAGTGTAAGGGACATACAATTTACAAGTATTCAGTGTTTGGAAATGTATTTGGCAAAATAGTGAATGAGGTACAGAATCATGTAATATTTATGCAGTGGGGTATACATATATCCCCTTTCCACGACATTATCATTTCGGGGGGGGGGGGGGGGGGGGGGCGTTTCATAAAGCTGTTCGTAAAGTAAGGAATGACTCTACAAACGACTTGAATATGGCAAGCCAAACAAGAATTCTCAATCATTATATATATCATCAGCTAAAGCTGAAATATGCAGATGTAGACTAACATTACTTTTGTTTACAGACATCTTTACTGCAAAGTATTTTTTCTGCTACAATTTAATTGAGATTATGGGAAATGTAGAGTCCCACTTTGTTGAAATGTCAGGAAAAACTAGGGGCACAACATCTGGCACTTCATATTCAAGTCGTTCGTAAAGTCATACGTAACTTTACAAAAAGCTTTCTGAAACACCCCCCCCCCCACCCCCACCGGTGTAATTAAGATCATTTCATTTGCAAAAGGCTACATTGTATGTGTGGTTGATAAAAACCTTGTAAGGAATTACCAGTTCGGTCTTGTTTGAGGTTACTCACCTGTGATTTGAGTAATGTCTTGCCTATTCTCAGGTCCCTGTAAGACATGTAGAGCTGATGGAGGGGTAGTTTGGCAATACCTAGCAACTAGACAGCAAAGAGTGAAATATTCAAGATTTGACTTTGATAAAGGAAGCAAAGACTGAAACATTTTGGCCTGAATTCACAAAGGAGGTTTAAACCATTGGTAAGGTTTAAACTTTAAACCTCCTTAAGGGTAATAAAATAAATGCAAATAGATGTATATTGTCCATGCACCTGCTTAAAAAAAAAGATAATTGGTTCAGATTCTCTACACACACAAGCTTACAAAAATCCAGGGTTTTAAACCACCCCATGGTTTAAACCTCTTTTGTGAATTCCAGCCATAAGGTTTGATTAAAAAGCATTGACAAAAATAATAAATAACTTGGATCAAATCATATTACAACACAAGAGAGAAAGAGAGAGAAAAAGACTCAGTTACTATATTCAAAAGAAAATGAACAATCATATGCACAACAAATGCTTATTCTGATGGCATTAGAACCCATACAGGCGATTCACACCTGGTTTTTTGCAGGGCTAAGCAAGTTTTTAGCCCTGCAATTTCCTGGGCTATCTCCAATAATCACACCTGATTTTTTGAAGGTGGGCTAGCACTGCAATTTCCTGGGCTAAGCTGGCCCTGCCAGCCTGGGCTATCCTTATCCAGGATTTCAGAAATCCTGGGTTATCTGCACTAGGTGTGAAAACATAATTTCTTAGCCTGGGCTATCCTTATCCAGGATTTCAGAAATCCTGGGTTATCTGAACCAGGTGTGAAAAGGCTCGTTGCCACTTACCTGGTCATGTTGAGCAGAGGTCTTCTTATCCCAGACTTCTATCACTGTGAAATTATTCCTCATTCTCTCAAGTAGTGACTGAGTCAGAAGCACTGGAGAAACCTATGATAATCAAACATTTGGAAATGCTTATAACTTTCATTTTTCACTTTAAAAGTATTGACCAGCAGTGGTAGCAAAAAGAAAATTGGCATGAAACTAATTAAAAATAGTCTCATAATGTCTGGCTTGCATAAAAAGATGCATGTGTGAGATCATATGGTACTCCACTCATGATTTCCAGTGACTTTCAGGAAAATAATTCAAATGATCACATATCCACCGTTACCTACTGCACTATGCTAGGGCCACTCACCCGACTGCCGCCCACACAGCCGTGCACAGTGTTTCGCAGTCATGTCACGTTAACGGAAATCCCATTGATTATACGTGAATGAATAAAGTATGACGCCTGTGTACAAAACTCAATGTTTATTTCTTTGACATTTTAGTCATTTCTGAACCATTTTTTCTCAAACAAACATCACCTATGTTTAAAATTAATCATTTTACAGCAGTACATGTAGTAATTTTAATTCCTGCTGCCAAGGTAGCTAAATCTCCAAAGCGCCCTCTGTCCCACTACTGAACCTCCACTTTAATCTTCCTTTACATCATTTTCTTTTTCATTCTTGCCCTTTCAACTCCTACTCTACATCATTCTCTTCTCTCTATTTCTCTGTGTTTCCTTTCATTTATTTGTTTGTTATCCTATCTATTACTGCCTCGTTCCCCCCCCCCCCCTGTTCTTTTGGCTTGCACTCTGTCTCTCTCTATTTTCCTAATTTGTGAGAAAATGAGAAAAAAAGAGAAATGGACTTTAAAAAAAATCTTTACCTGTACATATTCAAAGTTAGGCTGGGTGGTACCCCAACACACATCAGACCTAGCTGCATCATCCAACCAGAACATACGACCAACCAAGTAAGCATTATGCACCAGTCTGTCTCTTCCTCCTGTCAACGATGTTATCAAAAGAAGAGTAGAATACATGACATTTCTAACCCATCTTGTATGTGCACCGATCAGTCATGTTCGCAATTATATGCTTCACAGAATAGATAATAGTAATAAATGTAACTTATAAAGCACCAAATCACACTGTGGAGTGCTCATCAACAAAATTTTGTAGTCTTCTCCTTGTCTAATACAAAATATCAAGCAGAAACAGGTTTTCTAGCATCTTAAACATCATTTTTAGTCGTGAAATCACCTTATCCTTTTCAACTTAAATGTTAAGCGATGAAAATGAAGCAATATATATATATTTGAAGTGCCTTAGTACATTTTATTTATTTGTCAAAAAAATTTTGAGACATATTTTTACAATTTGTCTATGCACATCTTCCTCATTTTTCATTGATGTTTGTTTCCAGAGCATAATGCCTTTAATTCATATTCAATTACAATTTCAATTCATTCTGGGCCCCGTTTCTTAAAAACTTGTTATCAGTAACAACTGCCACATTTCTATGACAAATTTGCTCTAAGCCAATCAGATGCAGGGATTTCAGTAGCTTATAACAATATTGCAACTTGTTATTGATACCGTAACAAGTTTTATGAAACAGGGCCCTGTTCACATTATGTCCACTAACCTGAGAAATACTGTAGAGAAGTGTGAGGGTGCGGTCTTGGCATCATATGTCCCGGTGAGGATGAGGTGGTAATAATCTGACCGTCTCTCACATACAGCAACGAGTGTAGAGTTAGGGCCTGGTGAGAAGTAGAAAGGTAAGGTAATGAAAGGTGTGCATGATTCTGTAAACTAAATCTCCAATTTGATTTTTTTAAAACAAATCTGTAAAGCCCACTGCACATTATTCAATCAGTCTGTGATCCGATTTTGAAAAAAATTTGTAATAGCATTATGAACATTCAAACATGCAAAATCTTTAATGATTCAAGTTACAAATAGCTGTATGAATACTAAAACCAAAATTTCGGGCTACTGCGTGCCTCCCTGTAGGAATAAAAGAGAATTCAATTCTGAATTGTAGTTACGTCATAGCAATCTTGCGATCGGCTACAATTCGAAGCCGATTTGGCCTTTACTCTGATCGAAAGGCTTGCAGTTAACCAAAATTTCGATTTTAGCATTCCCATCATTATTTTAAACTTCAAATAAGATAATTTTACTTGTTTAAACTTTCATATTTGATGCAAAATGCCATTCGATCAATAATCAAGTTGAAGTCGTGCGGTGGGCTTAAGATGTGAAAACAACATTTGCAATGCGCCATCGATCTAGCAAACCATTCGGAGGCGCAGAGGGATATTATTGGAATGAGTTACATATGCAGTAAAAGAGATAAGGGAAACATAGATAAAGGAGGAAAAATCTCATATAAATGTATAAAGAGTTCCTTAGATCTACAACCAATCTATCAGAAAACAAATACAATCATAATTTGAAAACTATCATGTCTCCAACTTTATATACATGAACTTAAAACACTGACAATCTTATTACCAATGTCTCAAGAAACTGGAATTTGCCACACACAGATGAAATGCAGTATAATTATAACAGATATAAATTTACATTGAAATATCTATATTCAATCCGTAATGGCCTTTCACAATTATTACATTCATATGAAAGATTTTAAAAAGCACATCTTCTCATGCCTGGTGTATTTCAAAAGTATTTTCATGGGGACAAAAGGAAAAGCAATGAAGTCAACATCAAAATGTATGTAACATAATGACTTTTGAATTGTTAACACTCACCTCAAGACTATCTTGATGATTTTTAGGTGTATCCCTCTTTGTGTTAGTAGTCTGCTTTGCCTGGTGGTCAGAAGTATCTGTTGTTAAATTTCCCACGTCTGCCTCTACATGAGCAAGAACAGAGATATTCACATACACAGACAACATACACAATGGGTAATTCTCCCTACCGAAAATATGAGAATCAACAGTAGAGGGCGAAATTTCCCGCATACCGCGCAGGTCAGCACATGCCCAGATACAAATCCAGTACTGACAATTTGACAAGATTTCTTCTGGCTTCCATAGAAAATGTACAGCCAGGTTAACAAATCCCTCATTTGACGAAAATATTGTTCAGGTTTCATAAAATCTCCTGATAATTTTAGTAGATCTATGCAGGTAGTATCAGAATTTGTTGCTTGCATTTTCTGAGCTCAAAAACAACAATTTTTATGGGACTTGCTAAGGCTCGACCCATTATGTTTGTAAGGAAACCGGAAGTGTCCTTGTCTATGGCTGTGTATGGGAAACATCAACCTCTACTGTTGAATATCATATTTTCGGTAGGGAGAATTCCACATGGGAAGCATAATCAGCTAACTTCTTATTTATAGTAAAAACAATCACTCTGATAGTTCTGAAAAGCCAAATCCTTGAATTAAAAGAAGCTAAAACAAACAGGAGTTCCACCACTCTCAGCCAGTATTGGTATAATGCATGTTTGATTTTACAAGACATTTTCATTATTTGAAAGTAGCACCATTTTCTGGTAATTCCGTTACCAAGATACGTATACCACAATATCATGAATGTAAGAGTTCAGGTGAAAGAATGGGCATATTTTCAGAGTATTAAATGGTAAGAAGAAAGGCAGGGTACATAATAGGCATACCAACTCTAAAAATATGAGTAACCGAATTACAAATTGAAATTCTGTTACTGTGGGATTGCCCCAATACACGAAGAGGTGTTAACAACAACAAATTTGTAAATAGGATGAGGCTTTAAAAAAAGACACAATTAACTTTCATATCTTAAAGACACTGGTTAACATTGTTATGATTTTTAAAAATCTTGTTTTGTTACTCGAAAATGGGATAAACATAAGGGTTATAGTATAAAAATACCAGTCTGAAAATTTCAAAGTATAATATCCACAGGAAGTATTTTTAAATATCAAAAATGTGAACCAATGTTTGAAAAATATACAAGGGTCAGTTGCACAGAACAGACATATGGAGTGCGCATGCGCGTATGACTCACCTTACCGTACTGTGTGTATTGGCGTATCACGCAGCAGGAGGCACATAACGGCATTTTCAAATTCAAGCAAAGCGGTCCCTCTTAGTGATTGTCTCGTGAGACGAAGGATAATAAAATTGCCGTTTGCGTCAAACTTACAGTTTTTCATTCCAAATTATGGTTGGTTTCAGGGCTTTTGAGTACAAATACAAGTACTCATACACATGTCTCATCTTAGTTTGAGAATTTTTTAAATCAGCTGCTCACAAAGTTAGCCAATGCCTTTAAAGGGTAATGCTTGGATCCTACTGTATAGATTTCTTAAATCATTTCCGTCAATGTGAAAATATCTACATGAGTTACTTGATTTTGTAAACAGTGAATGTTATGCATAGGAACTATTTTAATCAAAGAAGTTGCCTAAAAAGAGGTTGTGACTTCTGGAAACCAAGAAATGAACATTTTTATAGATTTTCCATTTGATTGTAATAGATAACCTACATGTATATTAATAACAGTTTCAAACTATCATCTGTTTGATTTCAAGTAACAAATTCAGAACAAACACTGAATGATATATTAAACTAAAGGCTGTAGTTGATGGAACTCTTTTACACATATCGTGCCTGGGGTGACAAAACCTTGTAACTCAATTTTTGGTGAAATTTAGTTCTTTTACATAATCTTATAGTTAGAAACACTTAAAATGTATTTTCACACCCTCAAATGCCCATCTGCAAAGATTACGCCACTACTGATAAACGAAACTCGACCTCCTCCAAAGGCTGTAATGCTAAGGAAGCCATGTTTTTTTGGCTCTCCTGAACATTCAATATTTTTGAGATATGAAGTTTTGTCGCCCCCAGCAACGATATGTCCTCACAGCGGCATATTACAAAGAAACAAACCTGGATGACCAGCTGGAATCTCAGGTGATGTCTTCACAACCATACTGGCCTGACCTCCATCTCTCGACTGTTGCCTGGACGATGACGGTGTCTGCCCTGTGAGCTGACCTAACCTAGTCCTAGGGTCCGATGAGGGGAGGGGTACAATCTTCGCACCCTGCATCTCAGCCACTCTGGTCTTGGCCAAAGCTGAGGCAAAATCCTTGCTGTCCGATGCTAGCTCCATACTCACCTGTCAAGAATCAGTGAATAAAAAAAAAATTCTCTAAACAGTCAAAAGATAGCTCTAATAAAATGTCACATCAGAAATATAAAAATTTAACAACTCCTAGCAAAAAGGATATAATGAAAGTACACTCGTAATATACATGTTGCGTATCAAATCTAAAATACTAGACCTACGAAAAATTCTACAATACAATCCCTCAACATTTATTCTGAGAAACATTCTTGAGAAACACCATGATGGGTTAGACAATGCATGCATGTTTGGAGTTTACTAAACCCCTGACCACTTGTAACTCTCAAGTCCTGCTCGTTAAACAAGCATCCCGTGAACAGGGAGTCCCAAATTTTTATCCCCAATAAGTTTGATACCTCAGCAGGCTTGCAGAGCACATTCATATTTCAATCATGACCCGTGCAGATACTGCAATCATGGAACCCTGCCTTAATCTATATTCATGTAATACAACTTAGTATTATTTCTTAATCCCCTTATGAATGTATGCTTGAAAAAGTGATAAGGAGATAACATGAGACTTATTGATTTCATCAATATTCTATTTAATAGATGTTTGGCACTGCAAAATCAGGAAATAGCATTAAACATACACATACTTAAGCTTTTCGTTATGCACTCATCAGAGTAAATCGCACAAATGAACAGAAAGCCGAACATCGAAACAATATAGACGGAAACAACAAGGGGACATACGTGCGAATATGACAAGCTCTGATGGGCTGTCAGGGAAAACAGATATGAAGCTTGCTGCCAGCCTTGTTCCCCTATTTCTGTCCATATTGTTCCGTTTTTCGGCTTTCTGTTCATTCATGCGATTTACTCTGAGTGCATGTCGAAAAGTTTAAGTATGCGTGTGTTCAGTGCTGTTTTCCAACATTCTATTACCGAAATAACACCAATCATGCTCCCTCTCTGACTGCTATCATGGTCAGTAGTCCTAGATGGAGAGGTCTTGTCCTTTACCGGAAGCTCAGAGACGGTCACTAGGTCTGGACTCTGAATGAGAGACCTCAGGGGGACACTGGCTACTCCAAGAATGCTTGGCTGAAATGGTACGATAAAATGTCATTTTTATACATTGCCCATGGTTCTACATGTATATTTGAAGAGGGTTTTACCTTAGAACATGTAAAAATTAAAATTTTACCCACAGACAAAAAGGATCATTCCACAGTGTACTACCGTAGAGACAGCAAGAAAAAAAATCCATCATCACTGACTAAACGATACATGTATATTTTTTTCAAATTACTGCAAATAACAATTTTGCTCAAAACTTTCCCATTTTCCCATTATATAGTTTTATGCACCATCTCAAAAGTAATGTAAAAAAGGGCTGCTTATCATCATTTCCTTTTGGGGGGGGGGGAAGGGGAGGGAATGATAAAATAATGTGTATCAAAACATCATTTGCAAGAGAAAGATGTATACTCAAATTTTCAGAGTTTCTTTCTTTATTTTTGTTCTTGTTTTGGAACACCTTTCCTCCTCTTTTTTTAGATCTCACTCACATGTTTATCTCCTGCAATCTTTGAGAAGACCTTGAAGACAAGTAGCTCCCTCCACCACCTGTCCACCGCTTGACCATCAAACTGGACAGGAAACACTGACCGATGTCCGAAGGATACTTCCTTGCCGGATACCTTCTTCGAGACCACTCTCATCAGCTCTGTTGCCATGGCACTGGATGTTGATCCATTCCTCCCGCTGGAGGCCTCACTCACTGGGAACTGATACTCCACAAAATAAGTTCTGCAGAGGAATGAAATGACAAATCACATCTTGCAATTTTTTCATAAATTTTTCCTCTGCGACCATCTTTTTGTCCACAAATCGCAGAATCCCAGAAAAACATTGATAGATTTATCATATGCTTTATATCATTCTAGTTTCTTAATGCACCATGACAGTGTAGAATGTTGTGAATCCCTATTTCAAAAGATGTGACACTATAATACATTTTAAAAATTGTACATACATTCCAATGCAAGTCTTAAGGCAACTTTAATAGCAAAACTAATTCATTTTGCTATCTCACAAATTAATTAGAATCCCTCTTATCTTTATCAATATTGTAAGTTTATTCATATATTCATAATATTCTCTGAATTGACGCCAAGTCTCCGTGTGTCCATGTTACTGTAAAATTGCAACTTTGTATGTATTATGTATTGTTTGTATATCATTTTCTGATGTTGTATATTTGAATGTAATGCAAACAAAACGAATTTCCTTAATGGACCAATAAATCAATCTGAATCTGAATCTGAAAACAGTGTGGTGCGAAAAGATGCACAAAGGCTTGTTCAAATATGAGGTAACAAATCTCTGCAGCATTTTTAATGTTCAGATATGGCGCGACAAACCACCCAACTATTGATAATGAACGTGCATTAACGTGTCAACTCTCAAATAAATGAGAGTTTTGTCAAAAGTTGCAGACAAACTGATGACAACATAATTTTCACTAATTTTTTTTTTTTAATTTGATTGGTCCACAGCTTTTTGCAGGCAGGTGACAAAAAAATGTCTCCTGCCTCGGCAACATTTTTTTTTTTCTTTTAATACACTATGTCAAGCAGACATTTAATTTGTTTTTGATGTTAATTAGAGGAAAAAAATGTTGTATGTTTGTTTATTTACGATATTTCTGCTTAAAAGAAGAAAAAAAAATTATTATGTATTGTGTTATATTGGAAATAAAACCTGAACTTGAACTTGAACTTGAACATTTTTTTTGCCACCTCATACCCCATTGACTTGTTGCAGGGAATTGTCGCAGGGGTTCGTCGCGCCATATCTGAACAAGCCTTAAGGAACACAAAATGCATATTGTGTCTGCATCGTTTGCATTCCGGACTGTTATTTTGCACCCCTCCATATCAAACAAAAGTATCATATCCATTAACCCATTCGTGACAGGAATTATTTAAAGCCTAATTTGATCAGCTTTTATTCTTCAAATTGGCAACACCAAAAGTTTTCTTTTATTGCTACATTTTTAAAATAAAAAGTCAAGTATCTGAAATAAATATAAATTGGCAAAAAGTATGAAGAGAATTCAAAAAGTTGCCAATTTGCAGGGGACAATAGTGATTTTAAAATTTCCATTGCATTGCCAATTTAAGGATTTTAATGCTTATTTTCATTTTTAAAAATTTTCAACATCGAACAGAAAATATTGACGCAACCAAAATGGACACAGTTTGTGTAGAATTTTTTGCTCTTTCTGCTCATGTATTTGGTATGATTTTTAGGGCTTTGCATCAAAAGATATTAGGCCAAACCACAAAATGTGGACCTTCTGTCACGAATGGGTTAATGCTATGTTGTACTTACATCTTCTTCTGTGTTGATGGTCTTGGAGGTTTTCCTTTGCTCCTCTGATCAGCTCCCGACCCGACCCGAACTGGGATGCGACTAGCCTGCTCCGATCGCAGAGTGAGCTTGTCAACGGTCACCCTAGCCACATGGACACGCCCTAGGAGAGTCAATCTCTCCACACTCAGACCAGATGCCGGGTCACTCCCATGATGACCTTCATGACAAAGTTAGTGATAACGTCTATCATTGAAATAGTCCAATTAATGTCAAATGGCGTAATACTTTTCCATGGGTTTTTTAAATACTATTCTGAATGACTGAATAAATTTACACTCAAATAATGGAGAGATAAGAAAATAAAACTCTAAGCTCATTTAACTAGCCCCTGTAAGAAAAAGAAATAAAGATAAAACCCAATATGAATATAATGCACAAGATCATTCTTCAAAGAAAAGTGTATGAATCCAAAATTGACGACAAGGAGAATAGAAGAAAAACAACGAATCATTAAAAAAAGAAGAAAATGAATATTTATGAAGTAGATGAAGTAAAAAAAAAAAAGAAGAGTAATCCACTTTACCTCTAGTCTGGTGACTTGCATTCAGCGATGAAGCAATAGATAGTGACCCAGATGTTCTAGATTCACTAAAAGACCTGCTTGATTCCTCCTCCTTCTCCCCTTCCTCCATCACGGGTCTGGATCTCCCAGGGACAGCGTCATCTGCTGCGTTGGGATCAAGGTAACCGAGGCTGCTTGCATTCTCCACATCTGGTTTTCGTCTAGGCGATGCAGCATCCTGAGTCTTGCCTTGTTTTGTCCTTTTTATCTGTGTGTACAATGACATTTGGATTTAATACAACACAAACTGGACAGAAATTGCAAAGCGAGCATTTGCTATGTTGTACTTACATCTTCAAATTTTAGATATCTCCTTCCACGTGTTCTGAATGTTTTGAAAAAAAAATTGGCACAAGGACACCACTTCATTGATGGATACTGAAGATGATTAACACTGAAGGTATTCAAAAAAATTCTTGAGCAACTTACTGTATGAGATTCAGGTGCATCACTTGAATCTGAGTCTAATAGGTCTGCTAGGCTCTCACTACTGCTACTTGCCTGAATAGGAATGAAATGCAACATGTGTTTGTAACTGAACTCCACAGCGTACACAAAAGGAAGAAAAAATTAAAAGCAATGAAATACGGATTTGTCACTTTCTGCCAAATGTTACTATTCATCATTGTATTGTACTTGGTTTGCTTTTTCTTCACTTCACTTCACTGATGGATTACTTTGATCATCAAAGACAAAGGCTGCTGGAAAGAACTTATCCATGGATCTCTCAAGTTCTACCCAACTTGATTGATTGGTTTGCTTTCAGGAATGAAACAAGTTTGCTAATTTTGTCATCATTTTGTCATCATATTTTTATTCATCCATGTTTTTTGAAAATGTTACTGCTTCCCTCCCCTCTTTATCTTTCTATTTCTCTATCTATCTGTCTATCTATCTTCTATCCATTTATCTATCCATCCATCTATCAATCTATCTATCCTACTCTCCCTCTCTCTTTCTCTCTCTTCCTTCTCTGCCCTATCTTTCATTTTCTCTTGATGCTGCTCTTCTTTTTTCCAAGTTTTTTTGTTTCCCTCTACAACTTTGTTTATCTTTCTCTTCCATGACTTTCGATCTCAAAAGAAACTGAACTATCAATCACTTGATGAATTCTTACCACTCCTTTGTAGAAGAGTTCCTCCAGGATGCTGTTGTCATGGAGAGGATCCTCCTCCTCGCTGTAGTCACCATCACTATGAGATGATGCGCTCCCTGGAGGGGAAACCCCGGACTGGGACAGAAACACAAAACATAAGATCTATTTTGCATTAAAGAGCATTAAATTTCTAATGAAATTGTACAAATTCTATTCCTTGCACACCCAAAAGAAAGTTACAGTATAAGCCAATATTTCAGCATACAAATATTTAAGCAATTTGAGACAATTCTGACATATTAGCAAGTTACTCTTTTCATGTTTTGACTGATTTTCCTACATTTAAATACAAGGCATTTACTGAGTAGAAATTTCAGCATGGATATAATCACAAAATTAGCAAAAATTACACCATCGCAAAAATTTCAGTTCATACAGTACTTTACATACATGAGCTACATGAAGGAAAATGACCAGCTAAACTAAAATTACAATTCTGAATATACATCCTAAGCATTCAGTAATATTTCTGGATTTGAAAAAAAAAAATGCAAAGGAGTAATAAGAGATGCAGCTCTGCAAATTTCTAAGGAGCTCTGGAAAAGTGAAAATGATAAAAACAATGAGATATATCAAAACTAATGGGGTGAAACTGCACTTGTACACATGACGAAAACCTGTTGTTTAAAACTGAAACCCCGATTTGACTTTCGCAACTTCTAGACACCTGAGATTGCAGTAAGCCTGAATAAACTAAAGTGCTGAGCAGCGTAATGCCCCTGCCAGGGACTTTGACAGGGCGATAGAGAGAGAGAGGAAGAAAGAAAGAGAAACACGCAGGGGCTACAGAACTACTTACTTTTTATGATGCCCAGTGCTATGAAATCACAGCACAACAGACTAGCTTTAATATGGAGTTTAAAATGTTGCTATAATCGCCAATTCTGGGTCATTTTTCTTCGGTCGAAGTTTAATTTTGGTTTTCATCTAAATTATGAGTGACTTTTGGACATGGCATTATCTTAAAACAAGTGAAATATATATTTCCTACTTCTCATTTCCTTTCAGGCACTGCTGTGGCAAGAGTTTGTTTACAATATTACGTAAGATGATGAGGAGTGCAGGTGTAATCCAAAACCACCACCTCTCGTGCAAAGATGCAAGGCACTGATAAGACTATTTAGACAAGGAAAATGAAATCGGGGTCGGTATACCC
Source organism: Echinometra lucunter (assembly GCA_029962745.1). NCBI lineage: Eukaryota > Metazoa > Echinodermata > Echinoidea > Camarodonta > Echinometridae > Echinometra > Echinometra lucunter. Next base: position 11,736,677 of record CM057161.1, on the reverse strand, counting down.
CACCTGAAATACATAGGTCCCTGTGTTATAATGGTGGGGTATATTTTAAAGGAGAGATTCTCGTAATGAGTAGAAAACCTGAAGAGATTCTATCAACAAGAAGTACTTTCCACTGAATCATGGTAAATGGTGCACACAGACTTAGAATTTATCTTCTTCATTGAGTAGAAAGTGTGGTAGGATAATTTGTTCAGCATAGTGCTTTTTAACGATGTTACATGATATTAATCCAGACTCTTACTGAATCATGTACATCTAACAAACTTACATGATTACTCTCACCATGGTTCTCGCCAGTACATAACACCCATGGTTCCAATACCATGCGTAAGGGGTTTCAGACAAGGAAGAACCATGTGTGAAATTGGTGCACCACGTGTGGCAAGAAGGGTAAAAAATATTGGAGTATATATTCCTAACAATAATGATAAATGTCACAGATTGTTTTACTTTTTGGCAATGTATTTTTACTTTTATGCCATTAGTAGACAACTCCTGCTTACCAAGTAGTATTTTTCATCCTTTTACTATAGCATATACTGCCGCCACACCTAACTTTAGGTGTTATTCCGTAAAAAAATTCTGAAACTTCCACGCTTTGGGCAGAGTGGGAACCGTGTGTGGATTTTTTTTCTAGTGAGAACCCTGACTCTCACTACTCTACATTCTTCTCTCTAGGTAAGAGATGGTCATCTAAATACTCCATGTATTCAAGAACACAATGTGCAAAGATTACACTCTCATTCTCCACTTACATGAAGGGCTTTCAGGTTTTTCAGATCCTTAGCACTAAGTACATCTCCCACAAGAAGCTCCACTGCTCTGTTCTCTGTATCAGCATTCTCCGCATTATCATCATCATCTGGGTTGCCAAGGGCAACAGCGGGATCTCCATCCCTTACTGGAACTTCATCTCGATCTCCATGAAGGAGCTCACGGAAGAGTTCCCCAGTTGAGCCTCTCCTGAAAGAAATATAAAAGGTAACACTTACTCAAGATTTTGACAGAAGTTTGTTAGGTTTGACCTTCATTAAAGGCCATAATGAAAGGGTATTACTCGAAGGGTGTATTCATTATCTTTTGATTACATAGGCTCTTTACTTCAGGTCAACTACATACAGATTTGACAGGTTCACCATTACTGAACCTGCTTGAATGTTAGTGCAATATTGTACAACGCCTACCAAGCTTGTTGTACACAAGTCTATAAGAGATGAATGCAGAAATGGCAGGTTTATAAGGACAACTCTCAATATGTTTTGTAGCAACATTGTAAATTTGAGGATTAAAATAGAAAGTAAATTGAGACTTATCAAACTTTCATACCTTATCTCGTTTTGTAACCAAGCTTTTCTATAATTACTTCTCTCTATCCTCTCTTTTCATTACAATTTATTTTTCCCCAGGGTTTTGGTTCCCTTTAATGTTACATATATGCAAACATAAATACCTATACCCTTAAGTCATTAAAATGCCATACCACAGTATACCTTCCATATCTCCTCTGCCCATCGTAAATTTCTATCACTCCTGCATCTTCAGTCCCCTGGCTTGCAAGAGGCCTCCTTTTGGAAGAGTGCTGTCCTAACTCTTCTTTGATCATAGCATCTCTAAGCTTCTTGCCTCTATCCAGCAAAGCCGAGATGAGATCCGAGTTCAGTCTGTCTGGGACAGTGTTGCTCATTTGCTGAATGGGTAGCGATCTTGTGTTGCTTGTGATTGGCAAGGTAGAGAGTGGTCTCCTCAATATGTCTAGAAGAAAAGAAGGAAACAACTCTACTCCAACAAAGTTTTACATTTAGTTGAATTGAATCACATACACTCTTAGTGGAAAAAAACCTCATACATGTATGTGTGGTATTGCAGTTTATTTGAACATGATACTTATATCAAATTGGCAAATAAATATGAATGTCTGGAAACAGTAGAACACTTGACAAATTTTCTCACCCACAATATTGTTACTACTGCATATTCTACCTATCCAAATAATGTGTTTACAACATGCCCTACTTATTCCCCCCACCCCTAAAAAATGTATCTTCCTGTATTTCATTCTCTATCATGAGAGCTACTTTACCTTGACTATTTGGAACTGTCTTCTCTGGAATTGTAGGTTTTGATGAATGACCAATCACAGAGCTGTAATCCGACTCAAAATCATGTGGTATAGCGTCAGAAGGTACCTGGTTAGATAAGAATTACCGTACAATGAGAAAGGTCAATTAGCAAATGCCCACCATTGGAGACATCCTTACATTTGGAAACACATTTAAAGAAGTTCTTGAAAGGCATTCTATTAGTTTAAACATAACACTTTTCCAAACCATTCAAGCTGAAAAATTTTGAATTAGTTCAACAATGATAATAATAACAACAACAATAATAAACAGTTCCTTTATAGCACATATAACCCTATGATTCAACGACCCAAATACAATTGAGAAATAATTTCAGCTGATAAAAAAGGAAAGCCAACCTTTGAGTTGCCTGATGTGAATGGTCCCTCAGTGGAACTGGACCCAGGAAATATCTTCTTCTTGCCTGATCTGGAGGAGTCATGGGAGGAGGTGGATCGACGAGATGCCTTAGAACGGACACTGTCCTGGTTGGTGGGCCTAGAGGGCGCCATATAACTGGCGTCTGTTGTTGGCAGAGAGCTGGAACTATCATAGGATGCTAGCAGAGAGGAACACAAATCATGGTGATTCATAAAATCATGAAATGTTAATGTACTTGTAATCTTGCTGTCATTAATACTTTAAATAATACATTAATTCTCCATGTAATCTTAACTGCAAAATAGCTGTAAAGAGCCCATAAGTGACTTGCAACTTCAAATACTTCTGATCGTCAAAACCATTTCTCAGCATGGTTCTCGCCAGTACATAACACCCATGGTTCCAATACAATGCGTAAAGGGTTTCAGACAAGAAAGAACCATGTGTGAAATTGCTGCACCATGCGTGGCAACAAGGGTAAAAAAAATATTGGAGTATATATTCCTAACAATAATGATAAATGTCACAGATTGTTTTGCTTTTTGGCAATGTATTTTTACTTTTATGCCATTGGTAGACAAGTCCTGCTTTACCAAGAACTATTTTTCATCCTTTTACTATAGCATATACTGCCACCACACCTAACTTTAGGTGTTATTCCGTAAAACTTCCGAAACTTCCATGCTTTGCGCTGAGTGGGAACCGTGTGTGGATTTTTTTCTACATGTAGTGAGAACCCAGTTTCTCAAGTCTTGCATGTTCTCAAGTTCCCTGTGGTCCCTGGTCTATTTTTCTGAAATGTAGTCATGTGATCCATTTATACTCACTGATAAGGGGTTCAAACACCATTGCAATCTGGACCTCTGCTATCTTCTGGGAATCTTTCACGGAGAACACTGGATATGTCCTGCACAGAGATGAAAACACACATCCGGGTACTACTATTTATATTCAAATCTCAGAGATTTATCATAAATGCATGATTTGTAGTCAAGATGCTAAGTCAAGAAGAGGGATAGCTTATGTCATAAATCGAGAGAATACAGTGTGATCATTTAATTTGTCAAGACATGAACAACTACTACAAAGCTGTTTACAAGAAATAAATTGAGAATTGAGTATTTCTAAACTTGTGGGGAAACAAAAGATATATTATACAACACTTTGATTTAAGTCATATTTGCTTATTATGTCATTAAATAACAAAGAAATTCCTGGAAGGATTGTGGTTGGTCTTTATAACAAAATCAATGACAAGACTTCAATAGTTTACAGAGCATCTTATGACATAACTTTTGGGTTTTACCTAGAAATTTCTGACAAGACCAAATGTTTACGGAGAAAATGCACATCAGTGCTTTAAGCTAACCAATTGGAAGAAGGCAATACTTACCCACTTATAGGGTTCTGTGGGGACATGGCACTGATTTCACTAATTTGAGCTCTGCCTGCAACAGCCATGGACGAGCCTCTAAGGACATCAACACTTACACTGCCCATATGTACACATAGATTAAGGATTATATCAAAGAAATATCTACAACACATAAAAAATAAGGCACTATATCATATGTTATACCAATATATCATTTTCTTATTATAATATGTGACAGTACATTTAAAAAAAAAAAAAATCAACATTTTTTAGTCCAATCTGTTCAAACTAGTGCTGTAACATCACGGTTATTTTCAATTCCGTTTAACGGGGAGTCAAAACCGAACGGTTTTCGGATAACGAAAACATCACACCTTTGCCAAAGTTGCCGCCTATTGAAAGTCTTGTTGTCAGCCGGTCCGGGATCGGGATCAAATCCCGGCGGTCTCAGGCCCCGAGACGGTTCCTGTATCAATTGATTGAGACCGTATCCCGGCAGAAAAAAATAAATGAACAACTTATTTATTTAGGTTGTAAACTTTAGTAATTGTACATGTACTTACAAAATACCGTGCAAGAGAGCTAATGCATAGATCTATTTGGCTTTCACTGCGATTGTATTGCTCAATGATTCTCTGCACCGTATACGCGTTCGCTTTCTACACATAGCTGAAGACACCAGCGAACGTAACGGTACTACAAAATTGTTGCTTATTTCAGTTATCAGTGAAAAGTTGCATAGACGAAATCCCATAGACTTATACAGCATTTTCTCTTGCAGAACCATTCTTTTTTATACATGCTGAAGGTATCGATCATTTTTGAGTGTGTACTTTTGCTGCACATCGAAAGTACATGTACTGATAGGACATATCAATGATAAATGAGGCGATCTCTATGGGCGATTCCCAATCTTCAAATTGGCTTCGAAAGCTCTGCTCATGGTGCTTTTGCGGAACTACGTATTTTTGTGTTGGCGGGCGATCACGAGCCAGTACGTGCAGGGCGCACAGCGGAGGCGACGCGACTTGTTTGCTCTTTTCCCACGTTTCGAATGAATGTTTACAATTTGCCGTGGCGGCACGCTTTAATTTGATAACAAACAAATCAAGTGCGCGTTAAATACATCCGAGTGTATCGCTTGTGAAATACAGTACGGAGGTGCTGCATCACCTGCCCGTGCCGCGACATGCGAGTGACGTGAGGGACCAATTTTCCAGTTAGCTTATCAATGGTTAGCTGACATAGTTTAAGAACTTTGCATGAAGAAAGATCACTAGTAAAGACAGAACATCGGAAGTCTTGGAGTTGATTTATGATGACAATTAAGTCAGAAAAACTTGAAATATTACATGTGGCTACACAAACAATGTGTAATCCCTGGCTGACAGTAAATCTCAGTTTATCCGAAACCATCAAATTGAAAACGGTTAGTGGCAGGGGCGGTCGTTTACCGGATGGAAACACATTTGACTACAGCACTAGTTCAAACATATCTTGTTGTTGTTGTAGTAGTAGTAGTAGTAGTAGTAGTAGTAGTAGTAGTAGTAGTAGTAGTAGTAGTAGTAGTAGTAGTAACAGTAGTAGTAGTAGCCTTCATTGGATAACTTGTTCAGTGTACGGCTAATCTGCCACAAGGACCACAAATTGGCTTGATAAAATTTGCACAGGGAAAAAAAATCACAAAATCTTCGAAACACAATCACATATGTACATTATCAATACCTTCTAAACACAAACCAACTGATAATCATAACATTTAATTGTAAGCTTTTTCGCTTGTTGGCAGTGCACAAAAATCTATCCTGGAGTTCTGACAAACTTTGATGTAAAATGTTACCCGATGAACACAAAGCTTGAGATAACTCACGCTAGGGTCTATGGAAATCGCTTGTTATACTTAAATTAAATTGTGCTTGACGAGTTAAGGATATCATTAAGATAAGCTGCAAATTGCTTTGGTCCACATCGGACAGGAAATCTTGCCACAGTCTGGCTCTCGGCCTTCCCTTGGTTCTTGCCATCTATAGGCCTGGAAGAGTAAGATATGGTCAGAAAGACAAAAGGAAAGAGCAAAAGTAGTGAGTGAGATAACATATGATGGGCTCCTTGCAAAGAATCTCACATTTAGTTTAATCTACTTTCACTAAAACACACCATAAGTCCTGTTGAAAGATAAACTCTAGTTCTGGTCATGTGATCATAATGTGACAGAAACTGTTCCAAAGCAACTTGAGAGTTAGATTAGTTGCACAGGTGTCTAGTGTGAGATTGGAGATTATCAAATTGATAAGAAATTCACTTCCTTTCCCCAAAAGGTACTTGCACTGCACAGAGATATGAGCATATGGGACCACACACAAATTTTGCATGAATGTTACCCCAAACCTTTCAGCTTTTTCTTGTCATATTTCCAATATGAGGGCATTTTAAGGACAATTCTTTATAGGGGACATTTTTCCTATGATATTCTTCCTAAATGACATGGAAAGAATGAGAAAGCTCACAAATAATTGTTCACCTTTCCCAGAACTCAAGCTTCTTTTTAACAATTCAGAAAGAGTGAGATTAAGAGTAAGCATGTGAGAAAGAAAAAGGTGAGATTCCTTACACGGAAGCAATCATATTTGTAAAAAAAAAAAAATATATAGATCATGTACTACTAAATAATTCAATAATGAATTATTGAGGAGTTCCGTGTTTAAGACAAACAAAATTCTTTTAAGAGGGAGAGCATTAATGCACAAGAAAGCATGAAATACCCATAGGTAGTCTAGTATTGAAATTTATTCAAATCTACATCAACATCGCAAAATAGTTAATACTTGTCTGAATTTCTTTCCTGTGGCGGATTACATGATTGTATGAAGAATTAAATGAATAACCAAGGTTAATAGAATTATTTTGTCTCTCAATTATTCATATAATTTTACATTCCCCCCCCCCCCCTTGTTTTTAAAAAATAAGACAGACCTGAAGAGTGTTCCACTGGATGTCTCTCCCCACCATCTCAGCCTGGCATGGGTGGCATCTGGAAGCTTGGGTGTGGTCCATGTTACCTTGGTAATGGCTACCCTCAGGAAACACCTCAGAGGACCTTCCACTGCAGGAGGAAGACTGGTAGATGATTTTACATCTTCCTTAGGACCTGAAAAATGGCATGTGAATACAGAATTTTGTTTTCATTCATGTTTACAAGGACATAGAATTTAGTTTGTCAACGATGACATTAATTAACCATGTTAACATTTGAACCTTTGGTAGGATTTTGGCTGTTACACTCACATCTTCGTGAATATCACAATGAAACTTTATGAAAAAGTATGAAATAAAAGTGGTGTCTAATCGTGTTCAAAGATATTCAAAGAATCTAAATCTCTTGCTCATCAGCATGCATTCCGTTAATCGAGGTCAAGTTCGTCCAACAATAACATAACACAATGTTTCACAGGTGGGACTGAAATAAAAAATAAGTTATAAAATCATACAGCAGAGCAAGAGGAAGCCGTTTGAGATTAGTATTACAACTATAAATGTAAATCAATAGATTCAATGCGTTTACCTTTCTTTTTAGATCTCCGTACTGACTTTGTTGCCTTTCCTTTCTTTTTGGACCCCGGCATTGCGCATATTTTACGGAATTGTCTTGAATGACAACATTGAAAACAATATTTCAA
>CM057161.1:11627706-11728624 GCA_029962745.1 Echinometra lucunter | reverse complement strand
AGTTCTATATGCAGAAAACATAACCATCTGAATTAGGTAAGGAAATGAAAAAAGTTAAATCGCGTTAGTATTACATTCTGCATAATAGTTGTGTCTATAGTAATTGATAAGAAAATATTTTATCATGTATCCTACATTGTGTTCCTCCACATTAAAATCTTAAATTTTGAGAGAGATTAATAACTAGGCGAATCTTGCAATGTCGTTCCAACGGCCGCCATGACGATGACTCTCAAGAACCTCTGATGGTCGTCCAACCTTCCTTCTCGTAGTAACAAATCCTGCAGCCATGCTGTAAATGAAATAAAAAATAATAGAATTAAACGGTAATCCAGTAATCCATCATTGTCATTACCCTTTTAAACATGCTTATAAATGTTCTTATAAAAATGCAGTAAACTTGGTTATTTTCATTTAACATGTTCAGTGTCAATTTGAATGAAACGCTTTGAAGAACGTTTGTTTTATCGCTTTATACAAAATGTTCAAGCAGATGGGTGCAAGAAATGGGGCAGGATATTGATAGTTTGGTCAGAGATCTGTTTATTTGCTCCGACATTTTCAATCATGAAAAACTTGGCTCAATCATTGCTAACAAAAAAGGACGTCACTGAAAATGGAGCGTTCTAATTTCGTGGCTGAGAAAGAGTATTGTTACAGAAGAAAAAGAAGCATCTTTTTGTCCTTAGGGAGGTATTGTTTTACGTCACGTTATACACCAAATACTTTAACGGTCACTTGATACAATCGTTCATCCAATTCAATTGGTGCGCCTCCGGCGTCATCCTGGTGATCATATGGTTCATCATTGTGCATCACCATGGTCATCACCGTGATCAATACAGTGGTAATTTTTCTCTCCCTTCAGTAGACCTGCATAACGAGAACTCTCTAAAACTGCAATATAATTATTAAAAAGATATTTGTCCTAACTGTCTTGTATTTTATACATTATTACTTGGGAATCGAAATATTTTTTGTCTCGTTTTTAGAATGCTCATTAAAAAATCTTTTTCTCTTCCATTTTTTCATGTTAAGTATCTTTTTATGAATAAAAACTTTTTCACTTCATTTCAATTCGATTCAATTTAATTTTAATTAAAGTGGCTCAGTCGATCGAGCGTCTGCCTCATGAACGGGAGGTCGTGGGTTCGATCCCCGGCCGAGTCATACTAAAGACTTACAAAAATGGGACCTTCTGCCTTCTAGCCAGGCCCTCGGAATATAAGAATGGAGAAGGGTAATAATAACATATTATGTTATGCAGGGCCGCTGGAAGATCAGCTGATAGCTGAAGTGGCTACCCTGGGTAAATAAGAGTTATTATTATTACCAATTGGTTCATACCTACCATTTGGATACTTACCTTCAAAGTTTGATGACATCAACGGAGGCAGACAGAGCTATATGGTATATCTATGTCAGCCTATTGCATACTAATACGCATTTATTTCTAATGCTATGATAATTCTAAATGTATATCTCAACATGTTTCTTCTTCATCCTACTTTATTATGTATTATTATCTAAAAATAACGATGTGTTCTCAAATCTTCTTCGTCGTCTTTCCGCCTCATATTGGCATCCATTTCTAATTTCAAAATAATTTGAAGACTACTCATATCTCAAAAGTTTCGTCTTCGACGTTTCTCATCTATTTCTAATGCAAATTGAAATCCCAACTACTGCAAATATCTCTAAATTCAGGTGTCTTCTTCCTCGTATTGCCTCCTCAGATTGGTATCTATTTCTATTTCAAAATAATTTGAAGACTACTCATATCTCTAAAAGTTTCTTCTTCGACGTTTTTTTTTATCTATTTCTAATGCAAATTGAAACCCCAATTACTGCAAATATTTCTAAATTCAGGTGTCTTCTTCCTCGTATTGCCTCCTCAGATTGGTATCTATTTCTATTTCAAAATAATTTGAAGACTACTCATATCTCTAAAAGTTTCTTCTTCGACGTTTCTCATCTATTTCTAATGCAAATTGAAATCCCAAATACTGCAATTATCTCTAAATAAGTGTTTCTTCTTGGTCACATTTCCTCCTCATATTATATATATATATCTAATTTCAAAATAATTCAAAGACTACTCATATCTCTAAAAGTTTCTTCTTCGACGTTTTTTTTTTTATCTATTTCTAATGCAAATTGAAACCCCAATTACTGCAAATATTTCTAAATTCAGGTGTCCTCTTCCTCGTATTGCCTCCTTAGATTGGTATCTATTTCTATTTCAAAATAATTTGAAGACTACTCATATCTCTAAAAGTTTCTTCTTCGACGTTTCTCATCTATTTCTAATGCAAATTGAAATCCCAATTAATACATTTATCTCTAAATTCATGTTTCTTCTTCGTCGTATTTCCTCCTCAGATTGGTATCTATTTCTATGTCAAAATAATTTGAAGACTATTGATATCTCTAAAAGTTTCTTCTTCGACGTTTCTCATCTATTTCTAATGCAAATTGAAATCCCAATTACTGCAATTATCTCTAAATACGTCTTTCTTCATTTCGAATTTCCTCCTCATATCATCTGATTTCAAAATAATTCAAAGACTACTCATATCTCTAAAAGTTTCTTCTTCGACGTTTCTCATCTATTTCTATAATGTAAAATGGAATTCCAATTAATGCATTTATCTCTAAATTCATTTTCTTCTTCGTCATATTTTTCCTTCATACTGATATTTATATCTAATTTTCAGAATGATGTGAATACAACTCATATCTCTAAAAGTTTCTTCTTCGACGTTTCTTATCTTTTACTAATGCAAATTGAAATCCCATTTACTGGAATTATCTCTAAATACGTTTTTCTTCTTTTTCGCATTTCCTCCTCATATCATCTGATTTCAAAATAATTTAAAGACTACTCACATCTTTAAAAGTTTCTTCTTCGACGTTTCTCGTCTATTTCTAATGCGAAATGAAATCCCAGTAACGGCAATTATCTCTAAATACGTGTTTCTTCTTGGTCGCATTTCCTTCTCATATTATATCTAATTTCAAAATAATTCAAAGACTACTCATATCTCTAAAAGTTTCTTCTTCGACGTCTCTCATCTATTTCTAATGCAAATTGAAATCCCAATTACTGCGATTATCTCTAAATACGTGTTTCTTCTTTTTCGCATGTCCTCCTCATATCATCTGATTTCAAAATAATTTAAAGACTACTCATATCTCTAAAAGTTTCTTCTTCGACGTTTCTCATCTATTTCTAATGCGAAATGAAATCCCAGTAACGCCAAATATCTCTAAATTCAGGTGTCTTCTTGGTCCCATTTCCTCCTCATATTATATATATATCTAATTTCAAAATAATCTAAAGACTACTCATATCTCTAAAAGTTTCTTCTTCGACGTCTCTCATCTATTTCTAATGCAAATTGAAATCCCAATTACTGCGATTATCTCTAAATACGTGTTTCTTCTTTTTCGCATTTCCTCCTCATATCATCTGATTTCAAAATTATTTAAAGACTACTCACATCTTTAAAAGTTTCTTCTTCGAAGTTTCTCATCTATTTCTAATGCGAAATGAAATCCCAGTAACGGCAATTATCTCTTAATATGTGTTTCTTCTTGGTCGCATTTCCTCCTCATATTATATCTAATTTCAAAATAATTCGAAGACTACTCATATCTCTAAAAGTTTCTTCTTCGACGTCTCTCATCTATTTCTAATGCGAAATGAAATCCCAGTAACAGCAATTATCTCTAAATACGTGTTTCTTCTTGGTCGCATTTCCTTCTCATATTATATATATATAATTTCAAAATAATTTAAAGACTACTCATATCTCTAAAAGTTTCTTCTTCGACGTCTCTCATCTATTTCTAATGCGAAATGAAATCCCAGTAACGGCAATTATCTCTAAATACGTATTTCTTCTTGGTCGCATTTTCTCTTCATATTATATATATATATATATATATCTAATTTCAAAATAATTTAAAGACTACTCATATCTCTAAAAGTTTCTTCTTCGACGTCTCTCATCTATTTCTAATGCAAATTGAAATCCCAATTACTGCGATTATCTCTAAATACGTTTTTCTTCTTTTTCGCATGTCCTCCTCATATCATCTGATTTCAAAATAATTTAAAGACTACTCATATCTCTAAAAGTTTCTTCTTCGACGTTTCTCATCTATTTCTAATGCAAATTGAAATCCCAAATACTGCAATTATCTCTAAATACGTGTTTCTTCTTTTTCGCATTTCCTCCTCATATCATCTGATTTCAAAATAATTTAAAGACTACTCACATCTTTAAAAGTTTCTTCTTCGACGTTTCTCGTCTATTTCTAATGCGAAATGAAATCCCAGTAACGGCAATTATCTCTAAATACGTGTTTCTTCTTGGTCGCATTTCCTTCTCATATTATATCTAATTTCAAAATAATTCAAAGACTACTCATATCTCTATAAGTTTCTTCTTCGACGTCTCTCATCTATTTCTAATGCAAATTGAAATCCCAATTACTGCGATTATCTCTAAATACGTTTTTCTTCTTTTTCGCATGTCCTCCTCATATCATCTGATTTCAAAATAATTTAAAGACTACTCATATCTCTAAAAGTTTCTTCTTCGACGTTTCTCATCTATTTCTAATGCAAATTGAAATACCAATTACTGCAATTATCTCTAAATACGTATTTCTTCTTTTTCGCATTTCCTACTCATATCTCTAAAAGTTTCTTCTTCGACGTTTCTCATCTATTTCTAAGGCAAATTGAAATCCCAATTACTGCAATTATCTGTAAAATCGTGTTTCTTCTTGGTCCCATTTCCTCCTCATATTATATATATATATATATATCTAATGTAAAAATAATTTAAAGACTACTCATATCTCTAAAAGTTTCTTCTTCGACGTTTCTTATCTATTTCTAATGCAAATTTAAACCCCAATTACTGCAAATATCTCTAAATTCAGGTGTCTTCTTCCTCGTATTGCCTCCTCAGATTGGTATCTATTTCTATTTCAAAATAATTTTTAGACTACTCATATCTCTAAAAGTTTCTTCTTCGACGTTTCTCATCTATTTCTAATGCGAAATGAAATCCCAGTAACGGCAATTATCTCTAAATACGTATTTCTTTTTGGTCGCATTTCCTCCTCATATTATATATATATCTAATTTCAAAATAATTTAAAGACTACTCGTATCTCTAAAAGTTTCTTCTTCGACGTTTCTCATCTATTTCTAATGCAAATTGAAAGCCCAATTACTGCAATTATCTCTAAATACGTGTTTCTTCTTGGTCACATTTCCTCCTCATATATATATATATATATATCTAATTTCAAAATAATTCAAAGACTACTCATATCTCTAAATTTAAAGTTTCTTCTTCGACGTTTCTCATCTATTTCTAATGCAAATTGAAATCCAAATTACTGCAATTATCTCTAAATACGTGTTTCTTCTTGGTCGCATTTCCTCCTATTATTTCAAAATAATTTAAAGACTACTCATATCTCTAGAAATTTCTTCTTCGACGTTTCTCATATATTTCTAATGCGAAATGAAATCCCAGTAACGGCAATTATCTCTAAATACGTGTTTCTTCTTCCTCGTATTACCTCCTCACATTATATATATAAATCTAATTTCAAAATAATTTAAAGACTACTCATATCTCTAGAAATTTCTTCTTCGACGTTTCTCATCTATTTCTAATGCGAAATGAAATCCCAGTAACGGCAATTATCTCTAAATACGTATTTCTTTTTGGTCGCATTTCCTCCTCATATCATATATAAATCTAATTTCAAAATAATCTAAAGACTACTCATATCTCTAAAAGTTTCTTCTTCGACGTTTCTCATCTATTTCTAATGCGAAATGAAATCCCAGTAACGGCAATTATCTCTAAATACGTATTTCTTTTTGGTCGCATTTCCTCCTCATATTATATATATATCTAATTTCAAAATAATTTAAAGACTACTCATATCTCTAAAAGTTTCTTCTTCGACGTTTCTCATCTATTTCTAATGTAAATTGAAAGCCCAATTACTGCAATTATCTCTAAATACGTGTTTCTTCTTGGTCGCATTTCCTCCTCATATTATATATATATATATATATATATATATATATATATATATATATATAATTTCAATTTAAAGACTACTCATATCTCTAAAAGTTTCTTCTTCGACGTTTCTCATCTATTTCTAATGCAAATTGAAATCCCAATTACTGCAATTATCTCTAAATCCAGGTGTCGTCTTCCTCGTATTGCCTCCTCAGATTGGTATCTATTTCTATTTCCAAATAATTTGAAGACTACTCATGTCTCTAAAAGTTTCTTCTTCGACGTTTCTCATCTATTTCTAATGCAAATTGAAATCCCAATTACTGCAATTATCTCAAAATACGTGTTTCTTCTTGGTCGCATTTCCTCCTCATATTATATATATATCTAATTTCAAAATAATTTCTCATCTATTTCTAATGCGAAATGAAATCCCAGTAACAGCAATTATCTCTAAATACGTGTTTCTTCTTGGTCGCATTTCCTCCTCATGTCATATATATATATATATATATATATATATATATATATATCTAATTTCAAAATAATTTAAAGACTACTCATATCTCTAAAAGTTTCTTCTTCGACGTTTCTCATCTATTTCTTAATGCAAATTGAAATCCCAATTACTGCAAATATCTCTAAATTCAGGTGTCTTCTTCCCAGTATTGCCTTCTCAGATTGGTATCTATTTCTATTTCAAAATAATTTGAAGACTACTCATATCTCTAAAAGTTTCTTCTTCGACGTTTCTCATCTATTTCTTATGCTAATTGAAATCCCAATTACTGCAAATATCTCTAAATTCTTTCTCGTATTGCCTCCTCAGAATGGTATCTATTTCTATTTCAAAATAATTTGAAGACTACTCATATCTCTAAAAGTTTCTTCTTCGACGTTTCTCATCTATTTCTAATGCGCAATGAAATCCCTGGAACGGCAATTAACTATAAAATTCTTCATAGGGGTATTAATGACCACATTCAATGTACAGGGTAGCTGAAAATATCAAAATATCTTAATACATAATCTTTACTTTTTCCTTCTTGGACATCACCTTGGTATCTAATATGATAATGATAACGATAATTACAATAACAATAACAATAACTTTAATAATCATATAGTAATATTATCTAATAATGATAATTACAACTATGCCTTTATAGCTCGTTGTATAGACAGTTCGTCTCTATGTGCTTTCATAAAGATGCTTCCTTTATCTACTTTGAAGTTATTTTACATCAAATAGTACAATTAAAATATATATATATATATATATAGAGGATACGAAAGTTCGATTACAGTACATCAAAATTCTTGCCAAATTCTTTCAAAAATTAACGAAAGTCTTACAACAGTATAAATATCATCAGAATAGCAGCATAATCAATTCTTGAATAATAATGCAAAATCATAGCACGAAAGTTCTTTTGCATACATCAAAATTCTTAACAAATCCTAAAACAAAATTAACGAAACTCTTGTAAGGTGCCATCGAGTCGTCTCCGACTCCTGGTGACCCCATGGACAAACTTCCTCCAGGCTACTCTGTCCTGCGCGAGTACGGTCATCTCTCTCAATGATTTGCTTGTTTCTTTGGTTACTCCTTCTATCCATCTATTCCTTTGTCTTCCTCCTCTCCTTGTACCCTGTACTTTGCCGAGCAGGATGTCCTGCTCCAGACAGACGAAAGTCTTACAACAGTATATCAACAGAATGATACATAATTAATTCTTAAACTCCAAAATTATACGAAGTTTTTGTTCTATTCATCAAAATTAAAATTCCTAAGGTAATTACAAATAACAAAGTATTACCATAGTTATTGCTTAAAAATGCAGGTCTTGAGTGTAGTCTTGTAGGTCTGCAGAGTAGGTGTAGTGTGGATGCCGAGCGAGCATGGAGAGAGAGAAAAAGAGTTCCAGAGTGTCGGAGCATTGATGATGAAAGAGGTACGGTCGAAGTACTGCAATGCAAAATCATAGTACCAAAGTTGTTTTCTATACACCATAATTATAATTCCAAAGGTAATTACACACAACAAAGCACTACCATGATCATTTCTGAAAAAATGCAGGTCTTGAGTGCAGTCTTGTAGATCTGTAGGGTATAGGTGCAGTGCGGATGCCGAGCAAGCATGGCGAGAGAGAGAGTTTTAGAGGATGGGAGCATTGGGGATCAAAGAGCTACGGCCGTGGTAGTACTGGGTCCTAAAAATGGGATCCTGAAGAAGAAAATAATATGCATTAAATATAGATGTGTCTTTTTCGCCCCATTTAATCATGACTTCATTAGATTTGCCTCCCCCCCCCCCCAAAAAAAAAAAAAAAAATTATCTTACGACAGTATAAATATCAACTGAATAATTCGTAAACAATGATGCAAAATATACATCAAAATTATATTAATTACAAAGATAATTACAAATAACAAAGTTTTACCATGGTTATTTCTTAAAAGGCATGTCTTGAGTGCATCTAAATCACCAATGGAAAATCATCCAATCATCCATTCATCTTTGGAAAATTGCCAATGAAATGAACAACAACAACAGCAGTCGTGTAAGTCTGTAGAGTAGATGCAGTGCGGATACCGTGCGGAAGAGAGAATACAAGAGGGTGGGAGCATTGAGGATGTAAGAGCTACGGCTATACATAGTACTGCGTCTTCAAACGAGGCACCTTTAGGAGAAAATAATCAGCATTAATACACGATACAATATAGATGTTTCTCCGTCCCAATTAATCATTACATCATTATCTAGAATACTTTTTTCCTAATGTTAAGATAGATCTAATTCCCCCTAATTCCATGACTGCTTGTCGTATAAATACTTATTTTATTGGTACATCCTGTTTGTAGATAATGCCTGGTTTGATAATAATTATAAGATGATACCAATACGACGTGCACTCTCTCTGAAATTATCTTTTGTGTAATAAATTATACAGAAGGATATTATTCTCTCCTCTCTTTTTCTTTCTCGTATTTTATCATCATATCTGTAAGAACAATATTCTATTCCAAATTTAGTTCTAATTCTAAGATAACATTCCAACGCATATGTATATCTCTTCTACATTGTCGTTTTTCCCCATATTGTAAGTTAAGATTACGACACGTATCTGTAAATTTCTTGGTCTTTTACATTGTCATATTTTCTCATATCTGTAAAAATAATAGTTCATTCCTAATCTAAATTATTCTGAGATACCATCACGACACATAATTATCTCTGAATATCTTTCCTTTTCTTTTTTGTCGCATTTTCTCATATCTCTCAGAATATTCCTAATTTAACCATAGTTCTAGGATAGCATTACGACACATACAGAGCTAAATGTCTTCTTTTCTTCTTGGTGGTGTTTTCTGACATCTCTAAGAATAATTAAAGTCTATTCCTGATTTAATTCTAATTTTAAGATAATAGTGCTACACATATCTCTAAATGTCTTTGTTTCTTTCTTCTTTGTCATGCTTTCATATATCTGTAAGAATAATAGTCTATTCATAATTTCATTCTAATTCTAAGATAACATTACGACATATATCTTTAAATTTCATTCTTCTTAATCGTATTTTCTCATATTTGTAAGAATAATGATCTATTACTAATTCAATTCTAATTCTGAGATAACATTACAATACATATCTCGAAATGTTCTTTTCTTCTGTTTTCTCTCATTTGTGAGAATAGAATAGCCTAGTCTATGCCTAAGTTCATTCTTATTCTGTACTTGACAATTATTATTATTACACAAACTACATGCCAAATATCATTTACGTAAGATATTAGTGCAGTATAATGTATGTATTTTTTTTTACACAGTGAATGTAACCAGGAGGGAACAACTGAAAATATTAGACCTACGTATCGAAGAAGCAAATATGGAGGTTTGATTTCAAGAAAGTTCAATATACAGTGCAAATAAAAATGTATCAATGTATACTAATTAGACTAAAATTAAAATTTCATTACAATTCATCCCAGTATGCAAATAGACATCGACATCATATTTTAATTATCTTCTGATCATGAATCACATCATATCACTGTAATTTCATATTATAATTTTCATAAAAATAGAAATTAAAAAATGTCATTTACCAATGCAAATGTATTGATTCTCTTTTGAAAGTTGACGGGTTCCCCGCGAGGATGGTCGAAACGTGCGAATTTCGATATCAAAGCAAAGTAACAATCTTCATGAATATCTCTACGACTGGATTTTTGTCGCCTTTTACCAAATCTATGATTTCCGCGATCCATAATCGTAAAGAGATTCGTGAAAACTGTCAGAAAAAAAGAAAGCGGCCGAGACTTCGTTCGAAAATTATTCATAGGTTGCCCATATTTTCTACAACGCAACAATCTTCCTGACATGAAACTCAAAATTTTCCGAGATGGGTTAGAGTCAGATTTAAGTCAGGCCCTTACGCTACAGTTTACTCCTATGTGTCCTATCTTTTTATCATAATTAGATGTATGGCCTAACATTAAACCCAACCTCGTGACCCATCTCGGTCAACTTCGGCGTTCCACTAAGATCATAAGTGATATTGTTGTATTGTTTACAGGCGAACCTTCACTTACCCCGACATCTAGTGGCTCAGTCTCTGTAACATCTCGTCCAATCATCTGTTCAGCCAGCACAAATACATAAATCCAAAAGATCCATAAAACACAATGATCCAAATGAATTTCCTTCTCCAAGAGGTCGTCATGTTCCCATTGTGCTCAGTTCGAAAGTTATCAGCGAAAATATTATGCCATATCAAAGTTTGCATTTATCTGGTATGGTGTCCGCTTACAGACCGATCAACAAACCTCTCGCAAGGTTCGAATCAGTCAGGCCGACGATTTAATTTTCGCCATAGGCCTACTTCTGTTACAAGCTCCTCTTCTCGGTTGCCTTAATGTCAGTTAAAAGTGTTTGATGAAATTGTTTATTCTTGTCAGAGCCAGAAACGAAGTAAATGTTGAGAATCGGGGATAATGTCCAGAAACGGAGATAATGTCCGAACATGAAGTGAATATTCAGGAACGAAGTTACTATCCAAATAACAGATAATGTCCACGAAACGAAGATAATGGCAGGAAAGAAAGTGAATATCCAGAATCAAAGATAATGCTCCCAAACAAAGTGTCCGCGCACAGACCGATCAACAAACCTCTCGCAAGGTTCGAATCAGTCAGGCCGACGATTTAATTTTCGCCATAGGCCTACTTCTGTTACAAGCTCCTCTTCTCGGTTGCCTTAATGTCAGTTAAAAGTGTTTGATGAAATTGTTTATTCTTGTCAGAGCCAGAAACGAAGTAAATGTTGAGAATAGGGGATAATGTCCAGAAACGGAGATAATGTCCGGACATGAAGTGAATATTCAGGAACGAAGTTACTATCCAAATAACAGATAATGTCCACGAAACGAAGATAATGGCAGGAAAGAAAGTGAATATCCAGAATCAAAGATAATGCTCCCAAACAAAGTGAATGTCCAAAAGCGAAGTGAAATGTCCAGAAAACAAGTGAATGTCTATCATGTCTATAGAAACGACGGAAATGTCCAGAAACGAGGTGAATGTCTAGAAACGACGATAATGTCCAAAAACGAAGATAATGTCCAAACAAGATGATTACTGTCCAGGAACGAAGTGCATTTTATAAAAATATAAAGATTATGTTAAAACGCGAAGTGAATGTTCTAGCTGTACGACTTGAATGTATAGAAACGAAGATAATGTCCAAATCGAAGAAAATGTCAAAACCGAAGGAAATGTTTGGAAACGAGGTTAATGTCCAAAGAAGTTAATGTAATTTGAAAAATCCTCTCCAGCGATAAATCTCATTTGAGGAAACGAAGTAAATGTTCTGAATTGAAGTTCATGTCCAGAATAGAAGTTTTTTCTCCAGAAACGAGGTTCGACGTCACTGTTGCTGAACATTAGAAACCTTCGATGCCCGTGGCGACCCACTTGGCGACGGTATACCACTCCCTTCATCTTAGCACAGCCTCAGCACACGCTTGCCTTGCATAAGGTACAGCCTGTCTCCGGTAGCCCTGGAATAATAATAATAATAAAAAATCAGAAATATATAATTATTTGAAAGTAAACACTTGTAGCTTTATTTATGTTTCATATTTTGTCGACAATTATGGTTTTACTCAGTTATTATTCTAACAGTTAAACCTAATGTTTACAACTATCTTGAGAGAAAATTTTCTGGGAACAATTTAGTATGACTTTTTGATGCACATCAAAAAAACAAACAAACAAACAAACAGAAAATGGCGTTGATCATTTTTATAATAACAATTTTAAAGATCTCAGGGTCTTAGAGAATTACCTTTCCCCACGTGTACGAGGATAAGTTTTCTGTCCAAATTTAGCAACAAAACATTTCCAAATACACTAGGCCTGTAGTAGCTTGACCTAACTGTACAGTGGAATATAACGAAATGCCCCGCACCTAAGTACCTTTCCGATTTTATACAAGTAAGTCACCAATCAGATGAAATCTTCTCAGGCTTGAATATCATTTACCTCACCCTAAACCATTTACCCAGTCAAAATGAAGACCACAGTACCCCTCTCAGGGAGTCAGTCAAAGATAAGAGACAAAAGAGCTTTCTGTCCTCTCACTATAGGCGTGGCTTGAAGCCCAAGAAATATGTCCGGGAACGCCAACTTAAAGATTTAGAAGAATCTAACCTTCCTCCAAACTACGAAGAGGCTGCATAACATAACTTTTTTTTACATGAACATCATTAACATTGTACCAGGCGGAACAGGTGTATGAATTTCAACAATACGGACAATTCGCAGAGGGACGGTCTCAGATTATGTTTAAAAATAGTTCTACACCACTGGCGCATACATCAAAACAGTCGCTTTTTTGTGTGTTTTGTTTTTGTTTTTGTTTTTGTTTTTGTTTGGATAGTACCTGGATAAAGTTCATTAATTCTGACAATACGTTTAGGGATCGTCTATGATAAAATAAGGAGAAATGCTGCTCTGACTTCGTCAATAAACCTTATTTCTTGACTTTACTTACCTGGTTATTTTCCATCATGAACTGTAGCATTTTTACTGGCCTAGCATCCCTCATTCTTCAAGATCCAGTTCGTCATCAAAATAGGCAACAAATTGCGACCCTGCAACATAAAAAAACCACACACACACAAAACAACATTACTAAAAGGAATAGGATGTATTAATGTGAAATTTTAAAAGTAAGCATATGAAATCATTTTCCGAAAACTTCCCAATTCCTGGTAAACAGGAAAAAATCAAACTTTGTTTTCGTTTAAATCTAACCCTGGCAACAAAGTGAAAAAAAACTCAATTTGAACTTTGTCCATATAGCTTTACCGCTGATTTGGGCCCCGTTTCACAAAAACTTGTTATCAATAACAAGTTGCAATAGCTGTTATAAGCTACTGAAATCCTTGCATCTGATTGGCCGAGAACAAATTTGTCATATAAATGTGGCATTTGTTACTGTTAATGTTTCATAAGTGTTATGAAACGGGGCCCTGAACATGCAGAGCACAAGGTCAGGCATAACTGAAACAAAACGAAATGCAAATTAATTTTGTACTAATTTCTTACCGAACTGGACCTCTTGGAAAAGTTATCCTTCCGGTTCCAGATTTATGGCGCACGACGAAAACTGTACTTCATTGAATTATGAATATGAATATCTCAGCTGGCAAGAAAAAAGAAATGATGTTATATCTCCATAAAATCTAGAATTGATATAGACCACTAAACGTTAGCTCAGGATTCCACTATTAGAAGGGGGAAATTCAAGGTTACTGAAGGAAAGACAGAGAGAATATATTTGATTCATTAAATTTGAGATTCGTTAATCAATCTTTATATTCAATCATTCATTCATTATGAATGAAATTCTTAATTCATTTACTTATTTACTTTGTTATTTCTCAGAGTTCGACAGGATAGTACATTTTCAACAAAAGCATGTCTATACTATGACCTTGCTTTACAGATACAGCGAATCTTTATGACTACATTGTATAGTGATATTGCTTTTTAAAACGTGCGGTAACAGAGATAAAATTTGGGAGTTGAATCCCGTGTACATTTTGACCTAAAACTAGAAATTCACATCCTATACAGCCTTAATACATACAATGCGGGCGATTTAGGGTGAAAAACTGATGGTGATGTGCACGGAACGAAATTAAACGAACTTCAGAATAAAAGGCCTTCGGAGAAAACAAGCCGTAACCGTAGTGAATAGCCAGAATGCAAATTTGGCCTACTGCTTGCATAACTTGTTGCTAGGTCGGACACACATAATTATGAACCGTTCGGCCTATAGACCTGTTCAGTGTGGGTGCTGTTTTTTATGCTAATGTTTAACAAAAGCACCAACATCTCAACGCACCTGACTCATTCCATAACCTATTGAATCATCTTTTCTTCTTTTTTTTTTTAAGCCCCCCCCCCCCCCCCAGTTATGGCTGACCAAAACTTCGGTGTTCTGAAACCGAATTTGTCTGTATGTAGGGCTTCTGCATTCTCCCAGCTGACAAATACGATAGGTCAAAACAGGTGAATGGAATTCTTTGTCATTTGGAAATCGACAAAGAAGCACGCGTTGAATTAGAATACATGGAGAAATTCGGGTCCTTTGAAGAAAACTTTAAATTGTTTTTGTTTGTTTATGTTTCTGTTATTATTTTTTTTTTTGTTTCTGTTTAAGCTAGAAAACATGACATTATCATATATTTGGAATTTACTTTTACGTACAATTACTTCTTACATGCATGTATCGTAGCTATTTTGTATTATGATGCCTCTGTTATTTTGGTTATTTTGGTTGATTATGTCATTTTGTTAAATAGCAGCTACCGTGCTTCTCTATTTTGTTTGTTTTTATTTCATATGAGTAATTTTGTTCATATAAATATCATTTGATTTTGCAAAAAGGAGAAAGTAGAAAGTAATGTAGATCAAAACTTTGTTAAATGATCTTCCCGATTAGTAGCTACAAATACTTTTTTTTTTGGTTCTGTTTTTTGTCTATGTTTTTTTTTTGTGTGTGTGTGTGTGTGTGTGTGTGTGTGTGTGTGTGTGTGCCTTCATAATATACTCAACGTTATGTACAATATCTTTAAAGAAATGTCGATTAATAATCGTGATGATGATCATGTTTATGTATGAAACTAATAGAATATTGATGTATATCAGTGAAGCTTAATAAATACAGTACACATAAACTATGTTTTCCTTTAAAAATTGATTTGATACGGGGTGACCCTACACGAACCTTTAGAATGAAGAACTTTTCAAACTGTAGCCGAATTTCAATTGACATGCTAATTAGCCACTTCTCCCCCTTATTGCTAGGTCAGACACAATGCCGTCGATTTCGACGAGGGTATATGGTAAAAAACAAAGAATTAAAGAAAGTAATTTGACGCAGAATGACATTTAATGTATCTCTAAATAAAAAGCAAACTTAAAAGCTATGAAGAAAACTGTTGTACTATGGAATATATCTTACTTACAAGAATGGAAGTAGTTTTGTTATTAAACAAATCAAAGTAAAATGTAGGGGGCGCTCTTCTAAAGGAAGTCTCGGCTCCACTTTCAAACCTTGAATAATATGTTCCTTTATTCTTCACTTAATTGTACTTATGTTTACATGGATCACTGCAGTTACATGCAAAACAAAAGACTAACCGCATGATTGATTTTTTCAGAAACAAAGGAGTAAAAAGGAATAAGTTGTAAAGTGAAATATGGAGAGTAGATATACAAGGCTCATCAATGGTAAAGCAACTACATAAGAGGGCGAATGAGACGATAGGAATAAAATTGCATTGTTTTGATGTATTTTTCAGTTTCCAATGAGGAGTGGACGCAGAAAGTATAAGGTAGAGTCCTTTACGCTAATATCTATCTTTGAGAATTTTGATTAGTGCTGATTTTTGTTTATTTATTTATTTTTTGGTTTACGGCAATTCATTATTACCGGTATTTGCTTGCTCAATTTATGCTTGATGCTAATAGTACATTGTATTTGATTTCATCTTTGACTTTTTTGTCATTTAATATTCTCTTCTTCTGTCTTTGCTCTTGCCCTGTCACCCCTAATTCTTCTCCCCTCTTTTCCGTCTCCCTCCACCTCTTGACACCTCTCTTCTCCTTTTTTTTTAATATTGATGTTGAAGACTAACTTTTAAGGATGTATCAATGCAAAAAATGATGAAAGAAGAAGCTGCGTATCGTCTCTCAAATACTTCTTTTGATACGCCTTGTCTCGATTTCTGCTTCGAACAGGAAAATATACCATGGAATTTCATAATAGGAGACTTGTGTTTCAATTAATATCAAGCTTTCTAAAATTGTCTTTGCAAGTTGAAAGAGAGAGAGAGAGAGAGAGAGAGAGTCAGAGATGGCATAGAGAAAAAAAAGGGTGACAGACTCATTGAGAGAAAAAGGGAAAAAGTTCAAGACAAATATGATAATACAAATATGTAAAGAGACAAGAGAAAGAGAATAATGAAAGAGGCGGAAGGAGAGTTATAGAAGAAAGAGTAATCATAAAGAGTTGATAACTGGACAGACATCGACAAAGATTTAGGATGGGCATGATGAGATGAAAGAGGATGGGAGGGGAAAGAAAGAGGGAAGGGAGGTGCAGGGACGAAAAAGAAGGCAGGCAGAGGGAGAGAGAAAAAGAGACAAGAATAGTAATGGAAAAGAAGAGAGTTTTAGTATGTGTTGGTGTATGGTGTGGGTGAGAGAGAGAGAGAGAGAGAGAGAGAGAGAGATCTAGGGGGTATTAGACCCCCCACCCCCCCAAAAAAAATAAATAAATAAAAGTGAATAAGGTATCGAGAGAGTCGGTGTCGGGTGCACGTAGCCGCGAGATGAATCTGAAAAATTACCCCTATTTGCATAGCTCATCAAACAATGAATTATTTGATGATAAATAGATTACGTTCATCTGATAACCGTTACATGATCACAGTTTTAATCAATGGCTGGAGTAAATAATACTTGATTCGGATCATGTTAAAGATCATGCTTATATGGTACATTTAACAGGATATCCCGGAATTCAAAGGTCATTTTCACGGTGGAAAAATGGGGTAATTTCCAAATCCTTTTAAAACGCATTTATAGGATATTGCATCATAATGTAATCTAAGCGGTACAAGATATGGATTACTGAAATTATATTAATGATATTACCAATGGAAAAATCGAAGTGAATATCAGATTCACATCTCGGAGGAGTATACGAGGCTTTGTTTCGTTGATGCGTGATGCGAGACTGTGTCAGTCACTGACGTACTGATGGGGGAGGCTTGGGGCAGTTGCCCACAAATAAAATTCAAACGTGGTTTATTTTTTATTCGACATCAGTGATTTACAAATATCGCTGAAACGACATAATTTTCGGGGGGGGGGGGGGGGTCCTAACTTTTTTTGTAACTTATAGATCCCCCCCCCCCAAAAAAAAAAAGTTTTGCTCATTACGCCGCTGGTGTCAAAGGCCTATAGATTTTCTTTGTTGCGAACATAATGTCGTTGATAAAGATCATGACGATGAAGACGAAGCAACTAAAGAATATCGATTCATTGAACCTTGCTTATAGCCAAATATTGATGCGTTTGTTGAAACTAATTCTACACATGTAAATCTTTACCGCTGCACTGACCACTTTTGTACCTCTCACAAGTTTTGTGAAATAATGACAAACGGCAAAGCTGACATTGGCTCTTTGCTTCGATCTGAACCTCGATTGAGGAGACCAGAAAATCTATTTTGAGATTTTAAAAAAGTAGACCTAATGTAACTTTCTATCGTCCGTTTATCTTTCGCATATTTCACCGCCGTTAATATCACATAGACTTTATCATCTTCCCACAACCTCTCCTATACAACAATCACACTGTTCTGACTTGAAAAGGATGCCCTGATCAAGTTCAACATTCGCTCGATTTCCGGGTCATTATCTTTACCGCTACATGCAATATCACCCAGGCGACCGAGTAAAGCGCACCTACCGGTATTTCAAAATCATAACCATGCCCATCAATCGAACAGCTTATTCAATCGGATATGGTTCTGCTGAATGAGAGGGGACGGGGTGCACCATGTAATAAAGGAATTAAAGGCTCTCATCATAAAAGCGCAGTGATACGCTACAGGAGATTGCCACAAAGAGAACCCGGAACGATCCAACTCCCACATGCAACTTCAGCCATATAAACCGAAAAAGAGTCATAAAGACAACCCGTGTCAACAAACGCGAACGTGTAGAAGCAACATTTAATGAGCGAATAGTAAATATATACCGAACAGAAGTTTGACATTGTGTAAACAGGCAGTATATTTCTCGTTTAACACCTTCCTTTGGATGGACTGAAAATGAAAAAGCACCTTCTTCGAAATCGATTGGTTGTTCGGAAAGGATTGAAAAACTGGACTCAATGCCACCACCGTTAAACCGAATGAGGATACTCTTCCCCAAGGAAGGACAGTGTACAGTAATCCTCGCCCACTGCAGAATCAGTCGTCGTATATGGTTTGGAGAGTCATTGCCGGTGATGTTCATTAGACTTGATCAGCGTTTGGGACATTTCAAGTCTTGATTTGAAAACCCAGCACTGAATAAACCTTCTTGCATGGACTTTGGAGCCCAGTTATCATGTTTTATATGTGTCTTCAGATTGTACGGTAAATGAGATAATGATAACGATGTTACCTTGACGCTGTTATACTTAGAATAATTACACTACCCGAGTGATGGGACTGACCTTATCTTCTTCAATAATAAGAAAGAGATGACCATGATTTTTATATTAACTCATTTTCCTTGCTCATAATGAAAGATGGAGCAGTCAAATTTTCTTAGAAAATATTCGGGAAATGTTTCACATCGCCCACCCTCGAGTCGAGGACCCGCTCGTATATCTAAAATCACGTCTTTGTCGACGTCAACAGTGCCGATGGTTGACGAAAGCGACAACGAGAAGGGGGACGAACAGGCGGTGAAATTTGAGGAGCCTCTTAATGAGCATGGCGAGTCGAGACCAGGGAGCAGAGCTTGCACGCCGAGAGGGGATCGGATTGGTATCATCAACCAGTATCGAAAACCGTGGATTCCTCGCCCTCAGACTGCGGATACGATGATGACAGCGACACAGAGAGAAAAACAGATGGCTAAATACCGCTACGGTAGACCGAAGTCCAGCCCGGTCGCTCGGCGTCATCGATCTCCAGATAGGACGAAATACGGCTACGCGACGACAGGGCGTCCCGATAGCGTCACATCGGGCAGCCGTCCGGGGAGTAGTCGGCCCGGTAGTCGGCCCGGTAGTCGGATGGGAAGACGGACGTCATCTTCCTTGTCGAGGAGGCGAGATTCGACGATTGACAGCGATGTCGAGGAGATTGTTGTTGGTAAGAATCAGAATGTAAGGATTGTGGGTGAGAACACGAAAAGAGACGAGACGGACAATGATGTCGATAACAAAAAGAACGGTTGGACCGGGAATGATATGACACCTACAGATACGAAAGACGATAAGACTACCGGGAGACGAGTCCCAACACTTATCGCAAAACCTCGAATGCTCGTAGCCAACGATGTCCTTCACAAAAAGTTGGACGCCGATGATAAACCAAACGATGCCGAAAAGACACCAAGCGAAGTCCCGGTTACAGTTACAACACATATCGTCGAACCGGAGAACGATCCCGAAAACAAAACCACCAAGGTTGGCGATGATGACGGTAATGGAAGAAAAGCGAGCGTGTTCGACGTCACAATGATGGCGGCCGTCTCGCCTGGAGGGTTAAATGGTGGTCGAGCACGGAGTCTTAGTTCAGCGTCCACGGATGGGAGGAAATCGCCGTCCCACCACAACGAGTCGCTTGCTCGTCGAGCTCGGAAAGAGAGGCTGAAGAGGTTGTCGCAATATAGGGTAGGTTAGCTTTACCTCTACAGCACACATTACGTATTGTCGAAATATTTTTGTTCGTCTTCTTTAGTCATATTATTGCTACGTCCTATAACAAATTAGATTCGCTTTTGTTAACCTCTTTGGAAAAAAAATCCAATAAAACTATTCCATCTCCTTATATGCAAATGTAGTTTTAATGAAACTCATCTTGAGCGGCCCACATGTGTAAACTACGGTATATATTTACACGTAAGTTAAAAAGATTCTCTCTATCGGTATGATTATAGTTCTTGTACTTGTACTAAGACATCTGCCAAAATTATGATAATACTGCGATTTGGCAAACAGAGTAAAGATGATTATTAATTGAAAAGAGAGAATTTAAACAAAACAATTAAAAAGGAAATATCAGTGACAATGGAATATTGCTAAGCGCAAAACGAGTCTTGAAATTAGAAGAACGATTTTTAAAAATGGGGGTAGGGGAATTGACGATTAGATATTACAGTGAAATAAAATTTAAGAAAGGATATTTGCAATGAAAAAAGGGAAAGATAACTAGCACTTCAAATCTGGAATGCATTACCACTGAATTGAAAAACCTCAAAAATACTATAAAACATTTTAGCTACAGGCTTAGGAAATACATATTATGTGATTATGTTTAGATTTAGTTGTTTATTATATTTATGCCAACTATACTCTAGCATTGTACAGTTGTAAATGCAGGTAGTCTGTAGTTTTCACTCTGTTAGCTTTTGATGAATCCTGTACTTGATATGTCTTGCCATATTTTATTTCATTCACACTTTCATGTATATATACATGTACAAATTATTACACTTATTGTGTAAAAGAGGTCCTATGCCTCACTGGCTATATGCTATTTCTGTAGGCCCCTTTTACCAACTTCTACATTTATGTTTTTATTGTTACTCATGTTGTACTGTAACCTTTTTATTGTTGGTAATAAAGTTATTCAATTCAATTCAATATCAAAACAATGCTCCCCTGGAAAAAAATTTAAAGTTATTCAATTCAATTCAATTCAATTCAAATTAGTTCTTTGCGTGGTAATATGAATTAATGAAGAAATTAATAAAATGGAAAGGGAATAACTAGCACTTCAAATTAGTTTGGGCATGCTCATACATGTATGTATTAATGAGGATGTTATTGAATAAAAAAATCACCTATCTTTGTTCTTTTTCTATTACACAAATTATCTTTTCAGTCTATTGATAGGGTTTCCTTCCTTTTGGGCGGGGTATTAAGATCTCTGCAATATAGCAAGAAAACATTCATGACGCAGACATTACAATAAAGCAAATCGATTTGTAAAAATGTTGACGCACATGAAGACACGTTGGATAATGGCTGCAGTTGATTAGTTGTATTCCCAAGAGTCAAAATAAATCGAAAAAATATAGACACATTTCAGTGCCACTGGGGGCCTGAGGCTTTCTTGGGTATTGTGAGAAAAATGAACATAGGCGATAATGCAGTATTGAATCGATAAGCTGAATGCCCA
This sequence comes from Echinometra lucunter, assembly GCA_029962745.1. Taxonomy (NCBI): domain Eukaryota; kingdom Metazoa; phylum Echinodermata; class Echinoidea; order Camarodonta; family Echinometridae; genus Echinometra; species Echinometra lucunter. Next base: position 11,707,071 of record CM057161.1, on the reverse strand, counting down.
AACCGTTTCGCGCCTCAGGGTATGTGACTCAAATGAAACAAAAAAATGGGGAAAAACAGAGATGTGCAGAAGGCACAGGGTAAAATCATGGAGGTATAAACATATACCTCCATGGTAAAATGATATGGCGATAAATAGCTCTACACGTTAGTAAATTAATTGATCGTAAAAACGGGTCCGAAACCAGAATGCAACTCTATATGAGTTTTTATATGCGTTCTTTTCTAATTTTAATGTTCTGTGTTGTATTGCTTTTTTGAAATTACATTACGAAGTGATATTTTACTGCAATAAAGTGTCAGTTTTATATACACAAACATATAACACCAAAATTGGATCCCTGGCAAGGAATGCCCCCCCCCCCTTCCACGGGTGTGCCCCTAAGTTATATGTAGGATATAGGGTCAATGCTATATCATAGTCTTGGATTGGAGTCAAAAAAAGTGGGGAAAACAGATTCAGTCTTCAGGCCCCGTCACATATTAGCGAATCGAGCCAACGAATGCCTGGCGAACAGCTATTTTTTTAAAGTCCAGATACGCTCAAATTCTTGGCCAAAGGTCACGTCACATATTAGCTAATTTGACAGTGTTTGAGCGTATCTGGACTTTAAAGAAATAGCTGTTCGTTAGGCATTCGTTAGCTCTATTCGCTAATATGTGACGCGGCCTTTAGTGCTGATCGGTACTAGAATGTTCTTATATCACTGCGCAGATGTTAACGTATTAACACGTTTTAATCGTATACTAATTCATCATTTTGTAGACGAATTTTCGTTGTTGCTACCTCGCATCGTTTCCCATACATGTCGTGGTATCTCAAGAACCTGTGTTGACAGCATACCTAAAACAGACCCAGTGAAGTATAGTTTAACAATGATGGGTAAAAGAATGCTGAATAGAGATCTATTGACCCCCAACCTGTCAAAGTTTATCTTATTTGAATCAACTTTGTCTTCTGATAATTCTATACAATGAAAGGATACCACCAATAGTTTCACTCTCTCGATTATCGATCCAAGACGATTCTCTTTCTTTCTTGGATGGAGTGTCCCTTCAGACTTCGATTTTTCTCTCTGATAATCTTTTGTTCGTGGTAGAAAATAGATGGCATTAGTCAACGGAGAAACCATGTGAGTTCTGCGTTAATTGCTCTAAATATACTACGTGCGATGATTGTTCTGAGCTCAAGATCTTTGACCATGACGAAATCGATATAGTGCATGAAAAAGATAGTTGCGGTGTTTGCAAATAAGTTCTTTTTATCTAACTTTTCTAATTTTTCCCCTCTGACTTCGCAATTACGTCGTCGTTCAAAATCCTTACATCATGACATTCAAATCATGAATTCAATTCCAAATTCCAAGAAATATACATAATTTCTCAAAAAGTGATTACGTAATATTTGTGAAATTTGTGTTCACCACAACTTTTCCATTTTCCCCCTCTTTTGTCAACTTTTACAGAATACTCGCTTCAATCGTCCGGCAGAAACGGTAAGTTACAATATTTGTTTAAAAAATTGCATGTATCAAAGAGCCTTTTTTGTTGTATCATTTATTTTCATACAATGATTTTATGTTACTATAGTACACAGGCCTCTTCTTCCTACATTTTGATCACTGCTTTTCTGGGCTTTCCATAAGCATAGGTTAGGGAAAATGTCCACTTTATAATAACAATCAGATCCATTTATAAACTAACATTTTCAGCGCACTCTTCACAAGATTTTCCTTCTCCACAATCATTTTTTTTTAGGGGGGGAGGGGAAGCTTGGATTTGTTTCATTTTGTTGATTTCTTTCGAAATAAACCCAATATACGTTATCCACAAACTGAATGACTGTTTTTGTATGGTAGTAATTTTTTTTTTTTATCAATCATCTTTGCACATCTAGAAAATTCAAATAAATGGCACCAATAGGATTTATTTTTCTTAACAAACGTTTGATATTGTTTCATCATCTTTATACTTAATTTTGAAAAGGTTTTCCTAATTACTTCAGAAAACACGCGGCGATGTATATACATGTAGGTTATCTTCAATTCCATTACAAAAAGTAGCTTTTCCTAACAACCTTCCTTCACCTCATGATTGCAGAAGAAGTGGAAAAGATGTATCCTACCAATTCGTTCTGTGTGATTATTCCAGATGTTATATAATAACAAATACAAAATCCCAAAGAGTCGGATTTGAATACAGTGGTGACTTGATACTTCATTAACTGATAATGTTACACTATGAACATGACGGACAAAGAAAGCGGACAAAATAAACAACCCCTCATTCTAGCCTTCACAATGGTTCTGGTAGTCAAAAGAACACCCCTTCACTGATATTGTCTAAAATATGTGGAACAGGTGTCACATGCATATTCAGCTGGAACTAAATGATTAAATGTCCGCCATGTTCATAGTGTTATGCACCCAAGGATAAGAAGGCTTCAGCCGAACAGCACCTTGATCTACATTTAAGCCTTAGGAGGGGTCAATCCGTTTAATGTTTTTGGAGGGACACACTAAAAAGGGTCCCTAGATTAAAATGGGGGAGGGGACAAAATTTAGAGGGGGACATACACCAAAAAATTATTAACAAGCAAAGCTTAATTTTTTTTGGGGGGGGGGGAATATATACTAAAAATTTGCTGACAAGCCCCCCCCCCAAAAAAAAGACTAAAAGGTCCTCAGCTTAACTTTTTAGGGGCACAACCTATTGTGTCCACCACCTTTAAAAGTTTTGGGACGTGCCCCCCTGTACCCCCCCCCCCCCCGCATTGACGGCCATGAGGGATGGTGTATAGCGAGGAAGAAAATCATCGTAAGATTGAATTAAGTTCAACAAACTATAATTTTTTTTGTCCGATGGAGTGGGGCTTTTTAAGTCTTATAATAAGCACGTTTAGGCTGTACTCAGATAAATATATTTACATATGTAAGTCAGTTTGTAGTGTCATGATCTTCGTCGAAATGAGTTAGTTCCCGGGAAACGAGGGACAGGTAAAGGTCATTTGAAACTTAATTTGTTAAAATGGCGATGATTACTCCCGTGTCTAGGCGGATTTGAGTACCGATTTGCCGCTTATAATTATGACGGAATTTGGAAGAACCTTAAAGACAAGATCAAGAAGATGCACGATTTGGTGGAGTTGAGGTTATGGACTTGAGTTTCTCGTCAAACTTTTTTTGTTGTATAACGATCTCATATCTCTGTATGTACCATTTTCAGCTAATTTCGAGTACTGTCACCTCTCGAGACCCTTTCTAACTCTCTCGGTTCATTGACTTCAAGATTTTGTGGTCGATATTTAATCAAATGAAAGGACCTTGATTTTGATAGAAGAATATGGATCCCCATTGTATGTGAATGAAACTGATCGTATTTCCCTATGACATCGAGACTGAGGTTGCCACCTGTCAGCTATATCCCAATCTCTAATTTCTTTTTGAAGTACAAACTACAGTCAGGTTGCCACCTGTCAGCTATATCCCAGTCTCTACCCTCCTTTTAAAGTACAGGCTTTAGTTTGGACCTTACAAAACAAAGTTTATTTAAGTCATTCGTGAGGAGTTTTTCACATTGTCAAGCAGTTAGTTTCGAACAACGTAACACCCTCTTGTTCTTGGCCAAGTTAAGAGGAAATTCGACTGACAGTACATTTCCAGGAAAATTACAGACTGCAATGAGCAGTATTCTTGAATCTCCCCGGTACCTTTGGTTAGGCAACTACATGGGTTGACGATCTCCGCATTCCCTGGTCGGAAGGACAACGATTTCTTCTTCCGTCTCACAAGGGCCTTCGATAAGGAAACTATGTATTGACACTCTACATTTTTAAAAATTGGATTAGAAAAATGATTTCCCCCAATTTGCGACGTGAATCTGTTGATTTGGAAAGAAATCAGCGGAAGAGCCGCCGTTTGCGAGATGGCCACGGTGTATCGATGCATCCCATATTCAAAGGATGGAGTGGGGAGGATTTTAGTCCAAGAAAAACTGGAAAAAGGAGAAATGCCGTGTCACAGAGTGACTATATCACTTGGAAGTTTGGCGCGAGGCCCGTTGAAGGGGTGAGTTTTGTTAGTTGATGAAATAAAGAGTCAAACAAGGAAAGGAAGGCCTTATTTTGGACACCAATAATTGCCCAAACAGGGAATATGACGTTGAAATCTTGGAAAAAACATCGTTTGGTAAATTACAAATCAGGTAATTTGGTAAAGTACATCAGGAAAGAAAACGGTTGTTTATCTTTTATCAGAAATCAGTGGTACGATATTATGATGAAATTATCATTCATTAGTCGGCTATTTATTCCAGTTTTTACGTCTATGAAAATAATGAGGCGAACTTCAGAACTTCAAAATAGAATTTTCCATTTATTTAAAGTTATATCTGTCAGAGAACATGGTGCATGATTGTATCTATTGTGAATGACTTTTTCTTTGTGGAAATGGGAAATATTTTTTTTTCTATAATTACTTTGTTGATTCATTGGAGACAACGCAATAATATCCATAAAAATGAAGTTGTTTTATAATAGGTATAATACAAAACACATTGCATATGCAATGTGACATATCCATTGTTAGTCACCAAGACAAGTCTTCTAGGCATACATGATCTTCCACAACGCAAATACGGATCTTTTTAGGATTAGGAGATCAAAAAGATAGTTACCAGGTACGTCAGCAGCTAAAATATTTAGGATATAAGATCTTATCCGTTCATCGGAGACATGGTATATCGGATTAACTGATTTTGATATTCATTAAACAAAATGCACTGAATTTTATGTACACAAGATATCGACTTAAACAGCCAAGTCTTGTCTGTAATCTACCTAGGCTTAATGTACATTTGAACAAAAAATAACCTAAATGAATGGAACCAAACATATATAAATTATATGTTGCATATCCGATCGCTAATAGCTCAAGATGTACGATCATATATGAAGATACAACGACATGCCTTATATACTAACAAAATTCATCACATTAAGGATAGTGCAAATAATGAAAGAATATCAAAATTTGTATTCGTATGTTTCCTCACAGTACAGGGGCTGTGGCACGTTTTTGGAGGGGGTTGACACCCAAACGGGCGGGGTCCTGGGGACGGAGCCCCCTGAAGCCCTTGGGTGTTGATGGCTTTGCGAGCCTATGAACAATTTAGATATTAAGTTTTACAACTTTTTTTCTTTTTTCATTCTTATCGGATATTGTGTGTGTGTGGGGGGGGGGGGGGGCGGCTGCAGCCCCAGCCCCCCTCCGCTTCTGCGACCCCTGTAATCTGTAATAGTGTGGCATTTCACTGCACTCAACATCATTTTCATTACAACTATAATAATGTTGCTCCTCCAGATTATGATATATATACTCTTATAGCGTATATTATGCCATATTATTTCTCATTCGTCATCATTCGTCGGTATAAAAAGACATAATTATGCCTAATAATGGGCATGGATTCGTATACAGCATTATTATTGTTAACTTTGTCTGTAAGAGAGGTCCTTTAATCGTTGTATAATTATAATCTAATGAATATTCCTATCATGCCTATCTTATGTCTGTTGTTTCTCTATATTTTCTTGACAGGCGATAGAAAAGTTGCGTCGGGTTTGTAAAACAGTTCGAGTCATAGCCGGAATTTGCCTAGCCATGAAGAGGTAAAAAACATATTCATAACTCTAGTCAATAATGATATTCTTAACGCGTAATAACGTACCGGTTATGAGGTTTATTATGTGTCGTCCATTATCACCCATTGAGACTAAGCATTCGTGTTAAATATAGCTATGAAACCTCAATTCTACCAAACTTTCCTCCATTCCTTTCAAATCAGCTACGTGAAGGACGAAGCGACGAAACAGTGGTCTCTTCATGAGATGCATCTCAATCTAAGAGCGGACCTAGAACAGAATCTTGCCTTTGATCTCATCAATTTCTCCAAACTCAGAGTGGTAAGCATAAAGAAGTCTTTTAGGACGGTACTCTTGGTTTGGTGCAAAAACTAATAACTAGTAACTTATTCTGCTTCATTCTACCAACAGGTTAGCCTATTTCCCCCGAGATTGATTTCTCTGTCATGGTATTAAACTGTACACTTTTATCGTCATTATTTCAGGCTTTCTGCGTAGATTACTAGTTCATGAGAGAACAGTGGGCCACTTATTCGTCCAAACCTCAATTATTGTGATGCTCACTTCAATCTTTGAAAGTCCGATTCCTATCATGCCTATATAACAAAATATTGAATTGCTGAATTTATCGGAATTAATTTCAGCTCCACTGGGGAAAATTGATAACCCATTTAGTATTTCTTTCTATCTCATTATAATACAGACGAGAGGATCGGAGAAGCTGAAGACGATTCTTTCTCTTAGGCCAGAAAAGAGGACGCGAGCAGACATTGAAGTGGTAAGTTTCAATCAAAATCTGATTTTTGGAAAGCAAGAACTTATGGCCATTTTTTTATGCCATACTGCTGATAATATGATATAGATGAAATTCTTAACGTTAAATACAAGTCATAGATCTTGATCATTTTGACTGAGTAACGTTTATTCGCTCTTTTTGATTGCATGATTTCCTCCTTATAATTAAAAATTATTTTTCCTATTTTATTATCACTCCCATTTCTCCTTCCGTTATTAGTAAACCTTCTCCTCCCTTGTTACCGTCACATCCGGGGGGGGGGGCAGTTGTTTCCCCTCCAAATAAAATTCAAAATGTGGTTCATTTCTAATTCGATACCGGTGATTTACATATTTTGCTGATATGACATGATTTCCCGAGGTTTATTCCTCACTTACTTTTGTGTAACTTATACTTTTCTGCTCCCCCCCAAAAAAATTTAGTCATTGGTTACCATAAACCTATCGAAAAACCCATAATTTATATTATTTTAATTTTGTTTGATGACAAGGTGATATCATGATTATAATTCCAGGTTTTGGCGCTCTTGAGGAAGAACAAAGCCTTTACAGAATACCAATTGGAGACACAAGTCGCTTTAGCCAAGTACATGGAGTACTTAAGGTATTAACATGAATCATCATTTCATCAGATTAAAAGTAGAAAAGACAACAATTCCTAGGCCAACAGACTTGAAGATAGTATTTTAGTTGTGAGATGCTTGTGATTAGCTTGGTGCAGGGCCCCGTTTCATAAAACTTTTCATCAACAAACAGTTGCAATAACTGTTATAAGCTACTAAAATCCTTGCATCTGATTGGCTGAGAGCGAATTTGTCATAGAAATGTAACAGTTGCTACTGATAACAAGTTTTATGAAAGGGGACCCATGTGTGGATCAAGGCTTTGTAAAATGGGGGGGGGGGGTAAAATGAAAAAATCCGACCCCGCCCCCAAATAAAACGGCTGTTACAATTTAAGTTGACGACTGACTAAAAAAATGTTTGACAAGAAAAAAAAAAAAAGAAAAAAAAAGGTGGCGGCATTTGAATGTCATGATTCTTTGTCGGGTCCTAGGTTCGAGCCTCGGAGGATCGTGCTGAAGGAAGGTCACGTGGCCTCTGGTTTTTACATCATCCTGTCTGGAACATGCTTGGTGAACCAGAAGGAGACCGACCCGCGGAATGGGGAGACGTTCGTTAGGACGATTACGCAATTGACCTCGGGAGAATCATTCGGAGTAAGTGCGTCTTTTGAAAATGACTGGATCTGTGGCGGTGATAATGACGATTTGGTGATGGTGGTGATACAAGTGATGATTGTGATAAAAACACTGAGCATTTATCTGTGATAGTGGTGATGATGATAATGAATAATAATTACGACGATGATGATGAGTGAATACAAAGAATACCAAATGTTTTTCTGCATTATTAGTCACTTTTAATGCACATGTAATGAATACAACAATTGATTAATTCTGGAAATATAATCAAATGGCAAGCACAACAGTTTCTGCACTTTGAATACAAAATATTCCCTTTCCAACTCTATTGATACAATGATTATTTCATTTTAGGAATACAGTCTTCTACATGACACGGTGAGGTCTGCGAGCGTTGTATGCAAGGATGAAGTAGAAGTGCTCCTAATCAATAAAGACGTGAGTATACTAACGAGCATTCAAAAGAAGAAATTACCAAAGTAGTGAAAAATATATGAAATGTCATTTGCAAAGATATTCAATATATGTTTTACAAAATGCATTAAAATGGATAATTTGCTACAGTATTATCTTTTATCTTTAAGCTGATACTGGTTACAACTGAAAAAAAACCCACACTTTCCGAAGTATTGTTTTCTATGTAATTCTTAAAATTAATATTCTTGACTGCTCTCCCCCCCCCCCCCGGAAAAAAAAAATTTTCCCTTTCTTGCCACCCGTCAAACTTTGCCTTTTTTAAAAATGCGTAATTTCAACCAGCTGAAAATAACTTCAATTGGAAACTAACCGTCTTACAGGGGCGGCGCTAGGGTATTTTGTAGGGGGGTGGGGTGGGCAAGATGATCCATAGGTAAATTCATTTACGTTTTAAATGAAAAAAATAGGGGTAGTATATAGTTGCATGACCCAGCTCTCTCTCTTCCCATAGTCTTCTTTCTTCCTCCTCCTCTTTTTCTTCTTTTTCTCCTCTTTTTTTTCTTCTCTTTTTTTATCACTTGAAAAATCATAGGGGCGGTCACCCCTGCCCCCCCCCCCCGTAGCGCCGCCCCTGCCCTCTTATTAAAAAATGAACAGGCCATCGGAAACCAACAATATATACATGTAGATTAAATGCAGTTGATATGAGATTCAATTGGAAATTTTACATTTTCTTCGCAGGATTTTGATAACATCATCAAACGTCCTTTGGAGCAGAAACGTGATGAATTGATTGAGTTCTGCCACGCCCATGATATCTACATCTCAGCTACGCAAGAAACACTCCGGAATCAACCCAAAGCTATCTATACCAAATTCTTCAAGTGAGTTTTCAAACCACTACAGCCCATTCAGAGATTAACTGCAGTTGCCTATTATTATTATCATTATCATCATCATCATCATCATCATCATCATCATCATCATCATCATCATCATCTTCATCATCATCATCATCATTATTATCATTATTATTATATTACTAATAATAGTAGTAGTAGTAGTAGTAGTAGTAGTAGTAGTAGTAGTAGTAGTAGTAGTAGTAGTAGTAGTAGTAGTAGAGTAATAGTAGTAGTAGTAGTAGTAGTAGTAGTAGTAGTAGTAGTAGTAGTAGTAGTAGTAGTAGTAGTAGTAGTAGTAGTAGTAGTAGTAGAGTAATAGTAGTAGTAGTAGTAGCAGTAGTAGTAGTAGTAGTAGTAGTAGTAGTAGTAGTAGTAGTAGTAGTAGTAGTAGTATAGAAGAAGAAGTAGTGGTAAGATGTTTTATTAAAATATTTAATATGGCGGCCCAAACGATGAATTGCATTCAGTACACAATAAAAAGGCATATTCAAAACAATTATACATTATTACACATACAGTTAACAAATTTTGATCGGAACGAATGTAACAAACTGTGGGGAACTGGAAGGGAAAGAAGAGAGAAAAGGTAGATGAACGTATAAGAGAAGGAGTATAGAAGAAGTAGATATAAAAGACTAAAATAGAAATGAAAGGAAAAGGAGAAGACAGTAACAAACTTATTCTTCAAGTCAATCATTCATGCATGTCAATCAGTCAGACATACATACAACCAATTACTCAACCAGTCAGTGAATAAACTATTCCCTCTTTCAATCTATCAATCAATCAGTCAATCAACCGATTAGTTATCCATGTTGTAATTCCTCATTCACTCACTCGTTTACTCAACAAATCGATATAGTTATCAAGCCATCAGCTAAGTTGCTAATCAATTATTTATTCCGTCAGTAACCAATCAGTCAATTATTCAGCCATTACGACTTGATGCATTTTACTGCTCTGACGACGTTAATACTTTGTATGTTCATTGATCAATTATTTGTTAGGACATGGTTAAAAATTACCTTAGCGGGGGAATCAAGATTGGCTTGATCATTCGATTAATGTCTTATCTTGTTTTCTCTCAATGTTTAGGCCTGGCGTTGTCATAACCGAAGACATCATGGAAAGCGAGTACATCTATGTCGTAAAAGAGGTAATATTTCCTCTGCTTTGAGAAAGAAAACAACTTACTTTTTACAATAATTTATTGAATCGCTCATTATTTTTTGCAGTTAACAGAATTCTATATCAAGAGAAGAAAGCTCGTGCCGCAAATAAAACAGCATTCATTCTCCAGCGACAGTGTTTCTTTTATAATTTGTTAAGGCTGCAAACTTATACGGCTATAGGCATCGGCGTCAGTCGTGTGTGTGTGTGTGTGGGGGGGGGGGGGGGGGGGGGGGGGGGGGGGGGGGGGGGGGGGGGGGGGAGAGACAGGGGATACGTCCCCAAATTTCTAAGGGTGGGGACATGGTAGGGGACACAAAAGGGCATATCTCCCAAATTATGGAAGTCTTTTATTTCGTATAAAAGCTAGTTTTGTCAGCGATTTGGGAGATGAAAGGAGACTCCTGTCGGAAAATTTCTAATGCATCCCCTGGCTATATTGCTTTAACAGATTAAGTTTGAGTGGGGTAAGTCTCTATGGTTAGAACTGGGTATAGCGTTTGATCCAGTCCAGGGCTGAAGTTAACCCATTCATGACAGGAATTATTTAAAGCCTAATTTGATCAGCTTTTATTCTTCAAATAGGCAACACCAACATTTTTATTTTATTGCTACATTTTTCTTATGAAACGTCATGTATCTGAAATGAATATAAATTGACAGAAATTATGATGAGAAGTCAAAAAGTTGCCAATTTGCAGGGGAAAACGGTGATTTTAAACTTTCTATCACATTGCCAATTTAAGGATTTTAATGCTTATTTTCCTTTAAAAAATTTTCAGCATTAAACAACAAATATTGACGCAACCAAAATGGGCACAGTTTGTGTATACTTTTTTGCTCTTTCTGCTCATGTATTTGGTATGATTTTTAGGGTCTTGCATTAAAAGATATTAGGCTAAACCACAAAATGTGGACCTCTGTCACGAATGGGTTAAGAATCTATAGGGTATTGACAGGGGAACAATTATTGTCGGTAGAGCCTTTGTTTTACAACATAGAAGTTATTTAGAAGATACTTAGGAGATATTTTGAAAGATCAGTGTCCTTTTACATGCAGATTTTTGAAAAATTTGCATGCTCCAGCTATAATGTTACTCTGTTCTGACTCTTTGTCCTTTCGCCAACATGTTGATCAACCTTTTCTTTGTTCACGATTTTAAATTCTCGTCTTTGCGGAAGCGTTGAAGTGCCATTCTACCTGACGACATGACGAGACATTTCAACTTGTCAAGTCGACTAAATATCCATATCAGGTCGACTTGTAAGGTAATTTTTTATCTTACCATGTCGACGTATCAACTTTTATTTTAGTCAACATGGCAAAATAAATTATCTTTCCAAGTCGACTTCTGAAAAAGAAAATACATGTCGTTGCGACATACTGTTTTGGGAAGTCGGCTTGGTAAGAAGATGACATGAACATTTTGTGAAGTCAGCTTGACAAGATAATCTAATTCGCCACATCGACTGATAAAATTTGATAAGTCGACATGGAAAGTTAAATATCTTTACATGTCGACATGATGAGGATATCAAATCGTCTTGACAAGATGAAATATCTCGTCATGTCGTCAGCTAGAATGGCACTTTAACGTTTCCGAACCTCTCTTTCTCGCATTAAGGGTAAATGTACAGTAGTCGCTGAGATCAAAGAGATGAAACCTCTGGCGAGGAAAGGACAGCTACCTGAGAGATATTTCATGCATGATGAGAGCTGGAAAAAAGATGCCGCCATTAAACGAAGTAGTAAGTCGCCGTCATGATTTAATTCATAATTCAACGCACATTATGCCTCACTTGGAATCATTTAATTAATACTTTAATTAATAGCTAGCATCTGCTCCATCTGTTCCGACGTTGTTACCCTTTTCTCTTCTCCCCCCTTTTTTTTTTGGGGGGGGGGGGCGAAAAAGCGTTTTGCCCTTCCACTTTTTTCGTTTGGGGGCGACCACCCCTTCCCCCCTCCCGGCCAGCTCCCGACACCTCTCTCTCTCTCTCTCTCTCTCTCTCTCTCTCTCTCTCTCTCTCTCTCTCTATCTTTCTTTTTTTTTTTTTTTGGTATTTTTTTTCTAGAAATTTAGTTACTAGTTTCTGGACACCACTGACAATCAAAATTTGTTTGTATTGGACTTTAACTACAAGTGAATTGCAAATCTGCTCCACTTTTACTGTTTGTATTTCACTCCATTTTTTGATAGTGGCCGTACTTTCTGCTGGGAAGCGTCGCTCTTGGTCAGCAGTGGCCAGAAATAAACTCTATCCTCCAGAGAAAAAGGAGAAAACCTTCTTCTCCATGAATGCCATGGATGTCGAGGTAAGAGGAGAGAGCTCACTTTAGTGGTATTTCTATAATTTAAAAAAAAGGGGGGAGGGATTTTGTAGGTTTTTTACAATTATGTATTTGATAAGAGAAGATACTAGTTTCGATAACTCATAACAGCTTAAAGTTGCCCTTGTTAGAATCAAAGAAATGGTTTAGATGTAATTATTATTGGTCCTAAATTTCTCATTTTTATTCATGTTCTCCGACCTAAAGTGCCAAAAAAACTCCACCAAAAACCAAAACTCCACAGTATGAAACAAAACGCGGAATTTCTGCATGATGAATAAATAAAATAATTCGATGATGATACCGATCTTGAAGATGTTGAATTGAGGATGATGGTGATGAAGCGGAGGATGATGAGGATGATGAGGATGATAAGGATGATGATGATGATGACAGTGGTGCTGGTGATGATGATGATGATGATGACAGTGGTGCTGGTGATGATGATGATGATGGTGGTGGTGGTGGTGGTGGTGGTGGTGGTGGTGGTGGTGATGAAAGTAGTGGTGACGGTCTGGATTGTAATTTTCTTTGGTGATTAGAGTCCATCGATTTGTGAATTTGCTCTTTGAAATCTCTGACGGAATTAGGAGGATATCAAAGTGAAAATAACAGAAAGAATAATACCCCCCCCCACACACACACTCACACAAAAAAGAAATCAGAAAGGTTCATACATCTTGTCATCTGAGACCACATTATTGGCAGTGCCACAATGACACCAATCATTAATAACAATTTTTCTCTTGAATAAAGGATGCTACCAATGAGTATCTTGAGGACCGGAGAAAGTCTGTCCAGATGGCCTTCAAGGAATCCCCTAGGTATCTCCTCAAAGATGACCAGATGATAACAACTAAGAAAAAAGACATACCAAGTACGTTTTTATTCTTTCAATCCTTGGATTGGATTTAAAATGTATCAAAATTAACATGACGATAATATTAAATGAAACAAAATTTTGAAGATCTAATCGATGTCATGTTACATTTTATAATTTATAATTTTTATAATTCAAAAAATGATTATTCACTGTATAGAAACAAAAAAAATCTTTATTTAAATGAACTTCAAATTTTGCAATGCAAAAAGAAACAGACAAAGGATGACTGTTTCTTCATATCCCATTAGACATTCCCGTTGATTCGATACTTCTTAAATCTGTTTCAGTTTATGCCAGTGGATATTATTATCTATCTTTCATCGGGGCTTGTGATTTCGATGCCAAATTCAAAGCCTTTTTAAAAAACGAAATATTGTTTCCAAATACTGCACTTCAAAAAATGCCTAATTTTCTAGTGTAATATTGTTTTTGTTTTTTGTTTTTTGCACATGTAGCGGAGAACAAATCAGTCGCAGTAGCGAGAACGTGGAAGAGAGTCACTATGTCGGCAAATGCTCTCTCTCAAAAAGAGGTATATTACCTTATGTTATTTATTTATTCATTTATTCATTTATCTATTTATCTATTCAGTTTATTTATTTATTCGTTCATTTAATCAATTATTTGTTTATTTATCTATTTATTTATTTATTTATTTATTTATTTATTTATTTATTTATTTATATATTCATTCATTCATTTATTTACTTATCTATTTATTTATTCATTTCTGTATGGTTCATCAATTATATCAATTTTATGCATATTTTATCCCCAAAGTCCATTTTGTAGATATGTTTCATTTCTAACAGCTACTCCGTAAATTTACGCTTTATTGATACAAAGGTGTAGATGAGATGAACGGAATATGGTGACGATTTTTCTCTATTATAAGTCAGCATCCGTTGTCATCATTTTGAACATGAACCTCTTTGGTGGAATAAACAGATTTTTAAAAAGGCAAAAGACTCTATTTTATATATATCCTTCTCTTACTGTAGGGGTATATCAATATAAGTGTGCATAATGCTGTTAATTTTGGCAGCTTAAGAAAAAAAATTATGAACTCGAACGTGAACTAATTCTAGCTTTTCTTTTTTCTGATTCTCACCTATTCTGCTGCAATCAGGAAAAGAAGAATCCCATTGAATATGCTTCACCCAGTAAGATAAAGACGACATTTGCAAGACTGGCAACCTTGAAATCCGGAATGGCATTCGTAAGTATACTTTCAATGTAAAATTATGTTGTACTGTTAATTTGATATGTCTCTTTTCTTTTCTTACCCCTTTCTTTTACTGCCGATACAACAAATGAAAGGCGTATGGTTGGGAAGAGTTAAATTCTTTTCTGTGTCTGAGACTTTGAGCCTTTACAGTGAGAACTTGTGAAAGCAGAAGTAATTCATTAAACAGCATAAAAACATCAGTGACAATATAGTTGAATGTTGATTAAGATGGAAATACTGCACCTACCTTTCTTCTTTAATGAAAGCATTAAACTGTTGATTCTTTCTTAAATATAACCATTGGCCCAAATTATTCTCTGACTGAAACGACCGTAATTAAAAAAAACTGTTATATATTTATAGTTATTTTATTAGATTTTAGTGAATGAAATTATTTACTTCTTTTACTCTGAATAACTTGATGCTTTGTTTTGATTTTTCCAAGGGCATCGAGTCTCTCCTCCCGGGGACCCAGCCCGAGGCTAAGCTGTGTCTGATCAGTGACGGAGCTGAAGTCATCCTCGTATCTAAAAGACTCTTCGCTAGCGATGTCACTTCAACCACCTTGAAAACTGCCAGCAAATTGGTGAGATTTTTCACTAAAAATTTGATTAGAGATAGGTGTTTTCATTTCTACTTTATTGTAACTAGTTGTGATGGTTTGGACACTTGCATACTTGAGGGTGATGGGGCGGTTGCACCCCCCCAAACAAAGCTTGAGTGAGAAAAGTAGGGAAGAAAAGGAGTAGACAATGAACATAAAAAAGAAACGTCAAAGCATGGAGGGGCCTTCCCTGCACCCTCCTCCCCTCCCCCCTGCAATGACACACCAGGAAGAGATTTCTCTAAATATTTGCTTGCAGTTGAATGAAAGCAAGGCATAGCGTCAGTGTGTTTTGGTGAGACATTTATCCACATATGCACTCTCCGACCAGGTGTTGAATGAGTACATTTACGAAGGAATCCTTTGAATGCACTGCATACTGAATATGATAGCCTTGCTGAGCCAAGGTAATCTACTGGAGTGATTTGAGCACTGGTGGATATTAGTGCTATGAAAAATTCATTGTTATTATTATTATTGTTATTGTTATTATTATCATTATAACATTATAACCTACCATAGGTCGAATCACAGGGTTAAATCCAGTGAATGGGTTTATTTCACAATAGGGCATGGGAGTGTTAATCCGAACAATAGGCCGAGACAAAGGATTCACCCTAACACATTAAGAGTTATTATTCTTATTATTGTTATCATCATTTTCATTATTATAATTTTCATCATTATTAATATCATTATCATTATCATTATCATCATTATTATTATTATTATTATCATCATCATCATTATTATTATCGTCATTAAAGGTCTCTGTCAAGATTCGTGGTTGTATTTTTCTTTTCATTTCTAACTTTGCAATGCAGGCTGTGGACTATCCATCCGTAGACTTTACAAGAGAGGTTTTAGAAGAGGCAAGAACCTGGGCAACATACAAGAACAGGATTATCAAAGAAATATACAGTAAGAAACTGGATAAGAGGCCTGTTCAACCAAGGAGATAATAAAACTCGTCACCCGACGGATAGATAGAAAGATAGATAGATAGATAGATAGATAGATAGATAGATAGATAGATAGAGAGATAGATAGATAGATAGAAAAATATACAGATAGATATACAGATAGACAAACAGAGGGATACTGTATGTAGTGAGATGCATAGCTAGGTCAATTCAATTCAATTCAATTCATTTATTTTTGCAAAATAAAATTAAAATACATTATGATATTACAAAAACATAAAATGTGCATAGATACAATATTCTGCGGGGCTTTCTTCGAAGGTTAAAAACCTGTAATTTAGGATCAAGGTCAAGATAGATAGATAGATAGATAGATAGATAGATAGATAGATAGATAGATAGATAGATAGATAGATAGATAGATAGATAGATAGATAGATAGGTAGGTAGGTAGGTAGGTAGACAGAGATAGATAGATAGATGAAGATAGATTTACATCAGCAGATATTATAGATAGTTGTACAGAAAACTCTTTGTAGATTTTAGGTAGATGGAATTAAGAGCTGAAAACTATATTTTGAGACAAAGTGCAACTCATGAAAAAAAATCTTCTTTTTTTTTAACACAGCCTTTTCAACCATAAAATTAGAAGAAAAAAAAGAACTTATTCTGAGGAAGATTACTGAAAACTGTTCTGTATGCATGATCACTGAATTAATTTCTGAAGAGATATCTCAGATACATGCTCTAAGTTCTAGCGAAATATTGCAGTTACGGTTTTACTGATAGATGAATAGGGGTTTTATGAAGGACATACTGATGAGCAAACGGTTCACAGAAAAAGGAAGAACTTTGTTTTAAAGACGCTAGGTTGTGGGCTTTCATGGGGAATGGATCATAATTTGCTGACACCAGGCTTTGTGAAAAATACCTGTAATAGAGCTACATTTCTGGAGCACAGCAAAACAAGCTCTCCCACCACAAACATTCTTCGGCCTGCTTCGGGCATTCTCGGGCCAGGGAAAGTGAGATAATGACTTTGCCATATGGGGAAAGGGTGAAGTATACAGAGCATTACATAAGGTCTGTTGGTCATAAAACTCACAGTGATGGACAACACCTGTTACTGGGTAAGCACCCATCGTGTCAAATTCCCCATGAAAGCCCACGACCTAGCGTCTTTAAACTTTGAACAATATATGTATTGAGTTACATGGCATGAAAAAAAAAACGTTTTCATATCTCTATCAAGAAATCAAAGAATGCTCCTTGATTCTTGGTGATCATTTTAATGATCGTAACTGCTTGTGTGGTGATACGGCGATGAAACGTAGATTTTTTTTCCGGCAGATAATGATATATTTGGAGTAAGATAGATGGTGGTGATACTGTTGAAAGGTGGATTTTTTTTTCCTAGCAGATATTGATATATTTGGAGCAAGATAGATATCACTTGTGTTGTGAGAAGAGAGAATGAATATTTATTGGATTTTGATTAAGTTTCTGCTTTCTTGAAGGTATTCTTGCCAAGATTTAAAGACATCGATAATAGTCTTGCCCGATCCAAATGTTATATAGTATAATAAACAGATTTGCAACCATTTTTAATAGGAAAACCAAGTATGCATTAAACTAATTATATAAAAAAAAGTTAAATGTATTTCGATTTGGTGAAGCGAAAATGAAAATGTATAAAGATTTTAAATGATAGAATTACCCTAAATTGGAGAGAGAAGGTGCTTGCTACTGGTATGGGCGAGGATTGTGGCTGGTATTGGACATAAATTATTGTGGAATTTAAAATATAAAATGTATATATACTAGGATTTACTATGTGCGTTAGTTCAACGAGCTTCATGATACATGTAGAATCAAATTGTTTCAACTTTATAATGGGGTTACTGGGTAAGACTACTAGGTTTGTTGAATGTATTTGATTTGCATGTTTCAAAACTGATTTTTATAGAATGTTCTATGTGCAATTCAAAATCAAATGTCTTTCAAGGCTTTTCAACTGAAAATTGTGCTTGTTCAAAGTAAATACATGATTTACTTAGAATATTGGATTTGTTAGTCTGTTTAACTATTTTTCTGTTATATGTGGATATTTAGATGAGAAAATTGCTTTATTGTAATTACATCTGCTATAGGCGATATGGAGAGATAGAATGAAAGATGACAGAGAAATATAGTGAAAGAAGAATGAAAGGGGAGAGGGAAAGTAAATATTACTTGTAAAGAGAAAAAAAAATACTAACATAATGGGAGGAAGGAAGAATGACATAAGAGAAAGAAAAGGGAAAGGGGAAGGAGAGATAGAGAGAGAGAGAGAGAGATAAACAGAGAGAGAGATATACACTCTAAAAACAAACTAATCAGATTCGACTAGATTACCGGATCACTCGGGCACTTACTCATTTCTAGTCAAATGTGACTAGATTCTAGTCAAAGTGACCAGAATTCTATTCAATTTAATGAAAGAACGAACACTTTTCTAGTCAAAATTAACACAATTCTAATGAAAATGACCAGAATTCTAGTAACTTATTTGACTAGAACACGGGACCCCATGGGCACTTACTCTTTTCTAGTCAAACGGGACTAGATTCTAGTGAAAATGACCAGAATTCTAGTAAGAATTCAACAAACTTTTACCAAAATTCTAGTCAATTTCACTAGAATCAAGTCAAGTTAGTGTTGGCGCCCGTAGGGCAATGATCCGGTAGACTAGTCAAATTATTTTACTAGCATCTAGTCATTTTGACTAGAAATGTGTCACTTTTGACTAGAGTGAAGAAGTGATATGGGCTTTACAAGAATGGCTTATTATTATTATTATTATTATCATTATTATTATTATCATTATTATTATTATTATCATTATTATTATTATTATTATTATTATCATTATTGTCATTATTATTATTATCATTATTATTATTATTATTATTATTATTATTATTATTTTTATTTTTATTATTATTATTAGAGTAGTACTAGTCTGTCAAATTTGACTAGATTTGTTTTTAGAGCTTAGAAAGGGGTGAGAGATGAAGGAAGGGGGAGAGTGAGAGAGAAAGATAAAGCAGCAAGAAAGATTCAGAATAGCACAAAGTAGATTATGTGAAATTCTGACATTTTTAATAAGGAAACAACAACTCCACACAATCACAAACAGTTTTCTCTTCAAATATACATTTATTACTTTACAATGGAATGATGTGGTCATTTCATATATGTGAATCTATTCCATAATTCATAAAGGCAAATCCACAAAACCTCCATCCTCATACAGTACACAATGAGACTAACAAAAGCTGATGGGAATATGTGAGTTGTTTAGATAAAAATTCTACAATCATACGAGAAATACTTAAAAAAAAAACAAAAATGGACAAAAATTAAGTACAAGACACAACCCTATTTTTCCACAAAAATCTTGGCTGCTTTTTTTGCAATTGTAGCTTGATTCTTATTGAAAACTAAGTGTTAGTTTCCTTGGCATGAAAATATAATGGTACTAACACAAAACAAGAGAGATTTTAAAAAGATACATTTCACTCTTTGGTCATCTATTCCTATACATGTAAATAAAAGAAATATGCAGTTCAAAAAATGTTGATATAACAACTTCAAAAGACAAGAACCCATCCTTTATGCAGCTTTCTATTACGATGTGAAAAGCTTCAACGGTTATAAGTTGTGCTTTATCGAACCCACTCGTATCCCATATAGCAAGGCTCTACACTAACCCTTTTAGAAGGGGGGGGGGTCCAGAATGAAATTCCAGGCTCTGCAAATATTAATCAGGGGCAGGGCTGGGGGCACAACTTATCAATCCCCCATTTTCATATCCTCAATCCACTCACACATTCAACCAATCCATCTTTTTAAAGAAACAAAAAATGAAGAAAACATAATGACAAATTAATACATACTACATGTACATCAATTCCAAATAATACGTACAAAAATCTCTTCTACATTTATATTCGGCAAGAATTTGATATAACTATATCTGAGTGATTAAAAGTCTCTGGACAAATGTCTTCATCATAAAATGCTGCATTTTATATTGAAAATACTATATTCAACCTGAAGTGAATGAATAATTATGTGAAATAAAATTTAATCAGAAAATAAAAGTAACTGGAAAAAAAATGGATGCATGCCAACACATGTGTTCCAACATGTTCTTTCATGATGTCCTCTACATCATATGTGATGTATAGGATTACTGGTACACATTTTCACATGACAAGACAATCCTGAGTAGACGGTTTTGTTCCACTTTTCGTAAAAATATTATACTTTCTAGGAATTGTAGAGTGAATGCATAATATACTGGTAGATAGATGTGAATGAACATATATACCTCAATCTATATGCCACATGTTGGTCCATCTAACACTTGAACATGTAACACGGTTATTCGCCATTCTTAGTGCAGAAAACCGATAATAGGCTCAATCACAGTATGGTTTCACATAACAAATGTAATGACATCACAACGTTGCAATGGAAGTTGCTCAGGAAAAATGACATGGTTTCAAATGATCTCCACAATGTAATTTAAGTAAGAACATTGTAAATTTACTAGTAGTAAAATTGAGGTGTTCAGAAATGTTTTAGGGCCTTGTTTCAGTCTTTCAGTTGTTTTCTGTGCCTTCATTATCAATACAACTTTGCAAATTTCTACAGGCACCAATTTGGGTAAAAATATTTTGTTGTAAATTATCTTAAAGTAAAAAGTATTTTTGCAACAGTAAAACACTAAATTCAAATAACTGATATAAACAATAAAACATAGTAGTACACTCTAAAATGAAAACAATAGTTGGCTCTATGTCCTCAATCAACTAAAAAATTAAAACTGTTCCTATTGCAAAAATATATAAACAAAAAAGAGCACACAAAATAACTATAGACTGCTTGCAAAACGATAATATTTCTCTTGCTTTCACCATGCTTTTATATTCAGTGTTTGCAGCATCAATATACCTGTATGCATTAACCCCACCTGGGTAGGTAGAGGCAACTGTAGTGCAATGCCTTTTGCAAGGGCAAATGCCTCTACAAGTAAATTGCCTTGTTTATGAGTGAACAGAATCAATAACTTCACCATCTATTACCCAATTAAAATCTCTAAACACTACAAACCCCCCCCCCCCCCCCCCCCCCCCCCCCAGTCTTACCCAAACAGAAAATGCATTATGATCTTGAAAATATTCTTATGGAATGCAATCCTTCCAAGCATCTTCTTAAAGTTAGAAACATCTTTCTTTTTCTAATCACTCCATGAAGTGGTTGAATTGGTAAATTTAGTATAGAATAATTTTTTAAAAAAAATCTTAATCAAAACTAAAACTGAAAAAAAAAAATATAGAAAATCTGAAACTATATATCTATTATCTTCTACTGGTAATGACAGAGTAGTACTGATAACAAAAAAGTTGTTATGCTATAACAACTATACAAATGCTCGGTTATCAAATGTAAAATGTACTAAAGTGTGAACAGAACTTTTAACGAAATATGTGAGCCTGGTCAACACAGTTTCCTTTTCAGTTATAATGCATTTAAGATGAGTTCCTTCCACGGTACAAAATATGTAAAGGAGAAGCTCAAGTACTGGGAAAGGTGAAAACTGGCAAGTTTTCTAACTCTTTTTCTGTCAGTTTGGAAGAATATCATTATACGAATGTCCAAAGAAAAGGATTGCTTTCCAAATTTCTAATGTATTTGAAATAAGACAGGAAACAGAATGTTTGGTCCAAACATTTGCGTGTAGTCCGATATACCCATTACGGTGTGCAGTGCTTGTGCTTCTGACAATATAATGTTTCACTTAAATATGGTGCCCACAATCACAAACATCAAGTACAACATGAATTTCTTGCATCTACTTAAGTTTTTTCACATCCAGTACAAAAAAACTGTTAAGGCACTTCGGACACATATATTGTACGCTGTGAAAGATGCAATTCATTGAAAAGACGTGGTTCAGTGGTGATACTGTTAACACTGGAAGCTAGGAAGAGGGTTTATGTGAATAGATATGAGCAATAACTACAGCAATGATAACATTAAAGTGAAAATATATTGAAAACCACAAAGTAAATAAATTTCATGTCTAAGGAAAAATTGAAACATATGCAAGTAGAAAATGTCACTTTCAACTCACTTATTGGTTTGAGGAAAGAAAGGAAAATTCAAGTTTGACCACCCTTGGAAATACCCTTGCGAACCGAGAATATTGCAAATTTTACAGCGTGATATGATGACATCATCAAATGAAGGGGGGAGTGTGAGCAAGAGAGATGGTGAGTCGACGCACCATGCAAGTGCTGCGCCTGTGTGTACGTGTGCGATATTCTGAGTCAGCTCACGCTCTCTGCTCTTCCAAACTTATGCATGCCTAGATATCACGCATTCGTCTGGATATTCAAAATTAATTTGCCAGAAAAGAAGAAGTGATGGAAGCTCCTAAAAGTTCAGACATAACAGCTTTTAGTCAGATGTAAATGAATAAAAACCTATCTCTTATGCAGAGGGTTGCCAATGATTCCAATTTCAAGTTAAGTCATCATTCATCTGGAATGAGTGCAACATTTCATAAGACTGGATCACATACAAAAAATGGACATTTTCCCTAATGAGCACTCTAAACCAAAGACAAAGTACTGAACAGGAATATCAATACAGCTGGAGTTGGTATAATGGTACTGACGGAGGAGAAAAGAAAAGAGGCTGAGACACGGCTTAGCGGTAGAGTAATGGTCCTGAAATACCTGGAGAGGAAGTCCCAGGTTGAAACCAGGCTGATGCACTATTACTAAGTCACTTGGATAAGATGCACAGCTAGAGGTCCACAGAGAAGTCATCTAGATTTAAAATGCATTTTGATAAAAATTCACAAAATCTTCACTTTTCACATAAAAATGCTACCAATACTCTTGAGTATGTACATTTTGTTTCCTCAAAGTCTGGTAGAGATACTTGCACAGAAAGGAGCAATACAGTCATTTCACTTTGCCTATAAAGTCATGTTGCAACACTTAAATACTGAAATTCAAAACTTCACCTTCAACTGGAAACTAGCAATGATACTCAATAAACCATTTCTCTTGAACAGCATACTATAACATACAGATTTATGAACAATGCATGTAAGATAATGCTTTTAAATTGTTCTTTGCCTTTCTTCAAAACAATATTGATAGTAAAATTATCCATATCTAATAGTTTCATATGTAAAATGAACGATAAAATATAATAGTAATGCTCTGAAGAAACATTTCAGCAGGTTTAGTAAATATGACAAAGACAAACACACAGGACACTCATATGAAAAATAAACCTAGTGGAAAATATTGCTCATTAATTGAAAAATATACAAATACTGCATGCTTCGGCATTCAATATTATATAAGTAGTGCATGGTCTATCATGCACCATACTGGATTATGTGTATGACAACCCCTAAATTATCCTGCATGCAGTTTTGTTTCGCCGCAGCCAAAGCAGGAGGTGAAATAGACCTGCACGAATATACATGTAATGGCACAAGGGAAATTCTGAATTTGGGTATTACTACATGTTCTTTATTGAACAAGGAATGCATGCAATAAAATACTAGTAAAGGGATTTGAGATCACATGCTTTCTTTGTAATGAGTCAGGCCCTCACGATTACACTTAAGGGGCTTTCACAATTGCTCGTGCGATCGTTGCGACCATTTGGTCACAATACATGTTGCACACAATCGCAAACGTCGCACCACCAATTGTGAAAGGGGCTTAAAGCTGCCTTTGTGTCAAAAGTAGGCTGCAAATATATGAGCAGGGTTGCTTGGATGAGCAAACCATACATTTCTGTACACACTTTATGGTGCAAAAAGAGGTAGTTATACTGCATGCCTGTGCACATATAACTAATTCTTGAGTTATGTGACAGCTTGTCAACCAATACATTATAATAAATACCATATTACATATAAAATATTATGGAACTGCGCTATTTTTATAAAGAATGTGTGATTTAAAGAACATTTCTGAAACTTTGCTATGAGCCGCTATAAGTCTAAGATGGGATCTATTACTACTTGAACATTTGATTATGATTAAATACTCTAGAATGTATGATGATAAATGGATAATATGAAAGTACTGGTATATCCAACCAAGAACTTGGATTTTATGCAAGGCATATTTTTTTCTGTGTCCTTTACTCAGTCTACACTTCATGACTGATTTTAAGAAGAAAAAATCACATACCTGGTAATACAAAACAGCACTAATTTGCTCTAATTTTTTTTCTTAATATGCCACATAATACAGGTTTCATAGAAATACTTTGATTTAAATTTCTTTCTTACTCTTCATCTTATTTTTGCTAAACATTAAAAAAATTGAAAACAGTGAAAAGGTAAACAGACAATTACCTTCATGCTTATCAAAACTTTGGTAATCTTAATCTTAATTTTTTCCCCCTTTTTTCTGTTTTTCTTTTTAGAAGGGAACTGTCTTCTTTAAAGTTTTTGCTGATATTGGACATCTCAGAAGAATGTGAACAAGAATATTCATAACTTTTAATGAAAATATCTCCTGTGATACTTTTGAGGCTTGTGACAATTAATAAGCCCTGAAACCAAAGTACTTTAGGAGTTGGACTCACATGAGGGTAAGCTTTCTTTGGGTTTATTTTCCTATTGGTGGCCCCTAGGAAGCATTGCATTTAAGACAGAAAATACTTCAGACTTCATTCAACTTTAACTAATTCATAAGAAGACGAGAACGATATTTCCACTCTTTAAAAAAGATAAACCTAATAGCCTTTTGTGTTAAAATAGAACTCACAAACACTGACATAAAAACACACTTAATAACAATATTAAAACAAATAATATTGGCACTTAATACAACAATCTTTCATCAAAAGATTGCATGTTTTTTGACTAATTCTTTCAATTTCTTTGAGTTTGGTTCTGACCAGGTCCACTTTTCTTCCTGTTTGTCCTCCACGCAATGAGCCATCACTGCTTTGTTGTCCTCTACAGACAGACACAGGTGTGAGACGGGATGATAGATAATGTGACGTTCCTGATTAGGGAAAGTGAACATCAAGGAATGAAGTTATGGTTGTGGTTGGTTAATTTACCTGACTGCTAAGAAAGCATGTGTATGCTTGTTAGTAAGCAACTAGGGGACAGACGGCTTTAAGGCCCCTCCGAAGGACTTGGTAATGAGAATTAATACCTTACCAAAGAAGTATAAACAAACATTGAAAAAATCTTAATTTTTATCCTCATTAATTGATTTAATGCACAACTTGGGTGCCATATTTATCATTTTCGAATACACAGTAATGTAGTCTGATCACAGAGAATATTATATGAGAGAGGAGAACTGTCTTTAATGAATTCATTGTGACAAATTTGATAAAGTAATGAGTAAGATTATATCTAGTATCTACAAAAAGTGTTAGCCTTGCATAAGGATAAACAAAATAAATAAAAATAAAGGTACCAAGAGAACAGGTACATCAAGTGCCTTGCAATTTTCAAGCAAAAAATATGCTTAAACAAAAGATTGGAGTATGAAAATGTGGGATCAATTAATATTGCAATCAATATCAACACAATATGCTCCTAATAGTAAGAAGTGTTTCAATAAGGAAATAGCCCACCTATACTTGCACAAGAAAGCTTCTTCTCTTCTTCCACTGTATGTAAATCTATCATTATAACAGCACTGACTCAATCATAGACCCATAACTGGTTTCTCCCATCATGATAACACAGGTATGGAATGGGTATCATACCACTCCTCTACTGCAATCCTAACCCTAACCCTACATCTTCAATGAAATATTGCCACAGTATTTGTCAGATTCAAGAATTCACCTCATCGTAGACCCATAGCTGATTCCCCCACCATGGTGACAAGGGTACAAGATGGGTTCTGCTCCTTCTCTACCGTAGGGGAAGTCCCCATTATACAATCCTAACCCTAACCCTATATCTTCACTGAAATGTTGCCACTTTCTTTTCTGATTTAGGAACTCACCTCATCATAGACCCACAGCTGATTCCCCCCACCATGGTGACATGGATACAGGATGGGTTCTGCTCCTTCTCTACCGTAGGGGAAGTCCACACACTGCTTCTTTCCCTTAGAGGCTGGTCTGAAGTCATCATGCCATGTCATCTCCCAGTACTAGGAGATTAAAAAAGTTCATTCAGTAACAAGACTTAATACATGGTTCCTTGTGGGAATATAATTTACAAAAGAATACTGCTTCCATGGTAGTTCAATATTTCACAAATACTAGAAATTTTTAGGAATGCTTAAATGCATATGAATGATTATTATTTGGTTTGGTGTCACCTGTGCCTGGGAGGTGAAAAGTGAACTGAATCACTGTAACCCTCAGGTCTCTCCTCCCTATATCATTGATTGGGGGTGTGTAGGTGGACCACATACACCGCGGTTTCCCCCTACTCTTATACGAAAAGTGCAGTGGGATCTTTAACGTGTAAAGGTCTTGACTATCCTTTACACGGGACCTCCATTTAACGTCCTATCCGAGGGACGGAGTGTTTTCCACTGCATCTATGAAACAGGGGAGGGGCATGATAACACACAACGTAGGCTTCAGTCATCTGCCTGGGTTGGACTCGAACCCACGATCTTCAGTTCGACAGGCAGACGCTTTACCGACTGAGCCAACTCGCTCAGTCGGGATGAATGATTCCTCAAGGATATGAATGGTGACATACCTGGGAGCCACCTGGTCTCATGGATCTAGAGGAACATTCCTGTATCCGCAGCTCATCTTTACCAGTCTGAGATAGTGTGAGGCACTTCCCTGTGCTTATATGAGTTATCTGAAGAAAAAAAGGAAAAAATATAGTAGGTGGCAAGAAATTCAGTTCCAATGACACTCGTAACTAGGAAGCTGGCCATGATGGTATTGTGCTACTGTCTACTTAATATTTAGTTGTGAATTTAATGCTGCTGACTACCTCCCCCAATTCCCCCCCCCCCCACAAAAAAAAAAAGGAAAGGAAAGATGAAAGGGAAAAGCAGAAAGTTTGTTTAAGTGCAATTGTAATGCATGAAAGCTCACAAGATGCATTTACATCCAGTATAATTCATGCGACATTATCTTTTCAATTTCTTTAAAAAATATAAAATTGAAACAAATAGGTCCCCATTGCCCCCACGGAATGCCAATTGGCAATTGGGAGTACATGGAAAGTGAAACAATGGGTCCCCATTAACCCATTGAAATCGACACTTTATTTTAATAGGTTATTTAATAGGTTTTTAATGGGTCAATTAAATGTCCATAATTGAATTGGTATTTCCATTGGTATGAATTGGTCCAACTGAAACCAATTGCTCCAGCTCCGATATGATTATTTTCATATCAATCTTTCGTCCTATAGAAAAATACTTAATTGCATTAGAAGTGCAGATTACAAACAACACTGAACATGCACATGGGCTCATCACATAAAAAAAGTACATGACTAAAAGCATTTCACCATGTACAAAAAAAAAAAAATGATATTCCCTGCAGAGAAACTCATTTTTTTTTAAATTGTTGGGATGAAATGTGTCAATCAAAACAGGCAAAGTAAAGATATTCATTCATTTTAGGTGTGCACTATGTTGGCTTTTTTAATTTGTGTGCCTATCTCTTTTGAATTTTGCAAAGAGGAACCCCCCCCCCCCCATCAAAAATACACTTGCATAATGCATTCACTAAAAAGAAGGGAGGGGGGCTTGGTGTTGGCCAGTGACTCATGCAAGGATTAAAAAAATTTTCTTCTCACACTTCCAGATTTCCTGGGATAAGAATCATAAGGAAACGTTTCTTGAAAATTCTATATCGAGAAAAGAGGGAACATCAATGGAAAAATAAGATGGGGAAAATGACAGAGAATAAAAGAAATGTTATATAGAGTATATCAAGCTGACAAAAAAATAAAACAAAAATTTTAAGACATGGGATAGAGAAAATAAACCCAAATGGCAGAGAACTAAATGATTAGAAAATAAAATGAAGTGCATTTTTCTCTCTACAAATCTACAGATCAAACATGACAAACAAAAGAATATGGATTAAAGCACAGGTGCAGTTACGGAAGGTACACATAGATAAGAGATAGGATTCCGTTCATAAGTTTTAACATAGAAAATTTTTTAAATGCTTTCACTTGAAATCAAATTCAACAAGGATACCAGGGAAATGTATTAAAGGTAATTGAGACCACGGCCATTCTTCAACCATAATAAAAGAACCTGAGAAAAGGTTTCTGTATGCTTAACAAAACTGTACTTGACCTTTCACATGATGCAATGCCTAATGATCACTTGCTTACAAGTACAGTGTGTATAATATGCACAAGAGAAGCAGATATCTTCCTGTGGGTACCTGGAAGTGCCTGGCCCTCCCTCTAACTGAAAATGTCTAGGCACATGAACACTACTGCTTGACTCTAGCAGGGTAAGAAATACTTATTTTTTCCCATGAGGGCTATGCTCTGAAAAAATAGCTCCCGTGGACAACTTTACAGGAGCTATTTCTAGGCCCAAGGGAGCTATGTTGAATTTCAACTACTGATATCCCAATTTTCTCCTTGTGAGTATGTGTAACTGAGTATCAGTATGATGCGTTAATGTGTGTGTTGCTTCAAGAAACCTTAATTCTGCTGCTCCCAGATCACGATTCACAAATCTATTGCTTATTTTCGGGACCATGGCGACTCTAAAGAAAATGATCACTCAAAGAATCAGGTTTTAAGGATTTTAGAGAGCTATTTGAGCTCTGCCGAGGGCGAAATTGCCTGTCGCCCCCACATATTTTTTTATCCTGGACTCTAGTTTTGGAAGGGTATGTTTCCCAATCCCACAGCTACGTAAACCAAGCTTTCAAGGCTCATTCAGACTTACATGACCCTTGGCCCCTCCCTCGGGTTCCACCGGTGGATAGTACTGAAGAATGTCTGGCGCCACCTCGGTCAGGAACCAGGTGAAGTTTTTACACTGGAGCCGTTCCCTCAGGGCTAGCTGCTTGCTGATATCGCCAAAGTCCTGGCCCTTCAGGTAGGGCCGACGCTCGTAGAAGTACTTGCCCCATTCGTCCATCCATACCTCTACCACTCTTAAAAGATTCTGGGGAAAAGAATGGAAAAATTATGATCTGAATCTACACATAATCATCACTTCATAAGTCTTCATTTCACTACACTTATACAACAAGATGCACTCATAAAACAAAACATTCATTACATGGATGGTTAATATTTCACCCTTGTATGTGTGTACCAGTAGTATTGGAGATGAACAAAAATATGATGTAGCAAGCAGCTTGCATGAAAGTCAGAAGAAGAAAGAATATTGGAAACTCACACTATATCATGAGAAAATTTTATCAAACATTAAATATATCCTAGAATATACAAATCCCAGGCATACATGTACATGTAAAATAAGCATGTCACTAAAACAAAAAAAAAAAAAAAAAAGATCAGTTCACTACAATAAGCTCATTATAACTCAAACACTTTCTGTCTGTGCTCCCAATGTTTCACACCCTATTTGAAGTGCCCCTCCACTGACCTTAAAAGCATACTGGCAAATCCTTGAATGGATCACCCCCCCCCCTTTTCCCAACAGAACTAATTTAAATCAAGGAATGATTTACAGATGTTAATACTTAAGGATCTGCTAAACTCATTTTCAACAAAGGGAGGCCTAACTGCTCATTCTGGGTGAATTATCCAGCCTCATAAAATGAGTAACATCATGCGTGATTACTCAAGACTACTAATTTTACCCATTCCACCTGTGCCCACTTCACCTCCAACACTCAGTAAGAAAGAATGTTTTCATAGATGCGTCATTAAACTGTTATAGTAGTGTTGGTCTGGAATAACATTCTCCTCTCATTTACAAATAATTCAAACCAGAGAAGAATTTACACATATTACAACAGGGTCTATTAAACTCTTATTTAGCAAGAAGGGATTAATCATTCCTTCCCTCTAGAAAATCCAGGCTCCAACATCAAGAAAACAACATGCATGATTACTCAATACCATTAAACTCACTTCAGTAATCACACCTGTGCCCCCAGGCACTTAGTATGAATATTGGTAGGCATGCCGGTAAAGCCGTTAGCGTTAAATAATTCCCCACTCCCTCAATAGAAAACATTTGAATCAATGAATAATTTATACATCTTAATACCTCTGGACCTGTTAAACTCATTTTCAGCAAGAAAAGGTTCATTCCCTTTCTCTTTGGAAAATCAAGCCTACAAAAACCAAGACACCTCATTGACAATTACTCAATACCATTAAACTCACTTTACTGATTACACCTGTGCCCCCAGGCACTCAGCATGAATATTGGTAAACATGCTGGTAAAGCTGTAAGCTTTAAATCATTCCCCACCCCTTCAACAGAAATAATTTGAATCAGTGAATAATTCATACATCTTGATACTTCAGGACACCGTAAACTCATTTTCAGCAAGAAAAGGTTCATTCCTCTTTGCTCTGGACAATGAAGCCTACAAATTCCAAGAAAACTTCATTGACAATTACTCAGTACCATTAAACTTACTTCACTAGTGACATCCAAGCTCCCATTCACCCATTAAAGGGGGTACCCAATGCTGAAACAATCTTAGTTCATTTAAAAGAGCATGACTTTATTAGCAGAAAATCATCTGCCTAAAGTTTGTTAAAAAGTCGTGTTGCCAAGGAAACCCCCAAATGTGATAAGATTTCAGGATATTTTTGACCCCTCAGCTGTGACCCAGTTCAACTGGGTACCCACTTTGACGTCAAAATGACGTCAAAGTGGGTATAATACATATTGTACAGTCTAGCGCGCAGCACAACTGCAATGCGCGAAGCTGGGTACCCACTTTTACGTCATACCTCATACTCAAATTTTTTGTTCAACTCTTGACTTTTTATGAGAAAATTAGCCAAAATGCATTGATTTCGACTGAAAATCATCAAATTTTTAATGTTATTCTTCTTAGAATTCCATTCTAGATCATATATCAAAAAAATTATTAACCATTGTTTAATCACTTTAAGACATTTTGGCGGATGGGTCTGTAAAACTGGTAGCCTTGAATAATTTTTCTCTCCCTCCCCTCAATGAAAATACATTGTAACTTAAATCATTATGTTTCTTTTTACTCTAGGATCTGTTAAACTCATTTTCAGCCAGGAAGGTTTAGTTGCTATTCAGTCTGGACAACCAAAAACCAAGACTCTTTCATGGACAATTACGCATTTCGAGCAAAAAAAGGGTTATTTACTCATTCAGGCAAACAATCCAGACTCCAACACTGAGAAAAAGAAAATATTGTGGTATGCTTCCTTTCACCCTGTTCATATTTGCATCCACAATACTACTGTATTCTGTTCTATCGGCAAGTCCCACATTGCATCCTGGTTACCCAGCGCACAATGTGCATTCGACAAGAAGCTACGCTCCACTGCACAAGCCCTAAATGTTGCGCCTATTTTGCAAATGCAGTTCATAAGCACAAGGCATCCACAACATTATGGTAATATCACTAGATCTCGATGCATAAGATATGAGTCAAATAGGCACAATATAAATGTAAAACAGGAGGAAGCAAAATACCGCAATATTCGGTGGGAGCCATTCACATTACCAGCAGTCCGAAGCGTATCCGTAAAATAGGTGTAACATCAGCGCCTATCTTAAGGGTACATGTAGGTGGGTAATATGAACATGGCTAATAACATCA
Organism: Echinometra lucunter; assembly: GCA_029962745.1. Classification (NCBI taxonomy): domain Eukaryota; kingdom Metazoa; phylum Echinodermata; class Echinoidea; order Camarodonta; family Echinometridae; genus Echinometra; species Echinometra lucunter. The sequence goes on along the minus strand of CM057161.1, from coordinate 11,675,163 downwards.
ACCCATTGCCTATGGGAACCAGGTGGCCCCTTTATAAAGCATGTGGGAAAGAGAGAATGCAGTAGTCAACTGGTTAAACTCACTTTATTAATGACACCTGCGCCCCCTGGCACGGAGTATGACATAAATTTTCGGTAGATGTGTCCGACCCGCGAACACGGTATCTCTTCCATCTCGCCGCCACACATCCAAACCTGTGAGGTGAGAAGAAAGGCAAACACATTAAAAAAATACTTAACATGATAGGTTAAAGGCATTGGCTAACATTGTTATGATTTTAAAAAAATCTCATTTTGTTACTTAAAAATGGGATAAACATTAGGGTTATAGTGTAAAAATACCAGTGTGAAAGTTTCAGAGCATAATATATACGGGAAGTATTTTTAAATATTAGAAATGTGAACCAATGTTTGAAAAATATACGAGGGTCGGTTGCATAGACCCAACGTAAGGAGTGCGCATGCGCACATGACTCAACGGACCGCACTGTGTGTATTGACGTATCACGCGGCGGAAGGCAAGTAACGGTATTTTTGAATTCGCGCAAACGGTCCTCTTAGTTCAGTGTCTCTCGAGACGAAAGCTAATAAAATCGCGGTTTGCGTCTAACTTACAGCTTTTCCTTCCAAATTATGGTTGGTTTCAGGGTTTTTGAGTATAAATACAAGTACTCATACACATGTTTCATCTTAGTTTGAGAATTTTTTAAATCAGCTGCTCACAAAGTTAGCCAATGCCTTTAATAAACAAAAACATTGGCCAGTCATGTTCAATATAAAAGTAAAGCTGCAAAAAGCAAAAATTTGACATGAATGATCAAATTCTTTTTCACATTCATAAATCATACAGAAATCACATAAAAGAGTTATTTAAGCTAATGAAATCAATACATTTTGATATGTATATTAAATTTTCAACTTTGATTCAAGAATATAAGTATTGTTACCACACTGCAAAGGATACAATTTTAGCAAACCCACAAAATTTGACAAAACTAGCTTTATATACAATTTTTTAACAAAGAAATCAAAATCTACTGTGTTGCTGCATGAAGAAGATGATATGGATGCATGATTTGGTGTTTCCATTTCAAATAATACTAGAGAAAGTGGAGATTATGATGACAGATTAGCATCCATTTAATTTTTTTTTAAACTGACATGTTTACCTTTCAAATAAACAAACTCACTGGAAAGAAAAAAACAACTTTTTGATACCTTGCAACTTCTAGAGGATTCTTGCTAAATACATTTCCAGTACATAAATCACATTTTGCAGGTATCTACCTTGAAAGACAAATCATATTGTTCTCCTCCCCATATTTCAAGTCCCTCATCGTAGCCACCTAACTCCTCCATGAAATACTTTCTATCCACTGCAAACAAGCCACCAGCCATGATGGGTGTCCTAGAGGGAAGAAAACAATAGATGGTGTTATTGCTAAAGGAATAATGGTTTCATAATCACACTCGTTTTAATGAAATTTAGTTTGGTAACAATGTGCCCCAGAATTATTTCATTTGAATATGATGTTGGGACTGACATGAAATTTTTCTCTACTCTCCATGAAGTAGATGAAGGTACTGCTATGTTTGCTCCTATGGAATATATTTCTTGCCCAATGGCACAAAAATAATTTTTAAAAAAAATCAAAGCAAGTAATCACGGTTCAAAAAAGTAGGACTGTGGGGTTAACTTCTTTTAATACACATGACATAATGTGCACTGATACTTCCTACTTCACTGGTCAAATGATCTTCAGTACTCAATCATGGATTCAACAGAATATGGGCTTAATTTGCCAAATATCATTGGATATAATCATTCATTAAATGACATGCATGCAATTTTAGGACAAAAATCTCTACAATGAAGAAAAAAATGGGAAAAAAGGAGAAGCGCACCAGTTCTGTGAAAAAAAAAATGCATGTCAAATAGATGTCATTGCAAATTCTGAGAATTTTGCACAAAACATGATCCTCTTAATACAAAATTTAACAAAAATTTGTGACAAGTGCTAAGTTTTGCATTATGTAGAGATGTAACACTCACAACCCCCTCACTTAGCGGATATCTCTACATGTACACTTTCATTTCCTCTTTTCTCTCTATTATTCTTTATTGCAAATGAAAAAAGTTGGATTGGTACATAAAACAGATAAAATAACATATAACATATTTCAATGACATATATCAACATCAACATTAAAACAACATATGCAAACAAAATATCAATAAGAAGAGAAAGGAGAAGAGGAAGAAATAGAAGAGGAAGAAGAAAAAGAAGAAGGGAGGAATGAAGGATGGAAGAGTGAAAAGAAAACAAAGGGAGCACAAGGGGAAAAATTATAGAGACTACTAAGATAAAGGAGCACCGAAATTGTAAACTTATGGGTATTAAAAATTCTTCCACATGAGGTTAAAACTACAGTCAACTCTGCATAAGTCGAAGTCACATAAGTTGAATAATCACCTAAGTCGAAGGTCTGCACTGGGTCCCATTCCTTTATTTTCTATTGTTTTTGACCCCTCATAAGTCAAATTTTCTCTGAGTCGAATCATTTTCTTCAGTCCAAAGAAATTTGACTTAGGCAGAGTTGACTGTATTCTTATACTGTAGATATAATTTTAAATTGTCTATCTCTTTCTCTCTCTCACTCACTCATGCACTCTCTAGGCATAGGGCATTGGTTTGAGGAATTCCAGAATAGAAGCTGATGAATTATCAATCATTTCAGCCCACGTCCATATCAAAGCAGGACAATACTCCCTGGGATACACCGAGGCATCAAAGGGACAGCAAATTGCCGTTCCCTGTTCTAGGTGTGAACGCATCCCTCAAGGAAGGGATCCCTATTGTCTGTACACAACGGGAACTGTCACAACAAATTTCTAACATCTTTACCTTAAGGAACACTGCTTCTTTCTTTTTTCTTTTTTTTTGATGGGAGGGGGTCTATTCTGATTGCAAATTACTAAAATGATGCCTTTCTGAATCAATTCTCCAAATTTGATCACTAAATTCAGATTTTCATTTTAATCTTTCTTTTCTTCTTATAACTGTTATCTTTTGTGAGTAAATAAAGTTATTGGATTTGTATAAAAGTGGTTTCAGATAGGTAAAGGGTATGTCCCTTTATCTATCTAGCCAAGCTTTCTCAAATATTATGTGTAATTTATTCAATAATGATTTTTAGCTATCTGAAATGACAATGACTTCTATGGGGGGGGGGGGAGGGTGTCAAATATACTGCTGTGAACATGTGTGACCAAAAAACAAATGTTAAAAGGATACTTTTGAGGGCTAGGGTTGAGGCACATGAAATGCATGATTCATTTTACGGTGTCAAATAGGCCAAAAAATATTTAAGGAAAAGAGGGATTTTTGTTGAGCTTAACCATACACTTGAGAGGTATTCACATTTAGTGGGTAAATAAAAATAAAAAAGACCCCCCCCCAAAAAAAAAACAACAACAACAACCTACGTCCACAGAAAATATGTAAAATTCACAACAGTGTCACAATGCAATATTGCCGAGTCACAGAAAAAAGTCAAAGGGTAGAATACCAGATCAACCAGCAGCCTCAATAATTCAAACTACAGCTTTCTAGATCTCCCTAATGAGGCATATAAGACAGGCATTAAAGAATCATGGTATATTACAGAGTGCATTGCAATGCATGACTTCAGGAAAGAGAGGAAGAGAGAGACAGAGAAAAAGCGTCGGGGGCTGTCCCATTTTTCAAAATACATGTAATGTACTCATTCTCATGTGGCGAATAAACTCAATCACAATACAGAGGAGACCCAGACTGGGAGTGCATTTCACCCTGAGCCTCGAATACCCTTGTGAAAAGTAGCATAATTGGTATCCATGGTACAAACACAGTAATTTGAACATTTACCATCAAAGTGTGTAAAGAAAACAGAATAAAAAAATTAATTACCATGGATGTACCAAGGGTAACAAATAACTATTTTAGAAGGGTATTTCTCCAAGCTGCCTACTGTCTCTAGTAAACTATTATCAGCAAAACAGCCTTCAATTCGGCCAATTGGCAGGCCAATTCACAAGTTACTAAAGATAATTCCTCAGATGAGCAAGTGCGGCATGACTTCGGCTATCACAGGAGGAGAGGACCTTCAAGCTTCGACAATTTTCTTGAGGAAAGCTGGTTAATCTAACAACTCAAGCTGGAGTGTGTGTGGGCTAATAGAAAAGATATGCCTAAACATATAAAGAAAGAGGATAGAGGGAAAGGAAGAGAGGGAGGAGGAGAGAGAGAGAGAGAGAGACATGGGGAGGAAAAAGGAGAGAGGGAGGGAGAGAGAAAGAGGAGGAAAAAAGAGGGAAGAGAGAAGAGAAAAGAGAGAAGAGGAAAAAGGGGTAAAGGAGAGAGTGAGAGAGAAAAGAGAAAGGGGAGGGAAAAAAGAGAGGGAGGGGAGAGAGAGAGAGACAGAGAGAGACAGAGAGTGGGAGAGAGAGAAGGGATGGAAGGGGGGGGGAGAGGAAAAAGGAGAGAGGGAAACATCTAAAAGCACCGGTTCAGTGACATGCCATATGACACCCAAAGAAAACACTCCTGTTTGAAGGGTTATCACTTATTCATACAGACGAGGAGGTGCTAATACTCTTCTGGGCAATAAAAAGCCTTGCTAAATAGGCAATAAAATGAGTAAAGCATGTCGATTCCTCCTCTAATATCTGCAGTGAAAGTTTCTGATATGCCTTCCAAATGGAACATATGAATAATAGAAAAAGAGGCATTTTTCATTCATGCAGAATAGTGACACAGTGTGACATAAAAGTTTTACAGGGCAGGCTGAAAAATCAGGAAAAGGTGCATGCAACAGAAATGGAGACCCCCTACATATAGAAATCGACAAAATGTTAACAACACGAGCAATGAAATACTGCAAAGTTGCTTGAAGAATTTTTTTCCACATGATACAAGGCACCATCTCTGTACTGAAGTACATGTAACTTAAAGGGAAAGTCCACCCCAGAAGTTTCACTGTTTCAATAAAAGGAGATGAATTTGAACAGCTTTTTAAAAAAGAAATGAGCAAAATCGGTCAAAGAATAAGAAAATTACACTCATTTACATTTGCTAGTAAATTACTCTCGGCTCTGCAAATTGGCAACACTGATGACATCATATGCGAGCAGCTCTCCATTCACTTTGTACATGAAATTTCACATTTTCTTAATTTTCTTGGAAGTTACACATTTTCTAACCACCATAGTCAATGTATGTTCAGAAGAATTGCTTTTTACATAACATACTTTGACTATGGGGTGAGAAAAAGTGCAACTTCCAAGAAAAATGAGAAAATTTGACATTTCATGTAGAAAGTGAATGGAGAGCTGCTCAAATATGATGTCATCAGTGTTGCCAATTTGCAGAGCCGAGAGTAATTTACTAGCAAATATAAATGAGTGTAATTTTCTTATTCTTTGATCGATTTTGCTCATTTCTTTTTTAAAATGCTGTTCAAATTTAACTCCTTTTATTGAAACAGAGAAACTTCTGGGGTGGACTTTGCCTTTAAAGGCTCATTTAGATAGATATCCAGCGGCATCCCCCCCCCTGTTTTCTTTTTACTGCACTACTTCATTATAATGAGATGTGCATCAATGCATCAATAACAGTTCGCAACCAAATAAGAGAGAGTTTTACCTGAAACTGTGCCAATTCATGGCATCATATTTTGTGCTTACTTTAAAAGACATTGAGTGGTCCAAAGCTTTTTGCCACCAGGAGGTAAAAAAGGTGATTTTTGGCCCGGGTTTTCTTTTTTTTTTCTGCCTCATATTAACCTTCATTTATGCGCAAAAAATGGAGGGGTTTGCCCCGTCATATGTGGACAAGCATAATGACAGGTTTCAATTCAATTAAAAACTCAGATCTTCATCAAAAAGGCATTAAAGACAAAAATGAATTAATTTTTCAGGTGGCAGGTTCTAATTCAATTAAACGTCAGATCTTCATTCAAATGGCATAAAGACAACTGAATTAATCTTTCAATTAAAAAGAACAAAAAAAAAAAAATGAAGCAGAAGTAGATTCCTCAGGTTGTCGAATCCAAAGGAATTCATGAATAACTACAAGAAGGACAAGAACACCATGCAGAGAGTACGATCGTCGATCGATGGGGCTGTACGATTAAACTCAATGTTTAGTGTAATTGGTTGGGACGGGTCTGGCAGTACAAGAAGAGAAATGAGAATAACATGTGTCCATTAAAAATTGGCCGATAGATTTGAGCTCTCTGGGTTCCATGAGGGAAAAATGCATTACAGAGTGATGAGGTCATGTAAAATTCATGTGGTGCCGTTAGGAAACTCCCAGTCAAGAACTGACGTCTCTCCATGCTAAAAAAGACATCATAAATAAATGCTTCCCGATAACATGTCCTACATGGGGTCCACATAAAGAAGTCGTATTCAAGAAATTACACAGTATATGATGAGGGGACTTATGTCTGCGCATCTAACATTTCACTTTGAATTCACAATCCTTTTCTTTGGTATTCCCCTAATGCCTGACCTCATTTTAATGCTCATATTCTAGAGAGTAATTGTGCTGAAAATCTCATAAAAATTTGAGTAAAACAGTGTCATTTTAACAACAAAAGTCCATGGTGTCAATTTGATGGTGTCAATTTAACGATGCAAGGTTCCCATGTCTGTGCACTCATCCATATTACATGCGGTTCAGGATAATTGTATGAAAGCTGGCATTTTCAAGGCATGTGCATAACAGCATGTAAATAAAGAATATGCATACATATTATATTTGACGTTCTTTAATATTGTTATATTTTTCTTGAAAATGCCAAATAATAATAATAATAATAAAACAGACTCCTCTCATCAGTCTTTCCTAATTTTTGCACTAACACATAAAATAGCATTTAAAGTGATATGAAGATTGTTATTGTTGTGTCTTTTGTGATGTTCGAATCACGCAGTTACGTGTATGGGCAGACATGGGGAACAAACCCATACAATTATATATATGGCCGTGAGAGGGTCTGGTAGGAAAATATGGTACCCAAACTTAAGTGACATATCACTACACACCAGAAAATGGTCACATTCTAGTCACTGAGGGCAGCATAGTTTAACCAGATATTCAAACAGAGGCAGTACATATTTGGTTTTATCTGACATCTTTAGTACATGTAAATGCACAAAGAACTGACATATTATCTAATTCAAACAGATAAGAAATGCAGGCATTAATTGCACTGGGTAGATACAAGGGCTTTTACTAAACACTCGGGTCGCGTCACGCTGGAAAACACTCCGGTCACGGCTCGCTGGATATGGCGCGCCAAGTGTTAACTAAGTTATTCGGTCCGAAACTACAGTGGCAGTGTACAGTAAAACCAAATCTCTCAAAGCCATGCCCACAAGCATATTCTAGCAAACTGATCCTCCCGCTCTCTGCTATGCAGAAAGTGTTTGTAACGAAACAAAGTCAATGGCCCGGGCGAAGTGAGTACAGCAGACTTAATGAGGGAACATAATTATAAATCCTTTCTGTTTATTCATATTGGTAGAGGTTTTTTGTTGCGAAATCGTCTGTTGCACTTCATTTTGTAACGAAATGCTTCACTGTTTGTGAATTCTATAAAGAAATAGAGTTTTGAGTGAACTTTTGACATTAGATTGTGTATTTTTGAACCAAATATCTTAGTTAACAATTGGCGCCCCATACCCAGCGAGCCGCGACCCGAGTGTTTTCCAGCACGACGCGACCCGAGTGTTTAGTAAAAGCCGATACAAGCATGTAATAAAAGTAGCAAAATGATCCCATCATTACCCTACAAAATAATGACATTATCCCACCTAAGACAATAAATGCGCACATATTCATGACGTCACAACACGCTCTTTCTGAGCATGATGTCATCTATGAGTAGTATCCGTGAAACTACTCACAGATTCTGACCTCAGATGTTCCCCACCCCCCCCCCCCCATGGCAATTTGCTCATTTGCATGAAGCCAGTGGGAATTATATGTCCAATAAAGCAATCAACTGTGCAGATTCTAGTAATGACGGATATAATAAAGAATCTCATTAGATGCTTACTCCCTATCTCAATCAGAGAAATGCATTTGCAGTAGAGCTCCAAGTCGAAGGCACTCCTTATAAAATTGTTACCCTTCTCTCTTGAAAGAGTCATTCACACAACTACAAATCCTATTGTTTTTATCTAATCAATTCTTCTTTTATTTTCTTGTGAACCTCTATCCATTCTCACCTGAAAGGACCACTTTCATGACCCCTCCTCTTATTCTCCATTTCATTACTTGTCCATTCAAATATAAGGGGGGAACCGCAGGGAAGGGAGGAAGGGATTCTAAGGGGGTTTTAAGCGCATTTGATAACACACAAGTGAATGAGTGAAAGACATTTTAAGCACAATCCTTTGTTGCATCAGTGCCATTCATTTTGTACACAAAAAATATGCTTTAAAAACCTCTGCGGTTTCTTCCCTCATATCTGAACAAGCCTTTACAGGGATAAGTTTCTAGTAAAGTTCCCAGTCAAATGCATCCCTCATCATGTTACCATCCTTCCTTTGCTTTTTAACCAGAAACATTCAATCTTATGAATATATATCTCATTCTCTTTCTCTCATTTTATTTTGGTAACCTCTCTTACCTAAAAGGAGTACTTTCATGATATATTCTCCATCTTGTTGATAGGGATGCATTTGTAGTAGTACAGCTCCCAGTCAACAACACCCCTCATCACAACTTCATCCCCCCCTTTATATTCTATCCTCTATTCGCATAACATTATTGTTCTAATAATCCCTCCTATCTCACCTATTAGGATCACCCACATGATGACTCCTCTTATTCTCGCATCTCGTTGGTAGTGATGCATTTACATTTGCAATACAGCTCCCCGCCCATGGCCCCCTCATTACATCATAACCACTTCTTTCACACTAAGAAACAATCATTTAAATGATATGCACTCAATCATCCGAATTCACATGAGAGGTTTTTATCTAAACCATGGTTTGAATTTAAACTTTGGTTTAAACCTCCAAAAGCGTAAAACACACATGTCCTCTTGTCCAATGGGTGGGTAGTAATGCACTTTTATAAGCTCACTCACCCTTAATATCTATCCTTATTTGTGCTAATTTTATTTACATAAACCATGGGTTAGATCATACTGTAAAAGTGGAAATTCTTCCGTGATTAATTTTTTCACGTTCAGCCAAGTTTAACACAATCGGGCATCTTTAATTTTCGCAGACAATTAAGATAACTGTATTCACGTGCAAAATAAACAAAATAGTTTGTGCTGTTTCATTTTCACATAAGTGTTGTGCCGAAATGCGTGAAAATTTACACATTGCAATATATTCCAAGTTTACAGTAGTTTAAAATAAACCTCCTTTGGGAATTCGGGCCATTAACTATATACAATCTTTTGCTTTTCTGGTGAACGTGGGGGGCTTTCATCAAGTGTCTTGCTAGTGATTTTTACTGACAACTTTGCTCTCAGCCAGTCAGATGCAAGGATTTTAGTAGCTTATAACAGTATTCAGTAAAAGTCACTGATAAAACACTTGATGAAATGCTCCCTTATTTCTCTTACCTAAAAGGATCACTTTCATGACTCCTCCTCTTATTCTCCATTTCGTTGACAGGGATGCGTTTATAATAGAGTTCCCAGTCAAAGGCACCCCTCATTACATCACCTGCTTGAGATTCATAGTGGAAGTCCTCATTGCTGATGACATCAATCATTGGACACACGATGCGTTTGTGGTTGAGAGCTATCCTCTCTGTTAGGTGTGGACGCAAACAGATAAATATGAACGTTTACAAAGCATTTAATTGATGATCTGCCAAACGGTTAATCACAAATCAATCATTCATTGGACAAGTGATGCATTTGGGACTGAATGCCATTCTTCCTGTATGAGGTTAAAATTGGACAGAAATATAAGTATAAAAGAGAAATGCATAATTGATCAGCTAGATACGGCAAGAGTGACTGTGAATGATGGCTTCTGGAAATTTAATTGATTGACTAAATTTTGAAAGGAAACATCTCATCAATAATCTTCCAAACCTTTCATAAATATACAGTGTTATATGGCAGACAGTGCAGGAGCAGTTCAAGGCAATCCTTCCAGTTGATGGGGCTGCCATATTTTCATTGGGGCTGCCACATTTTCAAGCACATTGCTTATAATGGCAGTCCTTCTTCTGCAAATAATCTTATTTTTAATTAAATCTTATGTTTAACTGAATTACACACACAAAAAAAGAATTGACAATTTATCATTTGTTTTGTAAATGATTATTACAAATGCTTTGTGTTATGATTCATTGTAAAAATTCTTTTGTATTTAATTTTATGTATGTTATCCGAAAAAATTGTACATATATCAATGCAGAAGAGAATAAATAAATCAAATCAAAATTGGATGGCATCAGATTTATGAATACATTAGCAATTAACATCAACCACAGAGCAAGTAGTACACCTGAGAGCAATTTTAGTCACCGTAATGTACAAATTTGATTTAAATCAGTGTAATATACCAATCTCATGAGATCTATATTCAAGGAAAACTAGACAATGAATCAGAGTTGCCTAATATTGGGAAAAGTTTACAAAAAACATTATTATCATATTCATAACAGAAAAACAAAATGTACAAATTCAATTTAAGTCAGTGTACTATACCAATCTCATGAGATCTATATTCAAGGAAAACTAGACAATGAATCAGAGTTGCCTAATATTGGTAAAAGTCTACAAAAAACAATATCATCTTAACAAAAAACAAAAAAGTGTATTGTATGGCATAGGCCAAAGCCGTCACAGAAACAGCGTGTCAAGACAAATATAAAAAAATTATTCATTATGATATCCAGGAATATAGCCATTGCTTTTTAAAAAATATATTTGGGAAAAGGTGGACTGGACAATAAAATGTTCCAGTATTATACTTTGTTCCTAGTTTTCAAGGGCACACAAATGATTTGCAAAAGATGCAAATGTTAAAAAATGGCAAACTGGAACATTCAAATGTTATGCTCCAAAAGTTTGCCATACGTGCGCGGGGGTTCGAAAGCGTTGGCAATTGTTTGGTTTTAGTTCGGCAGAATTCTCAAAAAGCTTAACATTCTTTGCAGACGTTTTCCACATCTTGTGGGAAACGAATGAAGATGCATTCAAACCCTGGGGCATGTTTGGCAAACTTTCAGAGTCTAAAATGGAAATGTCGCCATTTTTTGGACATTCACATCTTTCGCAAATCTTCACATGCCCAGAAAAACAATGCTTATATCCAAAGGGGAATGATCTATAGAAATATCAAGGGAAGCGCATGACCCTATCCAGAGAGAGTGGGGGTAATCTATCAAAAAGCTGCAGCTCACATAAATATTTAACATGCATACCATGGGAACATGATCATATGCATAGAGGGTAGGAGGAATGGATAGAGAGAGAGACATACACAAAAGGAGAAGGAAGAGAGAGAGAGAGAGAAAAGGGAAAGAGAAGAAGTAAGGCAGAGAGAAAGAAAGAAATGTTTAACATGGATTTCATGGAAGCATGATGACATGAGAGAAGAGATTGAGAGAAAAAGAAAAGGAAAAAAATGAAGACAGAGGGGAGAGATAGCGAGACAGAGAAAAAAGAAGAGAGAGAGAAAAGGGAAAGAGAGAGAAAAGGGAAAGAGAGAGAAAAGGGAAAGAGAAAAAGCATGGCAGAGAAAGAAATGTTTAACATGGATTTCATGGAAGCACAATGACATGAGAGAAGAGGAGAGAGAGAAAAAGAAAAGGAAAAAATTAAGACAGAGGGGAGAGATAGCTAGACAGAGAGAAAAGAAGAGAGAGAAAAGGGAAAAAGAAGCATGGCAGAGAAAGAAATGTTCAACATGGATTTCATAGAAGCAAGATGACATGAGAGAAGAGATTGAGAGAAAAAGAAAAACATGAAGACAGAGGGGAGAGATAGCTAGACAGAGAGAAGAGAAGAGAAGAGAGAGAAGAGAAGAGAGAGAAAAGGGAAAGAAAAGAAGCAAGGCAGAGAAAGGAATGTTTAACATGGATTTCATGGAAGCATGACAACATGAGAGAAGAGATTGAGTGAAAAAGAAAAGGACAAAATTAAGACAGAGGGGAGAGATAGCTAGACAGAGAGAAAAGAAGAGAGAGAAAGGGAAAGAAAAGAAGCAAGGCAGAGAAAGGAATGTTTAACATGGATTTCATGGAAGCATGACAACATGAGAGAAGAGGAGAGAAACAAAGAAAAAGAAAAAAATGAAGACAGAGGGGAGAGATAGCTAGACAGAGAGAAAAGAAGAGAGAGAAAGGGAAAGAAAAGAAGCATGGCAGAGAAAGAAAAGTTCAACATGGATTTCATGGAAGCATGACAACATGAGAGACGAGGAGAGAGAGAAAAAGAAAAGGACAAAATTAAGACAGAGGGGAGAAATAGCTAGACAGAGAGAAAAGAAGAGAGAGAAAAGGGAAAAAGAAGCATGGCAGAGAAAGAAATATTCAACATGGATTTCATAGAAGCAAGATGACATGAGAGAAGAGATTGAGAGAAAAAGAAAAAAATGAAGACAGAGTGGAGAGATAGCTAAACAGAGAGAAGAGAAGAGAGAGAAAAGGGAAATAAAAGAAGTAAGGTAGAGAAAGAAATGTTCAACATGGATTTCATGGAAGCATGACGACATTAGAGACGAGGAGAGAGAGAAAAAGAAAAGGAAAAAATGAAGACAGAGGGAGAGATAGCTAGACAGAGAGAAAAGAAGAGAGAGAAAGGGAAAGAAAAGGAGCATGGCAGAGAAAGAAATGTTTAACATGGATTTCATGGAAGCATGACGACATGAGAGACGAGGAGAGAGAGAGAAAGAAAAGGAAAAAATGAAGACTGAGGGAGAGAAAGCTAGACAGAGAGAAAAGAAGAGAGAGAAAAGGGAAAGAGAGAAAGCAAGGCAGAGAAAGAAATGTTTAACATGGATTTCATGGAAGCATAATCATTATGACATACACTGAGGGGAGAACCGTACTCAATATCATATTATACACAATGTGATTCTTAAAGCCTATGGTATTGAATAATTGAATAAAGCTCACTAAAATACACCCCTCTGCTTCTGCAGACACACTGTTCATTAGCACAGAGTTCATCAGCATTCAGCACAAGCCAATCGAGACTGCCTGATAAAGCACGGGGTGTGGGAGAAGCGTGAGGGGGCTCTACAGTTACACGGAACAAGATGAAGCGGTGCAGACGACAATGCATGATGGAGACATTCGTTTGATTTATTTGTCTCACCAGAGAATTTCCCCGAGTGCATTGCTCTTGTGGAGGCATGTGCTGCATAGTAAGGATTACATTCCGAGGGTATCTATTTCGGGCGTTGTAAAGACATCAAAGATTGAACAATTCAATCCCTGCATGGCACCAATATCAATTGATTTATCACTCTCTATATGTATGGAATATCTGAATATTTTACAAGACAGATAATCTTACAGTATCAAAGAGCTACGTTTAGTTCTCTTTCATATTTTTTGTGTTCTATTTGGTATATACCCATTTTATGAGGATTCTGAAAACTGACAAAAAAGGAAAAATATAAGAAATAAGTATCGACAGCAGTGGTGGGGAGAGGGGGATGGGAACGGAAGGGGGAAAGGGAGAAAGAGGGAATTATATGCATATGAATTTGCTTTCAGTGACATTGTTATTGTTTGCATCTAGATTTTGTCTCCCCCAATGACAATATTTACCTCTCCCCCCCCCCCCCCCCCCACCCCAGTCAAGGCTGTTAGACCCATGTTGTGCCATTGGATGGTCCAATATATTTCAGCAAAAGCTTCATGGATGGTCCAATATATTTCAGCAAAAACTTCATAAAATGAAGGAGAGCCCTAACAATCAAAATGCATGAGGCATACCCCATATTCAGACTAGGTCGCGTTTACTGTGACAATCCCACAGTGTGGACACTTGCTGGGGCTTCTCCCAGTGGTCCCACCACACATAATGGGTCCGGGAACAAAATCTTGAGGGGAGAGCGACCTTGGGCCTAGTGTAAGTGATATCGAGCATTTTAATCAAATGTGCGCATCCTCGAGAGTGACCTTGGGCTTGTAAGTGATATCGTGCATTTCCCTCAGACATGCCCATCCTCGAAATGTGGTTGCACTGTGATATAACGCACAGCCAGAACCACTTCAGCCGTGACTGTCCCTGGAAAGTGGGGGCATTTGAGGATAGTATGGAGTCTGTGGACTGTAGGCTGTATAAAATTCAAAGACCTCTCCAAACCATCCCTGGTAAATGGGACCTAGTCTGAACACGGGGATAGAGGGTGAGAGTGAGACGGATCATTTCCATGGTTGGCTGGTTGAAGAAAACATAACACCATAATGATACACCTGGGACTATCACAGAGCAGTGATCTCTCAACTATATACTGTTAGCAATACTTGATGGGTAGAGAAAAGAATGAAGAAACAGAAAATGATTTTGTAGGCTCTGAATGAGAAAGAGAAAAAAACCCCATTAAAACAATAATTCATATGCAGTTACTAATGTGCCTGAGTCAGAGAGGCAAGAGAAAAGTTGGAAACAGATGGATGAATAATCAAAGGTACATGTACAGAAGAAAAGGTTAAAAATAATACTACATTTTCATAAAATTCATAGAACTAAATGACTTTTCAAACCAATACCGCTGATCAATGTTGAAATAGACACAGGTGTTTTAATTTTCTTGACTGGTGTATATCTTCGAACTTGGACCTGCAAGTAAAGAATGCTAAATTATCCACCGGGCCACCATACCTCCTGTTAAGTAACATACTGCTCTTATTGCATTTGAATGATCATAAAATCTGCTAAAAGACTTTGTTCTAATTCTCCTTCCAGTCCCAATTCCAGAGGACCACAAGTTACCACTGTAATTTTCACAGCCCATCTTGGCAGAGACATGATAGGGTAAATGATCTTGGTAATGGAAGCTGGACCGCTCTAAATACTTTCCATATGGGAGATTGGGTTGAACCTGATCAAAACCATGTGAGTGGGATTCAAAGAGACGCAGGAGAAGTAGGTCAGAAACAGAGATGGAGTAACATAGGGAAGGAGAGAGAGATAGAGATAGAGAGAGAGAGAGATAGTGAGAGACAGAAAGTTAGAAAGAGAGAGAAAAAAAACAGAGGGAAGACAGATGAGAATGAAAGAAGAGAAGCGAAGAGAAAGAAGGGGAGAGAAGGTAGAAATTGGGAGAACAAGAGGAGAGATATAAAAAGGGAACAGAAAGTGCAAGAGAAAGGAAATATTGACAAGATAAGAAAAGGAAAGAAAGAATAAGAAAGAGGAAACAACAGAGGAGAGAGAGAGAGAGTACAGGGAGAAATGTGAGACACTTTTTCAATAATACAGATGGGAAAGAATTGAAAATATTTGGAAGTGTCATGGGAAATATCGGTTGCCACAGCTTGAGTATGATGTCGCATGTGTTAGGAGGAAGGGAGGGAAGGGGAGACGAAAGAGAAACGACAGAACATGTGGATCCTGGGAGACAGTGGGAAAAAAATCCAGAGGGTGAAATTTAACACGGTACAAAAGTGAAGATAGTGACTCTACTGTGAGTAATATGAAGACGTCACGATGCACTGAGAAGTATTCCCTGGCAAGATGTTACGCATTCTGCATACAGTCATATATCAGTGGTATCTGCAGGGATGCCAACATAGTAAAAAGTATTGCAGTATTTTGAGGGATGAAAACAAGTATTTTGGTAGGAAAACAGTATTTTCACCTTTTCTGCAATAAATATGTGTAGTAACACAATTTGGAGAAAAAAAAGGTATTTTTCATGCAAGCTGAAGTATTTTTGAGAAAAAAATAGTATAAAATACTGCAGAAAAAAAAAGAACAGTTGGCATCTCTGTATCTGGGTTTGGGTATGGTCTGCCATCTCCATTTCTTCTCAACTTTATATGGGAAATGAAAACAGGAAAAGAAGAAGAAACACAAAGATACAGAGGAAGACCCCCTCCCCCCCTCTAAAAATGGTTAATACCAGTACATGTAAATCAAATAACTGACACACTTACGAAGGACCACATTAAATGATCTCTCAAAGAATTCATTGTCACACAATTTATTGACTAAAAATACAGTAAATGGCACACACACACACATCTGCGTAGCTAGGGGGTGATCGGGCGGTTTCCCCTCCCCATGCCCCCAAAAGAAAAAGGCTCGATCGAGAATTATAGAAGACAAAAAAAGTGAGAGAACGTAGGAAGAGGAGGAGCAGACAAGGCACGATGACAAAGAAACGTCAAAGCTTCCAGCACCTTCCCCCTAGGGAGGATGCTTCCCATGCTCAAAATGTAATTCTCAAGCCCTCATCCCCCCCCCTAAAAAAAAAAAAAATACATCCTGGTTATGCCGTGCATACATACACACTCTTTTTTTCTTTTAATTATGTGACAAACCTATGAGGAACCATGTAGCTCAACAAAGAAAACCTATATTTCCCTTTTAAAAATGGAGCTAAGTTTACCACGAAAGGATATAGGTCTATTCTTTTACACCTTGCAGTTGTCACATCTACACCTAAAACCATTTTCTCTAGTCACAGACTTCCTTGCACCTGTCAGTAAGGTGGGTTGATTTCTGAGTGTACATGTAGGTGTGAAACATTGGTTTTGGAGGTGAAACCGAGGAACAACTTACCTGTTACCATATAGGTGTGCATGTCAAATTGTTGATGAAGATGTAAATACTGTACAGCTAAAACTCTATGTCAAGGTATCCAGTAAGCTTAAACGTAATAAACAGTAGTGGTAGCAAAATGAAAGTTGGCATGAAACTGCTCAAATATAGTCTCATATTGTTCAGCTTGCATGAAAAGATGCATGAGTGAGATAATCTAGTATTCTATTCACGATTTCCGGTGATTTTCAGTAAAACAAGTCAAATGATCATATATCAACCGTTACCTTATACCCTCGTTACGGACCACCTACCCTGACGCTCTCGGCTCAACGGCACACAGTGGTTCGCACACACTGTTTACACGTGTGCGAATTTTCGGCGAGGGCCCGCGTTGAGAACTCGACGTATCTTCCGTTGATATTTTAGCCATTTCTAAACAAATATTTTTCAAAATAACGTCAATTATGTTCGAAATTAGTCATTCTACATCAGTTCATGTAGTAATTTTCATTCCCCCTAACAAAAGTAGTTAAATATTCAAAGCGCCACCTTTCCCACTACTGCTTATTACCTTTAATGATACATAACCCATTCATGGGAAGAATTACTGATACCTTCTTTGATCAGACATTTCTTCTTCAAATTGGCAACACCAGTATCTTTTTTTTTTTTTAAAGGTCATGTATTTGAAATATAAAGTTGACAGAAAATATGTTGACAAGTTACAAAGTTGTCAAGTTCTTGGAAAAACAGTGATTGTGAACTACCCATCACACTGCCAACTGAAGGATTTTAGTGCTTATTTTCCTTTAAAAATTTTCAGCATGAAAAAAAAACCCAAACAAATACAGGCACAACCAAACTGGATACAGTATGAGTAGATCTTTTTTTGGCACTTTCTGCTCATGTATTTGTTATGATTTTTAGGGCTCTTCATTAAAAGTTACTGGACCAAACTAGAAAATACTGACCCTCTGTCATAAATGGAATAAAGTTAGGGCATGGTTACATTAAACAGTTATATTTGCTCATACTTAAAGTAACTTTGATGGACATATTCTCTGTATCTTTCAAATTTTTGCCAACTTTCCCTAACCCCTCTTCTTCTCTTCTGTCAGATACGCGGGGTTGAGTAACAGCCAAAAGGTGTGAAACATCGGTTTTGGAGGTGCAATTGAAGCACACCTCACCAATCTCCCCATGGTGTGCATGTCAGAATGTCTAATAAAGATGTGAACATATAACTAAAGCTCACTCTTGTTCAGTAAGTTCATTCACCCGACCAAACTTGATGTGAGTGCAATGCAGAAATATGAAATATCAATCTACTTGAACATGTACACGTGTCATGGCAGTCATCATGAGCGGGCTTGCTTGTATCAGCTCATTAACCCATTCGTAACAGGAATAATTTAAAGCCTAATTTGATCAGCTTTTATTCTTCAAATTGGCAACACCAACATTTTTCTTTTATTGCTACATTTTTCTAATGAAACGTCATGTATCTGAAATGAATATAAATTGACAGAAATTATGATGAGAAGTCAAAAATTTGCCAATTTGCAGGGGAAAATGGTGATTTTAAACTTTCTATCACATTGCCAATTTAAGGATTTTAATGCTTATTTTCCTTTAAAAAATTTTCAGCATCAAACAACGAATATTGACGCAAACAAAATGGGCAAAGTTTGTGTAGAATTTTTTGCTCTTTCTGCTCATGTATTTGATATGATTTTTAGGGCTTTGCATCAAAAGATATTAGGCTAAACCACAAAATGTGGACCTCTGTCACGAATGGGTTAATCATCAAATATTGTAAAGTTGATGGCTATGCTTCTTCTTGCCCTCCTTCTCTAGCTTAGGCAGTCCAAACCAGAGAAGTGGGTTGAATTACCAGTACAAGTGTGAAACTTCAGTTTTAGAGATGCAGTTGTGGCAAACCTTACCGATTACCTCAGGGAGAACATGTCTTCATCTGATGGAGATGTGAAACTGTGGGTGATTTCAAGATATCCAACCCATTAGAATATGAAGAAATAGCAGTTACAAGTAACATCAATGTAAAAATCATAATTTTTATGGCACTGTTTCTCTCTTTCTTGCCAAAACTCTACAGGCGATGATGATGATGATGATGATGATGATGATGATGACGATAATGATGGTGTCCTGTGAACTCTCAGTATCGTCTTCTGTAAGGTACCCATGATTCCTGACACTGCAATAACAGGAGTTCTAACTCAAAATTTATCATGGTATATACCACCCTTCACTTATAATTGCAGCTATCACTCCCCCCCCCCCCCAAAAAAAAAAAAAAAGAAAAAAAAAAACATTTCCCCAGTTTGGCGCATATTCAAAAAAGCAGTTTAAGTCCATGCCTCAACCTCACAGTGGTTCATAAGATACTTTGATCAAATGAAGGAAAGGCTATCTCTTTCTCTCTCTCTCTCTCTCTCTCTCTCTATAAGTGCCATCTATATCTACAGACTTTGGTGATCATGCTGTTCCACAACTGCCAGTTCTTAGTGGTTCTCAACGAACACCACTCCTTAGTCTTTCACTCCTCTCTCTCCTCTAACCATTTCTGCATCCAAAGTATCCTTCTCCTTCCCCTGCTCCTCTTTCCCTCAAATTTTCCTGTCATAGCAAGATTCTCTTAACCCATTCATGACAGGAATTATTTAAGGCCTAATTTGATCAACTTTTATTCTTCAAATTGGCAACACCAACATTCTTTTATTGCTACATTTTTCTTATAAAACGTCATGTATCTGAAATGAATATAAATTGACAGAAATTATGATGAGAAGTAAAAAAGTTGCCAATTTGCAGGGGAAAATGGTGATTTTAAACTTTCTATCACATTGCCAATTTAAGGATTTTAATGCGTATTTTCCTTTAAAAATTTTTCAGTATCATACAACGAATATTGACGCAACCAAAATAGGGACAGTATGTGTAGAATTTTTTGCTCTTTCTGCTCATGTATTTAGTATGATTTCTAGGGCTTTGCATCAAAAGACATTAGGCTAAACCACAAAATGTGGACCCTCTGTCACGAATGGGTTAACACTGTTATGATTTTTTTTTAAATCTCATTTTCTTCCTTGAAAATGGGATAACCATAAAGGTTATGGTGTAAAATACCATTCTGAAAGTTTCAAAGTATAATATCCACAAGAAGTATTTTCAAATATTAGAAGTGTGAACCAATGTTTGAAAAATATACGAGGTCAGTTGCACAGACCAGACATAAGGAATGCACATGCGCACATGGCTCACCGGACCGTACTGTGTGTATTGGCGTATCACGCGGCTGGAGGCAGATAACAGTCTTTTTTAATTCAAGCAAAACGGTCCTCTTATTTATTGTCTCTTGAGACGAAAACTAATAAAATCGCGGTTTGCGTCTAACTTAAAGTTTTTTATTCCAAATTAGGGTTGGTTTCAGGGTTTTTGAGTACAAATACAAGTACTCATACAGATGTTTCATCTTAGTTTGAGAATTTTCTAAATCAGCTACTCACAAAGTTAGCCATTGCCTTTAAGCCTTCTTTACATATAAAGTGTCCCATGAATTTCAACTGCTTAATCATCAGCTCAAGGATAGGCAGACTATCCAAAAACAACGCCACCACCTTCTGCAGTGATGAATCTCAAAGGAAAAACTCAGACCTTCTACAACAACATTCCCAGCCTACGGTTTAGATTGTTTGGCAAACATGAATAGGGTTACACAAACAGTCATCAGAGAATCTGTCATCGAAATAAACAGTGATCATCCGCCAGCTTGAAGATGATCACTGAAGGCTTCTGACACCTACAGCCCACCTGCGGACAACACCTTCATGCTGCACTGGTCACATGCAAGGCCTGTTCACACAGCGAGTAAGTAAGATTAATCACACCACGCCTGCTTATATAAACCCGTCTTGAAATATTGTTTGCATGATCTTCTCACAAAATTTGTATCACAACAATGCATTAAGTACTAGTACATGTAGTTGATGCATGTACAACTCATATACATATACCAGGTGTATATAGAGTTATATACCAGTCTTGCTCTCAACAGGCAACATGTATGGCTTTTGTTTTTGTGACAAATATTGACAAAAGCTATGGCTGTAATGTTTGCATTCATGTCAAGCAATGACTATGAAGTTTACTTGTGGCATTGGCTATCAATAAAGCCTTTGTTAACTGCTCAATCAATCCTGATACATGTGGCAGGCTTTAGTAATTGAAATATGGCATTGGAAACTAAAGCTCTCTGAAGGTGAACAATAATGTGTAATTAGAATGGTTAAACGGTAGGAGAGGAATTTACATTTACAAGCGATGGTGTATATCAATACTGAATTGCATACAGCTCTAATGCATAACTTCTGGTCAGACAACAAAAACCACATGTACACCTGTACATATATTGCACATACGTGTACAGTGTGTAATATGACTACAAGTATATATATGCCGGGACACTCTGAATTTTAAACTAACTTCATGAAATT
Source organism: Echinometra lucunter (assembly GCA_029962745.1). Lineage (NCBI taxonomy): Eukaryota > Metazoa > Echinodermata > Echinoidea > Camarodonta > Echinometridae > Echinometra > Echinometra lucunter. The sequence continues at coordinate 11,653,889 of CM057161.1, read as the reverse complement.
TTCGCACTGTGGATATTAATATCCTCTCTTCAGAACATCAGCTTGGTTTTTCAACAAGATCTATCTGCATCAATTCCAATAAGCACAATATCAAGCAAAATGAGTGTTTAATGGTGCTCCAATCACCTCCAAAGCAATTAGAGGGGCTTACATGTACTTCAATATCTCCCCCTTCTCCCAACTGAAACAAATTTTCCTCCAGATAAAAGATTGCTATCATTTCTACTTAACATCCACTGGGAAGGGAATTACTTGTGCCTCACGATGTTAATGATGTCATCAATTACGTGGGATGGCCAAAGTTAGCAGTGGACTTCCCTGATTATGACCAAAGTGGATGGATGGTGTCTGGGGAACCACCTACACAACATTCATTTCATACTCCAATTCAAGCCATGAATTGTTAATACTTCGCTGACCATTTTCCCTGAAAATCCGCATGTCTGATTCCACTGTGTTGCAAGCCAAGGGATGACAAATGCATCATGTTCTTGGTCTTGAAACGCTAAGCAATCAATCCTCTCGCGTTAAAGGTCAAAACTGATTGTTTTTCTTCTATCTCCTTGTGGTTACACCCAAGAAAGCAGGTCATCCAACTTTCTGCTACTAAAGAAAGCTCTCACTGTATCCTTTTGAACATGAAGTTGCATCTAGCGCCCGGGGGGTCACTTCCATTGAAGAGTGGACAGCATCTGCGAGAATCATCCTAAAAAAAGGACCTTAAACAAGGATTCAAGGGCAGGCCGCTAGGACACCCTAAACATGGATTTTGTGCAGATGTCCCAGTTTTGCACACCCTAAACGAGGATATTCCCATTTTCATATCTCGAGAGTGTTAGTGGGGTCCATTGAAAGTTTGGAGCCATTTTTATCTCAAGATAATTCACTGTCTCATTATGTTCTACACAGGCGTTATAGGATTTTCCGTTCACGGGTCTTGTTACAGTCGGTCTCGCAGTCGGTGCAAATTACATACCCTTTTCGCGTTTTAGATTATTGTGATTTAGGGGGCTTTTTTTCATTTTTGGGCCTTTTTGACACTATATCTTTTTAACAGGTCCACAAACGTTTTCGTACTTTCATTATTATTCTTTCAGTCAAATCTGTACATTATCATGATTACATACATGTATTTCACTTGATACATAATAAATGAACTATACTTAGACTGATGAAAAGACATCATTGTTATTAATAGTATTATTGTACTTATTTTTTGTTATGCACTGTATTAAGAACATATGTTTATGATTCAAAATAGCGAATAAACAAATTGAAACTTGAAAGTTAACTATACTGAAGACGATTGGTTAGGGTACTGAACAGAAACCACAAAAAATATTACCAGACACATCTATTAATGGTGGCAACCAATTACACTTGGCCTCATATTGAAGAATTCTTGAAAAACTGTTATGTTTCTAAAATTCTGGGCCATTCTCGGTCACGTGTGTGACCCATATCCTGCAAAATAGCCGATTCAAAACTAATTTGTCAGTATTTGTCGTGTAGCAGAAGTCTCTCATTTTGGAATTTTTAATAATGGTATTACCCCAAACAGACTGTAGGCAATTATGTTAAAAAAAGCATACATCATTTTTCTTTCAGAAGTCAAATTAGGCTGGTCACATGTGTGACTTTGCACAAAAATGGTCTTACTTGTTGGCATTCAAACCTATTTTTCTCACATTTCCCTGGGAGTCTAAAGTTTCCACTTTTCATTGCTGTATAATGGGGATTGCTCTGAACAGTTTTAAAGCAGTTTTCCATGAATGAATGAATGAAAATTCTGTAGTTTTAGAGGTGAAAATTGGGTCGGTCATGCGTGTGACCACTCAAAAAGGGGGCAATTTTAAATGACTCTGTAAAAACATTATAGTTGGGAAAGTATTTAATCTTATCCAAGAAATGGGAGCCTTTTTTCATATAAAAAACTGGTGACATTAAAAAATGAAAACATGTTATCTGATTTCTGAGCAATGAAGCAAATTTTTAGATGGTCACGTGTGTGATTGTACAACGCCTACTCAGCTTGTTGTACGCAAGTCTATGGGAGCTGAACGCGCGATATTCGTACCACTGCACTCGTACCATCCAAAATGTACCATTGCACGGTTAGCGTGACGTCACAGTAGATCCCCACAAATTACTTCTTTTGTTTCTTTTGTGATGTCACAAGTAGCTTGCGCAGTAGATCCTATACGCGTATTTATTGTTGTATAATGCTCAGGCTATGCCAGCAAGTCGTGTTTGCGCACTGCTACAGATACGCGCACAGCCATGGCGCCAGGCATTTTGCAGTCGGAACTTCTTTCAATGCTTTATAAACCTTGATTTCTTAACCAAAATGTTACTGTTTTTTCTTGATTTTCATCAATTTCTCAGACTTCTGAGGCGTTGTACAATACAAATAGCGAATATTCTAATTCGTGCAATGGTACGACATTTCGCATTCGGTGAAAGATCGCGACGTAACTTCTATTCCACGAGGCAAAGCCTCGTGGAATAGAAGGTCGCTCTTTCACCTCATGCGAAATCTCGTACCATTGCACTCATGACTATTCGTTATTGGATACTGTTTGTTTCACTTTATAGAGAATGGCACTTCTACTGAACAGAAATCACAAAGGTGCAACAACTGCAGAATATCCTGACAATAAACGTGACCCTAGGTCCAAACCCTGATCTTAAACCTAAGACCAATCCTAATCCTATTCCAAACCCTGCCTTGATCCTGAGCCAGCTTTGATCTTGACCTTGACCTTAAGCCTAAACCTATCCATAACAACACTGATGCATAGTGTGGTATCCTGATGTTAAGCCACAGTGACTAAATGTATGTCTTCAAGAACTTTTTAGACTCACCTAACAAAGGTGGCAGCCAGTTATAGCTGGCCTCGCAGTGAGAGTCCAGGAAGAGTACAACTTCTCCAGTGGCCGGCTTAGCACCCAACAGTCTGGTCCTGATCAGTCCTTGTCTCTTCTCCAGGCGGATGATCTTGACCTTCGGGAAACCTGACATGTATTCATCCAGAGGACCTTTCAAATATGCTGCAGAATGAGGGGAATGAACATTGTAGAAGGATTAGCTGTGGTCTCACAGGCATTGCAGGACAAGGTTCTTCTATCTTCTATACCATTTTTAATGTGTTTGACTGATTCAGTTTTCAACCATTGAAAATATTAGACAGTGCTAGCAATCATAATATGCAATCGAGGATGGGAGGGGAGAGGGTTGCTTCTGGTCCATGCCCCCCCCCCCCCCCCCTGTGAAAAATCAATGTGGCATACCTCGCATACATAAGATCACAGAATCTGTAGAGTCAAGAAGGTTGTGTGATATGGTTCTTTTTTTTATATTGACTTTTCTGTTACAGCTCTAGAATATATGCAGTTCATTAATCACATGGATTTTCACAATTTTTGGCCTGTATAATGACTGTTTAGAACAGGTCTCCCAGACTTCTCTAAAAGAATCCTTTCATGGGAAATTTTTTATTATACATAAAGGCAAATCAAATGTATATAAATCAAATATATACATGCAAATGATAATTATAAAAACATCTTAATTATCCCCCCCCAAAAAAAAGCACCACATGCTGAATCTGCACCCCTGGCAGCCTTAGTATTTTAAACATAATATCAAGAGAATACTGTCTCATGAAAATCATGTATGATATACTTTCAGACATAATTTCACAAGTCTTTAAACAGACAACATCAAGTCCTGTCTAAAAATAGGGTACCTAATTTCCTGAATTCATGACCCATACCAAAGTACCTTACACAAGTCAAAATGGGCTGAGACATTGTGAAACAATAGGAACTCATACCATTCCTTAAAACATGATTGATGTTACTCACACAGTCACATTCAAATGAACGAACCCCAACCCCGATATGATGACGTGTTTTTAAAGAATTCTTTCAGGGTAGCCCTACTGGAGGCCTACCTAAAAAACCACAGAGAATTCCCATGAAACTAAGGGAGGAAATTGTTAATTTTTATGCCAAGGCACAACTGATGAAATACACCTAAAAGTGAGTTAGAATGGAAGTTGACCAAATCCCATGTCTATCATTGGATTTCAAAAGCCAATTCAAGGGTATTTCCCTTAAACACTTTACAGACATACCGGTACAAGTACTGGAATTTCTTTTTTGTTATAGCCATCTTGTATTCTTTGAAGCAGTTGTATATATTTGATTATGGTAGAGCACATATTTTTTTCACAGGCTCGTCTGACAAGTAAGCGCTAACTCCTTTTGTTCCAAGTTTTTTTTTAAATAACAGTCAAAACAAAACAAAAATCAAGAGATGATATATTTTTAAAATAAAACTATGATTCACTGTTAAAATGGGTATGAAATATTTCCCTAAGGAATGAAGTTCACAAAGTTCACAATGAAGGTAACTGTGCCTTGTACAGTCAATGAAATGGTAGAGTAGCCATTCATAGTCCAAATACATCATGTCATGCTAACATTCTAAGGTAGGAAATGGGTTACATCTCTCATACCCCTTTCATTAATTCTTGGATGCGGATAATAGGCAAATTATTTGGTCGTAAAATGAATTACTGGACGGAGAGGAGCAGAATTTGGATGCTGCTATCATCTGCATAATTGCCGTATCGGGAGCACATCTTGGAATTGGTGAACGCAATTCTGAAATTCTGGTAATGCAGACTTTTCAAACCTACAGTCAAAGGTCACTTGTTTCCCACGCCGTATTGCTCGTGATTGTGCGAGCGAGCCAAGCAGCACAAATAGATGCATTTACTATCGAAAGGGGAAAATAAAATTTTTAAAACTTTTTTCCAAAACATGAAATGCACAATTGCACATGTACATGTATATATCCCTTAAAAATCAAATGATATAGATATATTTTTGCTAGTAAATCATGAATAAATAATCCAAAATGAAATCTAAAAATTCTAGGTGCTGTGGTGAAATTTGGTCGAGGCTGTACTCTTGTGAACGTAAACATTGCGTGCAAACATAGGGCGGAGCTGCTGCCGGAAGCACATTCATGAGCGGTTACCATGACAATCATCCGCATTAGTTTCTTGCGGCGCTCGTAAAAAATAGTGCGGACTATCTCGGAAATAGTGAACAAAATTCTTATTGAATTGTCCCCATAATTCCTAGGCGGATAATTGGGGGATGAATTAATGAAATGGGTATCAGCAACCTCATAAACACAAAATAGCACAGGAAGTGACAGTATATTTTCATTCTTGAGCTTCTGTGCCAGACAATGGCAGACATTAATTGACACATTTCATTTTACCAGTCCAACCTTCCTTGCTAATACACGGAACTTCCCAGACTTAATACTTCAAAGGTTTTCATCCTGTTTGCAAAATAAATGTTCTGTATTATGGACAATAATGTACTTAGAACAATAAGAAAGAGCTACGATCCCAACATAAATGCAGAAATTAATCAGCCATGTTTGCATAGTGTATATATTTAAGTAGCATTTCAAAATGTAACATTGATTATCCTTTACATTGATGGGAGGAACATTCTTTCTCCAGTGGGGACTGTAAAAGCTAGATGGAAAATGGCCATATTTTTGCAGTAGGGTGGGGGGGGGGGAATGGGAGGAGAGAGAGAGAGAGAGAGTGGGGTGAGGGTAAGATAAGAGTGGGATGTAGAAAGAAGAGAAAATGCATCAATTAATGTAAGACATTAAGACAGACAGACAGACAGTACCAGAAAGATGAAAAGATCCAAAGAGATATTGAGATGTTTGAGAGAAATTGGAAAGAGAGCAGAAAAAGAGTGAGAAAAGAAAAAAGAAAAAGAAAATTCATCAGGAGAATTAGAGAATAAGATGGAGAGATCGAGCTAGAGAGATGGACAGATTGATCATGAGATAGAACAATGTATGATGATAGAGGGAGAAAGATCATGGAGGAAAAATTGGAAGAGAATTAATTGAAAAAGCCTTCTTTGGTAGAAACTACGCAGTCATGCTTTTTCCTAGCTCTTTATGCAGTCTTTTGTGCTGATATCAAATAACCATCGTAATGATTAATGCTCTCTCACTCTCTCATGTATCAGGGTTCAGCTAAGCCCACTTAGGCTATCAAATTATTTATGATTCATAAGAAATAAGAGTACGAGTAACATAAGATACATTGTAGATAGATGGACATTTCCGGAAATTCCAAATTGTAGCAAACAATATGACACAGACAGTTTCATAAGGTTGATATCACATTCTGAAAGATAACATCAACAAGCAAAATTACTTAAATTCAGATACACTGACTCAATATCAAGTTTGTGACAAACCCAGTGAAAAATCTTATGGATTTGAGGGTGGGGTATTCCTTTTCACATAATCATATTTCTTCTCATAAAGTTAGGTTTCTTCTCAAAACAAATATACTTTGTAATATTTATTTACTTATCTATATTTTTGTCATGAATCTAATCAACTGCTGTTCTTCTAGGCTGACATACTACACTGTATAGCCCAACAAAATCAAAGTTTATTTCTGATCCCATGTCTAGAGGTTCTCTCAAAACAATTCGTCCGTTTTCATGAAGTGACGGAAACGAGGAAAATCACAAATTTTTCTATTTTGAGTTTTTTTGCATTTTTGGACATCTGTCACTAACATCTTGAACCTCACAGAGTTTCAGACCATAATAATGTCTTTCAGCCGTCCCATATGTTTTACGTGTGTGGCTGAGTCCCGTCACTTCGTGAAAAAAATAAAAGAGCACATCTTCGATTTGAATATGTGATAGCACAATTAGGTCAAATGCGCACTCATCAAGTCCCATTTATTTAACACGTGTGCGGCTGAGATCCGTCACCTTGTGAAAACAAAATCACAGTGGGACCTTGAATTTTGTGTTTTCATGAAATGACAGCAATGTTTACACCTCGTTCTCAAATATAAAAGGAATATGCAAATGATTAATAATGAACATTGTCCAGAATATGCCCTATACGAGGATATAAAATTCATTCACCCTTCATACATTACAGAGGTTGAGATTGAGGCTTGAAACTTTGAAAGCGATTTACTCACAAGTAACTTTTTTAAAGTTGCGCGCTCATCCGTCACTTTGTGAAAACGGGGACGACACTGTAGCCCAACACACTAAATCAAAGTTCATTTCTGATCCCATGTAGAGGTTCTCTCAAAGCAATTGTACATAATGCAGTTGAACATGTATTTGAGAAATACCATTTGTGTGATTGTGACCATCTGTAGGTAATAAAACATATTGATTGGGCTAAGCCTACACTAACGTACGGAGGAGGAAAGTGAAAGACCGTGAAAAAACGAGGGTGAGAAAAGGGGGCACATTGTGGCATGGATAGAGATGAAAAGGTTTACAAAGGAAAAGATATACAGGGACAGAGAGAGAGAAAGAGAAAAAGAGAGTGATAGACAGAGATATATAAATATAGAAAAAATGAAACTTAGAGAGAGAGAGAGAAGGAAGGTAGAGGGAGGGGGAGGGAAAATGAAACGAGTAAGCAGATAGATAGAAAAGAGAGAGAAGTGAGGAAAGAAACCAAAAAAAAAAAAAAAGAGGAAAATACTTACAAGAGGGTGGAAAAAGGGAGGCATAAACAAAGACAGAGAAAGGGAGTGAAAGGGGAGAGAAAGATATGGAAAGACCATGAAGAACAGAGAAAAAACAGAGAGAGAGAGAGAGAGCAAGATGGGAAGGGAAGTGAAGATGGAGAAATAGAGAAAGAGAGAGAAAGATACAGAGGCAATGAACTCTGAAACAGCCTGACCCCAAATAAACTTTTAAAAGCATTGAGAATATAATAACTCACAAGGCTAAACACACTCTTTCGGCATCTTCAAAAAATCCAGCGTATAATTACTGCATGGTGGAAATGATGGGTACATGCAGACCTACTGTAACTGTTATCTTTACCTCACACTAGGACTTTAAATTATGGATGGTTACCGTTCTGACCCAGATAAAATCTCGCATCTCACATTTATTATGCAAGGTCTTGTACTCGGTGACACAGTTTGAGTACCTTGACATCAACGTTAAGCAAGAATACAAGCTTTGTATCTATTTTAAAACAGCACTCCACATCAATCTTTCTTTTTTTTTTTCAAAAATGGGATCTTGAATTATTTTTTATTTCTTTTTTTTTTTTTTTAGATGTAAAATTTAATATTATGGGGTCTGAAATAAGTTTGTGGATGCCATGTGTCTTGAAAACCGGTTAATGTTAAGCTGTGTTACAAAAGCTCTGTAAATTGTGGAATTAGGGTATTTTACATTACTGCCACCAAATGTTTAAAAAAAATCTCTTATATCTCACTGCTATAAAAACAGCAATCAGCTAATTAAGGATGCCCATCTTGCTAGTTTTTTTATGACTGGATACAGGTAAATACAATAATAACAGCATTAAAAAACTGTATATCAGTATAAAAGGAACAAAAATAATTCATGTGATTATCAATTATTTAAAGAACAACTTTATACTCATCAAATGGAATCTCATGTGGGGTCATTTGTTACGAGTGTAGATGCAGTGTGCGGATGATATTAATATTATCTACATGTAATTAACTAATTGAATGCACCTACATGTACAGTAACACACACACATTCTGTATGCCTATGGAAATTCAGTGTGTGAACAACAATGTGTTCTAATCCACTTCCTATGAAAAAAAAATGTTTTAAACTTTGATAGGTAACAATATTTTGCCTCATAAAGTGATAAAGTCAAGTGAGGCTATACATGCAATGATTTCATAATAATAGGCAGTTCTTGAAAAAAATCAAACTATAGTTCACATCCAAAACACAAATTAGGAATGTTATACTAATAATAATGATGTTACATAAAATTCTTATAGCATCATTTTCCATTTTGATTAAATGCTCGAGGCCCCAAATAGAAAAAAAAATGTAGGTATGGACATAACCAAAGAATAACATAGAAGCTCAAGTTCAATCTACATGTACAATGTACATGCACATTCACATAATACTGCAAAGGGTACTCTTTTTGACATGTCAATTCATTGGCTCATTCCTATACCCTAGAGCTCTTCAATATACCAAATTAAGTATGACCTTATAAACCTGATTATGTATCTAGCAGTGCTAATTCAAAATTTTTCTAACCTGCAGCAACTATAGCAATCTCATGAATGAGGTCTGCGGGGGGGGGGGGGGGGTGGGGGGGGGGGGGGTTTAAAAAAAGAGGTAGAAGAAAATGGACGAGAGAAAGGAGATGAGGAGAAAGAATGAGAAGAACATACATGTAACTTTCCCTATCTCTTTCTATCTATATCATTTCCATATTAGCTTTGTTTAATTTCCTTTGAAGGGATAACTTGAGACTTATGAATTAACTATCATAACCAACTACAGTGTAGTTTGATATCAAAGATGAAGTTGACTGGATAGTAATTTAGAAAAAGAGGGGAGCGGTAAGATAATGATGATAACAAAACCAAAAACTGGCATACAGATCTCTCCAATCCGGCAGGCGGAGAGCATCAACAAATAAACAAACAGGTTAGTAAGTCGCACTCTTCCTCAGTGACCAGATACGACGAGGATGTTAAAGTGATTACACAATGGTAAACAAAATTTTGATATATGATCGAGAATAGAATTCTAAGAAGAATGACATTAAAAATATGATGATTTTTAATCGAAATCAATGCATTTTGGCTAATTTTCTCATGAAAAGTTATGAGCTGACGAAAAAAAAAAAATGAGTATGAGGTATGACGTAAAAGTGGGTACCCAGCTTCGCGCATTGCAGTTGTGCTACGCGCTAGACTGTACAACATGCATTATACCTTGCGCGCATTTTGCTAGAAGTGCGCGACAAGGTACCCACTTTGACGTCATTTTGACGTCAAAGTGGGTACCCAGTTGAAACTGGGTCACAGCTGAGGGGTCAAAAATATCCTAAAATCTTACCACATTTGGGGGTTTCCTTGGCAACACGACTTTTAAAAAAACTTTAGGCAGATGATTTTCTGCTAATAAAATCATGCTCTTTTAAATGAGCTAACATTTTTCAGCATTGGGTACCCCCTTTAAGATTTTAGATCATCCACTAGAATTGCTGGAGTGATTTCATAGATCATCTATTGATAATACTAATAAAGTTACATTTATATAGTGCTTAATATTATGTTTCTAGGCACTTTTCAGTTATTATTACCCAGTCACTGGATTCGAATTGCTGTTCCACATAGAGCACCATCTCCACTCCCTGGGGAGCATTCTGGCCAGGCACCATTTTACAGGCACACACATGCCAATCTATCTACAATGTGGATTAGAGTCTTGCCAAAAGACATCGGTGCTGGGATGGGGTTCGAACCCTCAACCCTCTGATTGAGAGTCAAGCGAAAACCACCACGCCACGACACCTCCATCTGTTTAGAGCTAGAGTGGTCTCTTGGTCTCTCTCTACCTCGGTGGCTCAACAAAAATGAATCACATGTCATGACATATAACTGTGCTCAACCAAGAAATGAGTGAGTTGTATAATGTGGTTGACGTCCTTCTCGCTCTTGGCACACAAGTCAGGTGTGCCGCAAAATCTTCAGTAATAGCCGGGAGATGAAAAATTTAACAAATGGCTGGGAGGGGGAACTCATGGTCCTCTACCCCCTCTCCCTTTACCAAAAGTCCAAAATTTATGCCTTTGACATTTATGTTTCTCTGTGAGCTAATTTAAGCTTATGTGACTTTTAATGTAATCAAAAACTTGGATGATCACATGAGAGATGTGTATTGGAGAACAAGAAGGGGGGGGGGGAGATACACTTTACAAAGGAAGAAACAGAGCAAAATGCAGGTAAATGACCCTCGTCGACTCCTTCCTCAACACCATATTAAAGCCGGAATGGCTTTGATCTTAACACACTATATCATGTTTCTGGATCTAGTTATTTGAGATTACACGACTTAGCCTCCAGGCTGCAACCACCAACCAGTATGAGCTCAAGAATGGGTTTTACTGAAGCGTGCTTCAGTAATGGGAGGGGGGAAATTAATGCACCTCTAGGTTTTGGCTCTACCAAAATAAATGAGCTCTTGACTTATACATCTTGGTATCTCTCTGGCCCAGCTGATTACTAGTAGTGATTGTGTGACTTATATCTCTACTGCTGTCATCACCAGCTATAGTAGGACCTCATGAAATAGATGTGGAGACTGGAGAATAGTTTAGAAGAGAAGAGAGGGAGGACACACTACGAAGACAAAGAAGGGAACAGAGCCAAATATATGACCTTCCTCCACTTCTTACACAACATTATATTAAAGATAAACTGAAGTTCAGGGGCCCATAACACAAAGGTTTGCGATCAATTGCAAATTTACATGTAAAACTACCATTCTGATTGGTTCAGGGTCACCTTTTTGAACGAGATGCGCATGACACAATGGTCTTGATTGGCTGTTACAACTTTGCGATTGATTGCAAATCTTTGTGTTACGGGCCCCTGGTCATGCAATCATTATGTGAAAGAAACTGTTCCAAAGCATATATGGTATGTGCACTGCACAAAGAAATGAGTATATGGGACCATACACAAATCTGACATGAATGCTACCCCAAAACTTTTCAGCTTTTTCTTCTCATATTTCCAATATGAGGGTATTTGAAGAGCAATCTTTTCTAGGGGACATTTCTACCATGATATTCTTCCTCACTGACATGGAAAGAATGAGAAAGCTCACAAATTATTCTTCACCTTTCCCAGAAGCTTCTCTTTAAAGCTAAAGTTGGCCTTCATCTTACATACAGTATCACGTTTCTGGCACAGTTAATTTGAGACATTAGGTGTGTCTTCATCAGCTTGCGATTATAGAATATCTGGCTATTTTGTTATCCCATGAATTAGCTCGATCTGAGAACAGCAAGCTAATTCTCAGGTGAAGACGGAATTAGCCTGCTATTTCACTCTAAGAGTAAGCCACTCAAATCTTGGACTTATTTGCAGAATAGTCAGCTAATTCACAAAATAGCTGGCTCTTTTCGATGCGTCTTCATCAGGTAAAGCTTCAGGAGCTGGTTTTATCCATTCTACTACAAGTATGCACGGTGTACCAACATCGGGCAATGCATGTACATGTAGTTATATTGCAATACATACATGTGCTGGAGCTCGAGCTGACGTGGACACGATTGCATGATGCTTCAGCAGAGTTTGGGTTAATACCCCTGATACCCAAACAGCTGGCTATTCCTAAGCTCGAGGTGATGAGGACCCACCTAATGGGACTTACCTCGATCGCTGTAATCATCCACCAGTATAATCTCATGAATGAGTTTTGCCGGAGAGCGGTTCAGCACGCTGTGGACGGTTCGTTTCAGAGTTGAGAGGGCTTCGTTGTGGAATGGGATAATGACACTGACGTTGGGTAGCTTGGCAAGATATTTGATTTCCTTACACCTACATGTAGACATATAGAGAAACAAATGAGTGAGAGATGAGCAGGAAAAATATTGTAAAATAATTAAAACTAAACCCGTTAGGGCAGATTGGCAAGATACTTGACTTCCTTACACCTATAGATAAAGAGAAAAAATGATTAAAAGTTGAAGAAAAAAAGGTTTTTAAAAGATAATAACTTAACCCTAATGTGCAAAGAAGTACCAACATTTATGGTAAACATAGCTCAGGGGACCATTTTTATGAGATTCCATTCAGTGTCTAATTGTTGGATTTGGCAGACTACTACATGTAAATCTAGAAATGGAGTAATCTTTTGAATTTGAAATATATCTTGAAATCACATTCAGTTTCTGATCAAAGCTTTAATAATCACCTTCTAATAATCCATGATTTTAGAAATGAAATGAACTGAATTGAATTTTACAATCCTTTCCTCACAGCCAGTGGCCAAACTGAGAAAGATTTACAATACCGGTATTAAAAATATACATGTACATGTATATAGATATCAAAAATACACATAAAAGAAAATAAGATGAATATAATATGAAAATAGAAGAGTATGAAAAAAAAAATCACGACTAAAAAGCATGCATAAACTGATAATTATGTGTTTTTCCAATATCACTTCAGCTCCCATTAAACAAAGGACTATGGGAGTTGTCCCAGGTGACAACCTACATGCATTTACTGTACATGTAACATCAAAACTGAACATGTGCAGATTGCCATTTATCAGTATGGTTATGCTCTCTCACTATACACATTAATCATCAGGGTATATTAGAAAGACATTATGTGCATTCTCAAAGATTCATTGCAGTGGTGTTTAATTAGTCAACATGGATGTAATCAAAATGTCAGTGCTACTGTTGTATTTAAACAATGCAGCCTCCCGTGGTTAGCAGAAAGTGTCCTTCATATTGTTTATTTGGTGTATTTTATATTATACTGTCTCCTTGTAGCTCCAGACATTATACAAATAAATCTACATGCAACTGTGAAGGTATAGTACAATCAAGTAAGAAGAGGATGAACCATATATAGGCGCTTTCACACCTACCCGATCAGGAAAAATACCCGTAAATTACGAGAACTTGTTAAGGCCCCAAAATACCCGATAATTGTTCCATGCTTTCACACCTACCCGAAGCCAGACCTTCGGGGTAAGTTCTCGAAGTTACGAGCATGCGCAGACGAGGGTCGCGCTTTTAAATTCGCTCAGCTAGCTCAGCTCTTGATAGCGCTAGCTAGTTAGCTCGATGCGATCATCGATACGTCTCTACATACTGATGTACACTTGCAGTCTGATAATCTCTCTTTAGAACTTTCAGTTTATTTTTTATTTCGAGAGGTATCCTCTAACCCGAGGCTGGCAAGTCTTGCAGCGAGCATATCGTAGATAGTCCTATTTCTTTGGCTGGAGGAGGGCACTGCCGTGTACACCTCCTCCTCCCTCTACATCGCTATCAGCGATGATCATAGGATGACATACTACCATATCCATGTATCAGAATAAATCATCAATAAAAAACACGAAAGGGGAACAGAACTTTACTAAAACAACGACGTAGCTAGAAATAGACAATACAAATCTCAAATCCAGAATGTGCGGTACACAAACGATAACGACGTCCAATACGTACACAAAGTACAGTACACGGTTCGTGCGCCAGTGCTTGATGGAATAAGTTCTCGTAATTTGCTTTCACATTACAAAAATCCCTGCGACCTTGGAGAAAGTACTCGTAATTTTGAGAAAGTACCTACTAATTTACGGGTATTTTCTTATGGGGATATTACGCGTAATTTGGTTTCACACTGGCAAAATACCTGGTATTTTCTGATCGGGGTAGAATACCCGATCTGAAAATACCAGGTATTTTTCCTGATCGGGTAGGTGTGAAAGCGCCTTATGAAATGCTCTGAATGTATATGGAGAGTTGAGAGTGAGAAGAAAAATAAAAAATTCTGCAAAAAAAGCAAAACCATACACTTGAAATCTCTGCATACAGCTGTCAAGGTATACAACTGTACGATTACATGTTAAGCATGAAGAGGTCAGAGGATGAAACATACATGAAATGCTCTGAGTGTACATCGAGAGTTGAGAGTGAGAAGAAAAATAGAAAATTCTGCAAAACCATACACTTAAAAGCTCTGCATACAGCTGTGATGGTATACAATTGTATGATTAAGTATGAAGAGAATGAAGCATACACTGTACATGAAATGCTCTGAATGTACATCGAGAGTTGAGAGTGAGAAGAAATATATGAACAGTGTATTTTGTATCATACTCTGTAAAACAATACACTTAAATCTGTGCATACAGCCGCGAAATTATGCCATAGCAGAATCAGGTAAATAATGATAATAATAATAACGATAATAATAATGATAATAATAATGATAATAGTGATAATAATGATAATGATAATAATGATAATAATGATAATGATAATGATAATAATAATAATGATAATAATGATAACAATGATAATAATGATAATAGTGATAATAATGATAATGATAATAATGATAATAATGATAATGATAATGATAATAATAATGATAATAATGATAATAATGATAATAATGATAATAATTATGATGATAATGATAATAACAATGATAATAATGATAATAATAATAACAAAAACAATAATAATAACATTAATAGCAGTAACAATAACAATAACAATAATAATAATATTCTGGATATTTATACCACCTAACACATCTCTCTGATGTCTGATATAACTGATATAGCGGATGACACATTAATAAAGTGTAAATCAAATTACACACTACAAAATACAAATGACAGCATCCAGTACTTGTAATGCATATTTTGTACCACTACACTGAATTCTGTGCAACGGCTGTCAGAGGTGGAATTAAAAATGTAGTTGACAAAAAGGCGAAACATCACAAATCAATCTAAACACTACAAATGACCATAGAGAATGGAGAATGGAGAGTAGAGAGTGGAGACCAATTACAGAGTATCTTTTATTTTGTATCATATTCTGTAACGCCATGCACTTAAAGACATTCAGTCGTGGGCTTTCATGGGGAATTTGCCTAGCCCGACAATGCCCGAAGCAGGCCGAAGAATGTCTACGGTGGGGCAGCTTGTTTGCTGTGGCCCAGAAATGTACATGTACATGTAATGTAGCTCTATTACAGGTATTTCCAGTGCTTTTCCGGGGAGCGTTTCATGAAAGGACTTGTTGGATGTTTTATCCGACAAAGTCTGTTTTATCCGACAGTTGCCATAGTAACGATGCTTCTCAGCCAATCGAAATCAAGGAAAGATGTCAAATCTGACAACTTGTCAGACAACAAATGTCGATGAAACGCTCCCCACTGGTGTCAGCAACTTATGATCCAGTCCCCATGAAAGCCCATGACTAGGTTCTTTAAAGTCTGTACATACAGCTGTGATACAACTGCACCATTAAATATGTAGATTTGATGAAGAGGATAAAAAATACATCAAATTAAAAACACTACAAATGACCATTGAGGGTAGAGAGTGAAGAGTAGTGACTGAAGAGCAATTTCAAGTACCGGTACATATTGTTTGCTTCAAACTATATATATATACCAGCTATCCAACCAGACATTTATGATCTCATATATCTGTAGGGAATTGACAAGCGATACTAATTTCATTTAAGTTGATTGCTAGAGAGGGTAATATTTCATTGCTTGTGAGTCTATGATGGGCAGATCTCCATTCTGAAGGCTACATCACACAACTGCCCAATGGTCCAAACATCCATCCTGACATTGATATCATGGCCATAGCATTTAATTTTTCCTAAACATCTGTCAAAAATATTCCTCAATGAGAATTTTATTACCGGTAAAACTTTCATGACTGGGTTGATGTATTTTAATCCCATAGTCCTTTATAATCAATAAAACTGATATTTGTTTATTATAAGAAATAGTCATTATCAAATGTAACTTAAGGGCACATGTCAAATGTTGGTAGTCTATTGATGCCTCTTCCACTGTACATGTACCAAAATATTAAGTTTAAAAGTCCCTTTAAATAGATACCCGGTACCCATTCTGGAATCATCAATTTGCCAAGTAATGTCAATTTAAATATCCCTTCTTAAGTGAAACTACACTTTGTCTTAAGAACAAAACATATTTTCTGGTAGCATCATCAATTTACTTAGAAGTGTTGCCAATTTCAATACATTTATTCAGCAGGGAATTAACTTTGTCGTAAGAACTACGCACCTTGGGTTTCTGATGTCTGGTAGTGCTCTGTCCAAGGAGATCATATCACTGACCCTTTCATTAAATCCATTAGCACTGGTGTCTTTCTTCTCTGTCATTTTCATCTCTGGAGTAAGCTTGACTGCCACTCCCCTCTCACCAGGACCTGTCAACAAAGAATCAAAGAGTTGCCAATTTACTGTTCCATATTCTAGGGATTTAATCAGCCCTAGTTTAGCTAGCTTCTTTCTTCCCTTTTTCTTTCAACTCAGGAGTAAGCTGACTGCAATTCTTCTCGCACCAGAGCCTATAAAAATAATGAAAGAGTTGCCAATTTGATATTCAATTTCCTTCATGTCTTTTTTCAAGTTCGGATTAAGAGCAACTGCCATTCCCCTTTAAAAAGGTCATGTCAAAATGAAAGAGTTGCCAATTTAATGTTCATGAAGAATATCATTGGTCAATACTGAACTAGCAGTATTGTTTTTCTGTTGTCTTCTATAAAATACAAAGTATTGCCTATATAATGTTCCTTCTGATTTACATGTAAACTAGATGAATCTTCGACCACGCGTGGTCGAACTTTATGCCTCCGCCATTACCAGATCAGAAATAAATGGCACTTCATGTTGCTTTATTTTCATTTATACAATGACATCTCTGACCTTGACCTTTGACCTTGTGACCCCCAAATCTAATGAGAGTATTGCCCTTTCCATATGCATACATGAGCCAAGTTTGTTCAACCATCAAATGGTTACTGAGTTATCACAAGAACGAACCATTTCTATGTACATAATGACCTCTATGACCTTTGACCTTTGACCTTGAGACCCTAATCAGATCATTGTCCCTTCCATATGCATACCTGTGCCAAGTTTGAGGTTGATCGGTCAAATGGTTGTTGAGTTATGGTGAAAACGAACCATTTCTATGTACATAATGACCTCTATAACCTTGGACCTTTGACCTTGTGACCCCAAAATCTAATCAGATCATTGTCCCTTCCATGTGCATACATGAGCCAAGTTTGAAGCCAATCTGTCAAATGGTTCTTAAGTTATCGCGAGAACGAGCCATTTTTAAGTGTATTATTACCTCTATGACCTTGACTTTTGACCTTGAGACTCCAAAATCTAATCAGACAATTGTCCCTCCCATATGCATACCTGTGCCAAGTTTGAGGTTGATCGGTCAAATGGTTGTTGAGTTATGTTGAAAACGAACCATTTCTATGTACATAATGACCTCTAAGACCTTTGACCTTTGACCTTGTGACCCCAAAATCTAATCAGATCATTGTCCCTTCCATGTGCATACATGAGCCAAGTTTGAAGCCAATCTGTCAAATGGTTCTTAAGTTATCGCGAGAACGAGCCATTTTTATGTGTATTATTAGCTCTATGACCTTGACCTTTGACCTTGAGACTCCAAAATCTACTCAGACCATTGTCCCTCCCATATGCATACACGAGCCAAGTTTGAAGTTGATCCGTCAAACGGTTCTTAAGTTATCGCGAGAACGAAAACGGGACGGACGGACGGACGGACGGACGGACGGACGGACGACCCGAAAACATAATGCCTCCGGCAACCACCTACGGTGGGCGGAGGCATAAAAAACTAACAATTCTTTAAATATGACCCTCTAAAATTTTCACTGTTTCTCTAATAATTGATTTCATCTTAAAATGAAGAGTAATTGTGCTATAAATTGCTACATTCACATAACATACTTGATCTGAAGACTTCCAGTCCTTTGACAAATTAAGTCATTTGTTATACTGTACCTCCATTTCTGAAACTCTTAAGGGGTGTTCGATCAGATACATGTTTGAGGCCACATTGTGGCACCACAAAATTTTTAGTGCTCAGATATGGCACGACATTGTGGCGCCATTTATGTTAATGAACGCGCATTAATGTGTCAACTCTAATGACAACATATTTTATGCTAACTTTTTAGGAATTTGATTGGTGCACTTATTTTTTTTTGCAGCCAGGGAGTAAAAAAATGTGTACTGCCTCAGCGACATTTTTGTGTCGCCCATACCCCATTGACTTGTACACCAAAATGTTGTGTGGAATTTGTGGTGCCACAATGTCGCCTCATATCTGAACACCCTTATATTGATCATTTCTCTGGATAAATGTGTCCTCTTTGCTTTACAGTGATCAATATAAAATTTCAGTCTTGTTTTACCTAATACAACTAGGAAATGACAATAGTATTTCTTTTAAAAAAAAAAACCAACCTCCTACACTGTACTACTAGTGAATTCTGAAAAATCTAGAAGAAATATTTAGCATAAGGTCTATTTTCATCTTCTTCCATTGGCTTGAATGTGTAACAGAACACAAGACATTTACAGTCACACCGAAGTAAAATCCCTTTAAACCTGCGTGTGGTACATAAACTTCAGAGTAGAACATGGCGCCCCTTCATCCTTTCTACCCACTAATCATTTGGCAGAGCTAATAATTGAATCTACAATGTATCTTACATTGGGAAATCACTTGGAAAACCTTCAAAAGGTACAATGATACTAATACGGTAAGTGAATCTACTTTACAATGGGAAATCTGTTGGAAAAACTTCAAGAGACACAGGTGAATGCAGAATGATGAATGTATTCTCCACTTCTTTTACACCTACATGCATGGTACTCTGCAGTACATAACACCCGTGGTTCCAATACCATGTGTACAGGATTTTAGATAAGGGAGAACTTTGTGTGAAATTGCTGCACCATGCGTGGCAACAAGGGTAAAAAATATAATGATAAATGCCACAGATTGTTTCGCTTTTTGGTAATTTGCTATTACTCCATTAGTAGACAACTCCTGCTCACCAAGAAGTATTTTTCATCCTTTTGCTATAGCATATACGGCCATCACACCTAACTTTAGGTGTTATTCCGTAACACTTGCGAAACTTTGTGCTTTGTGCAGAGGGGGAACCGTTTGTGGATTTTTTTCTAGTGAGAACCCTGCTAGTGATACTAATAATTGAATCTACTTTACAATGGGAAATCTGTTGGAAAACCTACATAAGATACAGGTGAATGAAGAATGATGGTTGTATTTCTCCATTCCTTCTACACCGACATTCTGGTATAATTACAAGCATCAATTTTCATCTCCAAACAATGCAAACAGTAAAATAATAGCTTAAACTGAAGAAAATACCTAAAATTGGCGAAATGAAACTACATGTACACTTCTGAATTCCCAAAATCATATGTCAACAAAATTCTATTCATTGACTGTATACAGTGATTGCCATATAATACTGTATTATTTTCAAGGTGGTTTTATTTTCACGAATTTCTTGAGTCAGTCCTTGCGTTAATTTCAACTTCATTGTATTTACAGTAATGAAAACATCACAAAAATCATGAAATTAAGCCCTCGTGAACTTCCCCACCTAGTACAAAATTGCAGAAATATCTCTACGCGAAATACATGGTTTGTACATTAGACAGAAATACATGTATTCAACAAAATCCTCCTCCAACTTACCATTTCTTAGCTTGTCAGCTTCCATAGCTGCAATATCATGCCAGTCTATTCTCTTCAGTTCATGCTCCCCAGCGGCAAAGTTTACTGGATTATTTACAGCTTCTCGGTTCTAGACAACGTCGACAGGAAAAAATGGTATGCAAATTAAGGTGAAAATGTACACTGATATATGCATGCATACATGTACATTACATAACAGATATTTGATGTACAAGTAGTTCAGGCAATTTCACTGACAATAAAAGGGTTTTGAAAAAAACCAAGGTGAAAATATACACAGATAATATGTACACTGTACGTGTCATACATTTTGAAATAAATATCTCATTATGAATGTACACTAGCTCAGACAATTATTTGGCAATTCGTTGAGTAAAAAACATTTTGATTTCTTTAATATTTAATGTTTATGTTTCCCAAATAGCATCATGTAGCTACATGATGATGTATATACAAAAACTGTATAATCAATGTGTCTTGTTTTGTATAAAGTTGACTCTTTTCACTAATAAAATTACAGCCAGCACTCACCTATCAGCAACAACAAAAATTGAGATTTGCATTAATAGCTCATTATAGCCAGCAAAAATAGCTAATTCTGTCCTAATTAACAAAAAGGAGGGAGGGGGGAGGGGAGAAACAGTAAAAAAAAAAAAAAATTAAAAATGCTGTAAACACACGCAACCAGAAACATGCATGGAAAGGTACATATAGTTGCCGAAAGTGACACAATAAGGGTGTCAGATAGGCCAAAAAATGAGGAAAAAGGCTGTTTTCTTGAGTTTACCAAAAAGAGACAGAAACCTTTGATAGGGGATACATGTGTATGTTCTCACAGGTTAAACTAATTTACATGTTGGGGTTTAATTGTATAGAAAGTTTTGTTTAAAGACTTGAAAGGGTGTGATTTTGATCAAAGGATATGTTTTATTTGGAAAACCTGTGGTCATGCTTGTGTACAAGGAGGTATAATACTGGCAGGTCCCCCCCTCCCCCATGCATGGTTCTCGCCAGTACATAACACCTACGGTTCCAATACCATGCGTAAAGGGTTTCAGACAAGGAATAACCATGTGTGAAATTGCTGCACCATGCGTGGCAACAAGGGTAAAAAAATATTGGAGTATATATTCCTAACAATAATGATAAATGTCACATATTGTTTTGCTTTTTGGCAATGTATTTTTACTTTTATGCCATTAGCAGACAACTCCTGCTTACCAAGAAGTATTTTTCATCCTTTTACTATAGCATACTGCCGCCACACCTAACTTTAGGTGTTATTCCATAAAACTTCCGAAACTTCCACACTTTGTGCAGAGTGGGAAGCGTGTGTGGATTTTTTTTTCTAGTGAGAACCCTGAATACATGTACATGTAGGAATTCTGTTACTTGGCCTAAACTGCAAGTAGGTACACAATACTACACATGTAATTGAATTTCATTTACACTGATGCCAAACCCATACTTGTACAGTACAGTACTTTTGGCAGCAAACCAATGCATTATTTGCTTCTACATGTGCTCTGGGTATGCAAGCTCACCTGGGAAACGAAAGCTCAATTTCAAAATCCAATCTCATTTCCTTGCTGTTCGGATTACATGTGATTAGTTTGAAGATATACAAGTTGTGTACGTTTGTAATCTTGTGAGATTAAACACTTTCCCCCATACAATAACCAGTCTAATTCACTTGGGATATCCAATTACGCTAGCTACATTGTGTAGGCGGTATTCCTACAACATGTCCTCACGGAGATTACATGTATTATGACACACAGAAGAACATGGGAGGCCTACAAGAGCTCCAGATCAATCAACTGGGTTCAAACTGAATTTCAATACAATATTTATAGGAAGCTAGTGCTCTCTATTGTCTCTTCATATTTACATAACATACCCAATTTCAATCAATAATTCAGTGCCTTAATGTAAGCGTGGCAACAGATTTCTGTTTTCTGTAGTCATACATGTACTCGTACATTAGCAAACTCGTCTATCTTCCTTAATTCTGAAATTCAATTTACATGTAGTTCATGACCTCTCAGAAAACTGTCTACATAAATGATGAAATGCAAAAAAAAAGAACTGTACTTGACAGGGGCATCAATCCATTTTACATTTGCAATGAACACTCAAAGAAAAAAATCAGGTCCTCAGCTAAAAATTTTGGGGGAACACAACTTTTTTTTGTGTGTGTGTGCAAAAATTTGCTAAAAAAAAAGAAAGAAAAAGGTTGTCAGCTTATGGGGGGGGGCACACACCCCACATTTGCTGACAAGCAAAAAAATAGTCCTAAGCTTAAAACTTGGGGGGGGGGGGAACATAAACTATTTTCTCATTCAGATTTAGATTCAGAGTAACCTCCACTAACCTGTAACTGTAGTTTGGGGGGGGGGAGTGCCCCCCTGTCTGAGTCTCCCCCTGACTGACGCCCATGATACTTGAAGCTCTATTCTTCAAAATAACATGTTTGCCAGTTGGAAGAACAGGAGGGTAATTACATAGTAAGTTGATACAACATATCAACATATCATTTTGGTATTTTTAAATGACTAAAATATTCTCTGACACATTCCCATGGGAGTAATACGCTGTCAAGGGATCCATTGACAACATGTAATGATCACTATCACAAAATGTGTCTCAGTGGATATCTCTGATTACAAGCTCCTCTGCCTATTTTGGAACAAATATCCCCCGTTAACAAGCTAACAGACAAAGGTGTTATATTACCACTAATAATCCATTCACACTGTGAGGGATTAAGGGTTAATCTTTGTTAACAGGATATTCGGGTGTCATGACTCGCTTCTGGAAGGGTGGTGTGGATATCGCTCATTTAGAACCTGTCGAAACACGATGTACAACTTGGTGATGAATGAAAATGATGCGTATGTAAGGCTACACCTCAATATGTCATTTGATTTTAATTGCTCATACTGTATGGTTTACATGACAAGGATATTTCAGTGAATTTAAACTATTTGTCAAATTTACGAATCCTTTCAAAAATGGTTGGAAAAAATGGTCAAGATATCACCATTCACCAGGAATATGCTTGCTTTTTTTGTATTAAGTACATGTAGTTTTTTAAATTTTTATATGCATACTGTTTCCTACTCCATATATACATGTACATGTAATGTGAACAATGTAAATTTCCATTTGTATGTACAATTAGACAATAAATATATCTGAATCTGAATGTGAATAAATCTAATGTGATATTTCAAATGAGTAAAATTGTTTTCCACCTAGTTTTATACTGACTTCAAGCTGCAAATAAACTTTTAAAAAAAATACCAGGAAACAAGTAGCAAGCATTATCACCAAATGCAAGCACTGAATTTGTAGTAATCTCCAATTCTGTACATATACATGTACATGTACTATCAAAAGCAGTAATCTCCTATAATACCCTTTTTACACTGGCATTTCTTAATCCCGTACTTTCCTTAGTACAGGACTTTCATTAGTACCGTACTATCTTTTCTGCTTTTTTTTTGCTAAATAAGTCCCGTACTAAGCGCTTAGCCCGGGCCAAGGAATAGCTGGCTGTTTACACTTGCATTTTCTTAATCCCATACTATGTTTTCGAAGGCCGGCCAAGGATATCCTGCGAGCGCGATCGTCTGAGCCTTTGCACGCGCTCTACGTTAGATATGCTGATAAGCGTTCGTTTCTGATTGGTCAATGGGCATCTCGTCGTTTAACCCCGGACTATTTTTTCTTGCTTTTTACACTGGCTTGCTTGGCACCGCAATTGCTTTTTTGCAGGGCCAGCTAGTACGGGACTATCGGTGGGGCTAGCCCACTTTTGCAAAAAGCAGTGTAAACAGAAAGTGGGCTAAAGAAAGTCCGGTATTATCGGTGGGGCTAAGGCCTCCCTTAGCCCCACCGATAGTCCGGGAGTAAGCAAAATTTTGCCAGTGTAAAAAGGGTTAAAATCTGAATGCCTCTTTTGTTTACAAATTTAATGGTCAATTGGACTGCATTTTTTGCAATTTTAGTTTCTAGACCATTTAATATTGATTTTCTTGTGCTATAAATCTGAATGCTTCTTTTGTTTACAAATATAATGGTCAATTGGACTGCATTTTTTGCAATACTAGTTTCTAGACCATTTAATATTGATTTTCTAGTACTACTCAAAAGCCTGAGAACATCTGCTGAAATTTGCTCTCAGAGCTGATTAAATAAAATAATTTGCTCGTAACACATGTTCAATTAACATGTAATCTAGAAGTAAGATTAGAAACCTACATAAAATGCTGCACAAAGACTTCTGTCATATGAAAATCAATTTATGAATCATGTGGATCCTCAAAATTAGGCTACTACTATAGTACTAGTACTCTCATAAAAACAACAGGCATACAGTATAACTTAAACACTGTAGGCAGTGACTGTACATACAGTGTACATGTAGTGTTGAAAATAAAATCAAGTTTAAAATTACTGTCTAGTACGAGTACACTAAAGTCCCCAGTTTTCCGCGATACGGAAAACGGAAAATTTCACAGAATTCGGGAAGAACACAGAATTCACAGAATTTCAGCGAAAATGCGAGTTTTGAGGCCAAAAATTTTGAATTACGAAAAATACAGCTAAAAAACATAAAAAAATTAAGTAAAATCCAACAAAACAAAATCGTGCATGAGCAGAAAATCTGGATCTAATCTGTTCACACAGTGTGTTCACGAAGCTTCAGTTACGTCTGTATGTATACTCCAGTGCATATATATTAGGGTAACTTACGTATACATGTATGTTTTAGATTTTTACTATTTAGAATTGCTTTGTCATATGCTTTTTTCATGTCACCGAAGAGCACGGAATTGGAAGTTTAGAACACCGAAGAACAAAGAATTTGCAGTTTAGAAAACGGAAACTCAGTGGGGACCCTGTATGATATATCATTGCATCCTATGAAAATCTGGTTGTTTTGAATCTAGCATAAACATTCAATTTCTTTGGATTTATTTTTCACTGAACAAATTTGAAGCCTTCCATTTAATTTAGAACCCACACAACGTCTATTGAGTCATGTCCTTGAAACATTACAGGGAAATTTGAAGAAAATACATGTACAATGTACATGAAATACACAGATCAAATGGAAAGCTGGTATACTGCACTTGTTATCATTACTAGTCTTTGCAACCTACCATTTCATACAGTAGAACATTGAAATCAGCTAAAATCTGATGATGATTGTTGTACTGTTTTTTGTTTTTATTTAGTTTGCTTAATACATGTAGCTAATTTTGTATTAGATGTAGTGTATAAACTTCTTGACTGTACTGGGCACCTTGATGCCATTATACATGTAAGCTGATAGATTGTATGTATACCCATTAGCAATGGCAATTTTGATGGTGGTGGTGCCATGATGATAGTAGTAGCGGTGAAGATACTGGCAGTGGTGGTGATGGTGGTGGTGGTGGTAATGGTGATGGTGATGGTGCCATGGTGATGGTGGTGGTGGTGGTAGTGATGTAATGGGTGATGATAATGGGGTGATGATAATGGTGTGATGATAATGGTGGTGGTGGTGGTGGTGGTGGTGGTGATGGTGGCGGTGGTGGCGGTGGTAGCGGTGGTGGTGGCAGTGGTGGTGGTGGTGGTGGTGATAGTGATGGTGATGGTGATGGTGATGGTGATGGTGATGGTGATGGGGATGGGGATGGGGATGGGGATGGTGGTGGTGGTGGTGGTGGTGGTGGTGGTGGTGACGGTGATGGTAATGGCAATAGTGGCGCCGGTGATGGTGATGATTCTGTTGTAATGGTAACAGTGTATTAGTGGTAGTGGCAGTAAGGATGGTAAATGGTACCTGGTACTGGTAGCTAGAAAAATCCCATGGTGATGATGGCCATGATAGTGGAAATAAAAGTGACGTACAGGTCCATTCCCATGGAGGTGATGAATGTTTACCAAAACTGGTCAAATTAGTATTGA
>CM057161.1:11604312-11627206 GCA_029962745.1 Echinometra lucunter | reverse complement strand
TTATCTGATCAGCTTTTATTCTTCAAATTGGCAACACCAACATTTTTATTTTATTGCTACATTTTTCTTATAAAACGTCATGTATCTGAAATGAATATAAATTGACAGAAATTACGATAAGTCAAAAAGTTGCCAATTTGCAGGGGAAAATGGTGATTTTAAACTTTCTATCACATTGCCAATTTAAGGATTTTAATGCTTATTTTCCTTTAAAAAAATGTCAGCATCAAACAATGAATATTGACGCAACCAAAATGGGCACAGTTTGTGTAGAATTTTTTGCTCTTTCTGCTCATGTATTTGGAATGATTTTTAGGGCTTTGCATCAAAAGTTATTAGGCCAAACCACAAAATGTGGACCCCTGTCACGAATGGGTTACAGTGTTCCTTTATATCCAGGTTCTACAGTATTATTACCATTTTTTTTCTCCCTCTCGCCTCGTGTCTCTTTTCATAATCTTACTGGCATATTCTCCTTCACTTTCTTCATCACATTATCTCTCTCTCTCTCTTTCTCTCTATATATACTGGTTATACTAAGAAACAAATACATATTACAAATCCAAGACAAATACTTCATTGCATGCACACAGTTTTAATTAGAATAGACAGATTTCTTTGATTATACTTACAAAGACACACCATTTTGATTGTTGTAAAATGTACATTATTCTTTTACTTTTTAGGACTTTTCACGGGCTATTTTTCTATCTTTTACAAGAAAAGTCTTATTCAATCTCTACATGATCAGGGAACTGTACTACACAGCCACATGAAAGTGTAGTCCCATACATCTGTATTTCTGTCTTCACATTTGTACTTAGAAGGTGGTACTGCTGCATCGTGTGCATTCAAAGAAAGGCATACTTTGCATTTCATCAATACATATTTTTTACTAACAGAAGAAAAGAATGGATACAAATAAAGACTAACATTTCCAATGACACATAATAAGTATAAGTTTCAGATTTAAATATTTGTGTTTACTACAGCTATACATGTATTCTGAAATGAGTGTCAAAGCAGAGGAAATGTCATTATTTTATCCGGCAACAAGTCATTCTTGAAATCAACATTCCTTTCCTTCATGGAAATTTGTTAATCTCCCTTTCATCATGATGTAATAGTTCCAAGGAAATGTGGTTATGACATTTTAAACACAATTGTAAGTAAAATTGTAGATGATTTATTTAATTTAAAAAAAATAAACCCATATTTGTGTTGAGGAAAATAACTTCAACAAAAAAATAATCCACAACACATCTATCGTTATTTCACTAAATGTACACAAAGCTATCCTTTCTTATTTTCATAAACCTGAAAGATATGTTTCACAACATATGAATATAAATAGAATGCCATGCGCAAATTCTTGTTTTGTATTTAAGAGACTTTAAAAGATAACTGAAATTCATCCAATTTCTGGTGGGCACATGTCCACATGAAATCAGAGGTACACAATACAAGAGATCCTTGTACAACCAAAATATTTTGTCATTCTCAGTAAAGCAGTGGCATTAACTTCAACATTTTAGAAAAGAATTGAATTTTTACTCTTCAGGAATGGGAAAGTCACAAAAAATTATACACTTGGCCACCAGGTTATTTGTGGAACTGAACTGAATATTCATCTTAATCGCAGCAAGTACATACCAACTGTGACATCAGGCTCACCAAGTGCATTTTACGTTTCATTCGCCCAAACCAGTGGGCAAATTTATTAGTTCAACCTGCTCTTCTCTGCTTGTCTACCTTGACAAAAGTGGAATATGGTATAAGCCAATATTTTTTCACAAATCACAGGCTCAGAGACATATGCGCGAGTCATTACTTTTGCAAGTGCGAGTGCGAGACGGGACTTGCAGTGAACCGAGTATGAGAAAGAGCCACATTGGCAGGTCAGGGGGATCAGTTTTCAATTTGTTTTTTTGACAATACCAACACATTCGTAGCTTGCAATAAACAAATAAAAACTCATAAAACCCCCAATTTCTTTTTTCAGCAACCCTCTTTCTTACCACCCCACTTGAGCCCTGCATGCTTTGGCAAAATGGCAACCATTCCACAAGTTTGGTGGCAGAATTTGGTTTCTTACAGGGATTTTTGGAGGTGACTACGGAACTAACTTGTGCCCAGAGACAATTTCGCTGTGTATTACATGTATCATACAATGCTACACACGGAGGACTGCAGCACTCTCCACATACCTGCTATAGCAAAAAATGCGCCGAGGTCGATGACAGCCAAAGGAAACGTATGGATATTTTCTTCATCATTCATTGGAAACATGAATCTGGTGTAAGTTACATTCAGCAACTTGTCTGATGAGCTGAATGTTACAAAAGAAGTAACACATTTGCTACTTTTGCCAGAAAAAATAAGGTATTTGGATTTGACAACAAAACACCACAAGTAGTACTGGATATTGATAAGAGTCACTGGTCACAGCTGTACCTGCAGAAAGTTTAATTGAACTGGATAGCATATGTGGCTTAAATCATAAAGTAAAAGTAGAGATAAATAAATGACTTGAAATAAAGCAAAAGGTCCACTTAAACTTAGAATAAAGTAAGTCTAGATTGTAAGGATTTGGAATGAGGTTGCTTATAAGGATAAATGCAACCTGGAAATGATGACTATAACTCAGAAAGCCAAGCAAGAGAGGATGCAGGCAAAAAGCTGGCAGGTTCGTGGATTAGCATGAGGGGGATCGCCTGAGGTAACCATGTGACAAAGTACCACAGATGTCAGATCTTTACCAAAGCTTCTCAATGCGGGCATGGGAGTCAGATTTCACGTGCAATGCAAGACAAGACAAGAGAGGGAGCCGTTTAGTCCTCGAGGAAGAAGAAGCTGCCGGTCTTTTTCTGTTCCGTGTCCTTCACGGAGTTGAGCTTGTTGATGCGTGGTCGGAAGTTGGTGGGATCTCGTCGGAACGTGATATCCAGCGACTTGAGGAATTTGTTCATGCCAACTAGCAGAGACTGTGGCCTGCAATATAAGGCAAAAGCATCAGTTAATAACACCAGAAAACACTAAAAATGGGAATAATGAATTATTTTGCAACACAAATTTGATACAATGACCGTATTTGCCATGGTGATAGTCCATTCTTTTTTTTTAAATTTTTTTTTTAGGTCTTGTTCCATTGTGGGTTCTTTCACTGTTTTTTACTTCTATGGTTTAATTCAAATACACACAATACATGGCATGCATTAGAATTCACACAGGCAGTTTGACTTACGTGTTTGCTGTGGTTGCGATTGACGGTGTACCGTCAAAGACGATAACTCTGTCGGCCAGGTAGGTTGCCATGATGAAATCGTGTTCCACCACAAAGCCAGTCTTCTTCGCATGGAGAATGAATCTGGAGGTGACACAATTCAAGATGTTCCAGCATAATTTCATCAAAATCTTTCATCATAAGTTCATCAAAATATTGGGAGGTATAACTGCTTGGTGAAGGTTACTTCAAGGAACAAGGAAAGTTCATAGAAATACCCTGGTTTTACATAATAAATACCATACTTTTTTTGTTATTCTAGCTCATAGCTCCACACATTTTCACCTGTAAATTACAAAATTTTCTTCATGCAATTATACTCCAAACTCGATTCGGGACCTCCATGAAACATACCAGCTGTTGGAAAAAAATTGTCTGTTTACATAACATGGAACATTATATAAACATGGTATACATTTCTTCGAAGGATATTCAACTTAAGCATAACTGACCTCTTAATAACTTTAGCAGCAACAAGACGCTGTTCGGAATCCAGGTAGGCAGAGGGTTCGTCTATAAGGTAGACATCGGCTGGTTTACCTAGGCACAGAGTCAGCGCCACACGCTGGAGCTCTCCACCAGACAGATTCTGGACCTATCCCAGAGAAACAGATCAAAAGAAAACTTGAAATAGTAATATGTTGATTAATGTAGCTATAAACACCATTGTGCTTCACAAATTATCAGCATCACTGTGGCACTCGCACCAAGAGATGCATTCATGGAATTTCCTTCTACGAGGAACGCGTTTACCTCACCTGGGTCGAGAGTGACAAATGTAGATTGATGTCTTTCCTAAAGAATGAAGTACAGTGACACATACTCCAACCATGTGTCATGTGGTCAATTGTCCACTGAACAAGGCAATAGCTGTCATGTGTCTTGCCACTTTCGTGTTCAATCATTATTGCAGGTAAATTGTAGCATTTGACCTTTGACCTACACATGTGATCTTTGACCCCAAATAACAATGAGGTCCCTGTAACCCATCTACAATCCAAGTTAGGTTACAAATGGGGCTTATGGTTCAAAATTTACCAACCCCAGTAGAAACTTGCATTTTAACAATTGACCTTTGACCTACATACATGACCTTTGACCCCCATTTAACATTGAGGTCCCTGCAGAGCATCTACCATCAAAATTTGGTTACAAATGGGCAAATTTGTAAAGTTGTTCAAGTTTCATAAGCATCATGCACATACAGAGGCAGCTAAGGATCCTTTAGTCTCACTCCATCTTGGTGGCTCGACAACAAAACCTCAACAGGAACCCAAGAGTGGCACAGCCCACTCATTAAATAACAAGGATATTGGGGTTTCATTGTGCAAAACAAATGATGCATCTCTTCATTCTTTCATTACACAATCTATCTGCTCTCGTTGAGACTGCGTGCACCTATCTTCCTCAGCCCAACGGCTTTTACGATCCATACATACAGCCTCAAATTGAATGCAAATAGACCGTATTATGAATTCATTCACATGCGTCATTTGATCAAAGCGGTTGGTTCAATTACCTCTTGGTCAAAGATTGGCTCGATGAGAAGCGGCTTGATGACATCCGTCACAAACTGAGGGTGGACGTAAGAGTCTCTGATCTTGGTGTGCAGGAGTTGCCTGACGGTACCCTGGGACTTTGGACTGATTTTCTGAGGCTTGTAGCTGATGTTCAGCTGTGGAACACTCACTAGAATGGCAAGAGAATAATTTCTCTACTTTAATATCGAAAAAGAAATTAGGAGAAGGATAGCCCCTGCAAAATCGGCTTTCTCAAATTTGGATAAATTGTTAAGAAATCGCAGACTGAGTCTCAAGACCAGGTTACAAATATTGCACTGTTACATACATCCAGTATTCACATATGGAAGTGAAACATGAACAATAACCTCGAACACAAATAAGCGTTTGGAAAGTTGTGAAGTGTGGTTTGTAAGAAAAATGCTAAGGATTTCATGGACAGATAGAGTGAGTAATAAGGCAGTTTTTAGAAGAGCTGAGGTGAAAAAAAAAGCTGATCCATAAGATAAGAATGCGGCAGAAGAGATTTATGGGACATTTAATATGAAAGGGACGATTGGAGAATCTAGCACTGACAGGAAAGACTGAGGGAAAGAGGAGAAGATGAAGAAGAACAAGAAAGTTATGGATGGATAGTCTGCAGAGGTGGCTAGAGGACAGAGGAGTCAAAGAGCAGGGGAACAAACTACTGGGAAAAGCTAGAAAAAGAGAGTTGTGGAACAACATTATCGCCAAAGTCGGTAGATGTGGCACCTAGAGAGAGAGAGAGAGAGACTTAAAATATATCAAACCAATGAAAAATCAAAGTAGTTTACCCTACAGGGAAGGGAGCCTGGTAAGAAAATGTTTGTTTTTGTCAAACATTCATATCCTTCTCTTTAGCTTTAGCTTGTACACTGTACACTCATCATTCCCCAATCTAGACTCTCAGCAGCTCAAAAACATTTTACCGTGGCGACATCAAAGACCTGAAACAACATCCCACCAAGAAAAAGTGCCTGTCTTGCCACTCTCAAAAAGATCACTCAGAACTTACTTTGTTACCTACTAGTCTAATGTGGATCTATTTCTTGTGGGCCTATAACTTTTCTGTAGCCCTCAAATATATGCATTTGTGGAAGCAATTTGGTACTTTTGCTCTTTGCACTCCTAAATGCCCAATATGATATGGTATTGTTAACTTATATCACATTGAGGTAGTAACAGGATTATGGGAAACGGTTCATACTTTTGTATCAGGTTATCTGTTAATATTGTGAAAGTTTCAGTTTTCTTGTAATGCAATGGAAGGATTTTCATCCAGACATACATAGTAATTATAGGTGAATGGATGAGTCAGAATAATTAACAGTTTAAATATATGTGAAAAATTCCTACAGAAGGATACACATACACTAGGAATTTCAGAGTCTGTGATGAGCAGACTATGAAACATTGCACATGGAAAATTAAGACAGTATGTCATTGTTTTCTTTTAACCCATTCGTGACAGGAATTATTTAAAGCCTAATTTGATCAGCATTTATTCTTCAAATTGGCAACACCAACATTTTTATTTTATTGCTGCATTTTTCTTATAAAACGTCATGTGTCTGAAATTTCCAAAAGTATTGGTGCAATGAATCGTCTTAAGAATGTAGTACCCAAACAAGTCTTATTAACTTTGTATTATTCAATGATCTTGCCATATATCTCTTACTCCTGTATTGTGTGGGGACACTGTGCCGATTACCTATTGGATCGTGTTTTAAAATTACAAAAACGTGCAGTCCGTATCATTAGCAACGAAAATGCATTTTCGCACACTGCTAATCTTTTTAAAGATCTAAGGATTCTTAAGATCACTGAATTGTATGAACTACAGGTTGCTATATTCATGTTCTCATATTTTAAAAACATCTTGCCTTCAAATTTTAATGAATCTTTTAGGCTTAACAGTTTTTTCCATTTTTATGATACAAGGACCAGTAGCCATTTACGCTTGCCGTTATACAAATATCAATTTTCTCGTACAACTATATCTTTTGTAGGAGCGAAATGTTGGAACGACATACCAAATGATATAAAAAATATGCCCACTTTATCGTCTTTCAAACGTAATTATAAAATGTACAAAACAAAACAATGCACTTAAATGATTTTTTTTTTTTTTTTTTCTTTTAACCAACTCAAAAATATCGAATTACTTGTTTGTTCGTTTGTCTGTTTTGTTTTGCTATTTCCTTTAAAATATTTTAATTCATACATATGTAACTCAATAATTTTACTGATATCCTTTCGGGGACTAGCCCGTGATAGGCCCTTGGCCTTTGCTAGTTCCATCATACTCTCAATTATTATGTTCATGCTATTGTTTAAATTTTGAATATTCTCGTTTGTACTTGTTTTGTAAATTTTGATTGTATTTGATGTTTTTTATTGAGATTATGAAAATAAATGAACTGAATATAAATTGACAGAAATCATGATGAGAAGTCAAAAAGTTGCCAATTTGCAGGGGAAAACGGTGATTTTAAACTTTCTATCACATTGCCAGTTTAAGGATTTTAATGCTTATTTTCCTTTAAAAAAAATTTAGCATCAAACAACGAATATTGACGCAACCAAAATGGGCACAGTTTGTGTAGAATTTTTTGCTCTTTCTGCTCATGTATTTGGTATGATTTTTAGGGCTTTGCATCAAAAGATATTAGGCCAAACCACAAAATGTGGACCTCTGTCACGAATGGGTTAATACAACTTGCTCCTAAATCCTAATCAAATGATTCCTTGAACAAAGTTATCTGTGATTCACTTTTTGAAACTATCACACGTTTTTTTCATTAAAAAGCATGCAATAGCTTACAATACGATCCACAGATTTTCAAGTACAAGATGCGAAGCAGTGTGCATAGAGGTAAATGCACTTACACTGATGTGGGTTCGTAGAGCTATGGCCAATACACGCATAACACTGTGAATGTATGCAGGTAGGGGCATGTGCATTTATACTTTGCTTGTGCGCACCAAAGTGACCCTGCTAAATTTGGGATTCATGCGCCATTGATAATGACATGGACCAATCTTCCGAACACTTATTTTTAGATGATACGACAATGAACTAGGGGTTTCATTTTATCAAACAAATGATGCATGTCTTCATTTATTCATAATATGATCTATCCACTTTCATTGAGGCTGTATGCACCTATGGAAAGTAGCCTGACGGTTTTATGTACAACAGGTGCAGAAAGCCTCAACTCCAGTGCAGATAGATGGTATAATGAACTCAATAACAAGCATTATTAATAGAATATCATTAAAAGTTGTCTTCCTACCTGCTTCCTCATCAGGTTTGATGATGCCGGCCATCATTCGTATGAAAGTTGTCTTACCGGTCCCATTCTCTCCCAACATCACAATGATCTCCGAATCGGTGAAGTCACCCTCGCAAATGTCCAAATGGAATGAACCTGAAACAAAAACAACAATGATATATCAGTGAAGGTGACCCTACATCTACATATGCTTAAGCAAACATGGCTCTAGGGGCCTGTTCCATAAAACTTGCGTTTGAACGCAACTCGGGAAAATCAAACACAACTTTATTTTCAGCCAATCAGAAGTGCATATTAAGGACTTGCGTTTGATTTTTAGGAGTTGCGATCAAATGCAAGTTTTATACAACTGGCCCCAGGATTTACTTCCTCAAAGATACTAGGTTATGGTCACGGTTGCAGTAGAGCTTCAGGTCAGGCTTAGGGTTAAGCATAATAATAATAATAATAATAACAATAATAATATGCAACACTTACATAGCGCTTAATAGAAATGTTTCTAAGCGCTGCATATCATTACCCCGGCTTTAGCACGGCTACCCTGATCAGGCACTTGAGCATTCAAGGAATTTCTTCCTACTGGGCACCCATTTACTACACCTGGGTGGAGAGTGACAAATGTAGATAAACGTCTTGCCAAAGGACGCGAGTGCTGCGGTGGGATTTGAACCCCGGACCCTGTGGTTCAAAGTCCGGAGACTTATCCACTGATCCACAACGCCTCTAATTTTCACGGACACGCGAACCTTTTGCAAAGGATGCGAATGTCGAAAAAATGGCAGAATCCAACATTCACATTTTATGCCCCAATCCCTGCTGTAATGGTCACTGCAGGGGCCTGATGAGGCTTCCCAGGGTAAACAAAATTATCATTATTACCTAATGATTTGCTCATTTTAGGATAATGGTTGCGGAACATCCTCTTGACCTCTTCCTCTTCAGCATTCTCCGAGACCTTGAAGATGAGGGAAGTCTCTCGGAATCTGAGATTCTCCGTTGGCACAAAGCCATCCAGGAAGATGTTAATTCCTGTCAAACAAATCAATTCAACAGAGTATACTGAAAGCTTCATAGAGAATTTTCTTTCCTTGTTACCTGCACTTGAACCCCCCCCCCCCCCCCCAAAAAAAAAAACATCACTTGCTGTTCTAAATCTACTTCCATTTTTATTTGTATCTTTTTTGGTGTATCTATTTCTATTTGTGCTATATTGTCTGTTTGATTAAAAAAACAACATTTCTTTTCATTAAACTGGTTTAAAATCTATTCACATGGTTAAACAAATTTTACACAGGCCTATATGAGATTGACAAAATGCAGTTTTGACCTTCACACATTGTAATGAACTCAACATTTCAAGTTCAAAATATGTAGTACGAATTTCGAAGAGGGAACCGAGACTGAATTAGATGACTTTTTAAAACTCTGAAAACTTTGAAAACAAAGTATGCTGAATGTAGCTCATGGTCACCACTCTCCCAGACAGGGAAAAAAATATACGAAGGCTCAGGGCAAATTCGCCCCCGAAATGACAAAAAGAGCCCTGGAAAACTAAAAAAGTGCCCCTGAAATTATCATAGGCTTCATTGTAAACTGTAATACAATGTAAAAAATTTGGGCGAGTGAGCTCAAAAAGTAGCCCCGGAAAAAAAAAGATTAATTTTTCCCCTGCTCCCAGATGATACATGAAGCAAGAGGGCATCTTACCTTCCCTAACGCTGAAGGGTAGCGTAACCACACCGTAAGCACCAGGTACACCATACAGGCAACAGATGAAATCAGAGAGGTAATCTAAGACTGACAAATCGTGCTCCACTACAATGATGTATCTACAAACCAAGAGGAGAGAAATGCTTGTAAAGGCTTGTTCAGATATGACATGGCAGACCCCCGCGACAACCCCCCCCCCCCCTTTGCATGGTAATATTTGTATCGATGCTTGTGATTGAATAATGAATGGGGACAGAGATGACCAATGGTAAGTTTACTGTTATTATTCAATTTTGAAGTTTAATTCTACTCAATAATGTCAGAATTCATTGATGAGGAATAAACCAAATATACCATACAATGACAGGCTCCAGTTGAAATTATAGATTCTGAGGTGACTGTATAGTACTATTTTCTGAGGGGTGCCCTTGTTCACACTTACTTGTTCACACTTGCAACTAGAGACTTTTTGTTCACACTTACTTGTTCACACTTAGGAGAGACCTTTTGTCCACACTTACTTGTTCACACTTACAACGAGAGACCTTTTGTTCACATTTACAACTAGAGACTTCTTGTTCACACTTACTTGTTCACACTTACAACTAGAGACCTGTTCACACTTACTTATCAGATGCTATGAGGGATCTGATGGTTTGGGCAGCTTTGAGACGCTGCTTGACATCAAGATAACTGGAAGGCTCATCAAACATGTAGCTACGGATGAAAACACAAAGACATCATGAGCGTGATGGATCAACAAATTTACGGCAAACATGTCGAGTAAAGGTATGTTCACATTAGCAGTGTTAAACACTGCCTTTTTAACAAAAAAAACAAACAAACAACAGAGTATAAGGTATACTGATTAGCTTGCAAAAGCCAGTAAAAAAAAAAAGTTGTATGAGGAATACTTAGAATGTATAGGGGCAATTAAACCGTAATGGAATACAGATCAGAGATTTGTAACTCACATTTTAAGGTGATTGTTTTTATTTTTACAATAAATCTGAAATTAGCTAATTTGGGGCTTTCCATGTGGAATTGCCCTAAGGCCTTAAAAAGCAAAATAACAACAGAACATACAAAGGATACTTTACCACTTTCTGAATGTTATTCATTTAGACTCTCTTTTGATTGCAGACGGTTAAACCAGGGGGTGTTTCATTAAGCTGTGCGTAAAGTTACATAACACTTTAAGAACGACTTACCTATGAACAGCCAAATTTAATGCCAAAAGTTTTTCCTCTTGTTGTAACAAAATGTGACTGTAATTATTTCCCATAATCTCAATTAAAATGTTGGCAAAAACTATACTTCACATTTCAAATGTTTTGTTGACAAGAGTAATGTTACTCTACATAGATATTTCAACTTTACCTTGTGCAATAAAAATTGATTGAGAATCCAATTTGGCTTTCCATATTCAAGTCATTCTTATTTGCGCACAGCTTTGTGAAATATCCCAGGTTCACATCTTTTAAAAGATACTCAATAGATAGTATACTTACACGTCGGCTTGCTGGATGCATACCACTGCGCAGGCAAACCTCTGTAACTCGCCTCCAGACAACTCATCCACCTTGCGTTCCCTGATTTTGGTGAGGTCTACAACATTGAGAAATCAAAGTGAATGATGGATAATTTCACACACTCGTAACCGGGAATTACGAATGTCATCATGTTTTACACTCCCTCCCACATAATACAGGGCGTTCCCCCGCCCCCAGGAAACCAAACGTTGAAAAATTCTAATAAATTAAGTATACAGTCAACTCTGCCTAAGTCGAAATTCTTGGGACTGAAGAAAATGCTTCGACTAAGAGAAAATTCGACTTATGAGGGGTCAAAAACAATAGAAAATAAAGGAATGGGACCAAGTACAGACCTTCGACTTAGGCGATTATTCGACTTATGCGACTTCGACTTATGCAGAGTTGACTGTATATTCACTGCTATTGATTTTCATATGATATGAAATAGTAATACTTTCCAGTGGTAATTTGTTTAGGTTACTGGAATCATGCATTTAACTCAATAATGGTAAATGCATGATCAATTAGCAGGCAATTTTCAAAGTCTGGCTTTCCCTTTTTTGAATTCCCAGTATAAGCAATTTGGTTTCATAAGTTTCTCATTACATGCAAATATAACATTCTTGACAACTTTTTAAGCAATAAATATTCAAATTCAGGGTATGTGAAGATGAAACTTTAGTTCATGTACAAGTTATACCATTCAAAATATTACTCAAATACACTGAATTTTAGGTACTGTAAAAATATATTTCAGTGTTGGAAACGGCATGAAGTCCATTTTTAATGTTCACTATTATGACAAGATACATGATACTTATTATGAACAGTACTTCATTAATGCCACAGAAATGTCTACAAGAAAAATGGTTAAAGACAATCACCTAGTCGTTCACATATCTCTTCTTTGTACAAGTTATACCATTCAAAATATTACTCAAATACACTGAATTTTAGGTATTGTAAAAATATATTTCAGTGTTGGAAACGGCATGAAGTCCATTTTTAATGTTCACTATTATGACAAGATACATGATACTTATTATGAACAGTACTTCATTAATGCCACAGAAATGTCCACAAGAAAAATGGTTAAAGACAATCACCTAGTCGTTCACATATCTCTTCTTGCGTGTCGGTTTCATCCTTCTTGTCTAGCAGGACTTGAACAGTTCCCTATGGTTCAATAGACAGACCAAATCAAAAGGGAAGGAAAAAAAAAGAGAAAAAAGTGAAAAGCCTTTCTGATTCGACAAGTTCCTAAGTATTAAAGAGTTATCAAATAAATGCAGTAGAGTATACACCAATTCTAAACACATTTTCTTGATTTTGACTTGGAGACCAAGGACCCTCCCCTACCTCCTTCCCCCAAAAGTGATTCCCTCAAAAATTACAAAACAACAAACCTCTCTCTGTCTTAAAAACACAAGGGAGCAAATCTCTCGTTTTGGGGAAAAAAAATCTTGAAAAAAAAAATGTCAGTGGTGCCTTGTATGAGCCAAACCTAACCTGTCAGATCAATAATTTAAAGAGAAGCTTGACTTCCGGGAAAGGTGACAAATATTTTGTGAGCTTTCTATTTTTATGTCAAGTTTGGAATAACATCATATTAGAAATATCGCTTGAAACAGATTGCTTTTCAAAAGCCCTCATTTTCCAAATATGACCGGAAGCACCTGGGTTGTTTGGCATAAACACATGTGTGTAGTCCCATAAACCCATATCTGTGTATGGTGCATGGGTGTTTCAGCAGGATCAACTTTGATATCTCATCATTTTGACGACTTCAAGACCTCAAGGTACCATCAACTTCATTAAACTTTCTCAATTTCTCTAAAACGGTTTCTTTCACAATGTTATCACATGACCTGGGCCCCGTTTCATAAAAATTGTTATGAATAACAAGTTGTAGTAATTGTTATAAGCTACTGAAATCCTTGCATCTGATTGGCTAAGAGCAAATTTGTCATAGAAATGTGGCAGTTGTTACTGATAACAAGTTTTATGAAACAGGGTCCAGAACTCAAGTGCATCTTGAGTTCCGGGAAAGGTGAAAAATAATTTGTGAGCTTTCTCATTTTTTCCATGTCAATTAGGAAGAATATCATAGTAAAAATGTCCCCTAGAGAGGAGTGCTCTTCAAATGAGCTCATACTGGAAATATGACATGAAAAGCTGAAAAGTTTGGGGGCAACATTCATGACAGATTTTTGTGTGGTCCCATATACTCATTTCTCTGTGCAGTGCAAGTACCTTTTGGGGAAAGTAAGTGAATTTCTTATCAATTCGATAATCTCCAAATCTCATACTAGACACATGTGTTTATATACGACTAATCAGATTCTCCTAGTTGCTTTGGAACAGTTTCTTTCACATTATGATTGCATGACCAGGGCCCATATTCATGAAACCTTAATAAGCTAGTTGTCAACTAATTACATAGGGAAGAGTACACAGTTAGGTTTCATGAATATGGCCCCAGAACTCCAGTTCATCTTGAACACTCTCTCCTAGGAAAATGGTACAAAGTGGCATTCCAACCTTGACAGCCTTTGGGATCTGGTCCACATACTGGGGCTTGATGATGGCCTTCAGGTCATCCTCAAGGATCTTCGTGAAGTAGTTCTGGAGCTCAGACCCGCGGAAGTAGACCAGGATCTGCTGCCAGTCTGGCGGTGCCTGATTAGGAGGGACAGACACAATCATAGGTTTATAACGAAACCAAGGCCTTCATCAATTTATAACCAATAAAATTAGTGATAACTTTAACTATACCTATAAATTGTTGACAGATCAGTTAGGTTCTATGTATGCGGAAATTCAGAAGAAATCAAGTCGGCAATTTCCAGTGTACATGATTGACAAAAGCATCGGTAGCAAAGTCATCATTTGACCAGACACAAATTATACATGAGTTATAAATTGACAATACTCACACTAAAATTTCCTAGATTTGGTTTGAGTTTCCCGGCTAGGATTTTTAGAGCTGTTGACTTGCCAATTCCATTGGTACCGACAAGTCCTAGAACTTCACCTGGTCTGGGGATAGGTAATCTGTGAAGGAAGAAAATTATTCCATCATTTACAGCCTGGTGCGAAATGAAATATCATGTCAAAAGTAGAGAAGGTAGCTTTGTTGGAATCCATGTTGATTTTGGTCTTGTTTCAAGGATATGGGTAATTCCATTGGGTTGGGGCAACTATTGTGACATACCAGAACTTAAATAATGCCTCCGGCACCCACATTCGGTGGGCGGAGGCATAAAAATGTGTCTCATTTAAACATGGCAAATATCTGCTTACGATGACTTCTGCAAGAAAGTGGT
Source organism: Echinometra lucunter (assembly GCA_029962745.1). Taxonomy (NCBI): domain Eukaryota; kingdom Metazoa; phylum Echinodermata; class Echinoidea; order Camarodonta; family Echinometridae; genus Echinometra; species Echinometra lucunter. The sequence continues at coordinate 11,612,515 of CM057161.1, read as the reverse complement.
GTGTCTCACAAAGGCTCACTTCTCAAGCATCACGATGTATTGCAATTTCAGACCCGAGAGTCTACTGCAATTGATATATGACGTGGAGGCAAAAAATAATTTGTGTTGCAACAAATCCATACAAGATTTCCATTTCAAATATAGATTGCTATGGTAGGAGACCTACCTCACATGGAGGCATCAAAATTTAGTTACATCTGGGCCCCGTAACACAAAGATTTGCAATCAATTGCAAAGTTGTAACAGCCAATCAAGACCATAGTTTTATGCGCATCTTGTTCAAAAAGCCGACCCTGGACCAATCAGAATGATTGTTTTAAATTTGCGATCGATCACAAACCTTTGTGTTACGGGCCCCTGAATTGATCTTCATTGTAAAATAAAATGGTTGATACCTATGTTACATGTACATGGTCATTATAATCATCATCATCATCATCATCATCATCATCAGCCCATGAATCCCCTCAGTGTGGAGTCGGGTCTTCTTGTCACAGCCCTCCATTTAGCTCTGTCATGTACTAACTCTAAATCCACTCCATAACAAAGACATCACGTGAGTTGTGCCCCAACTCAATGGCCCAAATGCCATACAAGGTACCAACTCACCTATGAAGCTTGAAGGAGTTTGCATTGTATCTATGCGTTGTATCCTTTTCAAGATTACTGGGTAGATTGATGATATGAATGGCCTCAAACGGACATTTCTGAAAGACAAAGGAAAAACAAGAGATGAAGTTTTCTTCTCTAAAAAAAAATCGTCATCCAGGCTACCCTATATCAAATTGCTTGTCTCGATAACTAGACTTTGAGTATTTATAATTTATAATAAATATAATTAGGAAGATCACAAAATTGTTTGTCACCTTTTCCAAAAACTTGAGCTTTTCTTTAACGTACCTTTACACAAATACCGCATCCAATACACAGCTGTTCTGAGATAAATGCAATTTTGCTGGCTGCGGTCACCTCAATACACAGCTTACCTGAAAGGGGGTGCGGGGAAAAAAAACAACAGAAAATATAGTCAATACTGTGTTTTTTATCATCTATCTAGGAAAACTGCTGCGTATGCACTGTAAATATCAAATATCAAATTTAATTTTCTTACAAAAAGTCAAGCATAGAAGTTGTATATCTGAATTCTGATATGGAAGTGCACAGAATCAATGCTTAACTTTGCCAGATGCAGCTTTTGTTTTCTGGACTTTCAATGATTATTTTCCCTAAGAAATGTCCTAATTTTCAAACACCATATTATTTTCATTTGCTGACTTGGCAATTTTCAAATCCATATTGTAATGTGAATTCAATGTTTATCAGCTTTAATGTAATCTGCAATGTATTTTTTTTCAAGTAAACCTTATCAAATCGTTTCAAATCAGACGGTAGCATGACAAAAATGGATGCAGTTTGCTCTTTCACCTCAAGCATGAGGGGAGCATTTCATGAAGTGTCTTGTCAGTGATCTTTTTTACAGACAAATTTGCTCTTGGCCAATCAGATGCAAGGATTTCGCTGGCTTATAACAGTTGTCAGTATAAATAACTGACAAGACACTTCATAAAATGCTCCCCAGGTATATTTCTTAGGGGGCAAGTTCAAGGAATGTTTGTTAAAAAACACAATTTTCACCATCAGACTAAGGATAAGCGGTCTACTAGGCAAGTCCAAACTAATGTTACACACCAAAATGTAAAATTAATTAGTACAGTATTTCCTATGACTGTATTATGAAAATAGCCCTATTAGACCTGGGAACTCCATGAAATGTGAAGCAAAAAGTTGAATTGATGTCAAAATATATTCACAATGCCATAATACCCGTTTTCATATGGACCCTCAAAATGGCCATAATACACACATACTCAAGCTTTTCAACATACACTCCTCAAGAGTATACAGCATGAAAGCCAAAAACAACAGAAAGCCAAAAATCAAAACAATACAAACAGAAACCAAGCCATTTTGTAGTGACCGACTGTATTCTGTGCCGTCAGAAAGAGTTCATGAGAACGCTTGCATCAATCAGTACCTTCTCCATGCATACTAACCGGCTGGCAGCAAGCATCATCCCCGTTATTTCTGTCAGCTAATCAGAAGCTCCTTATTTTTGGTGTGTTTAATTCCCTTGGTTTCCACTTATATTGTTCTGATTTTCGGCCTTCTATTCGTTCATAAGCTATGCTCTGATGAGTGCATGTCAAAAAACTTTTAGTATGTGTGTGTTCAATACTATTCTCTCATTCCGCAGTACCGCACATCTTACTTTTGACCTTAACCCATAGAGGTACAGTGTCACCTTTAGGAGACGTTTTTGCAGTATCTGTTGGTCCAGAATGTTTGGCAGTACATATCATAAATGAGCAGAAAGAGAAAAATGCACTGACAAATTTGAGCCCATTCCCATTGCTGTATGGTGTGGCATTCTCGAATTAGAGCAGTTTAAGTGTAACTAATCATTAAACTCTTTAAATTGGCAACACAGTGAATAATATATAATCACTATTTCTATGTTCAAATTGGCAATTTCTGATTCAATTTTACAATTATATGTCATTTTGGTTTATGTTATATCCATATTTATTTTTTCAAGCTATGTAAATGTGGAAAAAAATAATTTGTATTGCCAATTTGAGGATTGAAGATGATTAATTTAGACCTCAAGAAAGCTCTGTACTGCTATGGGTTAATACCTTGGACTCGTATTCCTCTCTAAAGGACAGGTTATCGATGTATACTTTTTTCTTACCCATGCGTACAACGGGACATGACTTGCGGCACTCCTGCCGGCATTTCTTGGGCTTGCACTTGTCAGCGTTGACGATAGCTATTCTAGTAAGCTTGTCCGCCATCTCAACGGGACGAGCTGTACTCCGCTATTTAAAGTGAGGAACAGTCCACAAATGGATAGTGGCACGCTGTGAGGAAAATAAAACAAAAACAAATGAAAGAAGATAGAAAAGATAACTTTCAGTTTGGTTCATCCAAAATGCTCTACTCTTCTAATAACAAAGAAACACACCTAACATGTTTTATGACTTGAGCTGAACTAACTTGTATTTTCAACAACAAAAAAATGGCTGCCAAGATGGCTGACAAGAAAGTGCATAACAAAAATATCCAATCAAATGATAGTAAATACAGAGAAATAACCAATAGGGTAAAAGAGTGTGAGTCTGGTTGAATAGTCATGAAAGAGAGGGGAGAGAGAGAGAGAGAGAGAGAGAGTGGTGACAGAGCAGGCAAGGTTGAATGAACAGGGGCAGAACAATAGAAGTGAAGAGCTATACAAAAGGAGAGGAATGTAGGTCAGAAGTGAGTTAAGCAGAACAGAGTGGAAAGATAAATGAACATTAAATAAATAGTTATAAATCAGTAAAATTATAACCTTACAACAGTATTTAAAAAAATGAGAAAGAAAAGGTGGAAATATAAAGGGAAACACAATGGTCACTTTGGCCCATCCATTTTGTTTGTAATATAAATAGAGTGACCTGAACTCTTCTACGAGCACTGCAGAGCAGAAACAGTCAACCAGTGACATTACTCCAAAAGATAGTAAGAAATTCAAAGAGATAGGGAATGGAAACAGAAAAGAAAATTGTCATATTACGAGAGAAAAACAGTTCACCACAAGAAAAGTGGAAAGCCAATGCGGAAGGGAGAAAGAAAGAAAAAAGAAAACACAAAACAAAAAGGTAATTATAGTACCTTTCAGCTTGAGAAAAAAAAAAAAAGAGTCCACCAAATTTGAGTTTAAAAATGAGGGTGTTCTCCGCGGCACATACCCACCGCACATACCATACTGTGCACCCCCCCCCTTACAGCCCACCAGGGCAATGCGTAATGCGAGACAGGATGAACAGATGACATGGATGAAGCGCGCACTAACTGCATGCGCATGCATCAAATGGTTACCGGTGTTTTTCCAATTTCCTAATATTATGCCAACAATCAAAATCAGTTACAACTCATTTATTACTTTTATTATTTTGGCAAGAGTTCCATATGTACCCCCTGCTATTAAAATTAAAAGCTTACCCCGTGCATTTCACATCGGCATCGATTTATTTAGTCAGAAAAATGAGAGCAATGCATCCTGGGAGTTAGACTAATTCCCAAATACCGAACTATCGGTATTTACTTATTCCAATGGAAATTAAACCTCAAACGATATTTTCTAAACTGGCGTAAATATTCAATATTGAATGACAAGCGCTGTTAAACCAAAACAACAACAACAACGCTTACAATCAATATGAGACCCTTCACTTCCAGCAATCTCTCGCTAGCACAATAGGTAGCGCGTAGGTCTTGAGAGGTAACAGTTACTTGTTAGATCTAACAGTTAGATGTCCCGGGTTCGAGTCACGTCGTCAGGTATGGTAAGTCAAGAAAAAACAGAGTTAAGATTAAGAAGAAAAAAGTGGAAACTACGGTGTTTCTGAACTTTTTTTTTTTTAGCAGGGGGGTACATGGAACTCTTTCCATTATTTTCACCACACACAGCTGTGATGTCGCAACACTCACGTCAGCAAAATTAAATATGTAGACGCACATACATCCACGATTCATTCATTCATTCATTCATTCACAATGGGGTTCCATTCATTCACTACACAGAAACCGCGCGTTATTTTGCTGAGCGACTATCGTCCGCGAGAATCATCCTACACTCATAATTCAACAACAGAAGTTTACCTTGAGAAGGAGCGATATCCTTCTACCAGGCCTTCTACCTTCTACCCCAGTACTAAAATTGGCAAAGATGTCTACTTATTCGAGTGGTTTTGCTTTAATCAGGTAACAGATTGCCTCTGTCTATATGTTGCCAGTGCACATGTATCAGCATCAAATAAAACCTGTCAAGAGATGGCGCTCTTTCAGAATGACTCTTATAAGAAGTTATTTGGAGCTTGGATCTAAGAGAGAAAAGAAAATCTCGCTAGCTAGTAATAATAGCTGTGAGAATCTTGTCAGTTGAATAAAAGGGGGAAATACACCCACACCCACACACACCCACGCACACCCACACACACACACCCACACCCACACACACGTACACGCACGTATGAACGCCAATGCCTTAACCACTAGACCACGGAGAAGGGCCAGTGGTTTCGGCGACTCCAAATTCGCTTAACCGACAGATTGACAAATCTTCAACCCTCACTAATTAACTCCTTTGTCGGTGGCAGATGAATTTCGAACAGTGGTCTAGTGGTTAAGGCATTGGCGTTCATAGCCAAAGGCCCGGGTTCGATTCCCGGCGGAGGCATTTTTTCAACCTTTGCACAATTTCCAAAATGGTAGGACAGCTCTGGGCTGCGTTTCACGAAACCGTCATAAGTCTAACTTCTTGGACATCCCATTGAAACGCGTGTTGTAGAATTAACACGCGTTTCTATGGGATGTCCATGAACTTAGACTTACGATGGTTTCGTGAAACGCAGCCCAGGGATTAATTCATTCTACGCTATTATTCTCTCAATTGATCTCACATATATATATAGACCTATATATATAAAATCATAGCTGGTTTGAGATGAGAACATGGGTGTCGATTTGTGTTCGTGGTTGGGGGGGGGGGGGGGTGATTGATGCCGAATATCCCCGATGATCCTCCAATTAACCACACAAGAAATTGTTTTCAAACTATATCGCAAGGTAGATCCTCATTACTTGAATGGGATGTTAAGGGACCTCGTTTTTCTTCTCCTTTTTTTTTATAGTTTATGAGCCACCCTGATTCTTTTTTTGCGATTTTGAATCTCCAAGTTCTTGCTACAGAAATATTATTTTGTCATCAAAATATATATTTGGCAACCTTGCTACCACATATGACTATTTTATCACCTCGCTGTTGCAATTGTTTACTGTGAAAACCACCCTGTTTCTGCATATAATACGAGCGAGCGAAGCGAGCGAGAAAAAACACACTCTTTTGGTGATGAAATATTATTTCTTCATCAAAATACGCCAATAGACCTCTGAGATATTTCACGTCGCGGCCAAATATAACTCTGTTCTAACACCTCGCTGGTCCAATATTTTACTGTTCAAAAACCAACCTGTTTAAAAATATTACGAGCGAAGCGAGAGAGGAAGAACACACTCTTTTGAAGATAAAATATTATTCCGTCGTCAAAATACACTTAAGGCCTATAAGATGATGTAAATTACATATTCGGCCAGTTCGCTTGCATGCCCAATTCGTTTTCCTTCGAGGATACTTTGACCCTAGCTGCAAAAATATTGTGATATTCGGGCATGATACTGAGGGAATAAGAGTGCGTGCTGCTCGAAAATATCATGTTTCCAGATTTTATGAGCGAGCGAGAAGAAAATGGATATTCAAAATGCTGAGAATCGGTTCTTGTGTATTGTTACTCCATTCTCATGATTTTAGTAATATACATTTTATCGGCATCTTCCTTTCTCATGTTTGGTATGATAGGAATAGGCTGTTGGTAACAGGCCAATACGTCCGAGAATTTTTTTTTTCTGTTTCAGGTCTTCTCGCTGTTCGACTCCTTGCAGTTATATTACAAACAATTTGTGACTAAAAGAATAGTACAACATAACAAAGATGAGATGCAAACCAGTTTTCTTTCGTAAGAATAGTAAAACCGGCAATGGTTAAGATACTTAAAATGTGAGTAGAACAATAATAAAACATTCATAGAGAGACAAGATGCGTTCCTGTTTCCTGTTATAAAGATAGTACTATAATGTCATTGGTTGAGTTACTTAAAAGGCGAGCAAGCGAAGCGAGCGAGAGCTTCCAGGTTTTTCTTTTTCTTGTTTATGTTTTCTCTACTCCTTTTTCCTTTGTTCTGTTTTATTTTATTTTGTTTTTTCTTAAGGATATTTATAGGGGTCATGTTTTTGTTTTTGTTTTTCTGTTAATGGTTAATTATTGGGGGGGGGGGATAATATAGGCCACCCCTACCCAAAATATTGGAGGGATACATCCCCCAATCCCCCCCCCTGGATCGACACCCATGGATGAGAACATCTTCAGAGAAGTGGAGAGATATAGATACACATTATCGAGAGGCCTAGAAGTCACCTCCTTCAAGAAAAAAAAAATCAAGCCAGATTTAAGAGGATAAGGATAAATAAAATTAGTAATGCTATATCGCGGCCGTTGGAGAAGGGTGGATAAATTTTAGAGGCATGACCTCGGCATGAAACCTGACTTCTAAGGCTTACTACTGGATAAATGGCAGATAACAAGATCGTTGAATGGAGGTGATGTGGAAGGAGGGGGTCGTAACTTCTTAATTGTTTTTCTTTTTCTCTCTTTATCCTTCAAGCGGGGGGGGGGGGGGTGGGTGATAGTGCCTAGCCCCTGTCCCCTGTGCCCCCAGAGTGGAGAAGTCTTATTCCTCAGCCAACAGCATTGCAGGGGTTCTCATGTTAATACTTGGTGTCTGGTAGGGAATAGACCAATTTCACGGCCGGTTTATGTATTTGGCCCTCTATCGGCGACGCCATTGCTGCTGTGGGCAAGCGCGCTGACCGCGATTGGCTCTGTGTACAAAATGAATGTAAGATATGAGATATGCCCCGATATTGTTCCATTTACTTTATTCTAGATCAATAAAATAAAGCATGGATACATGGGTAGATGAGGTAAGACAATGGTCATATCTGACGGATGAAGGTATGATGCATTTTTGTAATTTCAATGGTTTTTCAACTTAGTTTTGTCAGTAAAAGTTCGATTGCAGCATAGAAGCCGTAGTAAACGGGAGCCCTAAATCTTACCCTGTTTACAAAGTCAAGTTTTCACTCATTAAATTTTACGCCAAAGTACATAATGATAATGTTTCTTGACTTAAAAGTCCCTTCTGTTGATGTTTTTACCCACTGGCGACGAATTCCTTCACATTGCTTACGGAAACCTGTGTAGGGAGTACGGCTTCTCACACAAACAGGCTTCATGAGTCAAAAGCGAGAGAATTTCGCACTCAGTTAGCTTCCATTTTTTAAACTTTCTCTAATCCTTGTGGCATTTGAGCACCGCACAGCTGCGACCTGAACTTCCCTGATAATTTCTCATTGCAAATATTAAAATAAATCTGCATATACTGGTCAAAATAGACAAAAAATCGAACGAATGTACATAACGCGCTATTGACTTGTGTACTATAAAAGTTGGAGCGCCCACCGCAGTATGTCGAACTGTGTCGAA
>CM057161.1:11580127-11603812 GCA_029962745.1 Echinometra lucunter | reverse complement strand
GAATGAAACGTAAAATGCACTTGGTGAGCCTGATGTCACAGTTGGTATGTACTTGCTGCGATTAAGATGAATATTCAGTTCAGTTCCACAATAACTGGTGGCCAGTGTATAATTTTTTGTGACTTTCCCATTCCTGAAGAGTAAAAATTCAATTCTTTTCTAAAATGTTGAAGTTAATGCCACTGCTTTACTGAGAATGACAAAATATTTTGGTTGTACAAGGATCTCTTGTATTGTGTACCTCTGATTTCATGTGGACATGTGCCCACCAGAAATTGGATGAATTTCAGTTATCTTTTTAAAGTCTCTTAAATACAAAACAAGAATTTGCGCATGGCATTCTATTTATATTCATATGTTGTGAAACATATCTTTCAGGTTTATGAAAATAAGAAAGGATAGCTTTGTGTACATTAGTGAAATAACGATAGATGTGTTGTGGATTATTTTTTTGTTGAAGTTATTTTCCTCAACACAAATATGGGTTTATTTTTTTAAATTAAATAAATCATCTACAATTTTACTTACAATTGTGTTTAAAAATGTCATAACCACATTTCCTTGGAACTATTACATCATGATGAAAGGGAGATTAACAAATTTCCATGAAGGAAAGGAATGTTGATTTCAAGAATGACTTGTTGCCGGATAAAATAATGACATTTCCTCTGCTTGACACTCATTTCAGAATACATGTATAGCTGTAGTAAACCACAATATTTAAATCTGTAAACTTTATACTTATTATGTGTCATTGAAATGTTAGTCTTTATTTGTATCCATTCTTTTCTTCTGTTAGTAAAAAATATGTATTGATGAAATGCAAAGTATGCCTTTCTTTGAATGCACACGATGCAGCAGTACCACACCTTCTAAGTACAAATGTGAAGACAGAAATACAGATGTATGGGACTACACTTCATGTGGTGTGTAGTACAGTTCCCTGATCATGTAGAGATTGAAAAGACTTTCTTGTAAAAGATAGAAAAATAGCCCGTGAAAAGTCCTAAAAAGTAAAGAATAATGACATTTTACAACAATCAAAATGGTGTGTCTTTGTAAGTATAATCAAAGAAAGAATCTGTCTATTCTAATTAAAACTGTGTGCATGCAATGAATATTTGTCTGGATTTGTAATATGTATTGTTTCTTAGTATAACCAGTATATATAGAGAGAAAGAGAGAGAGAGAGATAATGTGATGAAGAAATTGAGGAGAATATGCCAGTAAGATTATGAAAAGAGACACGAGGCGAGAGGGAGAAAAAAAATGGTAATAATACTGTAGAACCTGGATATAAAGGAAACACTGTAACCCATTCGTGACAGGGGTCCACATTTTGTGGTTTGGCCTAATAACTTTTGATGCAAAGCCCTAAAAATCATTCCAAATACATGAGCAGAAAGAGCAAAAAACATCTACACAAACTGTGCCCATTTTGGTTGCGTCAATATTCATTGTTTGATGCTGACATTTTTTTAAAGGAAAATAAGCATTAAAATCCTTAAATTGGCAATGTGATAGAAAGTTTAAAATCACCATTTCCCCTGCAAATTGGCACTTTTTGACTTATCGTAATTTCTGTCAATTTATATTCATTTCGATACATGACGTTTTATAAGAAAAATGTAGCAATAAATAAAATGTTGTGTGCCAATTTGAAGAATAACAGCTGATCAGATAAGGCTTTAAAATAATTCCTGTCACAGATGGGGTTTAAAGTAACTCTTATGCAACAAGGGGATTTCTTCAGTCTGAAGTTTAACATCTTCTCTTTATACAGCATGGAAATAAAGGAGGGGAAGAAAATAAAGAAGATGGACAGAAAAACTAAAGTCCTTTACAATTGGATGATGATTATTACGATTAGATGATATTGGTTACTATTACGATCATTTGGTTGCTCACTTTTCATTGCATTCACGGTTTCTGCTCCTCATACACCTCATCTCTTTAATCCCAAACTACACCCCTTGAGATTTCTACGTTCATCCAGTTCCAACTCCCTTGTGATCCCCAAAATTGCTCAAACTTGGGGGGGAAAGATCATTTGCTTACTCAAGTTTCTAAATTATGGATAGCCTTCCTGAAGACATCAGAAGTGTTCATTCCCCTGACTCTTTTAAAATCATCTCAAAACATTTCTTTTCCATTCTTGATCATTTACATGTACACGCACCTTGAGCACTCCACAGAGTGGATTTGGCGCGATATAAGTTATGCATATCATCATCACATCATCATCATCATCATCATCATCATCATCATCATCATTCGGCCATAGAATTAGAAATGAACAGGTATACAAAGTAAACGGAATAAGTACAATTAAATTTAGAATTAATAGAGAAAGAGATGGAAATGTGAAGCAGAGAGAAGAGGAAAGAAATGGCTACCTCTGGGCCGGGTTCACTACTGCCAGAATTGTGACTTCCATCAACAAGACACAAGTTGCAATAACAGAGGTAATTATATTTCACAACTGGCATGTGTGGCATTATAACAATTTATGAATCAACCTCGATGAAGTAGTGATTTTTTTCTGAATAGTATGAACAAATATCATTTTTGCCTTCTTAAATTTCCAAGATAGTTTTGATGGCCAAGACCTAGAAGAGAAATACCAGTTTTCTTGAGATGTGGTACACATTGGGTCATCCCTAGCCTTTAATCACGGTGGCCTGCTGGCTCTTTTTCGTCGCTCTTTCCAGCTCTCTCTCCTCGAAAGCCGGAGAATATGTCTGTTATTGTAAGACTAGTCAACACAGCAGGCCGCCCTTACTCACTCATAAGCGTGTTGTTGTTGTTTTAGTTTAGTTGTAGCCTTTAAACATTTTCGTATGAAAAAATTCAAAGCTGTGAATAAACTAAAACAACTACACGAGGACGAGTGAATAAAGGTGGCCGGCACCCCATGACTAGTCTCGGAATCACAGACGTAATTTGGGGGCAGCACAGGTAAATAGCAAAGAAAGAGCTAGCAGGCCAACGTGATTAAAGGCTAGGTCATCCCAAGTTCGATGTACTGCTCAGAAGCCACCTTATCAAGACAATTTTTAAAAGGCACACATACAATGTAGATATATAATGGAATAATATCCTTGGAATGATGTTTGATAGTACATGTGATTGCAACAAGGGAAGTGCAATATCAAAATGCAGAGTGCAAGAATACAAAACAAGGATAACAAAGACAAATACATGACTCTCAATGTATACTGTACATACATAGTTTTATTCATGGATTTGATCCAACTGAATTTGCAATTAACACATTCAACTTGATGTTACTACTTTTATTCTCCAGTTGAGTTTTAAATAAAAATTCAAATTACAGAAACAGGAAGTTACACAGGTGAATCATTACATAAAGGTAAATAAAACAATGTAGCAGATTTTATAACCAAGCACGAAAAGGGGATGCATGAACTAACTAGAATCTTCACTTATAATCAATTTCATGATGGATTAAGCTCATATTATGATTCAACTGCTAATACAGAAATGGACAGGATAAAGGATACCGGCAGGCCTTAAATTCAGTTTATTTTAGGGCAAGGCCACTTTTCTGTAGGGCACGAGGTTCCACTGTACTAACATTTCGTGAGATGAGTAATAATTTGGGGGATTTAAGAACACGGCAGTGAACACACACATACTCAGACTTTTCGACTTGTAACAAATGTGCGTACCACAGCAGACAGCGCCAATTTGGCTACTGCTCACCGTTTACTGAACCAAGAGTGCGTGGACAGTACTGTTTATCTTGGTTCAAAGTACTCAGCCGAGTGAGAAGCTTCACACGTGCGCATGCTCGAAGCGGGATACAGTCAGCTCACTGATCCTATTCTGTGCCGTCAGAAAGAGTTTGTGAGAACTCTCATATTACTTCAGTAATTCCGTGATTATAAACCATCTGACAGCCAATCACAGCTCGTCATATTCGCGATTAGTTCCCTTGTTCCCATTATATTGTTTTGATTTTCTGCTTTCTGTTCATTCATGCTATTTACTCTGACAAGTGCATGTTTGAAAGCTTACGTATGTGTGTGTGTGCAATGCTATTTTCCAATTTTGCAGTTCAAAGCATGCATTAAGAATACAAAAAAAGGTTTCTAATTTCACTTGGCATCTGACCATCAATAAGTTATTCTGGAAAAACATACAGATATTGCGCAGGACCAGAAGGGCATATAGCTGCATGAAAGGATCTGAATATGCCCTTCCAGATTTTACCAAATACCTTTCCCAGAAAATACGTCTAAAAATGGCTACAAATACCACTGTCTTCCACATGTATGGTTATCTCCCTTTATAATCTCTCTCCATCTCTCTCTCTCTCTTCAAAGTAACGATGTCCAGCAAAGTCTCCCATAAGAGAGGGAAAAAAAAATCATCATTTACTGCATCCACGTTTGCAAGCTCTTTTCGTTCACAGTTCATACAAAGATCCTTTTGGGCTTGCCACTGCTATTTGACCTGTTTCATATGCCATAGACCATCGTTGAGATAATGGATGTTGTCAATCCCAATACCCTTGTTGACGTTTTTGCTAGAAAAGAAAGGAAATGACAAAGATATTAGGCATAAGCCAAGATCCTGGCTGAAAAAGAAAAGGATACTACATGTATATTACTTCACATAGAAATGTGACATTTTCTTGGTTATAAGTGAAATGAAAAATGTTGGATACTCAAGGTGATTTTCAGCCAAATTATTCACTACTTGTACATGAATGAAATAAGTGATTTGGAAAATCCTCCCAGGCTAAGCCCTGATGATAACTGTATACAAAAACATCTAATTTAAGCTGAATAACACTGAACTGCAGCATGGTTTTCTTTGAAAATTACCGTTTCTATCAAGCGAACAGTTCTAAGATCTGTTCAGATTCACATAAGGCTTGTTCAGATATTGGGGAGGGGGGGGGGCACAGGGTTTTTTTAAAGCTTGGTTATTTGTGTACAAATGAATGGCAATGATGCAACAAAGGATTGTGCTTAAAATGTCTTGCATTCATTCACTTAAACATGCTTAAAAACCCTCTTGGAAAAACCACCGTGGTCCCCCCCCCCCCCCCCCCATTATTTGACAGGCCTTTCCTGTGAATCCACAAATAAAATGGATTTCTTTACGTTCATTCTTGAATCTTTAAAACTTAATAATCACATGAACACCAACTTACATCTCTTCAGAAGACATCTTCATGAGGCCTATTGAGAGAGCATGTTGTTTGCCTTCTGCCATTATTGCCTGCGAGGAGAGGGTGTGTTAAGGGAAAAAAACTGCAGCAATAGGTACATGAAAGGTATCCATTGCTACATATAAGCAGTCAGAGCCCACCGCACACCATACAATCTGACTGGTCTGTGACCGGACTGTGACTGAGTGAGAGGACATGAATCGCAGGGCAGTCACAAGCCTCAACATCTTGCAATCCGACTTTTCATATACATCGTCTGATTGGCTGGAAGTTGGATTGGCCCTGCGACCCAGTTGTCGAGATTCACATGTCAAATTCTTATGATCGCCGTTGTGTGATTTGTCTCTGACTGGTCTGCGACTCACAAGCTGACAAGAAGTGTGACATCACATCTCCTCTCACTCGGTCGCAGACCGGTCACAGACCAGTCGGATCATAAGGTGTGCAGTGGGCTTAAATCATACTTCGAAGGGTTGATTACAAAACTGCCTACTCATAACGGAAGTGATTGAATATTTTATCTCATGAAATGTATATCTGATTTGTTTCATTTGATTAGATGACTAAATTGTCGTTTAGAAACCATATTCATTTAAACTGATTCAAAACCCTTTATCTTTTATTTTGATTTAGGTTAATCAAATTGACCATGCAGTCAATCTTAGGTTTACATCCATTTTCTTTAAAACTTGGCAAAGGCAAGTATGATCGGAATTAGGATAGATGCTACTATGAAGCTGTTCATTGCCAGATTACTGCTCAGTGTCAAATTAAAAAAAAACATGATATGCTAATATATCATTGGAGTAATACATGTATAATTAAATCTATGTAATGATAGCAATGACATTCAGGGTCAAATCTGTGTTTCCTTTTTTGACCCATCACCTACAAGAACCATATGGTTCATGTATTAAGTCTATGGGAATTAAAGAATTCAGTAGTCGATGGGTTCAGACCAGGCCCCTAAAGCTCCGCCATTTTGTCCAAATTCATTAGAAGGCCGACCTAAGCACCCATCAATATTCATGATCAAAATGAATAATTTATTTTGTAAGATGCTTCCAAGCAGCTCGCGTTTGTACACATTTTTGAAACATTACGCCCATCAGCTATCCGCATGGGCAATGAATGCATAATAAATGTGCAACAAATGCGCAACAAACGTGCATTAAATCAAAGTGTCACTATAATTGATAAATGCAATAGATATGAATAAGGCAACAGTGTTATCGATATTGTGGCGATAATGGGTGCTTATAAGCCCCTTCAAATAATCCAAAAGAGGCAAGGCTTAATGCCATTTGGGTAAGACATCCGCGTGTGCTGCTTTACGTCCAGTAAATTTATCATATGATGGGCGGCAAAAAGTCACAGAAATCATTGGCTTGTGCAAATATCATTTCTATATCTTCATTCTACATATTCCAAAGTTGATTTGTGGAGAAAATTACGACGGGTGAATGTCAGCAATGCATATTTCCAGGTCGATATCAATGCCGGTGTCAAATTTTGTTCTGAAAAATGAAGGGGTCCTAAAGCTACGCACATGCAATAAGTGAATGCAAATCTTGATATTGAAATTGACTGTGTGTATCGCGTGTGTATTTTAGCCTGATTTGAACGCGTTGCATTGCGCGTCTATGTGATTTGTATGGTGCGTAGGTTTAGGGCCCCCGACCATATGTATAATGGTTAAGACAACCACAACTGTAACTGCACAACTATAGATCTACAAGAGTTTGCAAATGGACAAGGATACAACAATTCCATCTTTCTCAGCCGGAGCTAGATCAGCCCCTGGGGAAGTGAGACCTGGACACATGATGTTAGCACCACTCAGGACAAAACGTATAGCTCCCTTGTCAACCTGTTGCCATGGTAATATTGTCGGATCTGTAAATGAAAAGGGGGTGGAATAGGGTTCTTGATGAGGCTTGAAATTCAGAAAGGAGTTGATGGACTATCGAAAGAAAGTAACGGTCACACGTTGTTAAATCCATGTTATATTTCAGATTAGTGTAAGACATTTCCACAAAAAAATTGCATTATGGTTTTATCTTTCTCGGAGAGAAAGATTTCATGTCTGATATGAAGACATAGTGAAAAACAATTTACAATGTATTAGTTTTCAAACTTCTACACACACATATTGCTCTGTATTCAAGTGGATATACAGTTATCTCTTTCCATATACATTATGTTCACTCAAATCATTATTGCATTATGGAATTACGGTAAGTATGTTATATTATTAACCATTATCATTACCACTGCTATTAACTCCAAAACAGACCAGGAAACTTACATTTATGTAACAGCCTGAGAGTAGGCATGTAGGGCCCGTCTCGTTGCTTGAAGAAAACTGGTTCCCCTCCAACAGCAATGATCTCTATTCTCTCATGGCTTCATAGGTGAAATCAAATTAAGCAAAGAAAACAGATTGTAAAATGGAAGTCAGCAGCATGGATTCAACAACACAGATGGACACCAAAGGATATATGTGACCCGTCACGTCAAAATCAGACAGAAGTCGCATTTTTTCAAATGTCATATTTTGAATGATTATGATTCCCCATTTCTCAAGCTTTAATTTGATATATAGCTCAAGCTAAGGGGTAGAGTATTTGTTGAGATAATTGCCGTTAAACCCCGAGAAGGCGGGGGCTCTGGAAAAGTATTTCTTCGAGAAAAACGCTTTTAAAGTTTGACTTCCGTTTTGTCTTCACGAGGCATTTTCCAACGGGTAATGTCAAATTCATTCTGGAAAAGGCCTTAGCAACCGTTCATGAAATGGAATAAAAAATGCTTTTCCTGATTCTATAGTATTTCTACTCACTAAAAACATAAGTTTTGAATTGTTTCGGTCACGAATTATATTGTTTTTCATGCGAAAAAGACGAGTTGTTTTACGGCTCCGAAAAGCTTCCCGCCGAGAATCGCAGCCGTATTACTCTGCTATTGTGCGTTGCGGGCCTTTCGGGGCAGTCATGGCGTGGGGCCTTCTCTCTTCCAGAATCCGCGCTTTGTTTTCTCAACAAAGAGTGTAATTTGGATAAACCGGGATAAAGCACCGCGAGGCTTGGAAAAGATTTGTCTCTCTTGCCACTGTGATTTCAGTCGACCTGTTATCACTTTGAAAGCGAATTGCAGATAAAATGACGGTCCATTTTTCAACCGCCAGCGTCATTAACGTAGTACCCCCACTATCTCCTCCACATTAACAATTTTACACCGCATTTATCAAACGCCCATACACCCAAACACCTATGTCGCTTCGTCTTCTTCTTTTCTTCTTCTGCTTCTTCTTCTCCTCCTTCTTCTTCTTCTTTTCTCCTTTTTCGACCTCCTCTCTCTTGCTCTCTCCCTCTTAAACTCTATCGTTCCTTCAAGCCAACAAGTGAAATGACGAGAACGAGTTCGAGTATTATTTGGCGGAAATCTTCCTTATGAACGTTTATTTACCCCAGGGTTGGTGAGAGTGTCCCCTAATTCAACAAAATTATCGTTACATTTCTTTTCTCCACTTTTAAAAATGGCTAATAGTCATTAACCAATAAAAAAAAGTGACATGTCTATACAAGTTTGTGTTCTCCTTCCGAATCATCTTCTTGTTGACCCAGTTCCTTTTCTTTCTTTCACCTCTCAACAACAAAAAAAAAAAACCAACAAAAAAAATGCAATAGAACTCGCAGCCGGTTCGTGAACTTACAAGTTTTTGTACGTGATTGATTTTACCTTCTTTTTTGTGTTCTCTACTAAAGAAAATACTCGTGTTCACTGAAAAGCCATCTTGTGGAGTTTTTAAATCAATCTTTCTTTTGAATGTGCTTTCTGGGTCTTTTTTTTAAAGCCACTGATGCGAAGTGAGAAGAGCATGATCATGGACAGAATAATGGTTATCTTCACTATACCCTTCTTAATTTTGATTTCAATAAAAATTAATCCACGGTCCACTACCTTTTGAAAACTTATTTTCCTTACTTTCTTTTAGCGTCACTCTAGATCTATTATTCCTCATCATTCCCGGCCTGGCCCTATCGATCGCCACCCCCGCCCTTGCCATAGAATTCGCTGCCCGCGTTAAAGGCTTTGATCACAATACTAAAAGCTATACCTTTGTTCTGTCTTTCTAAAACCCGGAAGGGGAGGGGAGGGGTATAGGTCCTTCTGGTTATCCTTTCTTTGTCCTCTTTTTTAGCTTTTAAAAGTCATAAAACACTAAGCAATGCTCAAGCCTTTTGAAAACTTCTTTCCTTCCTTTCTTATGTCGCAGTCACACGAACGAAACCGACTCCAGACCGATCAAAACTATTACGTTATTTTCAATGACATGCCATTGGTCGGTTTGGAGTCAGTTTCGTTGGTGTGACTGCGACATTAGCGTTTCATCGTCCTCCCTGCCCGGCCCCATCTCGACCCTCACTCACACCCTTGCCCTTGGATTCCTTGTTCAATACTGTCATTTATTTATTTTATACTTTCCCCGGGTTTATTGATATGAGTCATTAACCTCTTTCCAGAAAAATACCTTTCTTTTCAATGACTGTTAAAATTTTTTGCTAAAGTTTATAACCGAAAGCGTCATTATTTAACGTACCACCGCCACAATTCTTCTCCACAATAAACGTTTTCACCAAACTTGTGAGACGCCCAATACACCAAAACACATTCTTCTTTTTCTTTTTCTTCTTCTTCTTCTTCTTCTTCTTCTTCTTCCTTTTCTCCTCATCCTTCTTTTTTTTTCTCCCTCTCTATTGTTTCTCCACGCTATCTGTTACGGAAACGAGTTCGAGCATTATTCAAAGGCGACGTATATTTTATCATGTTTATCTCCAAGTTTATTTGGCCAATTTTTGCAAGAGTATAGGCCTATAGTTTCTTCGGTTAAGCTACATTTTTTCTTCATAAAAACGCAACCAAAGAAACGCAACCAAAGACCTCTGTCTTCTCGACACCGTCTTCTCCTTTCTCCTTATTCTTCCTCTCCGCTTTTTTATCTGTAGTCCCATTTTCTATTTCTTCTCTGCCCGATTTAAATAAGCTACACTCAGTACACTGAGTATTTGGCAGTTTGGTGTTTTTAAATGATTAGAAATAACACTAGCAAATTCCTTTAATTCAACATAAAACAAAAAATCACTTCTTTTTAACTGTGTAGCGTTTTAAATCGATCTTTTTTGTAGAACGTGCTATCTGGTTTTTTAGACACTGATGTGAAGAGAAAAGAGCAGGATCATGAACAGGATAATGGTTATTTTCACTATACCCATCTTCATTTCAATTTTCAATAAAATTTAATCCATAAAGTCAACCGCCTTTTGAAAACGCTTTTCCTTACTTTCTTTTAGAGGTCACTCTAGATCTATTATCCCCATCCCACCCCACCCTTACTATAGAATTCCCTGCCATTTGTGGATGTATAAAGGCACGGCTTTGATCAGAATCGCTGAAAGCTATAGCTTTGTTCTCTCTTTCTAAAGCCCGGAAGGGGGAGAGGAGGGGTAGGTCCCGGGGTTAGGTCCTTTTGGTTGTCTTTCCGATGTCCTCGTGTTGATAGCTTTTATACATCATAAAACACTCGAGGCTTTTTGAAAACTTCTTTCCTTCCTAAGTGTTTCACTCTTTTATCCACGCGTTTACTTATCTTCCTCCCGACCAGGCCCCATCCCGACCCACAAACACCCTTGCCCATGGATTCCTTGTTCAATACTGTCATCCATTTTATTTTACACTTTCCGGGGAATTTGCAAATGTTCAAGAGAGCCCTTACCAACCATGCCAAACCTAAATACCGAAGTAATTTTGACGAGCTTTTTACTTTCTTTCTCTTCTTTAGTCTATTCCGTTAACTTCTCCACCACCAAACCACAACCAAGACTTTGTCTTATTAGTTTGATTTCGGTCTAAAATCACGCAACAATAATCATGGACATTATTTTACACAGACCGCCCCCTCCCCTCCTTTGGTAATTTCTCTTTCTTTTCCCCCTCTATCTCTTTCTGTCTCCCCCTTTCTCTCTCTCTTGTTCTTTCATTTCAATCTGGCATCATGTTAAAATTTGAATTTAAATAAAACGGATTACATGTCTTAATCAAGGTTTGTCCATTTTCTCAATTCTCGTAAACACGAGTTTAGAAGAAGGGCATGACTTGTATGCGAGTTGTACTTCTTTCCGTTTAATCATTTACCCCTATTCAGAAAAATAATTACTTTTATTTTTCATCACTGTTCAAAAATTCTATAAAAGTTTCCATTTTCAAAAAGTAACAACACACGACGAGACACATCTTTGTTATCTCCGTCAAAATAATAGTAATCCCAACCCGCTCAGGTTTTCCTTTTTTTCTTTGCTAAATCGCGTTTTCGCTTTTGAAAAACCACACAACATTGCGTCATTCTTTGCTGAGATCACGTGACTATGAATGGCCAATTAGCGAAGGCGTGTGTCGCTAGGGGGCGGAGCTTAGCGCGGAGCCAAATTTGATCTTTGGATCTCGCTCGTGTGTCCGAAAAAGATCTGACTGACCGAAAAAAACACTCGCAGAAAAATTGCTTTTTCGACCCTTTCCCTTTATTGTTTTCGCTAGATTTTTTTACAGAGCATACTTGAAACATGGAAGATCCAGAAAATAAAGAAAACAAAATTTCGAAAATTTTGGAGTTTTTTACTATTTTGCCCATTTTCTCGACTTCTCTTCGCGCGACTTCTGTCTGATTTTGTTGTGACGAGTCACATATGACAGAGTTGCACATTTTGGGCACTTTAGAACCCTGTAGGAACTGCCAACAATACAAGTTGAATTTAAAGCCACTAGTGGCACTTAACTTTTGGTTCATCTGGTGGCAAACCTCCAAGTTTCTTATAGTGTTCACATTTAGCACAGTAAACCACATATGCATTAACGTGACTACGCTAAAACAAAAGAGAATTTTGCCAAGAGTTGCACAGAAAACTATTGTACTGACTTTGTAGGCATTTGATTGGTCCATACCTTTTTGTCACCAGAAGGCAAAGAAGATAATCTTTTCCTCCTCTTTGTTTTGTTATTCTGCCTCTTCACTTAGATCTACAGGTAAAAAAAAAAATGTGGGGTAACCGCTTCCTTTTTTTTTAGTGCAACATAAACATAAAACTGACTTGAAAGAAAGCATTGACAGGAACAAAGATTTTATCAGAAAAGACATTTAATGGAGCAGTGATAAATAACTTTCTCCAACTTACCATTTGATAAGATTGTAGGACTCCTTCTTTGGTAGGATTTGATCTTGAAATTCTTCTAATCCTGGATATGCCTCGACCAAGTTTGCCCGGATGCCACGGATGACAGAGGACTTCATTTGTGTCACACCAGACACATTTTCTTTTGCATCAAACCTGTAAGAAAAGGAAAACAGAGAACGTACAGATATCTCAGACAAAAGTAAATTTTTTATAAAAAAAAAAAAAGAGCAAAATTCAGATTTCTGTTGAAAAAGAAAAGAAAGAAAGAAAAAAAAAAATACAAACAGTAACTCACTGACGTTCTGCCAAAAAGAGAGAGGAAAAACTGAGGCCTAATTTTCAGTTTCAAAACTCTTCATCTATCTGCATAAGTGGGCAGATACGGTCATGAGCCACTCATCCTATGTACTCGGTCAATGAATTGACCTCGTCCCCCAAATGTGACAAGTCTGTACCGAAACTACATAGCATGCTTTTTTGTTGGTTACTCGACAACATGCTGTCGACCTACGAGTCTGATAAGTGTCAGTTTTCTTCTTAAAATTCACCATTTTCAGTTCATTCATCAGATATGAAGCAGGAAGGGGAAAATTGAGAGCCTCAGGAACATTGCTGGTAAGTAAAATCAAAACTTTTCTTCTCTTTCATAGAAAATCTAAGTCAATGTATTTCGCGTTCCCTTTGACAATTTGTTTCACTATCCAAAACGCCGTTCAGACCTACGGGTGGTCATGAGCTTATTACAGCAAGGTCAACAAAATGACCCAACATGATCATTCATATGCCAGCTAATTTGCCACACATTTTTACAATTTGTTTTTCCTCATATTTTGATGAGATTATTGACACTCTTACTTTTCTGAATACCAGAAATAATTAAAGATCAAGCACCAGAGGAATACACAAGGAATCTCTTGTTCCGTTTCAAGAAAAAATATAATAAAGAAACTATCGTCTTGCGGCTGCATGCAGCTGCCTACACGGGTCTAGACTCCAGCGCACGTCATGCGGCTTGCACCGGGGCAGACAGCTCGAACACTCCGCTCACATAACTCCATAACACGCACTAACATTCAACTACATCTAGATCTATGCCGAGACACATTCAACATTTTTTGCGGTGCTAAATGGAATATTTAAAAATAGGAAAAAAAATCCACTCACTTTTTAAACATCCTCTCACGTGATTTGTCTGTTTACCATGTGAAATATAAGAAAACACAGATGAACTTGTCGGCCGGTCTGTTGGTTGCTAAAATCTCTTTCATTCCCAATTAATTACCCAGCTCAATTACCCAGAGTGGATTTATAAATCCACTCTGCAATTACCAGTCGAGTGCCCTCTTTCGGATCAGACATTATAACATGCAGCATAGCAGAATTAATAAAGAGGAATAAAAGTTTTCAAGAGGAGAATGCAGCCAGATCCCAACATATGACGAAAAAATATGAGCCTGTCAGAACTCTTTGCATTTACTTTCCCTTTTAAAACCATTAATGTACCATTCTATATATAAACTTCAAAAATAGCTTTATTTTTCCCCAAATTCAGAGAGTTTTATTCCCTTTCCCTTTACTATATAGTGTTATGTCAGGTGTTGGAGCTGGAGGCAGGTGAGACACCCCAATCACAAGCCGCTTAATTCTTCTCTAGTTGTCATCTTCATTTTCAATGCAGCTATTACAGGTACCCACTTATATGCTGTTATAATAACTTTGTCATGCTAAAATGCTAGTATGTCCACCTGCACACCCCAATCAGTGATATCGGGAGGAGAGACCTGAGGGTTACAGTGATTCAGTTCGCTTTTCCCCTCCCAGGCACAGGTGACGCCGAACCATTAATAATAATAATAATAATAATAAACTGTCCAGATATGCTCTGTTCATTTGTTCTGCATGCTGAACCAATGAATGCATTCATGTTTCATATATTATCGAATGAATGCAGTTAATGCAGGGGCCGTGGAACCGGGGGGGGGGGGGGGGGGAGGCGGAGGGGGGTGCAGCCCCCCCCCCCCCCCCCCCCCCCCCCCCACTTTTTGGGTAGACATGTTGGTCTCTGTACAATAATAATCAATCAATCAATCAATCAATCAAATTTTATTGATATTCAATCCACAATTTGGATTATCATCAATATGAACAATGCAAAACAAACAAAGGATATACATAACCATATACATAATACACAATACATAATACGGAAACGATTATCCTGGTTTGTACACTCAGCCCCCCCCCCCTTTCAAAAACGCTCCGCAGCTTCTGCAATGCTGCACTGTTTAAAAGATTAGAAGAGTTATATATCTTTTATGCATGACTCACAGAAATGATAAGCAAGAGTTGATCATGGATATGTTAGAACAGAATAACAATTAAAAAAAACAAGAAATAATGATGATGATGACGATGAAGTCAGTGATGATAAAAATTACAATGATAATAAGGACGGGGTAGGCCCTACAATTCTCCAAACTGTCTGACAACACAGCATGGTTAATTTTTAATTCACATTAGTCTCTCAACAAACAAAGAAACTCTGTTACAACATATCCTGGTAACTTTTGATTTAAAAACAATTGAAAGGGTATTGATGCACTAGGCCGCACTAGGCTGCACTAGGCTCTCCGGGAATCATTACAATATAGAAGAGAAGGAAAAGCATGACTGTAGGCAGGGGCATAGATAGCGTGGGGGGGGGGGTAGGGGCGATGGATGTATGCAGGCCCCTTCACTTTTTGAAGAGGGTGTATAAATGGGGGAATCTCCCCCCCCCCCCCCCCATAATCTGTCTTCTCCAGTGATTGTATACTGCTCTGCTCATAATATTTAGCCATATTATTTGCGCCCCTACCCTACCACCAACGGGACTTGTCGTGGTGTAGCGGCATACCCCAAATAATTAGTGGGATCATGCATTGACCCCTAAATTAAATCTTGCCCAGGAGCTAGGATCTAGGAGTGAATGCGTTCAGTTACGCTCACTGTGCGGCGTCGACCGAATCGTTGAACTCTCGCGATCGAGCTGCATATCATGTAAGCATGTTCAGTCGCGCGGATCTCATGCATGCGATACACGGTACGGATACGGACGTACGTAGACGTACATGGACGGCCGGCCGGAAGTGTGCGGACGACAATATCGGAAACCTTAACTTGGAATGGTGACAGTGGTGACCGTGCCAAAATCCAATCATTCGCCGCAGGTAAGATTTGTTTTCGCTTGTTTTACTGTTATGAACTACAGTCGCAGGTTAATTTCTCTTGATAATAAATGTTTTGTACCTCACCTGTATAACCATTAGTTACCGATAGTACGGTCTTAGGTTCGTTCCTACTAACTGTCAGGCTAGTTACGTGGATGCGATATCAAATAAGGGGAGTAGCTCTACCAGTGTCTACCGTCGGCCCGGCGGCAGCGGTAGCAGAGCTCCCTAGCGCACCGTTGGCTACGCCGTAGAGTTGGTAGGATTGTAGTTACGTGTGCCCGCCCCGGTACCAGCTAGCTGGGTAGGGTTAGGGTTGCATCATTTTCATTTTTGAACTGAAATTGTTTTATTCTGACATTAGAATCAATCTATCCTACGTATGATTGAATGTTTTGTTGCTATCAGTATCACTTTGCAGTGGTGAAGTAGTCTAGGCCTAATGTGTAATGACTTTGTTGTAATGAACATGATGAAGTTTGACTTTGTCTTTTTGAATGTGGTGATTGAACATGTTGAACTTAAATGGTGTGATGGTCTCCAATCCAGAGTACAGAGATTCATTCTGATATAAAAGATAAATCAAATGTCCTACAGTTTGTAAACCTACTCCACTTTCACACAATATATTTATTCATAATATAGAGAGAAATTTAACTGCTACAATTATTCCTGTAGTAAAATGGCCGAATTATTACTAATTAAACTACACTAAAATATGATGCTACCTTAATCTTAGCTTAAACTACTCTTACTTGAACTACTTCTTCTAAGTCCTCAGGAAATACTGCAGCCCGATGGGGAGATCTCCCGAAGACCAATGGTGCAAGGTGCAGAGCTCAGACTTAGAAGAAGATCGGTTGTAGAAACACGTCTGTCTATTCCAAGCTCAAAAGTTGCACTGACTAAATCTTGGCAGTGCTCTACTGAACAGTGCATGCCATGTGTATTGTTATGTACTTAACATAATTACTGCTATTGGAATGTACATACAGGTGTGTATGTGAACAGGTGTGAATGTGAATGTGAATGTGAATGGGGCCAAATCTCTACAATACTCCCCATCTTATGAGGCGAGAGCCTACTCTCGACTTAAAACCTAACTTTAAATTAGCCTGAGCATCGTATTTAACTTGAAAGAGTCTTTCCAAATGGGAAAGATAAATGATTACCTTGGCATACAAGTCTACACAAAGAAACAACTTCCTTTGAAAAAGTCCTATGATACCTTACACAATTACTTGTATTAAAGAAACTGTACAAGGCAAACATTGACCTGGTACATGCAAAAAGCTGTCATACCCCCCATGGCCAGATATGATCATCGGGCAAGTCCGTCCACAAATAACATGCAGGGGCTTCTCAACCAATAATGGTCTATGCCCCCCGATCTAACTAGCCAGAGAGGCAGATGCTCAATGCTTCAACCTATAATTGTGCTATATGTTTTGTTTTCTTTTCCAATTATAAACCAAAACACCTAATGACTGAGATTGAGCAGTCTTTTGTATGGAAAAATGTTAACAGTGTTAGGAAGGCATGAAAATAACAAAAACAGAAAGAAGTGTGCCAAAGGGGAAAAACCAGACGGCTCCAGTGGAGAGCTACATGGCTCGATGGGGCCGGGTGACTCTATAAAGGGTAAACAGATAGTGCATTAAGTTACACCCAGGAGAACTGAGGGGAGATAGAAAGAGCTACATGTAAGTATACCTAACTCCCGAGCCCAAATGGCTCTTTCAACTTTCTCTGGGAATGTTGCACGGCTTGGCCAAAATACCATGATGCCACCACGCAAGAATTCTCCTAAGAGCCGAAGCAGTTCGGCAGTGGGGGACTTCCCTGCGCCGGACATAGACAACACTAGAGGATGACCATATTCATGCTAATCAACATGCATCATCCGTTGACCACACATGGAATAGAGGTGATGATGTGATTAATATGGCTCAACATTCGAAAATTTGGTATTAATCAAATGAAATGTTAGAGAGCAAAACTTAAGATAATCTTTGGAAATGCCACAAGTCCCATCTGTTGAAATTATGCATCTAAACATTTATCTATTATGCAACATGATACATGTACTAAGACGTTGGCAGATGAGTTCAATGAAGGCTTCAATACTATATTCAGAAGAATTAATGGGATTGAGTTATCCACAATAACTGTAAGGTGGTAAAGCAGTAAATTGTGTTTGGAACTTTGGGGCATCAAATTTAGAGCCTGAATCCCAACCAACATAATTCTTTGAAAAGGTTTATTCTGTTGACTGGATTCCTGCCTGAACTTCTAGTCATGTCAAATCAACAATCCAAAAATTTAATTCAAATCCTTATTCACAAAAAGAAGAAGGGAATATGATAAGTAATTCTTGAAGGTCGCAGGCTCCAGTCTCTTACAAGGAGGCTACTGAAGATGTAAAGTATTCTTATGAATGTTGGGGAGCCCTTTCTTCATGAGGTATAAGAATAAGCACCAAGTTACCTGCAAGGATGGGCTCAGTGTCAAATTCTATTAGAAATTTAGAATACTTTAGAAGATGTGTTGATTCCAGGGTTAAACAACATCCCTCAACCAAAAAGTAAGCTGGTATGATATAAGTACATGTAACTGGAAAGTGCCATGTTGATATGAAGTCAAGCACAGTGTATTATCAGAAAAGTAACATAATACTGATCTCAAAGGTCACGGGTTGTAAATTTGCAATGGTTGAGGTCACATATTATCGCAAACGGAGTCCAATTCCTCCCTAACTTGGTGGAAAACAGTTGTGCCATTGAAAATATTATTGTTTATCAGTAGAACTGCAATTAATAATGAAATAGATTTACATGTATTTCAAAGAAAAGTAAATAATGAGACTCAATGTCTCTAATCCCCACACGTTTCACCGTGGGGGGATGTCCCATGTAAATAAATCTGTTCTGCGGCTGACACAGGTCTGGCTCCTTAACAAGAGGAAACACTTTCCAATGTACATGTTAACTACACTTTCACTGGGGAGTCCAAAACACAAATTCTATTTTGACATTATGGAAAAAGTAGGTCAGGTCAGTATAACAAAAGATAATTCCAACAATTTTTGGCAAAATAATTTGTGCTACATTTTTATTTTGAGAATTAAAGGTGATGTTTAAGAATTTCTGAACAAGGTTCAGTTTTTTTGATCATGGACCCAATAATCTAATTAGTCAGAATATCAAATGTTGACCACATATTGAATGGGAAATTCAGTCACCTGGAACTGGCAAATTTATTTTAGGATAACTTATTGTTGTAAACCAGTGTTTAAATGGGTCAACAATGAACAATCCAACAACACTCAAATCAATGCAGTTGCATTGGGTAAGGGCCAGGAAATAAATAACAAAACATATCAAGAAAGAAATATAATTATTCCCTTTTCCTGGTCACCACTGGGCCAATAATCAACCAAAATAGCACAAGAAATTATTAGAAATAATTTTAGAAGTAAAAACTATCTATCTTCCAGGTAGCCTCTGGGCTGATAGCAAAACAGAATGCTTGGAAAGTGCCTTTCCCCGATCAAACACGATTCGAGGAGTCCACACGGGGACATCTCGAGTGGAATGACAGAACAAGGAGTCCTTGCTCCCTTCCGTCAAGAGCCAGTGATCTGCTGGATGATCTCCAACCAGACATCTCAGCCGCTTACCGCTAGTAGGGGACATCTTGGCCCTTCTAGCGATGCAGGCTTCCTGAATGCATCTCAGCCGCTTAACACTAGTAGGGGGCACCACGGCCGTTCTAGCAGTGCAGGCTTTCTGGATGCAGGCAGTTTGGGAGCTGGCTCCATAGTACATGTGTATCTGTTCCCTACCGACGATGAGCTTGGGCTGTGCGATAGCGATATCAATACCGAATTTCTGTAGGAAATCTAGCCCAAGTATCATATCATCAACTAATGGGGCACAGAACACAGTCTCATCAAACCAGGTTTGACCTAGTTTGATGGGGACGGGACCGACCTTCACTGCAGTAATCTTCTGATTTCGGCCCGCTGTTCGCAGAATGACATCTTTGAGGATAGATGGTGCTGGATCCAGGAGAGGAAGGAATTCGTCAGAGACTACAGTTACCTTAGCAGCGGTATCAACAACTGCTCTTAATTTTACACTACCAACTACAATAGGTACATAAAACATAGAGCTACTACTTACCTTACTGCTACAACTACTTATACTACTTAACTTACTGACAATAACTTCCTCTACAGGATCCAATCCATTGGCATACCTTTCAAAAAGATCTGCAATGAATAAACACTCATCTTCCCAAATATCAAAAGAATTGCATGTACTTACCTCACTCTCAAGGCTGTTATAAGTGGGTTGACCGACCGGAGCATCAGGCGGGTCATCAACATTTGACATGCTTACTTGTTGGAGGCCTAATCCTTCCTGGATCGGAGATCGGCCTGGCTCTCCGATCCTTTGGAGTTTTCCTGGGCCTCTGCAAAAGAAAGGGAAGAGCTGGCCCGAGACTTTTTCTGGGCCTCGAGGGTCTTCAAGGTTTTAAGCACCTCTGCCAGGGTTGTGTCAATACTTTCCATGTTTTTCTTTAAATCACTAATTTCTGTTTTTAAGGCAGTGATATCACTCCTTATGCAACCTGTTTCTGTTTTTAGACTATCAATGTCATTTTCAGTACTAAACTGAAACAGAGTTTTACTTTGTTCTTCGGTAGAAGTGGAACTTGTATTAACACATTGCCTGGCAGATGGTGGGGGCCGAACTTGTAAAACTTCTGGCTCCGCACCCTTGGAAGTGTTGACAACACCCTGTTCATACCGATAGGTCTGTTCTGTAAGAAGGGGGTGACGACGATGACGCTGCTGGCGAGCCGTTTGAAATTCGGCTAAAGCCTCTTCTGGGAACCTACCATAATCAAAACGACGATCCATTGCCGACATGATAAACATAAAATCCAAATTGCCCTGATCCAAAAGGTTGGAGTAGTACTCCAATGCTATCCCTTTAAGAGACCAGCACAGGGCATCCCGGCAGGTAGGACCATTCCAGCCACACGAGGAAGCGTAAGAAGTGAATTTGTTCTTAAATGCCCTCCAGCTTGACTTGCCATCGAATGAGATCCCTTCTGGAAGGGTAGGCGGAGAGTAGGAAGAAGATTGCTCAAAGGGATGATTTGAGTAGGGTTAGGAAAGGATGGAGTTTGCTGTGGGCAAGGGGGGGGTACCACGGTTGGGAATCTAACCTCCCTGAGCCGAGCATCTGAGAAGACGGCTGTGAATGAGGGGGGTACTGTGGCTGAGAATCTCCCCTTCCTGTGTCGACCTTTCCAGAACCACGATGCTGTAGGTGTCCCATGTCTTGGGGCCACGATAGAGGGAACGGCCCCTGCCGAGGAGGAGGAGATGGACTAACTGGCACACCTACATGTACATGTATTTTGGTTGGGACACCCGGGTTAGGTGTAAAGTCAAATAGTCGAGAAGCACCACGGCTCCATCAAGGCGGGGGCATTTCAGAAATAACTCCTTATCTAAGTTCCCACAATATTCTCTCCAATCTAAAATTTGGGTTGCTTTTGTTTCATTGCAAACCTTCAAAACTTCTGTCTCATCACAAAAATTGATTCTTATTTTGCGAGAAAGAACCATAGTCTTATTATATTAGTCACAGGGTTAGTTATGACATACATGTAGGAGAGATTGCTCAATATCCAGGAAAATTGCCAATCTTAAATGAAGAAAAGCACAAATGGTCAATGTTATTGATATTACCCTAAGTGAATCTAGACAGAATCTAGATACTAAATGGTCTTAATTACAAATAGGAAAAGTACAATATCAAAATGCCTAAGGTTACACTTAAATTTTCTTGATTTTCAACTACTATTCACTCCCCCTACAAAATTGAAAAGAGTGGGAGTTCAATCTGACTGCAAATTACAGGCAGAAAGTTAATATAAATTCACTTTCTTAGTTTCTCATACTTAGTTACTAATGTTTCTTGTTTTCTTGCTGTTTCTTGCTTGCTTACTTTGTAAGTTTCATACTTAGTTTCCTACTTACTTAGTGTTCTTCTTCGATCTGACAATTTTCTGGCAGAAAATCAGTCAAAAATCCCTACACTTAATTTGAGAAGTATAGGTTTAAAAAGTCAATCAAAAATTTACTTTCTACACTCAATTTGATTGACAAGTATAGAAAGTCAATCAAAAATTCCTACACTTAATTTGATAAGTAGAGGTAAAAAGTCAATCAAAAATTTACTTTCTACACTCAATTTGATTGACAAGTATAGAAAGTCAATCAAAAATTCCTACACTTAATTTGATAAGTATAGGTAAAAAGTCAATCAAAAATTTTATTTTCTATACTTGAATTGATTGACAAGCATAGAAAGTCAATTAAAATTAAATTCTACGCTTAAATAAGTACTTAGATAAAATTACAAAGTAAAGCTAAGCCTATGTAATTTTACACTTAACCAAGTACTGAAGAGTAGGACAAAATTACTACGCTACAGTTACTACAATATAATAATCACTAAAGGCGTAATCCTTATCAAACCTACACTACACTTCCAATTTTCTTCTTTCAGCAAAAATTTGAGCTGGCCCCTACCACCACAAATTAAATTTGAAATACAAAATTTGAAGAATCAAGTTCAGCTTTAACTGTTAAGTTTAACTAACCACGCCCACTTCAATCTAATTTTGAAAGGGGCAAAATGGCAGCTCAATGAAAAATTATCCTACCTATCCCTAATTACTACCTAAAATTTCACTTGAAATACGGCCAAAATTACAAAAATATCACTTTAAACAAGGTAATAAACTATGTATGCAATTATTAATTCGAAACTACAGCCGGGGATAAGACAAATGTCGTCTGCTACGGCTTTATTTTAGTGGAAAATTTTTGCAAGAAATTTGGCTGAAATAGGCGGTTAAATTTCAAATATGAAAATGAAAATATTAACAGAGTCTCTAAAAACAAGTTTAACAACGATAAATAAGTATGGGATAATAAAATATTACGATATAAACTCTAAAATCGGAAGTTGAAAAAATCAGAAATTGCTACAACACAGGAGTCTATCTAAACAAAATGGCGGATTTTTACCTATGCAATACACATGTGTTATGTACACTACTCTACTCCCTACGCAAATTACAATTGCCGACTACGCCAATTGTAGTAAAATGGCCGGGTAATTCTAATTAAACTACACTGAAATATGATGCTACTTTAAACTTAGCTTAAACTACTCTTACTTGAGTTACTACTTCTAAGTCTCAGAAGTCCGCAGGAAAACAGCTACCCGGTGGGGAGATCTCCCGAAGACAAATGGTGCAGGGTGCAGAGCTCAGACTTGGAGAGGTTTGTTCAAAAGACGTCCAGTAGATCCAAGCTCAAAAGTTGCACTGACTAAATCTTGGCAGTGCTCTACTGAACAGTGCATGCCATGTGTGTAGGTGTGTATGTGAACAGGTGTATAAGTGAATGTGAATGGGGCCAAATCTCTACAATACTATTCACTCCCCCTACAAAATTAAAAGAGTGGGAGTTCAATCCAACTAAAAATTACAGACAGGAAGTCAATAAAAATTCACTTTCCTTAATTTCTAATACTTTACTACTAATGTTTGTTGTTTTCTTGCTGTTTCTTGCTTGCTTACTTTGTTAGTTTCATACTTAGTTTCCTACTTACTTAGTGTTTTTCTTTGATCTGACAATTTTCTGGCAGAAAATCAGTCAAAAATTCCTACACTTAATTTGATAAGTATAGGTAAAAAGTCAATCAAATATTTACTTTCTACACTCAATTTGAT
Organism: Echinometra lucunter; assembly: GCA_029962745.1. NCBI lineage: Eukaryota > Metazoa > Echinodermata > Echinoidea > Camarodonta > Echinometridae > Echinometra > Echinometra lucunter. The sequence goes on along the minus strand of CM057161.1, from coordinate 11,580,350 downwards.
TGACAAGTATAGAAAGTCAATCAAAAATTTTATTTTCTATACTTGAATTGACTGACAACTATAGAAAGTCAATCAAAAAATTTATTTTCTATACTTGAATTGACTGACAAGTATAGAAAGTCAATCAAAATCAAATTCTACGCTTAAATACATAGAACTACTTAGATAAAATTACAAAGTAAAGCTAGGCTTATGTAATTCTACACTTAAACAAGTACTGAAA